>OZ007598.1:95869960-96619960 GCA_963931845.1 Maratus michaelseni | reverse complement strand
TAAAATTGCTTATTCCGGAAAAAAATATCAAAGTATATCTGTTTAATTACACGAAGAGTATATTAATTTAAATTCTCTTTTTAAATTATGCATATAAATTTCTTGTTGCAGGAAAATTAAACTTCAGATTTTTACCTGAACACGCTTTAATGTCTATCATTATCATCAACTAAGATCTATTAAAAACATCCACGGATAAAAAAAAAAGTTTTAATAATTATAATTTTTAACACCTATAAATCACATTTGAATATTAGATTAAAAATTTCTGTATGTCTTTGTCTTTCAGAGAAGACAAACAAAGTTTGAAAACACAGAATGGGCGAAAAGTTTTCACACATACAAAATAAATAAATAAATGTTTAACTATTTTTAACATTTTCAATATTAGTAGAAAGTGTTTATGATTTTGGTTTGTCTGGACACCTGGCCGTGTTCTAACTCTCGTAAATATACTTGTATTGCCATGTGCTTGATATGTGTTACTGAAATTCCATTTCGGTCAATAAGCGAAAATCGTTTTCAGTTCCATTTAACGATTGTGACACTGTTTCAAACGTAATGAAATTAATATGCATCACTGAGGTGCATAGCAACATGCTTTCTTAGAGTATAGAGTAAGTAGTAATTATAGTTCGGTTATACGGTCGTAGAAAATAATTCCATTACATTAAGATCTATGGGGAAAAATCGTTTGCAATGTATTTTAATTATGTCACAGTTTTTCAAACATAATGAAATTCATATACATTATTAACCCTGTAATGCGTACAATACAATGCATTCTAGAAATTCCGAAATTAGGAAAATCGGAATTCACACCGGAAATACCAACTTTTAATTTTATTTTCTTCTTAATCATGGAACGTCTTTGCTAAATAAAGCAAAATTTCTATTCCGATTTTCTGACATGAATTCAGAATATCTGAATAAATAATTTGTTCTAATGATCAGATTTTGACGAAATTGAAATGGGACCACGTTGGAGCCTTACTCTTTCAAACAAAATAAAAATTATCCAAATTGATGCACATTTACGAGAGTTATGCGTGAACAACATAATACATACATACGGGTCGAATTGATAACTTCCTCCTTTTTTTTAAGTCGGTTAACCAAATTTTTTCGAGTGTATCTGCAACTAAACGACAAATTCTAAGTACGAGTTGTAATTTTCCAACTGAGTGAAACTTTTTCACTCAGTTCGAAAATTACAACTCGTTTGATGAATTTACTAATTAGAATAATTGTGTTAAATTAATGAAGTGAAATTCTACGCACTTATTAATCTATAGAAAACATGTTGTTAGTGCACCTTAACCCTGTAATGTCCATGGTAGCATATATGCTACCATCATTGTTGACCATTTAGTTAATTTTTTATTAGTGTATTACGAGGTGTGTAGATAATATACAAGGCTGCACGAAAGAATTCGCACACATTATCGTCTATGGACAGCAATTGTTGAAAAGGTATTTTTACTGCGTTGTATATGTTTTTTAATTTTTAATTTTTTTTAAAAATTTTTTTGTTTATATCTTATTTTATTGTATGAAAGAAAATTAAATTTCTTAAAAATATTCCGATGGTGTTTGAAAGTGTTTTATAATATGTGTATGATTTCTTCGTTCTTGTTACTTTCTCTCCTATCTTTACAAAAAGAAAGTATTGAATTTATGAAAATTTTCTATTTCCAGTTTTAGACGAATTTATACGTTTTAGAAGGTCCTGAACACGATTTGACTATTTTTAGAAAATGTCTGTGAGTCTGTCTGTATGTGACAAAAATTTTGAGGGCGCTCTATCTCAAGAACTAATGCACGGAATTTAATGAAACTTTATATTAAATTAGACCTTTATATAAATTGGTGCTGATTAGATTTTGGTGTAAATTGCCCAACAAGTGGTGCTGCTATTCTACATTTTTTCACGATTTTCACTATAGCTATATCTTAAGAACTACTGATCAGAATTTCACCAAACTTCATATTCTGTTAGATTTTGATATAAATTGCTGCTGATTATTTTTTGGTATAAATTGCCCAACAGGTGGAGCTGCTATGTTATATTTTGCACGATTTTCACGATAACTATATCTCAAGAACTAATGCACAAAATTTTATCAAACGATAGATTCTGTTAGACCTTGACATAGATAGTCGCCAATTACGTTTGGGTGTAAATAGCCCAACAGAGGTAGCGCTGAAATTCTACTTTTTCATAATTTTCACGATAGTTATATATCTCAAGAACTATTGCACAGAATTTCAACAAACTTCAGATTCAGTTAGACGTTGATATAAGTTGTTGTTGATTAGGTTTTGGTGCAAATCTCCTAACATGGGGCGCTGCTATGCTGTATTTTTCAGGGTTATTTTGCAGGATTTTAGCGATAGTCATATTTCAAGAACTAATGCATGGAATTTGACAAAACTTCAGGTTCAGTTAGACCTTGATATAAATTGGTGTTGATTCGTTTTTGGTGTATGTGAAACCTGAATGAGATAGAAGAAAGTTTTGGGATTGTCACATCTGACTAGTTATTTATATAATTTGCTACATTCATGAATGTCATGAATAGTAATATAAAGTATAGGCCATCAATATGATTTCAGTTCGTTATTCAAACGCATTGTATAGTCTATCTGAAATATACAAAATAAAATGAAAACCATATGTATGGAAACTTATGGCCTACTCTATATAATCTTGATAATGTGAGTTATTCAAAGAAAAATATATGAATTTTGATCATTGTTATATTCATATAAATTTAAGATATTCTGTACTTAGTTTTATATATAAATAGGTTCCAATTATGAAAATTTAAGGCCCTATTGCAAAAATAACATTTTGAGTCCTAATCGTCAACTAGCATTTCACAAAAAATGTAAATGGGAAGATTTTTTATTTAATATTAATTGGTAGAATCACTTTCTCAGAAAAAAATATACAGGGTTATTCCAAATTAATTGTACAAACTTTAAGGGTTGTTACAGGAAACTGTATCATAAAATTTTTGTATAGGAAACCAGGGTTGGAAATCCATTTATATAGTCAAAATTACAGGGTGTCTCATTCTAATCCGAAGTCGTGTTTTCGTTCATAACTTTAATAGTAGTGAAGATATTTTAACCAAATCCTTGCAATATGCTTAAAATTCATACAAAGAAGAGTCTGTTGTGAATTTTGTTAAAATATCTTCACTACTGTTAAAGTTATTACGAGTGAGACGCACTGTATTTTTGACTATATAAATGGATTTCCGACTCTGCTTCCCCATACAAAAATTGTTTGTTACAGTGTCCTGTAACCAACCCTCAAAGTTTGTACCATGAATTTGGAATCACCTTGTTTGTATCAAAGTATTTCTGTCAAGTTACACAACAGAATTATAAATTTTAATATTCCTTTATTATTATTATTATTATTATTATTATTATTATTATTATTATTATTAATGCATATAAATTTCTCGTTTAAGGAAAATCATACTTCGCTCCGATTTTTACACCAACACGGTTTAATATCTATTGCTATAATCAACTAGGATCTAGTTAAAATATTCATTAATAAAAGGTCTAACAATGACCATTTTAAAAACTTACCAGTCACTTTGATATATTAGATTAAAAAACTTTCTTTTTGGTTTTCAGAGAAGCACAAAAATATTGTTTGGACAAAAGCTTCTATACCAGGGCCTGATTACCAAAGGGGTAAACTTCCATCAGTAAAAATAAATAGAAATTTGTGCCTTATTCATCATTAATTTTGCATATGGATACCGTGTTTAAATAAGACAAAAATTTCTATTAAAATTTACTGGTGGACATTTGCCTTTATAGTAATCAGACCCTTTCCATACGTAGGAAAAAAAAATTTAATCATTTTTATTTTTATAATATGTGCTGGATTCTTTAACCTCTTGAAGGGCACCGGTATATTATATATAAAACTTTATTTTAATCGCAAAAAGGCACAATGACACCAGAATTTTATAATCAAATTTTGAATTTATAAGGTGCATGATGGAAAGTTTTCACTTATTTTAAAATAAATTCGTTCATGAATCTTGGTGTCAATCAATCATTTCAATATTCTTGTTCCATGAGTACTTTGCCCCTGAAGGGGCAAGAAGTATACAAGATCATTTTTTGGTAGATCCATATTAATTGGTAGAATCGCTTACTCCTAAAGAAATATCTAAAAGTATTTCTGTGAAATTACATGACGCAAAAAGGTTGTATTTCCCAAGATGATGCCCAAAACCCGGAAACAAAAGTTATTTTCTTTCAACACACAATTTTGCACAATTGTTCATCAAAATCATTTTTAATTGGATATTAATTGGTAGAATCGTGTACTACATAATAAAATATCCACGGATAAAAGTTCTAAGAATAATGATTTTTAAAAGCTATAAATCAAATTTTTAAACAAGAAGTTTTTTAACAATATTACTTAACAATATAAGTGGTAACATTTTTGAAAAAAAAATTAAATAATTTAACGAGATCCTATTTTATTTAATATTAATTTTGGCATAATTGCTTACTTAGAAAAAAAATCAAAGTATATATTTCAAATTACATGAGGGGTTTATAATTTTTTAATTTTTTAATTATTCATATAAATTTCTCGTTGCCAGAAAATCAAGCTTCCGAGTTTCACAAGAAGACGCTTTAATGATGATAACGTTATCATCAACTAAAGTCCCGTGAAAATATTCTCACCCCTTTAACGCATATAAGTCACTTTTAAATATTAGATTAAAACTTTATGCTTTAGGAGAAAATTATAAAGTTTAAAAATGCAAAAAGAGTGGCATGTTTCCATACATAGGGAAAAAATAAGCATTTAACTGTTTTTATTGATATAATATGCTACATTCACGAATATCATGGATCATGAATAGCATAAGATGAACTAGGCCATCAGTACAATTTTAGTTCATTGCTCTTTCTTCAAACACATTCTTTAGGCTATGTGAAATATACAAAATAAAATATTAAATAACATGTGTATGGAAACTTATGACCATTCCTGTATAACCTTGTTAATGTGAAATATTCAACGAAAAATTAATTGAAGTTTGAGTCATATTAATTTCAGATGCTGTACTTAATTTTATAACATAAAAAGGTCCAAATTATGAAAATTTAGGGCCTGGGGCAAAAAGAATATTTTAAGCCTTAATCGTCGATTATCACTTTTCACAAAAATGTGAATGAAACAATTTTTTATTTAGTGTTAATTTGTCGAATCGCTTACTCAGAGAAAAGTATAGCAAAGTATTTCTGTCAAATTACACGACGGGATTATAAATTTCAATATTCTTTTTCAAAAAATAATGCGTAATAAATTTCTTGTTTCAGGAAAGTCGAAATTTGCTTCGATTTTTACATGAACACGCTTTAACATCTATTGTTCTCATCAACTATACGATCTAGTTAAAACATTCTTGGATAAAAGCTCTAACAATGACCATTTTAAATTACCCCACTTTGAAATATTACATTAAAACATTCTTTATGCTTTCCAGAGAAGCACGAAAATATTGTTTGGGACATAAGCTTCTATACGCAGTGACTGATTATTTATAAACGGGACAAACTTGCACCAATAAAAAGGAATAGAAATGTTTGCCTTATTCATGACTACTTTTGCTTGAACACAGTGTTTAAATAAGAAAAAAAATTCTATTAAGATTTACTGGTGGAAGCGTGATGATAATCAGGGTCTTTCCATATACGTAGGAAAAATAAACATTTAATCATTTTTATATTTATAATGTGCTAGTTTCTTGAATATCATGTATAACAATACGAATTATGCCATGAGTATGATTTGAAATCACGTTGCTCTCTATTCAAACGTATTTTTGTAAAAGTTATTTGAAATATATAAAAATTTAAATGTTAGAAATCACATGTGGAAACCTATGACCCACCATGTAGATCCTGACAATGTGAGTCAGTCAACGAAAAACATATGAATTTTTATCATATCATTAATTTCAAATATGCTGTACTTAATTTTATACATAAGCAGAGGCGAATGATGAAAATTTCAGGTGCTGGGAAAAAATAGTATTTGGTCCCTAATCGTACACTATCAGTTAAAAAAAAAAGGAAAAGAAAATAAAAAATAAAAAAGCATACAAGATAATTTTTTATTCAATATTAATTGGTAGAATCGCAAACTTATAAAGAAGTATTTTTGTCAAATTTCATGACGTATCAATGGCGGTATTTCCCATAATGATGTCTGAAACCAGGAAACAAAAGTTACTTTCTTTCAACACACAACTTTCCACAATTGTTCATCAAGATATTTTTTCATTGAATATTAATTGGTAGAATCGTGTACTTATAAAGAAATATGTAAAAGTATTTCTGTTAAATTACACGACGCACAATGGCGGTGTTTCTCAAAATGATATCCAAAATCTGGAAACAAAAATTACGTTCTTTCAACACACAACTCGCATAATTGTATATCAATAAAAATTTTCTTTCAGTATTAATTGATGGAATCGCTTATTCATAAAGAAAGGTATAAAAGTGTTTTTGTCAAATAACACGACGCGACGCACACTGGCGGTATTTCCAAAATGATGGCCAACGAAAACCCGGAAATAAAAGTTAATTCTTTCAATACACAACTTTGCATAGTTGTATATCAAGATTATTTTTCATTCAATATTAATTAGTAGAATCGCTTACTCATAAAGAAATGTATAAAAGTATTTCTGTCAAATTACAAAACAACGCTTTGGCGGTTTTTCTAAAACGATGTGCAAAACCCGAAAACAAAAGTTACTGTCTTTTCTACATAAATTTATTCGTACCCCGATGGTCTTAAAGTAATGTTTAGCGTACCTTTATTGCATACAGTAAAATTATTACAGTATATTTTACCTCATATCATCATCCTGTTGAGTATTTTGGAAATTGTGATCTTCATTTTTCAAACGATACACTTAAAACTAAACTCTTCTGGCGATAGTTTTTAGTGTTCTATGATAGATTGTGTTTCAGGAAAGATGTATCAGTATAGCCTCTCTATCATAATAATCTCTTCTGAATTACCCACGATTCCGGAAAGCGTCTGTTATATTTAGAAAACTCACAAACTAATATATTTTCGAGATTTAAAGAAGCATTTATAAAAACATAATTTATTTTAATGTCACTGCATCAAGTTTAATTAAATTTATTTTAAAATTATTTTTTTACGGAAAATATTTATTAAAAGTTTAATTAAAACACTTAAAACCTTATTTATTTAATTTTTAAATATCAATTTTTCATACAGATATATAAATAAATAACTGAACGCCAATAAGAAAGAAAAAAAAATCTTTTGCTTATTTTCATTTTTTATAAAGTCAAAATTTAATCATAAAAAGTCATCTAACATTACCTTATTGTATTCAAAGAAATGTTCTATATTTTTACACTTTTAATGGTTATGAATAAAATTTTCAAACAATACTGAAATATTTACACCCTCTTGCATAAATAATCCTCGACAAAAAGCATCTTAGAAATATCAATCACATTCCCTCTTAAATCAGTTATTATCTTGGATTTCAAGAATAAATTTTCGTCAAAACTAAGAGATAAGGCTTTTAAATCTGCATTCTTTTCTCTTATTTATATAAGAATGCAAAGAAATGCCATCTTTTCAGTATTTGTAAAATACCTTTCAGATTCATTTGTTAAATATTGATTGTGAATATTTCAAGAGTTTATACTTTTCGTTATTAATTTTATCTTTGCCTTGAGTAAAATTCGTGTTTATAAATGTAAATTATTTGAAAACTAAAATGAAAAAACAGGTTAAAACATAGAAAATATATGTGAAGGAATTTAAAATAGCTACTAGTTAATGAGTTATAGTAAAACGCTTATAGGAGTCATGTTTGTGAAACAGAGTCTAGTTTGTGAACCATATACACTGCAAATTCCCGGAACACATTGGGAACACATTTGGAACACTTTGATTTAAAAAAAAAAAGTGTTCCAGTTACCTTAATGTGTACTGAAATTTGTTCCGAATATGCTCCACTATATAAAGAAAGTGTTCCGAAAATGTAATTTTCTGCTCAGGATATATCTTAAATCTGAACTTGGGAACATATTTGAGAACAGATTGGGAACACGTTTGAAAACAGATTGTAAACACATTTAGGCACACTTATGAAACCATCGCTTTCACAAAGTGTGCTAGAAAGTGTGCTTGCTGAACAAAAGATGTGTTCTCAGAAGTATTCTAAAAACTATTCCAAAAAGTGCGCTTCATAATGTACTAAAAAAAGGTGACAAAATAAGTCTTCTGAAAAATGTATAAATATTTGCAGTGTAAAACTTTCTAACAACAACTGAAAGTCTTACATTCTTTTGCAAACTAATTCACAAACTAATCCTCCACAAAAGCATCCAAGAAATACCATTCACACTTCCTCCTAAACAGGGCCTGATTATCCAAAAGGCCCGTGAAGCACATGCTTCCCCTCTAAAATTTAAAAGGGGCCCCAAAATGACTGAGAAGAAGGCACTGTATTACCAATTTTCCTTTTCTGACATCGTTTTTTAATTTTTTTTTTTTTTTTTAATAGAAAGTTTGCTTAATCCAAGAGGATATCTCCGCACTACTTCACGAAACTTATTTAACAAGAAATATGAATGTCATCAATAGGATGTTAATTAATTATAATTATATAGCATCCTGATGTGCCTGTTAGAAACCACCCGGGAAATTGGGCATGCTAGCTATGTGTGCTAGCTAAATATATCTGAAGTATATACAGGGTACATAAAAAAGCTGTTTAATGAAATACATTTGACCTAGGCTAAGCTACTCACGGGAATAGTATTAGTATCATTGGTGAGTTTTCATGAATGAAGATTTAAGAAAACTTTTGCCAAATGAAAGGGGGGGGGGGTGCAAAATGATACAGTGCTTTAGATTGAGAAGTTAATCGGGCCCTGCTCTTAAACCAATCACCGTGTTGGATTTCAAAACTAAATTTTCACCAAAACTAAAAGTCAAAGCTTTTAAATCGGCATTGGTTTTTATTTATTATAAATAGACAAATAATTATCACTTTTTGAGTATTTGTAAAACACTTTTCAAATTCAGAATCTAAATATTGATAGAGAATATTTCAAGATATTGTCTTTATCAATCCTGTTTTTGGCTTAGGAACCAATTCATGTTTATAAATATAAAAGTGACTTGCAGAATAACATAAAAAAACATGTAAAAAATAAATAAATAAATAAATAAATAAAACATTTGTCGATGCGTTGAAAACCGTATAAGTGATGCTCAGTTGTATATCCAAGTTCTTATTATGTGACCCTTGTGCGGTTGGATAACGATTTAAAACAAGTTGGAAATTGTACGTCAAACGTGACAAACGAGGTGCGTTCGTACTGTAGATAGTTATATAAATATTCAGATCTTAATGATTTTTAATTCTGTGAAATGAATTATATCGTCTGCAGATTAATTTCTGTCATATCTCGGTCGCTTGACGATTAAACTTCGGAAGCTCCTATAACAAAAAAAGCACCGATTTTTTTTTTTAGAAAATTCAAATTTCTTAATAAATATTTTTATTAATATCTCCTAAAGTTTTGATTCGATTTTTATACAATTTGAAATGTCTCGACAAAATTCTGCAAAGATAAAGCTGCTTTATATCTTAAATCTCAAACCATTCGGTTGGGTAGTTTTTGCGTTGTTACATGCAGACGGACGGACGGACAGACAGACGGACCAAGCGAGGGACAATAGGTGCTACGTATTTATATAATTACGAACGCACCTAATAACAAAGGGCTATACTACATCTTAACTGTAAATTCACAAATTTACAAATTCAAAACACAATATTAAAAAAAAGAAAAGAAAAGGTAATTGTAATCGTTATAACTTATTTAGTTAGTTTTTGAGTTTTCATTTTGCATGGACATTAGTTAAATTTATTTTAAATTTATTTTCTTATAGAAATTAATACTAACGACGTATTTAAAATTTAATAAAATTTAAAACTTTATTTATTTAAAAATATATATTAATTTTTAAACAAATAAATAAATAAACAACTGAACGAAAAAAACACCATTCTTTCTTTTCCTTATTTACATTAAAAAAAAAAAAAAAAAGTAAAGTTACAATTTAATCATAAAAAGTCAACTATCTAAGAATGTCGTATCTTCTTTTTGTCCACCGGTTTGTCTATAGTGGTTAGGGAGCTAGTTACAAGATAAATGGGGGCCGGTTAAAATCCCGACTTAGGCATGGGTATTTGAAGTGGGTCGGATTCCACTTTAAACGGAAGTCCGTTTAGCCTGGTATGCGAAAGATGACCGTAACATTCGCAAAAAGCTAAGCCGAGCCAAGTCAAAGAAACGTTCTTGATTTACAATTTTTTAAAATTATGTGTTGGTGTTGTTTATTACGGCCGATTATCTACGCGTGAGATATAAGCCGAGAGGGGGCGAGATGCCCTCCGTAGGAGGCGGGGGGGGGGTCTTTCTAAGATAATCTAACGCAAGAGTACCCAAGGCTTGAAGAAAACCACAGGAAACGCCGAAGGATTAGGCCGACGAGCGCGATTTGGTTTAAACTCAGCACCTTCCGTCTATCAGCTTTGAGAGCAGAACTTTACAACCGCTGGTGGAGCTTTTAAAATTATGAATAAAATTTTCTAACAGCATCTTTACATCCTCTTGCTCTCTTGCCCCATCTCTCATAATCTTCGACAAAAAGCATCCTGGAAATATCAATAACATTTCCTCTTAACCTTTAAATGCATAGTGATGCAAATTTACATAACTTTTTATTTAACTTTTAATAAATAAATCAAGTTCTTCGCCACCACTATATTTATATAGAAATATTAATCTTGTAAAAATCACATAAAATATGCTATTAAACAAACTTAAAAATTTATCTTAAAATTTCTGGTGTCTAATTCTTAATATAAGTATAAAGAAACACAATTCTAGAAAAAAAATGCATTTAAGGGTTAAATCTGTTACCGTCTTGGATTTCAAACATAAATTTTCATAAAAACTAAAATATAAAGCTTTTAAGGCTGTTGCTTAAAAGCTCAAATCCAAAGGAGCCACTTTCAGATGCATTTTTTAATTCCTTGTTGTCCGGAAACGCATGAAATTGGCAGGTTTTGTAATTCAGACAACTTTGTAATCGAAATACGTTTCCATTTTTTGGTAAAGGCAGAAGATCTTTCAGAAAATACTGTCAAAGTCAGCGTTTTGAACCGAATTCCCGATGCTTCAGCGGCATTGAGAAAAACGTATTGTCACGTGACAAGAATGACTTATAACTCGGTAAGTAATTTACTTATCAAAAAATGGAAAACTCATTTCGATTCCAAATCGCTTCCATAGTCAGGCATGCCAATTTTATGCCTTTGCGTTTAAAAATGAATCAGAAATTGAGTCAGAAAGTTTCTCGTTGTTCAGCAAATCATTTGAGAACCACCTTAAATCTGCATTTTTCTTTCTTATTTGTATATAAATATACAAAGAAATTACCTATTTTGAATATTTGCTAAATATCTTTGGGATTCAAACACTAAATATTGAGTGTGAATATTTCAAGAGCTTGTGACTTTTTTTATAATAATTCTATCTTTGGTCTCGATATAGATTCATGTTTATAAATATAAATAATATAAAAACGCATGTTAAAATACAAAAAATATATTATGGAGGAATTTAACCATTCAGTTCTTACAAAGAATTTACCGAATATTGATAGTGATTATTTCAAGAGTTTAGGTCTATCATTTTCTATTTAGGATTTTAACTATTCAGGTCTCACAAAGAATTTGCCGAATATTGATTGTTATTATTTCAAGAGCTTAAGACTATCATTTTCTCTTTAGGAATTTAACCATTCAGTTCTCACAAAGGATTTACCGAATATTGATTGTGATTATTTCAAGAGTTTATGTCTATCATTTTCTATTTAGGAATTTAACCAATCAATTCTCACAAAGGATTTACCGAATATTGATTGTTATTATTTCAAGAGCTTAAGACTAATCATTTTCTCTTTAGGAATTTAACCATTCAGTTCTCACAAAGGATTTAGCGAATATTGATTGTGATTATTTCAAGAGTTTATGTCTATCATTTTCTATTTAGGAATTTAACCATTCAATTCTCACAAAGGATTTACCGAATATTGATTTTGATTATTTCAAGAGTTTATGTCTATCATTTTCTACTTAGGAATTTAACCATTCAGTTATCACAAAAGATTTACAGGATATTGAATGCGATTATTTCAAGAGTTTATGTCTATCATTTTCTACTTAGGAATTTAACCATTCAGTTATCACAAAAGATTTACAGAATATATTGATTGCGACTATTTCAAGAGTTTATGTCTATCATTTTCTACTTAGGAATTTAACCATTCAGTTATCACAAAAGATTTACCGAATATTGATTTTGATTATTTCAAGAGTTTATGTCTATCATTTTCTACTTAGGAATTTAACCATTCAGTTATCACAAAAGATTTACCGAATATTGATTGTGATTATTTCAAGTGTTTACGTCTATCATTTTCTACTCAGGAATTTAACCATTCAGTTATCACAAAAGATTTACCGAATATTGATTTTGATTATTTCAAGAGTTTATGTCTATCATTTTCTACTTAGGAATTTAACCATTCAGTTATCACAAAAGATTTACAGAATATTGATTTTGATTATTTCAAGAGTTTATGTCTATCATTTTCTACTTAGGAATTTAACCATTCAGTTATCACAAAAGATTTACCGAATACTGATTTTGATTATTTCAAGAGTTTATGTCTATCATTTTCTACTTAGGAATTTAACCATTCAGTTATCACAAAAGATTTACCGAATATTGATTGTGATTATTTCAAGAGTTTATGTCTATCATTTTCTACTTAGGAATTTAACCATTCAGTTATCACAAAAGATTTACCGAATATTGATTTTGATTATTTCAAGAGTTTATGTCTATCATTTTCTATTTAGGAATTTAACCATTCAATTCTCACAAAAGATTTACCGAATATTGATTTTGATTATTTCAAGAGTTTATGTCTATCATTTTCTACTTAGGAATTTAACCATTCAGTTATCACAAAAGATTTACCGAATATTGATTTTGATTATTTCAAGAGTTTATGTCTATCATTTTCTACTTAGGAATTTAACCATTCAGTTATCACAAAAGATTTACCGAATATTGATTTTGATTATTTCAAGAGTTTATGTCTATCATTTTCTACTTAGGAATTTAACCATTCAGTTATCACAAAAGATTTACCGAATATTGATTTTGATTATTTCAAGAGTTTATGTCTATCATTTTCTACTTAGGAATTTAACCATTCAGTTATCACAAAAGATTTACCGAATATTGATTTTGATTATTTCAAGAGTTTATGTCTATCATTTTCTACTTAGGAATTTAACCATTCAGTTATCACAAAAGATTTACCGAATATTGATTTTGATTATTTCAAGAGTTTATGTCTATCATTTTCTACTTAGGAATTTAACCATTCAGTTATCACAAAAGATTTACAGAATATTGATTGCGATTATTTCAAGAGTTTATGTCTATCATTTTCTATTTTTGGCCTTGAGAAGGATTCATGTTTATAAATATAAATGATTCCAAGTGAAAAAATAAAAGTATTAAAATCGAAAAAATATATGGAGGAAATTATTCCTTTAATTTCCACATGTATATAACCAGAACAATTTTAATTTTTTTTTCAACTGTATTTATTTTTTTTATTTTTTTTTTAAATCTCTAAATAAGATAAATGCATGCAATTTTATTATTTTTTTCCTTTTATTTGATTATTATATACTGTAAAAAATATAAATGTTTCTAAATGCAGAAAAATATTATATAACCACGAACAAAAATGTATAATAACCTATTCCGCGTCCCTACGATTATGAAAAGAGATCTTTATCTTTATCGAAACCAATGTATTTTCGAGATTTAAAGAAGCATTTATTAAAACAAAGTTTCTTTTGCTGCCACTGATTTTCGAAAACATTTCTGAGTACTTTTTATAGTATGTTAATCAGTTTTCTCAAACCGGAATGTAGGTTTTTTTTAATTTAACCAATTCAAAAGTAAACATTTTCTTGTTGTACAAACATGTTTTACAGGCAAAGATGATAGAATAACAACATTAACATTAACATTAATATTGTTTTGCTACTCTTGTATGTATAAATTCAAGTACACTGCTGAAAAGGTTTTATTGAGAAATGAAAGAATCCTAAGAACAGAAATTACTGGTTGAGAAAACTGATTAATATACTATAAAAAGTACTCTGAAATGTTTCCGAAAAACAGTGGCAGCAATTTCTTTATACAGTAAGACCAGAGGTGCTAAGTTCCCACTAATCTTCCGTAATATGTGGTTTAATCTGACCCAGTTTAACAACGCTTCAAACAAGATAAATTATTGGATAAATCTTTATTTATTTAATTTCAGATTTCTACGTGGAATTTATTTAATTTCATTTTTTCAAAAAAATTCTGGTGCGAAATGTGTTAAACCTCACTCTAAAAAAAAAAAAAAAAAAATCCGTGAAAATACAAGATATTTTCCGTAAAATTTTCAAGGTCAAATTTACAGGTAAAGGGGTTTCATTTTTCCAAAGTTTCAGTACAATTTCCGTAAATGACATTAGTTCCGTTAAAGAGACTTCAAATCCGTAAGTATGCAGAAAGTTTTCAGTAAATTTAATGGATTTTTTCCGTATTTCTTCCAAAACAAGGCAATTTCAGAAAATGACGTTTAAAGGTTGAGTACAGAAATCGCCTATTTTGAAATGCGAATTAATAGATTGTTGTATATACTAGAGTTCTTCTAGGATACAGGCCTGGCCCGGCTCGACCCGCTGGCCTATTCTACGCGAGGCCATGTCAATTTATTGTGAAAAGAATAGTAATACAGTGAAATCTGTCTAAGACGAAATCTGTCTAAGGCGGAAATCTGTCTAAGGCGGAAATATTTCAAAGTCCCATATTTTTAAACATAGAGATTTCCGAAAAATCTGTCTAAGACGGAAAGAACCTGTGTAACGCGGAACCGGACATTCATTTTGGAGTCCCAGATAGCAAAGTTACTGTTTAAGACGGAAGAAAATTCTGTTGGTAAATATAAATGGAAAGAAACCTAATCTTTCATAATGACATATATCTAAAGCTTTTACAAAATTTTTACATAGAGCGAAACAGTTATGAAATGATACCAATGTTAACTGAAATACAATGCGCTACCGGAAAAGAGGCGATTAAGAAAAAAAAATAAACAAACAACAATATTCGATTTTTTTTTTCTAAATAAGTTTAAGATAATAGAATTTTAAGGCATTTATGTAGGTAAAAAAAACTTTTTTTTTTCACTAAAACCTGTAATTTTGATTTATACCAGTGTGTTTGTGTACTATCAATTTGTCGTGTAAATTAATATTACTATAAATATATAAAAATAGATACAAAGATTTCATGTTTATTTAATAATAATTAAAAAAAAAAAAAAGAAAAGATACATTAGTTTTAATTTTTAGCCAAAGAAATGTTTAATACACCCAGAAAAAGGAATTGATTAAAACTACAAAACATGTTTTGTTGAGTACATTTTCGCTGTTTTAGCAAAATTCAAGTAAAATTGAACAATTTTACTTGAATTAACAAAACATTTTTGACTGACGATACAATTTTTTTTTTTTTTTTGGAATTGCAAAAAAAAAAAAAAAAAAATTTGTTGATTCAAACAAAATTTTCATTGACCTATATTTAAACAAAAAGTTTTGTTGGGTCAACCAAATTTTTGTTGATTCAACAAAACTTTTTTCTGGGTGTATTCTGTGAACGGGATGGAATGTCTATAAAGTTTTCTGTCTAAGACGGAAATCTGTCTAAAGCGGAATTTTATTTCAGTCCCAAGCGATTCCGCCTTAGACAGATTTCACTGTATTTATATTTTTTAATGAAATATTTAGAAATTTATTTTATTTTTATAAATTACAGATTTTTTTTTTTTTTTTTTTTTTCAAATCAATTTATTTTTTTCTTGATAGTACTTCAAAATTATGATTTTTTTTTTTAATTTATCTTTTTTAATGTGAGGCAATATTGTGTTATTTAAAGGGTTCATAACATAATATATCTGCAAATTATAGCTATGCAAATTGGTATTAAACTAAACTGTTTTGGCTTACAAATTTATGAATTACGCTAAAATTTATTATTTTTATAAATTATAATTTTACAAAGTTTACAATTTTTTCCTTAAATTTATAAAATTAGTTAATATTATTTCTTTACTTTTATAAAAATCAAGTTTTTAATTTTGACGGAAGATTAATGAGAGCTTGGCACCCTTGAGTAAGACGTTCGATCTCACAACCACCCATTATAACGATCCCCGCATTATAAAAACTGTTCCAAAATGATCAAACAATTACTCATTCACGAAACATTATTTGTATACTTAATAAAACGAGCCACTTGACTAAATAGTCTAGTATAACGATTCTTTGAAAACAAGAAAAGATCATATTTCTTTCATAAAATTGAAGATTCTCCATTCATTTGACGAAAAATACTGCAAAGCCTTATTAATGTTATGGACACCTATTCAGAAAACAATGGACCAAAAGGTCCAGAATTAAGCTTTACTCCAGAATACTTTTATGTGGATCGAATACTCTGAGAAAGTTATGTTTGACTAATCAGAAAAATAAGATTAAGTGAATCGACAAGTTTCCCAATTTTTGACTGAGACATTTTTGTACAGAAGTATTCGCTGTATGTAATTGCAGATATTTTTGATTAAATAAAACGAATATTTCTATTATGAACTAGTGGTTGTCAAAAATTGAGAAACTTAAAAACTATGCAATAATACAAAATTCAGAGTTATATTTTGACTGACTATTCTTTATCCATACTTGTCTGTTTGCTGCCCTTTTCCCCCAATCTCTGGAAAATTGTGTTCTTCAGCTTTCTCATTGTTATTGGGTAAAAAGCAAACAAAAATTTATGATTTATTAGTATATGGGAAATAAATGTGGATTTATTTTATTTTATTATTTATACAACTATCGGAAGTATTACATTTTTAGAAAATTCAATATTAATTCGTTTTTATTTTAGAAATATCCTCCTTTATACAAAAAGTATTTTAATTAGAACTAAGCGGACAATATTTTGATATGTATGAAATTCTTTTATTTTCATTTATTTTTGATTTTTACATGAAGCAAACAAAAAAAATCTGATTATTACTGTGAAAAATAAATATTGACTTTGTATTTTATTACTGTACAAATATTGCAAGCATTACATTTTTAGAAATTTCTACATTCATTATTATTTTAGAAATATCCTCTTTTATACAAATAAAGTATATTAATTAGAACTAAGCGGAAGGTATTTTGATATGCATGAAATTCCTTTATTTTCAATTATTTTTTATTTTGACATAAAGCAAACAAAAAATTCTGATTATTTTAATGGGAAATAAATAATAATAATAATTATTATTATATAATCCTTACATTTTTAGAAATTTCAATATTAATTCGTTTTTATTTTAGAAATATCCTCCTTTATACAAAAAGTATTTTAATTAGAACTAAGCGGACAATATTTTGATATGTATGAAATTCTTTTATTTTCATTTATTTTTGATTTTTACATAAAGCAAACAAAAAAAATCTGATTATTACTGTGGGAAATAAATATTGACTTTGTATTTTATTACTGTACAAATATTGCAAGCATTACATTTTTAGAAATTTCTACATTCATTATTATTTTAGAAATATCCTCTTTTATACAAATAAAGTATATTAATTAGAACTAAGCGGAAGGTATTTTGATATGCATGAAATTCCTTTATTTTCAATTATTTTTTATTTTGACATAAAGCAAACGAAAAATTCTGATTATTTTAATGGGAAATAAATAATAATAATTATTATTATTATATAAGCCTTACATTTTTAGAAATTTCAATATTAATTCGTTTTTATTTTAGAAATATCCTCCTTTATACAAAGAGTATTTTAATTAGAACTAAGTGGACAATATTTTGATATGCATGAAATTCCTTTATTTTCAATTATTTTTTATTTTGACATAAAGCAAACAAAAAATTCTGATTATTTTAATGGGAAATAAATAATAATAATAATTATTATTATATAAGCCTTACATTTTTAGAAATTTCAATATTAATTCATATTTATTTTAGATATATCCTTTTTTATACAAACAAAGTATTCTAATTAGAACTAAGCGAACTGTATTTTGATATAACATGAAATTCTTTTACTTTGATTGATTTTTTATTTAGACCATATAAAGAAAACAAAAAATTTTGATTATTACTAAGGGAAATAACTGTTTATTTTGTATTTTATTACTATATATAAATATCACAAGCATTACATTTTTAGAAATTTCTATATTTATTTTTATATTAGAAATACCCTCTTTTGTAGAAAAAAAAAAGTATTTTAATTAGAAATAAGCGGAAAGTATTTTGATATGCATGAAATTACTTTACTTTCATTTATTTTTTATTTTGATATAAAGCAAACAAAAAATTCTTATTATTACTATGAAAAAAAAAAAAAAAAGAATTTTTTATTACTATAGAAATATTGTACGTATTCCATTTGTAGAGAATTTAATATTAATTAATTTTATTTTAGAAATATCTTCTTTTATACGAACAATTTTAATTAAAATTACGCGGACAGTATTTTGATATGTATGAAATTCTTTTATTTTCATTTATTTTTTATTTTGTTATAATGCATAGAAACACAATCGTTTTAGAAACTTTCATTACAGCGACTTCTAATTTTAACGATTTTTTTTAATGGAATGAAGGAGGGTCGACTGTTAAAATAGTTAAATAACTGAAAAGAAAATAAAGAATCTAAAGAAGAAGTTCATCTAATATTAGAAAAAGTAATCGTTATTTAAACTTTTGAAAATTACGTATGTAATTTTCAATAATAAAAATAGATATTATTGAAGATAAATCTGTGAGTGTTATTGAAAATTACATACGTAATTTTCAATAACATTCACAAATTTATTTTATCATAAATAATCCTTGAGAAATACATTCTAAAAACATGAATTACATTTTCACTTAAAACGAGCAAACTTGGATTTCCTGAAGAAATTTTGATTAATACTGAAAGAGAGAGAGGGGGGGGGGATAAAGCATATACATATATCCATATTCCTGTTTCTTATTTATAGAGATAATCTATATCTATATATAAAAAAAATCCCTGACGGCTCGGCCTACAGGCACAGGTAGATTTCGAAGACGCAGACCGTGGGGCGCCTGTTTGTCGGGAATTGCGGAAGAAATGACCTTTTTTACGATGATGCGGCAGTTTGAACCGCCTACTTCGAAACCTAACTTGTTTGCAGGCGGATTCGGCAGGGATTTTTTTGTTTTTAATTTTTTTTTTTGGTATAACGGTTGGTCCTATAAAAAACTTGTCAATATAAAAGTTTTAGATAATATTAAGAGGATTTATAATAAATTTAAGCGGATTTGAAATCTTGGGAATTGACGAAGTTATGCATTTTTTTCTTCTAACCCCCCTTCTCCCCCCTCTTAAGGCAATTATTCATTATATCAAAAATCTGTCATACATAAATTTTCGGCCCTTCTCCTAGAAGTAATAATAACTTCAAACGGATTCGATACGTATCATAATTAAGAAATTATGGGTTTTTTTCTGTTCTCACAAAAAGGCCCCCCCATTCCCCCCCCCTGGTTCGATTTTGCCCATTAACGAACTTGACCGAGATTTTATGCCTCTTGATTTTATGTATCAGTTTCGAACAGATGCGGGAGTTGGAACCGCTTACTTCGAAAAATAACTTGTTTGCAGGCGGAGCCGGCAGGGGTTTTTTCGTTTTTAATTTTTTTTGCTATAACAGTTGGTCCTATAAAAAACTTGTCAATATAAAAGTTTTAGATAATATTAAGAGGATTTATAATAAATTTAAGCGGATTTGAAATCTTGGGAATTGATGAAGTTATGAATTTTTTTGTTCTAAACCCCCCTTCCCCCGCTTAAGGCAATTTTTAATTATATCAAAAATCTGTCATACATAAATTTTCGGCCCTTCTCCTAGAAGTAATAATAACGTCAAACGGATTCGATACGTGTCATAATTAAGAAATTATGTTTTTTTTTCTGTTTTCACAAAAAGCCCCCCCCCCATCCCCCCCCTGGTTCGATTTTGCCCATTAACGAACTTGAGCGAGATTTTATGCCCCTTGATTTTATGTATCAGTTTCGAAAAGATGCGGGAGTTGGAACCGCCTACTTCGAAAAATAACTTGTTTGCAGGCGGAGCCGGCAGGGATTTTTTTTTGTTTTTAATTTTTTTTTGCTATAACGGTTGGTCCTATAAAAAACTTGTCAATATAAAAGTTTTAGATAATATTAAGAGGATTAATAATAAATTTACGCGGATTTGATATCTTGTGAATTGACGAAGCTATGATTTTTTTTCTTCTAAAACCCCCCTTTTTTCCCCCCCTTGGAGCCATTTTTAATTATATCAAAAATCTGTCATACATAAATTTTCGGCCCTTCTCCTAGAAGTATTAATAACTTTAAATGGATTCGATACGTATAATAATTAAGAAAGTATGGGGTTTTTTCTGTTTTCACAAAAAGCCCCCCCACCCTCCCCCCTTTTGTTCGATTTTGCCCATTAACGAACTTGACCGAGATTTTATGCCCCTTGATTTTATGTATCAGTTTGTAAAAGATTAATGCAGAATTTGTCCAGTTATCGTGGTCAGAAAAAAGTGACATAGATAGATAGATAGATAGATAGATAGATAGATAGATAGATAGATAAACTTTTGAACTGGGGGTGGTTTTGGGTTCTGGGAGTCATGATCGGCGTAGATCTGCAAAAATTTTTCAAAATTTCCAACTTAGGTGAGAATGTAATACTAGGTAGTATTTCTTATGAAATCTACCTAATAGACGTGTGTGTCCGTATATTTCACTTTGCAGCCAAAACTACCTAGCGCAGACCACTTGGCGTTTGTGTGTGGTAGTAGCCTCGAGTCTCTCATCGTGCACTATGGTGGTTGCATGTTGGTAGCTGTGGTGGTATGGGAGATATGGTGGTTGAAATGGTTGACCTAGGGCATTTTCAATATAAAAATAGACGTGTGTGTCCATTTCCTTTTGCAGCCAGAACGACCCAGCGCAGATCTCTGGTGTTTTTGTGAGGTAGTAACCTCAAGTCTCTCATCGTGCTCTATGGTAGTTGCATGTTGGTAGCTGTGGTGGTATGGGAGATATGGTGGTTGAAATGGTTGACCTAGGGCATTTTCAATATAAAAATAGACGTGTGTGTCCATTTCCTTTTGCAGCCAGAACGACCCAGCGCAGACCTCTGGTGTTTTTGTGAGGTAGTAACCTCGAGTCTCTCATCGTGCACTATGGTGGTGGTTGCATGTTGGTAGCTGTGGTGGTATGGGAGATATGGTGGTTGAAATGGTTGACCTAGGGCATTTTCAATATAAAAATAGACGTGTGTGTCCATTTCCTTTTGCAGCCAGAACGACCCAGCGCAGACCTCTGGTGTTTTTGTGAGGTAGTAACCTCGAGTCTCTCATCGTGCACTATGGTGGTTGCATGTTGGTAGCTGTGGTGGTATGGGAGATATGGTGGTTGAAATGGTTGACCTAGGGCATTTTCAATATAAAAATAGACGTGTGTGTCCATTTCCTTTTGCAGCCAGAACGACCCAGCGCAGATCTCTGGTGTTTGTGTGTGGTAGTAGCCTCGAGTCACTCATCGTGCACTATGGTGGTTGCATGTTGGTAGCTGTGGGAGATATGGTGGTTAAAAGTGGTCGACTTAGGGCATTTTCATATTTCGACCAAAGTGTTCTAAAAAAATATCTGGAATCTTCTAGAATGTACTAGAATGTTCATGCAGCTACTAGAATTTTCTAGAATGTACTAAAATGTTCTTTATATTTTATACATACGTATAAGCATGCATATAGATATTTTTATTAGGTTTACATATGGACCGGAAGGATCGAAAACGTTCTGGACTGTTCGAGCACCATTCTTTGGGTGTGTGGGAGATATGGTGGTTGAAAGTGGTCGAACTAGGGCATTTTCATATTTCGACCAAAGAGCTGTAAAAAGTAAAAGAAGAAACAAAAAAGAAATGTCTTTTAATGCACGTCTTCTGTATTAAATATAGAAAAAAAAACTGCACAAATGTACAAAATAAATAAGTAAATAAATAAATAAAAAATAAATAGCGAACGAGTTCTCCTTAGCTTGTACATAAATAAATATTGTCTTTCGACTGTTTGTAAAATAATTTTCAAATTCAGCGATAACAAAAAAATTTCTCCAAATATTAACTTTGAATATTTGCAGAGACTTAATTTGGTACTTTTATTATTATTTTCTCTTTATATTTACGAAAACGAAATACTGGGGTAATATAGTCATTGATAAATTACAATTCCCATTTTAAAATAATATAGGAGGGGAAAATGTTTGGTGTTAATTTCAATAAAAATGCAAAACTTTTATTCAGATAAAACAAATAAATAATAAGAAATAAAATTGTAAATAAAATATTCAGCTAACATTATTTCATCTCATTTTAACAAGTGACCTTTATTTGAACTTTTAAATATTTATTAATACGACTTTAATAGCCCTTGCAGTTTGTATATTAAAATAAATAAGTGGATTCCTTATATTAAAAAAATTGTATAAATATCGAAACAAAATTGCTTGTGTGTATGAAACAGTGCACTGGTTGCCAGAAAATAGGCATGAAAATTTTCCTTCTTTTGCCAAGAGCATTTTCTCTATCTCGTCAAGACCCTTTAACAAACAAGTACCAAATTCCTATTTTGAAAAACCTCTAATAAAAGATAAAAATTCTGAAAAGGGCGTTTGTCGCGAAGGCGTTAAGGAATTGGATTGGTTGTAAAATAACTATCAGTTTCGGGCGTTATATTCACCTTGGTTATTAAATGAAACATATAAGAATTGAAACTCCTGATTTTTCTTACTAAAAAATTGCTAAAATTACATAGAAAGGTTTTTAAAACATAAAAACCGTCAAAAGATGTTAAAACACAAGCGCTTTCAACTGTTACAAAACAGTCATCATCAGGGAAAGTTTTCAGAGGTGTGTCAATTTTCAGTTGAAAGCGTTTGGGTTTTAACATCTTTTAACATCTTTTGACAGTTTTTATGTTTTAAACGTAAAGGTTTTTATGTTTTAAAAACCTTTTTATGTATATTTTTAGCACTTTTTTAGTAAAATAAATCATAAGTTTCAATTCTTATGTGTTTCATTTGATTGGATTGATTAGGATGATTAGGGTTGGACGATAAAGATAAGTAAACTAGACTCAAAAATATATTGTTTTCTTGATAAAATGCTACTTTGTATTTTCACTCTGTTTAATTTTTATCAAATTCCAAGTACCTCATTATTTATTTTAATCCGCCAAAGTTCACTGTCACCTACAGGTGACAAGTCTTTGAAAGGACCTCTAGGCTTAGATTTTAGGTTAATATGTACCATGGTGCCTTTATTAGGATCTAGGAAAGGTAACCAAATCATAGAACAAAGCCCCACACCTCTCGGATTTTCTGATATGATATGAGCATTTTCTCTATCTCGTCAAGACCCTATAACAAACAAGTACCAAATTTCTATTTTGAAAAACAGCTAATAAAACATAAAAATTCTGAAAAGGGCGGTCGTCGCGAAGGAGTTAAAGAATTGGATTGATTATAAAATAACTATAATTTTCGGACGTTATGTTCGGACACTTACTCAAATGTTGCTACTTAATATGAGATTCTTTTAATGTTGCGATAACTTTAAGTTCTCATAGTTAGATGGATATTTTCAGAGATCCAATGTTTTTAATATTTTCTTTTCAAAATTGTTCTATATTTTGCTTTTTATTATTTGATGCTTTATAACAGATACATTTACATTTTTTATGTATTATATGCGTAAAATATTGTATTAACAGTAATGATTGTTTCTTTTTGCAACAGTACATATACTTTTTTAAATAATTTGTGTGTTGATTTATTTATCAATTTCAGTAAAAACAATAATTTTCTTAAGCAGACGTATTTATTACATGCTATTAAAGTAAATTTTCTTTATCTCTTAGTTTAAAAACTTATGTGAATAAACAAATTTATAATAAATTAAATTATTATATTTAAGCTTTGCTGCGAGCTTTTGTGTAATGGTTCTATTAAAATGAATAATTTTTAAAATATCAAAACGAAAAAATAGATTTTTAGAGAAAATTTTGAAATTAATAACTTTAGGATAGGTAAGTTTAAATTTGGACTTAATAATTTAGTTTAAATTAATTTAGTTTAATTTATAAAAATTATAAACTAACAAAATAAATTATAAACTTTTATAAAAATGAAGTTTATAATTTTATAAAGTAAACAAAAAGTTATTAATTATTTTTTATAAATTTAATGAGAAAATTATGAATTTTGTAAAATTATAATTTATAAAATAATAAATTTTAGTTTAATTCACAAGAATATAACACAAATCAGTTTAGTTTAATACCCACATACCGATAATTTGCAAATATATTATTTTATGAAACCTTAAAAATATTAAAATAAAAAAAATAGATTTTTAGAGAAAATTTTGAAATTAATGACCTTGGGATAAGTAAGTTTAAATTTGGACTTATTAATTTAGTTTAATTTATAAAATTATAAACTAACGAAATAAATTATAAACTGAATAAAATCACAAACTTCATTTTTATGAAAGTAAAGAAAAAAATATTAATTACTTTTATAAAATTAAAGAAAAAAATATAAACTTTGTAAAAAATTATAATTTATAAAATAATAAATTTTAGTTTAATTCACAAATTTATAAGACAAATCCGTTTTGTTCAATACAATATACATATCAATAATTTGCAAAGATAATATTTTATGAAACCTTTAATAACAGAATATTGCCTCACGTTAATAAAGTTAAAATAAAATTTTAAAACGTCTGTGAAAAAATTCACAATTTAAAGCAATATAAAGAAAAAAAAGTAGATTTAAAAAAATATTTTTCTGTGATTTATGAAAATAAAATAAATTTCTAAAGATTTCACTAAAAAATAAAAATATCACTATTATTTTCACAAAAAATTACCGCCCAGACACAACCCCGGTTAGAATGAGTTCCAGGATTGGCCCGAGTCTAATGACAAAAAAATAGGCCCTCGGGTAGGACTGGCTCAGACTATGATCCTAGATAGAAGAACTCTAGTAAATACAACAATCTTAATTCGCATTTCAAACAAGGTGATTTCTGTACGCAAACCTCTGAACGTCATTTACGGAAATGGCATTGTTTTGAAAGAAATACGGACATTGTACAGTTTTGTAAGAAATACGGAAAAATCCATTACATTTACGGAAAACTTTCTGCATATTTACGGATTTGAAATCTTCTTTACGGAACTAATGTCATTTACGGAAATTGTACTGTTGTTTTGGAAAAATGAAACTTCTCCGTAAAATTTCACGGAAAATCTCTTGTATTTTCACGGATTTTTTTTAGAGTGTATGTATATTTTTAGCACCTTTTTAGTAAAATAAATCATAAGTTTTAATTCTTATATATTTCATTTGATTAGATTGATTAGGACGATCAGGATGATTAGGGTTGGACGATAACGATAAGTAAACCAGATTCAAAAATACATTATTTTCTTGATAAAATGTTACTTTGTATTTTCACTCTGTTTGATTTTTATCAAATTCCAAATAACATCATTATTTATTTTAATCCTCCAAAGTTCACTGTCACCTGCCTGTAACAGGTCTTTGAAAGGACCTCTATACTTAGATTTTAGGTTATTACGTACCATGGTGCCTTTATTAGGATCTAAAAGAGGTAACCTTCATAGAACAAAACCCCATATCTCTGGGAATTTTTGATGTGATACTATAACATAACTTTCCAAAGTTTTGTGTCTCTTCCAAACAAGCAAGGACTTGAGTTTGTCTTCTTTTTTGGGGATAAAAATGCCACACAGCAGTAAGTCTCGTATATATAATTGTGTAAATATTCTTTTTTTTTTTTTTTTTTTTTTTTTTTGCCTGAATGTTAAAGTTAACTAAATGTTCCATTGATACTTGTTTGATTTCAAATATTTGATTATTTTTTTGCTGTGTTACAATCTTGAATTTGTGTGACTATTATTTGATAATCCGCACTTTTTGATAAAATTTGGTTTGTTCTGTTACTCCTTTTTAGTGTTAACAATAAAATACAACCTATGAATTAAAAAAAAAAGATATATTTATAAACTTACTTATGGCAGTTGGAGGGTTAAAGAACTCAAATGTTCACTGTGAAGATTCAAAAGCAAACATACTCAAATAATATGGTTTTCTTCCTAAAATATTTCTTTATAGTTTTATTAAAACCTTCATATTACTCTTACTCAATTAAATTTTTTTTTTACTCATAATAGAACTCAAAATTAGAGTGTGCATGTTTGCTAAGCCATAAATACTGGTGGTATCATATATGCTGGCATCTATATATTAATAAAATAAAGTTTCGCTCTGTGTGTGTGTCTGTTGGCGATGGCTAGCAAAATCTAGCCCACCTAGAAGTCTGTAAATTTAGGTGTGGATAGTCCAAGGTCTGGCCATGTGCACCCGAGCCTCAGAATTTTAATATTTTGATAATTAGCCTAGATATTAATTAGATTCTCATTAACCATCGCTTCTAAAATGTCATCTTTTAAATCAAAATGGCGAAAGAAACGAAATGGCGCATTGGATTTGCAACCGGAAATGAACGAATTCGAAATTATTTTACTAATTAGCGAATTTTAAGAAAACTAATTGAGATATCAATTTGAAAATTTCTGAGCATATGTAAAAAAAATATTCTGTATCTGACTATGCGAATTTTGAAATATTCGGTTGGTAATTTTTTTTAATTTATGCAAAAAACTACCAAAAATCTGCTGGCGCCAGTGAAAACGATCCGAGAAAGTTTCAGACAGGGATCTGCTTTCATTAAAAACTGAACTACAAAGAGATCTGTTTCTCTGGCCGATCCCTTCATTTAGTTTGCGAAAATAAAAGGAAATAATTGCCAATTTTTACTAATGAACAAAAATTTAGGTAACTAATTAAGATATAGATTTGAAATTGAGGTCGGGAAGGGGCTGCCGGCTATTTTAGCGTAGCGTCTTCGTTATGTTCTAATTATCAGAATATATAATTATTCTTTTTTTAATGATCGCGTTAATGTAGGTGACGGTGGTTCTCTTGAACAAATTATTCATTATATTTGCGGGTATGGGGAGGGAGGGGGTTAAACGCCTTTCTCTGAGATTGTAAATATCTCGGAACCGGGCAACGCCGGGCGGGTTAGCTAGTATATAATAAAGAAATAATTAATATTAATACAAGATACAGTAATTATGGATGCTTCAATTTTAAGAAATTTCGAGTATGTCTTCTTTTAATTTCAGAAACTCCGTGTTTTAGTAATAAAGACTGAAAAGTTGACAGAATGAAATAGCGCAATTTCCATTTAAAAAAAATTCTTCGTTTAGATTAAAGGCATCTTTTTGATTATGTATTTTTCCTCTAAAAGTAACGTCGGATATTTCTCAGAAGTCAGAAGCAGTTTCATCTTCTGTGCCAGAATACACGATAAATAAATGAGTTTATAATACACAGATACAATGGCTATTTAAATTTACTTTCATCTTCATTAAGTTGTGGTGAAATATTCACGAGTTGGGACGATGAAAATGATAAATGCTTGTGTTCAAATGTTCACTGTGAAGATTCAAAAGCAAACATACTCAAATAATATGGTTTTTTTTCCTAAAATATTTCTTTATATTTTTATTAAAACCTTCATATTACTTGTACTCAATTTAAATATTTTTTTGTACTCATAATAGAACTCAAAATTAGAGTGTGCATGTTTGCTAAGCCACAAATACTGGTGGGATTATATATGCTGATATATACAGGGTGTAACTGAAATGCTTCAACAAACTTTGAGGGATGATAGTACTCATGAAGACGAACAAAAAATGCAATGGAACATGGGGTCGCAAATGACGTTTAACCCCTTCATGGGCAATGGTATGTTTATGAAAGCGCTTAATTTTAATTCCAAAACGCCATAATGGCACCAGAATTTTGCTAAAATCTTTTCCATTTAATATGTATGTGAAATATAGCCTTTTTCTTATTTACAAACAAATTTTTTTATAAATTCCGGTGCCAGTCATTTATTTCAACATTTTAGTACTAAAAGTAGTTTGCCCCTAAAAGGCTTAAAGGATAAAAATAGAGAAAATGCGTCTGAAAATGGACTGGCACCGGAATTTACAAAAAAAATTGTTTGTAAATAAGAAAAAGGCTATATTTCACATAAATATTAAATGGAAAAGATTTTAGCAAAATTCTGGTGCCATTGTGGCGTTTTAGAATTAAAATTAAGTGGTTTTTTAGACATACCACTGTCCCTGAAAGAGTTAAATGTCATTTGCGACCCCGTGTTCTATTGCATTTTTTGTTCATCTTCATGAGTACTATCATCCCTCAAAGTTTGTTGAAGCATTTCAGTTACACCCTGTATAATAAAGAAATAATTAATATTAATACAAGATACAGTAATTATGGATGTTTAAATTTTAAGAAATTTCGAGTATGTCTTCGTTTAATTTCAGAAAAGATTGCCTGGGTTTTGGTAATAAAGACTGAAAAGTTGACAGAATGAAATAACACAATTTCCATTTCAAAAAAAATTCTTCTTTTAGATTGAAGACATCTTTTTAATTATGTATTTTTCCTCTAAAAGTAACGTAGGATATTTCGCAGAAGTCAGAAGCAGTATCATCTTCTGTGCCAGCATACACGATGAATAAATGAGTTTATAATAATACGCAGATACAATGGCTTCGGCTATTTCAATTTACTTTCATCTTCATTTAGTTGTGGTGAAATATTCACGAGTTTAGACGATGAAAATGATAAAAAAACATTGTTCTATTCCCAAGATATATTTAATATTTTTAAACAATATTTTTCCGTAATATTCATTAAAATATTTTTTCTCGAACATAAAAACAGAACGAAAGATGCAACAAAATTCAGTATATGTATTTTGACTATACAAATAAATGAATAAACTGTTACAGAAGTTTTTTTTTAATCGATTTCAATAAATATCACAGCTAAATAAATCATTTAGCTATGTTAATAATTTATTTTCTTTTAACGTTTTTATAGTTGAAACGCTGATAAACTAATATGAAAATTTTTTTCTTGTTGAAATATCCCTTCATATTTTGAAAATAAGAAAATCTTTATAACATCCAGTGACAATACTTCTCATCAATAAATAATACAAGGCTGCCACTGGCAACTATTTTTATATTCTATTCGCACCACTATTTACAAAAATAAATTTTGTAGTATATTTCTTTGCGCATGTTGTCAAAATATATGTGAAAAAAATTTGTTTCGACTAAGTGGTACGAAATAAAATAAAAAATAGTCGTCAGTGACAGCCTTGCTATAATAGACTATATATTACGTCTTTTATGATAACTATAAATGAATAAATTATTCAGATGCAAATGTTTTAACTTTTTCAGTTTCAGTATGTTTAGCTCTGCTCAAGAATCGCAAAATTTTGGCAATAAATATTCAAAAAATTGATCAAATACATCCGCCATATTATGATAAATAAATAAGTAATAATATCAAGATGAAAACATTTAAGTTGTTTTCGCTTCAATGCTTTTAACTCTGTGGGAGAACTCCTAGATTTCAACAATACATATTTTGTCTCTTTTAGTTTCAGTATGAATTTTGGCAATGAAGATTCAAAAGTTGGTCTATTGCATGCGTCTATAGTAGGATATATAATAAATAATTAGTTAATAAAATGCAAATACAAAGATTTTGGCTATTCTAGTTTCAGAAATTTAGCTTTTCTGAAAAATTCCTACAGTTTAGCAATGGAGATTCAAAAGTTATTCTACTGAGTGCATTTTACATGACAGCATATACAATAAATAGCTAATAATATGCAAATGGAAAATTGAGGCCATTTTAATTTCAGTACAAACTGCATAAGAAATCGTGAATTTAACAGCGAATTTTCAAAAGATTGCGCCAATCTTTTGGAATATCATATCATATTCTATAAATAAATAAATAATTGTATGCAAATGCAATGATTTTGGCTATTTTGTTTACTTTAGTATGTTTAGTTGTGCTGAAGAAGTTATGATTTTTGTCAATGAATATTCAAAATATGGTCAAGTAAGACCATCTTATACGATATAATATGCGATAAATAAATAAATAATATTATACAAATACAATTATTTTGACTATTTTAGTTTTAGTACATTTTATTCGGCTAAAGAATTTCTCAATTTAGACAGTAAAAATTTAAACTATTACCAACTTTATAGAAATTGTTTCTCTGTTAAAATATTATAATGTATTTTTGATAAAATCTTTTAATCTTTAGTATAAATGTCTATTCTTCAACAGCAATTGAATGAAGAAATCGTATGTTTCTTAGCTCAGAATACTTTATACACTGGCAAGCATGTTAAAAAAATAAATAATTAAATAGAAAATTCTTATGAAATTATCACAAATATGTTCATCTCTATTTTACATGACATATTTCATAATGTATACAGACACAGACATTTCAACACGGTTTGCATTAGAACTTGTCGAGTTTACCCCGTTAGAGCCTACATCTGCCTGGCCTTGATCTTGTACAGGGAGGCACCGGAGGTAGTTTTTTTCCCTGCCCCACATCTCACTTTCATTGATAAAAAAGCAGCCATCAGCTGCTGTTTTCGCAGAATGCGGAGATCTTACCGCCAAAAAATTTCCGTGCAAAACAGGACGTGAGTTTAAGGTCGGAAATGGAAGTTAGCAGCCTCCCTACCCTTGAGACGCCTGATCTTGAATTCCGTTTAACCCTTTTGACCTCTATTTCTAATGGAATGCAAATTCTAATGAGTAACTATTGGATGAATTTGTAAATATTTTCGTTTTTTATTCAAAGATGTGCCTTGCCAGGTTCATGCAATACCAACTGGAGATTTTATCTATCAAGTATAAGGTTGTATGTCACTTTAAAATTATTTTCATTGATCACTACTAAATATAGATTACATTGGTATTGGAAGAATTATCTAGAATTCCGTAATAATTGGATGAATTTGTAAATATTTTCGTTTTTTATTCGAAGATGTGCCTTACCATGCAAGACTAATTGAAGATTTCATCTATCAAGTATAAGGTTGTATGTCATTTTAAAATTATTATTATTGATTATTATTTGTAAATTTCATTAACACTGGCTGGATTACGCGGGATTCCATAATAATTGGTTGAATTAGCGAATATTTTCGTTTTTTACAAATCTGTACCCTATTTGGTTCGAGCAAAAATACTTGAAGATTTTACTTGCCAAGTATAAGGTTGTATGTCATTTTAAAATTATTATTATTGATTACTATTTGTAAATTCCATTAACCTTGACTGGATTAAGTAGGATTCCACGAGAATTGGTCGAATTAGTGTAAATTTTGGTTTTTATTCTGTTGTTCCTTATTTGGTTCGAGCAAAAATAATTGAAGATTTTATTTGTCAAGTATAAGGTTGTACATATTAACTTTAAAATTATTTCTATATATTACTAAATATAAATTCTATTAGCATTTGATGAATTATAAGAGATTCCGCAAGAATTTGTTGAATTAATAAATATTTGCCTTTTTTAATTCAAAATTGTACCGTGTTAGGTTCGTGCAAAAATAATTTAATATCTTATCTCTTAAATATAAGGTTCTATGTCATTTTAAAATTATTTGTATTGATTACTACAAATTATAAATTCCATTAGCATTGGATAAATTATATGAGATTCCACAAGGATTGGTTGAATTACTAAAAAATTTCGTTTTTTATTCAAAGATGTACTGTAGTAGGTTCGTGCAAAAATAATTTAATATTTTATCTCTTAAGTATAAGATTGTGTGTCATTTCAAAATCATTTTCATTGATTACTATTTGTAAATTCCATTAACATTGGCTGGATTAATAGTGATTCCACGAGAATTGGTTGAATTAGTGAATATTTTTGTTACGATTCAAAGTTGTACCCTATTTGATTCGAGAAAAAATAATCGAAGATTTTACCTGTCAAGTATATTGTTGTACATCATTTTAAAATTATTTTTATTGATTACTACAAATTATAAATTCCATTAGCACTGGATGTAGGATTCTGCAAGAATTGGTTGAATTAGTAAATATTTTCGTTTTTTATTCAAAGATTTACCTTAGCAGATTCGTGAAAAAATAATTTAAGATTTTATCTCTCAAGTATAAGGTTATATCATTCTTAAATTATTTTCATTGATTACTAAATGTAAATTAGACCAGTAACTATGGATGGATTATGTGGAATTCTATAAGAATTCGTTGAATTATTGATTTTCTTTCTTTTCTTTTCTTTCTTTTTTCTTTTCTTTTTTTATATTAAAAAGAAGTATGCCTTACTAGGCTGGTACACAAATAAATAGTTTTTATCTGTCATCTATAAGGACTGATGCCATTTTAAAATCCTTTTTAATTATTATTAAAGATCAGTTTTAGCTAATAAACATTGTATAAGTTCGTACACATTTTCTTTTTTAGTGAAAATTATGCTTTATTAAATTGGTTCGAAAATATTTAAATTTTTTTTATGTATCAAGCGTAAAATGTGCATGTCATTTTATACTTATTTTTAATAGTTACGACATGTAAATTCGGATAGGTATAAGCATTGGACGAATTTGTAACTTTTTTTCGTTTATTATTAAAACACGTGCTTTATTGGGTTGGTTAAAAAATAAATGAAGTTTTCACCTATGAACTATAAAAATGTATGTCATTTAAAAAATATATATATTCACTACGAAATGCAAATTCAAATAGGTAAATATTGTACGAAATAGCAAACATTATCTTTTTTATATTAAAATGTGTACGTTATTAAATTGGTTAAAAAATAATTGAAGTTTTTATCGACCATATCTACAAAGATGTGTGTCACATTAAAATATTTATTATTATTATTATTCAAGGACGTGTCCATTACTAAGTCGGCCTATAAATAAGTCCAGTTTTTATGTGTCAATATACAATACAAAATAAAAAATAAAGCGTGAAAAAGAAATATGTTATATTCAAGTTATTTTTAATTATTAACCCTTTGATTATGGGATCGGTACAGATGTCGTCCCAGCGACTATTTTTTTTTCCTACTCGTACCAGCTTTTGGAAAATAATCTCTGCCATATACTTATACTAGGATTTTTTCAAGAGAAATCTACCAAAATTTTTTTGTAATTTCTGGTTCGAGTGAATATAAATACAGACCGTAATCCAAAGGTAACGGAATTGTAATTCTAACAAGTATCAGTAATTCGATTGTCACCACTAAATTTTAATTGTATTTTTCGTCTTATAAAATATCCGAAATTCTGTCATTAAATAAGATGAAAAATACAATTAAAATCTAGTGGTGAAAATCGGCCTAGCCCTTTCATCCCTGAATAAGGGAATATTCGGATTTTTTAAAAATATTCTTTTATTATTATTCTTATTTAAACATATACCACACTAATTTGATGGAAAAATAACTGAAGCTTTATTTATGAATATATGGTATTTATCTATAAATATGTAACCAAGTTTAAAAAATCAAGAATCAAGTCAAAGAAGTATGTCATTTTTAAGTGATTTTTATTGATTACGAAATTCAAATTCTAATAAATAAACATTGAAAGAATTTCTAAATATTTTTGTTTTTAATCGAAGATATTCTTTATTAAGTTGGTGGAAAAATAATTGATATTTTGGTGAGTCAAACATAAAGATGTACACTTTTTAAAATTGTATTTAATAATTATTAAATATGAATTCTAGTGACTGAGCATTAGCTAAATCTGTAAATACTTTCGTTTTTTATTCAAAGATGTGCCTTACTAAACTTGTGCCCAAAAACGGAAGTTTTTATCTATCGATATATAGTCAAGTGTAAATCATTATGCCATTTCTGAGTTATTTTATTTACTACGAAATTCAAATTCTAATAAGTAAATATTGGAAGAATTCGTAAATATTTTCGTTTCTGATTCATTGATATACTTTATAAAGTTCATATAAAATTAGATTATGTTTTGTTGAATCAAACATAAAGACGCGTGCCATATAAAAATTATTTTTTAATGACTATAAATGGGAGTTCTAGTGATTCTAAGTGTTAGCAAACATTGGAGAAAATTTGTAAAAATGTTCGTTTTTTATTCAAAGTTGCGCTTTATTAAATTGCAGCAAAAACATTTGAATTTCTCAATGCATGAAGTGTAATTTTTAAATTTATTACTGCAAATTCGAAAGTACAGTAATAAATGAATTCCTAAATGTTTTCATTTTTAAGTGAATTCTATTCACTATTTCATTATTAAGTTGGCTCAAAAATATTTGAAATTTTTAGCATTTTAAATTTATTTTCACCAGTTACCACATACTAATTCAAAAAAGTATGCATTGTAATTATTTTTGTTTTTTATGCAAAGTTGTGCCTTATTAAATTGCCGCAAAAACATTTGAAGTTTTCAGTGCATGGAGTATAAATATATACGTAATTTTTAAATTAATTACTGCAAATGCTAAAGTACAATAATGGATGAATTCATAAATGTTTTCATTTTTAAGTGAAAAATGCACTGTATTAAGTTGGCTCAAAAATATTTGAAATATTTAGTCATCAACTATAAATATACATAACATTTTAAATTTATTTTCACCAGTTACCACATATGCTAATTAAAAAGAGTAAGCATTGGATATACATGTAATTATTTTTGTTTTTTATTCAACGTTGTGCTTTATTAAATTGCTTAAAAAACATTTGACACTTTTAATGCTTAGTATAAGTAAATATATATGTGTATTAACTTTAAAATCATTTATATTGAATAGTAAATGCAACTTCTAAAAAGCAAATATTGTATTAATTTGTAAATGATTTCATTTTTTAGTGACAATAGTGTCTTATTAAGCTGGCTCAAATATATTTGAAATTTTTATATATCAAGCATAAATATTCCTGCCATTTAAAACCTTATTTTTACATTACTACATGCAGATTCAAATGAATAATTATTAGATGAATTTATTTTCGTTTTTTAAGTGCGTATACACTCCTTGGAATTTCCAAGGAATGTGGCACCGGTATTTCCGATTAGGAAATTTTTATTTAATATTTTAAAAGCAGAATTTGTAATTGTCCCGTTTATTCATAGAAATTGTGATATTTTTCTGAAATAAAATAAGCCGAAAAATTCTATTAAAATTGTGGTACATGTACTTATTCTGTAAATTGATGCAAAAATAAAGCTTTTACTATAAAAGTATGTATAGTTTAAAAATAATTTCATTGATTGTGAAACATAAATTCTATAATAATTAAGTATTGTACGGTTGATTAGTTGATTCATGACGGCCGATTATCTACTCAAGGGATATAGGCCCTAGTGGGGAGTGCCCTCCATGGAGGTCTTTAAAAGGGATCCTAACCCGTATTTACGGCAAGGTTAGAAGAAAACCACGGAAAACTCCGAACGGTTAGGTCGACGAGCGCGACAGGGGTTTGAACCCAGCACGTCCCGTCTACCAGCTTTGAGAGCAGTACCTCTCAGCCACTGCTGGGGCGAAGCATTGTACGGATTGGTAAATATTTTCTCTTTTTAGCATTTTGCAACGTAGTTAAAAGTGTTTATGAATTCGGTTCGTCAGGCCGTCTGTGTGTCCGTGTTCTAGCTCGAATAAATAGACCCGGATTGCCGTGTAATTGATATATTTAATTCGTTGTTTATTCTATAATGTTTGGTATTAAAAATAAAGTGTGTAGCATTTATAGTTCGTTTGCAGGTGCGCACAAAAGAATTCCGTTACATTATAGTCTATGAGAAGAAATAGTTTGCAATGTATTTTAATGATGTTATACTATTTCAAACATATTGAAATTGATATATCTCACTGAAGCGCACTACAATGGTGTGCTTATAATTTATCGGTGATTTACAGGGTAACACAAACGAATTCAGTTACAGTACTCTCTATGAGCGATAATTGCTGGAAGTGCGTTTTCATATGTGGTATGCGTTTTTGAATTTAACTAATTTTTTTCTTATTATTTGGGATGTATTAGTTCTATAGATCATATACAAGGCTGCGCACAAAAGAATTCGAGTACATTTCTTCTTATTGATGGAAATTGCTCAAACGTAATTTCCACTGCGTTATAAGTTTCCTAACCGAACTAAATATTTGCATGTTATGCAGTATATGTACAAATCTATTGATCATACACAGGGCTGCACAAAATATTCGGATATTTTTCCGACTATAGATGGTAATTGCTGAAAGTGGGTTTTCAAATGTGTTATGATGCGTTATCCAAATTGTTTACTTAAACAACATTTTTTACCTTATTAAAAGAGAAAGTTTTTTTACAGTATTCGGAATGTAATGGAAAGTGTTTCATAATCTATGCTTCACGCATGATTATTCTTTCTTGTTTAAATTAAATGTTTCACTTACAAACTTCATCTCGTTTGAAGATTTTCCTTGAAATGTAATTTTCATTGTTGTAATTTATTACTATTTGTGTGAATCATATACTGTCATATTATTTATAGATTTTTAATTATTTAAAAAATAAATATATATATATATATATGTAAAGAGAATTAATAACGTAATTTGGTAAAATATTATATATATTTTTTAAATGCAAATAGCATTTAATCGATTTTTTGTGAAAATAAGTAATCTCTCATTGTATATATAATAAGAAACTGTATTTATTTTTCTATTTACCTGTATTTATTCTTAAATATTTCAATGTAAAAAATATCCATATCTAAAACAATTTTATGTGATCAAATATGACTTGCTATCTTTTAATTTTATTTTTATCCTTTAAAGCAGTTTTTTTTCTTTCTTTCTTTCTTTCTTTTTTTTTTTTACAAATTTTTTTAATATTATTACATAAATTAAAAATCAAGGACTTAATTTGATTTTATATAAAAAAAAATAATTCATTAATAAAAATATACTTTGTTTATCTTACTAAATGTAGCTTCCTTTAATTATTTCATTTATTTTAATAAAGTCTTTCACATAAATTGCGTTTTTTCTTCTTTCCTTTTCCTTATGATGTAAACAACAAGTACTTACAGTATTTTCAACGGAAATTTTAAATTTGAATGCCAGCATTAAGCTTTCTGTTTTTTAAAACTATAAATATATGATGTTTTAAACCCTGTATTCAAAATATAAATTATAGTTAAATAAATACAAATTTAAGTTCACTTACCCCCTCCCCCCCCATCCGCCCCGTCCATCTGTAAATGAACGTAATACATTGGTAAAGTAATTTTTTTTAATATATTTTGAACAGTGTCGGTTATATTAGTCTTAGTGTTAAAAAATAAAATAAAATAAATAAACTTTTTTTTTTTTTTTTAATTCATAATCTAGATACTCGTTTTACTTTCAATTAAAACATAAAAATTTATATAAAATACATACTTTATTTTTCTCTAAGATGTAGTTTAAAAATGCATAGTTGAAAAGTAATATACTCAAAATGAATACTATTTTTTTCTCTCTCATGTTCAGTGTTTAATAGTTATTGATTGTCGCCTTCCTCATACCACCACCGCCACCAGGAAATAACGATTTAGTTTATTTAAAACAAATAATGTTAGCAGGAAATTTTTACGACTTTTTAATCGTGTAATCCGATTCTGGTAGTCGATGAATGTTTCAAGAAGGAAAATCGATTTAGCGACATACAAACAAGAAACATGAAAAATCGATTAAACGATCAAAGAGTACTAATTTTCTTTGATTTGATTCATTTAGAAAGTGATTCCAAAGAAATTAGGAATGGAAAGGAGAAATAGCTGATTAATATAAAACAAACAAATTAGGTGAACTTTTTTTTGGAAAATGTGAGTTTAATGAAAAGGAATAAAATACAATATTATAATGAAACGGAATACATGATTATTTTGTACTTTTTACAGCGTAAAAAAAATCTGTAATTTTGACAGAAAAATATTGGGTTTTATACAGAAAAAAACTGTTTTAAAGAAAAACAGTTTTTTCTGTAAAAAAAAATGTGCACTTTGTAATTTTTACAGAAAAAAATCTATATATTTCTGCTGTTTTAAGGAAAATATACAGATATTTTCTGTAAATTAAACAGTTTTCCACTGGCATCAAAATTGGTAGTTTTTTCTGTCAATTTCCGAGATTTTATTTATTTATTTATTATTATTATTTTTTTTTTACAATATATACATCTAATTCTGAATATTCTATTTTCTAACGATTACAGGTTTAGAAGTTTACGGATGTATTTTTTACAGAAAAAAATCTATATTTTTCTGCTGTTTTAATAATATATATATATATATATATATATATTATTTATTTCTTTTTATTTTAAGATAAAGCTAGCGTAAGACTGTTAATCATAGGAAATTCAACCGGGCCTCACAGAGGATTCAGATTATAGGCGAAAGCCATTTTTTTTTTTTACTGAAAACTATAACAGATATTTTACATTTAATATATATATTTTTTTTAATTGCCAACTAACAAAACACTTAAAAGCATTTTTATGTGAAAAATATAGTAATGTATTTAAATAAAGTTCTGAAATTTATTAAAAGCGATACTTTCGTATTAGCTGCATGTCAGGAATTAATAGCCGAAGAAATTACCAAAATATTTCGATACTTACAGCCTTTTTCATTATCATAATTTCAGTTGTTTAAGCGCATAGTTCGATTACATGCCTGTTAAATTTGTGTTTTATTTATTTTATTTTATTTATTTATTAAGTTTTAATTTATTTATTGAATAATAAGCCGGAAAGAAATTGTGAACTATTTATATAATTTTAAGTGCAAACAGGTTAATCTTTTTCGTAATCGAACTGCACGTGATAGAAATAAATTTAGAAAAATTATGCTTGAAAATTATTTTTAAAAATATTTTTTTAAAGGATCAGTGAATTGAGATACAGTTTTCAAGCAAACTGCGTCTGAAAGACCATTTTTTATTCTATTCGACGGTTCAAAAATTGAAATAATGCCATGTCTAGAAGTTAAAAAAATTTTCAGTAAAAGCGAAATTTATTGGTCGAGTGTTGCCACTGTTATTGTGATGTCAGCGTTCCTCACGAACATGTTTTTAACACTTTCCAACATAGTTGAAAAGTGTTTATGAATTCGGTTTGCCTGTCTGTCTTTTTCTCTGTCCGTCTGTCTTTAAGCTCTTTCGTAATTGAAAGAATGTTTTTGGAACAGTGTGCTAGTGACTTTGTGCAGTGATCAGTGTTTTAATACATCTTTTAATACACATATCAATTGAACGTTTATCATCTGGCAACTTCAAATAACTATTACTATCTACTATCTTTATCGACTGTTTCCTGGACAAAGCTCTAGAGACAATATGATATGGACAGGGTTTTAAATCTACTTATCAATATATCTATCAACTGTGGCTGGTGATTAACAATATTATTGTGACTCTCAGTTTTCTTCTTGTGGACAAGTGATTAAGTATTATAACTACTTGAAATTTAGTGTATTAATCAACTTAGTTGAACTACACTGACAAATATTTACAGACATAGTGCCTTACAAATATTGATTTATATTTTGTAGTTGTACTATATATAGGCAGAAATCCTGGGGAAAGTGTGGTAGCATGGAATACCCCTGGAGCCGGCAGAGACAATATGGAAATCAACATTTTAATTATGATGTCTATTTGCATTTGACAGAACTTTAATCCAAAACAGAGGAAGCTGATCGAATTAATAGAAGACTGAAGGAAGCGGATGATGACAAAGGAATATGACATTGTCAAATCGACTCACAGGGATAAAGCTAAATTATGATCTTTTTGCACTTGTAGGGTAGAATATACCCAAATAGTTTGTGTTTTCAGGATTTTGGTTATTTTGATATTTTTTTTATAGTTTATAATATAAGTTCCTTAGGTTCTGGCTCACAGTTTGTGTTTTTAGGATTATTTTACATTTATGTTATATGCGGAGATGAAAGCCATATCTTGTAGTTTGTGTTTTGCAGGATTTATTTTAGGTTATTTAGTTTTAGTTATTTTATTGTTATCTTACTGAACTGACTGAGTTCAGCTTTTTTGTACAGCAGGTTGCAGCTTTTTGTTATTATTTTGTATTATTAATGTCGCTGTTTCGGGCTCGTTCATGGGGCTGTGGCATGGCTGTTTGACGGTAGGGATTTTTCCCCCGAGGCATTGGGTCCATATGCCTCCTCGGCTGGCGCCTCGGTGGGGTGTCCTCCTCCTCCTCCGTCTGTCTATGCTCTAACTCTCGTAAATATACTCGGATTGCTATGAAATTTTCACACATTATTGAAGTTTACTATGGAATGTTCAGTATTGAAAATGAAGTGGGTAGCATTAATAGTCCGTTTACAGGGACATACAAAATAATTCCGTTATATTATGGTCTATGGGGAAAAATCGTTTGCGGCGCATTTTATTGATGTTACGATATTTCAAATATGATGAAATTTTTGTGCATTACTGAGGTGGATTACAGCATGCTTTCACCGGAGTCTACAGTTAGTAGCATTTTCTAATTCAATAACAGGGACGTACAAAATAATTCCTTTACATTATGATTTATGTGGAAAAATCGTTTGCGGTGCATTTTCGGCCTGTTATGATACTTGAAACATAATGATATTTAAAAGTATAACTAAGGTTCACTACAATTTATTTTCTATAAATTATGGAGTGTGTAGGATTTATCGTTAATTTACAGAGACACACAAAAGAATTCGTTTAAAGAACTGACTATGATCTGGAATTGCTGGAACTGCCTTTTTTGCTTCGGCATACATTTTTATGTAATTTTTTGTGCATTACGTGTTGTTTACAAATTCTGTTGATCATATACAGGGCTGCACGAAAGATTTCGAATATGGACAGCAATTGCTCAAGATAGATTTTTACTGAGTTATGTATTTTTTAAATTGCTTATTTAGATATCTCGCTTCATTCTAGGAAAAAATTAATTTTCTTAATAATAATCTGTTAGTGTTGGAAAGTGTATCCTAATCTATGCCGGATGCATGATTTTTCTTTCTTGTTGCTTTATGATATAGATATACTGAAATCAAAGAAAGATTTTTGTATTTTTCGAAAGCATTCACCTAATGGTCTTTACAAATAGCAGATAAACAACATGACTAACAATAATTTTTTCACAGTTTTATCTTTCAAGGAATATACTGTTAAGGTAATCGATAAAAATTTTTGGAAAGAAACTAAGCAGGGACAAAACAAAGGACATTCAAACTGCAGAATGCCTGACTAAGTGATAGAGTGCTAATTTACTTCAGTTTGAAATTGTTAACATGTAAGTCAAATTAAAAATAGGACTTGGGGGAGAAAGCTGATTGATTCAAAATAAAAATGCAGTGGAATATTAGGAAAGTAAATGGGGAAACTAATTATAATATGGTAGTGTTGTTTTAACCCTTTCAGGTGCAGTGGTATGTTTATGAAACCACTTAAGTTTAATTCCCAAACGCTACAATGGCGCCAGAATTTTGCTAAAATATTTCCCATTTAGTATGTTTGTGAAATGTAGCCTTTTTTCTTATTTCCAAATAAATGCTTTCGTAAATTCCGATGCCAGTCATTTATTTCAACATTTTAGTACTGAAAGTACTTTGCCCCTGAAAGGGTTAGGTGGGTAGTGGACAAAAAAAAAAAAAAAAAATCCTTCAATTTTCAATGGATTTATTTGAAAAGTGGCAGACTTTTTAATGGCAAGCTCAAATAGTTATACAGGTTTCGTATGCTTGTACCACAATTTATTAATAGAATTTTTCTATTTAACCCCTTGAAAGGCACCGGTATATTATATATACCACTTAATTTTAATCCCAAAATGCCACAAGAATTTTATAATCAAAATTTGAATTTATAAGGTACATGGGGAAAAGCTTTTACTTATTTTAAAATAAATTTGTTCGTGAATCCTGGTGTCAATCAATCATTTCAATATTTTAGCTATAAGAGTACTTTGCCCTTGAAGGAGTTAACCCAGGGGTGCAAAAATCTAGGCGCCAATGGGCTGATTCCCACCACTAAATTTTATTAGTATACTTCGCCTAAATTTTATCTGTATTCTTATTAGACGAAGAATACTAAAACTTTAGTAGTGGGAATGTGGCCCATTGGCGCCAAGATTTTTGCACCCCTGGGTTATCCCATGACGTTGCGTTATCGCAACATTGTGCTTCTTACACCAGGTTTTAAGGTAACACCAGTTTATTTTTAGGATAAATATTCGCTTTATTTGATGCAAGAAACACCATGATAAAATCAGTCTTAGATTGCTATAATATAAAAGTGGTATGAATCGCAATATTTGTACTTGATTGAGAAAAATAATTCGGTCCTTGATCGGTTAATATTCAAATAGCAGACATTATAGACGCCTCGTTTGATTGCAGGATTTGTAATACTTTTCTGCATTTAAATAAGGCAAAAAATTCTATTAAAGAATTGTGGTAAAAACGTACGAACCCTGATTATATTCAAAATTTGGTGTTAAAATAACAAAAAGCTGTTAACTTATTCAATTTTAAAAAATTTAAACTAACGAATAATTGTCATATTTTAAAATATCCAATGCGCATTTCTTTTGCATAAAATATGACGCTATTTATTTATAATATTCTTTTTATATATTACAATGTAAGTTGGCATGAATTGTAAAAATTCGCTGACTGAATAACCAGAAAAAAAATTATATATATGCTTTGTTTTTTCTAAAAGAGTAGCTATATATTTCCGTATGCATATAAATTCCAATAGTAAAATACCCGGGAAATGCAACTTTGTATGCTAATGTTTATTTATTATTGTATAGAGAATAAACAGTATAAATTTCAGAAGAATCTTATAATTTGAAATGCGCATAAAACGTTTCAAAAGTTAGAAATCTGCGAAATTTTCAATTAAAAAAAAAAAATTGCATAAATATATAGAGTTTTTACAAATATAAAAGATTGTATCTCTGTGAAAAGCGTCAGAATTGAACAATTCTTTTTGCGTCAGATAAATTTGAGTATCTAGCTTCATAATTCTCGAAATGAAAAAAAAAAAGCGATTTTTTAGTTGAATTTCGTGATATTTAAAGTCCGCTGTCCGCTGTCCCCTTAACTTCTTTCTTTATTTCTTTTCTTTTTTTTTTCGTTCTTTCTTTTTCTCCCCCCCCCCCCCCTATTTTTTTTCATTTACTTTATAAATGTAAAAATTGTGAAATTTAAAGTTTCTAGCCGATTTGTCAAATTCATTAAACGATGATAATAAACGAACTAAAGATGAACTATAATCAAAAATCGTATAAAATTTTAGGAAATGAGATAAAAATACTGATATTTTTTATAAAAATGCAGTGGAGTATTAGAAAAGTAAATGGTTGAACTAATCATAATACGATGATATCGTTTTAACTTTTTTCTTTTTCATTTATTTTATAAATGCAAAATTTGAAATTCCTAGCCAGTTAGTCAAATTCATGAACTGATGACAATAAATGAGCTGAAGTTCCAGGCCAATTCGTTAAAGTCATCAAATGATGATAATAAATTAGCTAAAAATAAACTATATAATCAAAAATATATAAAATTTTAGGAAATAAAATAAAAACGCTGACATTTTTGGTAAAAATGCAGTGGAGTATTAGAAAAGCAAATGGGTGAACAAATCATAATACGACGATGTCGTTTTAACTTCTTTATTTTTTTTTCTTTTCTTTTTCATTTACTTTATAAATGTAAACTTTGCAAAATTTTAACTTTCTAACCAATTCGTTAAATTCATAAACTGTTGATAATATATGAGCTGAAGTTCCAGGAAAATTCTTTAAACTCATCAAATGAGGATAATAAATGAGTTAAAAATAAACTATAATAAAAAATATATAAAATCTTAGGAAATGAAATTAAAATGCAGTGGAATACTAGAAAAGCAAATGGATGAACTAATCATAATACGATGATATCGTTCTAACTTCTTTCTTTTTAATGTAAACATTGCGAAATTTAAAGTTCCTAGCCGATTCGTTAAATTCGTTAAACAATGATAATAAATGAGCTAAAAATAAACTATATTAAAAAATCGTATAAAATATTTTAAAATTAAATAAATTGCTGATTATTTCCGGTATCTAAATTAGGATATCTAAAACTAGGTTTAGATTATTTTGCTAATATCAGATTTTTTAAAAGGAGTTTTTTAGTTTAAAATATACCTGTTTGTGAACAGCGTTAATGATATAAAGTTTGCAACAATTAGCATATTATTTTGATAGAATTATTTTTAATATCAAATGACCATTTTTTAAAATTTTAATGCTGTGATTTTCATCCAAAACTGAAAGCCATTAACTATAAAATCTTTAGAATGCAAATAATTAATTACTAAAACATAATGTAAAACATGCGAGTTTAACGATAGCAGCAAACTAATTTAATTTCGGTATGGAACTGGCGTTAACAATAAAATAGCTACAAGAAAGCATTTGCATCAATAAATACTGTTTTATTTTAAGTATATCATTACGATTTTTAATCACCAGCTTTAAAGTCAAAGAGAAGTTGGCGTATTTTTCAAGAAACCTAAACACACTTAATACTCTTAACAAATTTCAGATAAACAAAATGACTAATGAAAAGTTTTTTCACGCTTTTCTCTTCCGGGGATGCGATGAAGGTAATCGATCGATGCTTTAGAAAAGAAGGTAAGCAGAGCAACATAAACAAAAGACATCTACTACAGAATAGTGATTAAGTGCTAATTTACCTTCAGTTTGAAATTGTTAACATGTAAGTCAAATTAAAAACACTGAGGCGAAGAAAGCCAATCGATTCAAAAGAAAACTTGCAGTGTAGAATTGGAAAAGTCAAATTGGGAGAATTTCACAAAATATGGTGATGTCCGTGTTTTTCTATCTATTCCCTTACAAATGTAAATATTGCATAATTTGAAGTTTTTAGCCAATTCGTTAAACTCATTAAACGGTGATTATAAATGATCTAAAAATAAATTTTAATCAAAGATGAATCACAATTTTAATAAAGTACAAACATTTAAGGTTTTCTTTTTTTTTTCTTTTTTTTTTTCAATCTAAATTATGATATTGGATACAGTTTGTTTGTTCCGGCTGAAATAGACATTATTTCCTAATATAGTATATAGTTTTTATTAAGAACGTGGTTTTGAGTAAAAGAAAATGTATGAACTAAAAATACTCGTAATGACATAAATTTTATTATAATTTTCCTTTTTTTTTAATAAATTTAATAATTACTTGTTGCAGATACTTTTTAGCTTAAGATTGTTATTTTCAGCATAAAATTAACCCTTAATTGCATAGTGATGTAAATTTCCATCACTGTTTATTTAACTTTTAATAAATAAATCAACTTCTACGCCACCACTATATTTATATAGAAATATTAATCCAGTAAATTTCCCGCGAACTATGTTGCTGAAGAAAGTTAAAAATCTATCTTAAAACTTCTGGTGTCTAATATTAAATATATGTATAAAAAACACAATTGTAAAAGAAAAACTCATGCAAAGAAGGGTTAAAGCTTTAAACAGTAAAATATTTAGAACGTGAGCAATAAATTAACTATGAAAGTGCAATATTACACGCAAGTTGTTTAACGACAGCAAAGGATTATTTACCGTTGGCACAAAACTATTACGCATAATTGCCAACTTTTACGGGTTTGTTTGTTACAACTTAAATTTTATAGAAATTTTTGGGTTTTTTTAATCGCAGACTTTGACAATTAAATAAGACAAAAATTACCGTTAAATTTTAGTGGTAAGGAAAAGGCGTAAAAGTTGGCAGCTATGCTATTAGTAATAACATGTTTACATCAAAACATTGTAATCACTGAAGCGTCATTTTCTTCGAAGTAAATCACACAGCTTTTAATGACCATCTTTGAAGTTAAAGAAAGATTGGTGTATTTTGCAAGAAGTCTAAACAAGAATCGTTACAAATTTCAGATAAACAAAATTGACTAATGAAAAGTTTTTTTTTCTTCCCTTTTCGTGCGATCTTCTCTTTCAGGGGGACTGCTCGTCAGTAAACTTCCCGATTCCCCTCGCTAATGTTATTCCTATGGGCATAGGATGCATTCGTATTTTTAAAATATCTCCTCGGAAAATTAATATTTTTAACTTCTGTTTTCTTTGTATTGTTCTTAAAGAATGTCTCTTTTTTTCTTAGTTGTCAATTTTTTTCTAAAATATATACTTAATTTTATATGAAATGTTAAAATCGTATTCAGTTTCGCTAAGATTTTAACACATAAAAATATAAATTAGGCACATAGTTTAGAAATATTTTGATAACTAAGAAAAAAAAAAAGAGACCTTCTTTAAGAACAGTACACAGGAAACAGAAGTTAAAAATATTAATTTTCCGAGGAGATATTTTAAAAATACGAATGCATCCTACGCCCATTAGGAATAACATTAGCGAGGGGAATCGGGGAATCGATGGAAACTTTAAGAAAGAAACACAGTAAAAAAACATAAACAAAGGACATTTAAACTACAGAATATTGATGAAGTAACAGGGTCTAAAATCTTAACATGTAAGTCAAATTAAAAAAAACAGGACACTTGGGAAAAAAGTTGATCAATTCGAAACAAAAATGCAGAGAATTATTGGAAAAGTGAATGACGAATCAAGGAAAATAAGGCAATGCGTCCCTGTATATATATATATTTTTTTTCTTTTTAACTCCATTCACTTATCAATGTACACATTGAGAAAGAGGAATATTTTTAGTTGATTCGTTAAGCTCATGAAAAGATACCAAATGAGCTAATCATAAATATTAATCAAAATCTAAGAAATTGAATGAAAAGTGGAATATTTTCGAAGCTAAATTAAGATAGCTGAAAAATTATTGGTTAAAGACATTAAAAAGGATAAATATAACGCATATTATTTTAGTAGGAAAAGGAAAAAAAAAAAGTGTTCAGTTTCTTGGTATTTGAATAAGAATGTTTGAAATTTTCATGTTTTTGCGAATCTGTCAAAAAGCAGGAACGTCATTTCATTATTATTGGAGGAGGCAAAATTTTGTTGCTGTACGTAATAAATCAGGATTTTTTTTTTTTTTTTTTTTTTTTTTTTTTGTTAATTTCTTTGCATTCATTTTTCATTCAAATATTTTCAAAGAAATGTTACTATTGTTATAATTTATTTATATGCAATTATTAATATGTTGGTAAAACAAATGAAAGTGTTCATATAATAATAAGAAGTTAGAGAGATAGATACTGCATTTTCCGGCGTACAATGCGCACCAGCGCACCGCGCACCGACAATTTGAGACTGTATTTTTCAAATTTCACGTATATTCGTAATATAAGGCACACTCGGTTTTTTTTTTTTTTTTTTTTTTTACTTTTATGAGATATGTAGCATGACAATACAGGAACAAGTATTAAAAAATATAATAACTACAGTACAAACATGAAGACAGTAAGCAAATGCGTAATGTGGAGATACGCTAACTGTCGATCCGATTTGCTTGAATACCCTAACCCACAAAGTGTTTATGAATCGTACTCGGGTTCATTCTAATAACCGTGTATTCTTTCCTTTTTCATTAATATAGAAATCTCAATTCGTATGCTTAATCTTTATAATTCAAAGAAATGTTCCTATTGTTATAATCTATTTATATGCAATTGTTAATATAATAATGGTACAACAAATGAAAACTTTCATCTAGTAATATGAAAATTAGAAAAAAAAGATACCGTATATTCCGGCGTAAAACGCGGACCGACAATTTGAGACTGTATTTTTCTATTTTTAGATATATCCGTTGTATAGCGCGCACTCCTTGTTCTTTTTTTTTTTTTTTTTTTTTTTTTTTAAACCTCCAGGAGATATTATGGCTATCATGTCAAACAAAGGCATATATGCCTTTAAGCGCTACTTTTTGCCTGGTGCTAAACATCTGAATTAATTTTTGTTCTTGTTAAATATATTACTTATACTAGTAGTATTTTTTTTTATAAATGTCATGATGATTTTAACTTATGCTAATTAGTGAATTAAACACTTTATTTTTAACCCAATATGTAATTGAATAGAGATTTGATTTCCACTTTCCATTAATACTATTTAGACAATTAAGTACAACGTTAGTGCTTAAAGGCTAGAAATTAAATAGTATCTCATAAAATTTTAGATAATCAGGTGAAACGTTTATTTTTATTTTTTAAGTTCTTATAGCTATTAGTTATATTTAGTTCTAATGGCTTATAACTACCCAAAATAATCCTGAAATGCCACTTGGGCCCAGCCGCATATACCTGACAACTTTTATGCTTTTTGTTACCACTATTTTTGAAAAGAAATATTTGCCTTCCATAATTGTATATTTTCTGCGAATAAATAAAGCAATTTTTTTTTCACAATGACTGGAACAGAAAAAAGCGTAAAAGTATACCATCGAAGCGATGGCGAAAATACTATTTCATTTTCTCATTCAAACGAAAAAATCGCCTTTTAAAAGAATCTAAAAATTCGAAATAATTAACTGCATTTTGTATATGTTGAATCGAATTATTTTGTTGATTTTGATTAAGCTAATTAGATTGCGTAATATAAAAAAAAATTGAAGATAGAAAAAAAAATGTTTCTGACGTAAGTTTATTGCAACTTACCAACAAAAAAAAAAAGAGAGAGAGAGAGAGAGAGAGAGAGAGAGAACGTGTTTTTGATCGTTATATGTATTATATGTGTGCAGAGGTGCCAAGCTCACAATAATCTTCCGTAAAATGTGAGTTAAGTTAACCCAGGTTTAATACGTTTCGCACCAGAATTTTTTTAAGAAATGAAATTAAACATATTCCACTGAAATTAACTAAATAAAGATTAAATAAATATTTTTTCTGGTTTGAAACGTTGTTAAACTGTGTCAAATTAATTCACAAATTACGGAAGATTACTGTATGTATGTATGTAATGTATCGGGATTCACAGCCACGCAGCGTTCCTAAACTTTTCTACAATTTCTACCACTATTTCAAATACAAAATTCTCCGTGATAGATTTCCTTTAACATCTGCAACAGAAGCCTACAATAAAGATTATCATTTTAATTTAGTGGTAGTAAAATGGGAAAATTTTAGAAACGCTACGAGTCCTGATGCATGTTCTCAATTTTCTCAACAGCCATTGAACGGATTTGAATGTAATTTTTTCATTACAATCCTAGTACATCAAAGAAGGTTTTACGCTAAAATGATTCATCGTATTGTGTATAGTTTTTTCCACCTTATAAATATATATTATCATGTATAGTTTTTCTTTCTTTAATTTTATTTTTTTCTTGCAGGGGCATGTCAAATGTTTCAAGGTATAATTGTCTACTGCGTTTCAAACCTGAGCGACGAGTAATAAATTACCCTTTTCGGTCAATAAATTTCCTGTAAAAATCTGTTTAGGCGCTATTTTCCAACTCAATTACGATATCTTTTTCATGTTTACATGAATAAAATTTACAAATTCTTCTCATTCAGATTCATTTTTCTAAGGTATATCATAAGATCCTAAGGTTCTTTCAGCATCTGATTGACAATATCTGATAATGTTTACTCATATAGGAATGAAAATGATCTTGTAGTTGTGTCGAAAATTTTCATGTTCTTGAACGGAGAAAATGTAAAATTTGAGAACATTGATACTTAAGATTGTTCCAAAAAAAAAAAAAAAAAAAAAAAAAAAAAAAACTCGAGATGACTGCTAAAGTACTTTTTCAAACAACGTGTTTTTTTTTTTTTTTTAAATAAATATGATGCATTTTGAGTTATAATCCGTTTCTCCTCTTCGTGCAATCCATGACATATCACTAGAATTGGCTTAAATTGACAAATTTAATAATATTTTCTGAAAGATTCTTTGATTTTATTGGAAAATAAGAAATTGTATTCGATTTTTTTGTATTTGAATAAGAATACTTATGCAAATTTCGTACATTTAAGAATAAAACTGACTTCGTAGATATGTCAGAAAGTAGCTATTTTTAATTTAAGAACAGTTTTATGTTTAAAGGGGATCAAGTCTACATCAATTCTTAAAATAACAAAAACAACAAAAGCAATAATGTAAAAATAATATAAGAATCTACTTCACATGAAGACAGAAAATCATATGAAGGGCTTTTATTAAGTTTTAAAAGAAAATTGTAAAAGTAATATTATTGTATTTAAATTACAAACTTCTTACAATTTCAACTAAATTAAGATATTGCCCAGAAATAGCTCCAGTTCTTCTGCTAAACTATACGCTTAACAATTACTTGTAAAACGGTAGGCGTATAAATGCTATTTATTAGAATTTTTTGAATTAAGTAGGATCCCTTTAACCCCTTGAAGGGCAAGCACGTGATCTAAAAATGCTAAATTTCGCGATGTTTCGACACCAGTAAATTTTAATAATGAATTTTTAGCTTCTCAATCTGCAAACAACAATACTAAATATTTTTATTTAATAATACTGGTGGCAAAGTTATATATTAAAAAGTGGTACATATTATATACCGGTGCCCCTCAAGGGGTTAATACTAAATATACCATGGATTTTATTAAAGTTTTATATAAAAAAAAAATTAAAAAAAATCACACCAGAATTTTTATTTAGAACTATTTAACTTTAATTTAATTTATTTTTGTTTAAATTATATTTTATGTATTTTAGGTAGAAATAGTCAGGTTCAAATCAAAATATTTTCATTTGGTAACGATGAAATGGAAGGTTTTGGTTATATTTAGTGTTAATAGGAACAAATTAGATATAAAAAGCATTTTTAGAAATGTACGAGAGAAAAGACCTACACTTTATTCCATATTAAAAACAAAACCAATATATTGAATCTGAAATATCGATATGTCACTAAATATTTAAAATAAAATAGTGATAGCTTTTCATCGCCGACGTCTTCAAATGAAATTATAAATAATGTCATTGCATCTATATTTATAACAAATATTTATTTATTAACAAAAAAAATATATATATTCTATTGGAAATGTCACCGGAAAAAATACAAAGAAAAAAACATTATTATATTTTCCATTAATTTTTTAATACCTTCTTAAGTTTGCAATTAAGTAATTTGTAAATCTTATTGCACACTTGAGAAGGTAAAAAATTGAAATAAGCTATTTCCTTTTAACCCAAAGACACGGGTGGTTTCTTGTAACATAAGGACTCGTGTGGAACACTCTATGCGTCATCGGTTTCTAAAGAATAAATGTTTGACATAATGACATCCTTGTTTTTTGCAGTGTCCAATAGTAGTATAAAAATAATAAACATGAAAATGTTTAAAAAAAAAACTAATTAATTTAATTAGAATTAATGTAGCATGGGCGGTTTGTAGTAGCATAGACATGGGCGTTATACTCCGTGTACCTTTAAGCATAAATACCAATTTTGGATGCTAAAGAAATATAATATCTAATGTCTTAGTATTAGTATAAAAGTTAACAAACATCACATTTATAAAATAAAGAAAGAAAATGTAATAAATAACACAAATACACGATCGGCGTATTCTGAGCACCAGTGGTGACTTTCCAATAAAAATAATGAAAAAGTACAGAGAAAATTAACTTCTATTTCAAATATTGGTTTAACATTGAAGGGGCTTTGGAAAGAGGATAAATGTACCGCAGATGTTAATCACGTAATTATTTTAGAATTCGCAAATGTTATTTCATCCAGTGGTGCACTCAGTACGCTGCCCATGTCTTTAAAGGTTAAATATATATATTTAGGGGTTCTCTCAAATTTTCTTTTCCCCTGTTCGACAACGCGAATATTTCTTATACATTCACACACTGATTTTCATTCTTGTTTGACTGAAAACGTACAATATTAACATTCACACGCCTAAGAATCGAAAAGCGCATTTTTTTCTTGTAAATTCGGCAGCGTATTACTGCTTATTACTGATAATTTTACAGTATAATACTGGCAGCTGGGGTACCAGTATTATGCTGTAAAATCAACATTTTTTTTTTTTCAGTATAGATTTTTACAGTATAATACTGGCTTAGAAAATTACCTATCTAAATTCTAATATTTTTAAAAACGTAACAGTCAATATAATAAATTATAACACCTTGTAATAATTTATTTCTTTTAAATGTTAAAAGGTGTAAATTAACAACATAATACAAATTAAAATAACTTTTATTAGGATGTTTGACATGTTTCGACTCACTCCGAGTCATTTTCAAAAACAAATGAGAACATTCCATAATTGCACGGGCTTTAAAGTTATTATTTCCATGTACTTTTTTTTTAAATTACGCACGTTATCTTTTATTTTTTACTTGGTTCTTTATTTTCATATCTGTGACCATTTTACCGAAACTGTGGCTCGAGTTACTCCATGGTCATACATATGAAAATAAACAACCAAGTAAAAATAAAAGATAACGTGCGTAATTTTTAAAAAGTACATGAAAATAATAACTTCAAAGCCCGTGCAACTATGGAATGTTCTCATTTGTTTTTGAAAATGACTCGGATTGAGTCGAAACATATCAAACAACCTAATAAAAGTTATTTTAATTTGTATTATGTTGTTAATTTACAACTTTTAGCATTTAAAAGAAATAACGTAATAGTATTTGAAGTTTTTACTTAAAGGAATTTAAAAAAAATTAAGTCTTCTTAAAAATACAATAATAAATAAATAAATAAATAAATAAATAATAAAAAGCAATTTAAGAAACAATAGGTAACGTTGACATCGGAAGTTTACTGCCTGATGTTGTAAACCGAATTTTGATAACAATACTAAGAAATGAGAAATGACCTCTTTATATTTACCTAGTTAACATTGGGTTTCGCAACTATGCTATAAGGGATTATTGCAATCCAATCGCTTGCTAAAGCATAAACTATTTTTCATTTAAAATCTCCACTCTATAAATAGTGCCAGAATGTTCATCAATCGTGTAACATTCATAAAATGTATTTGTCTTTAGGTTTTGAAAAATATTACCTTATTGCCTGTTGACTTCTTCGCATTCGTTTGAATTTTCAGTACAAATGAAAATATTTCATATGATTTTTTATTTCCATTCCAAAAATAGTGATTTAATCTATAATACTTGATTAATTATTATTATTATTATTAATTATTATTATTCTTATTGACACAATAAATTAAAAATACAGACAAACACCACTTTCTAAGTATTAAAATATTTGTGATATAATAATTTAAATAAAAATGCTTACCAATTAATAAAACGAAGATTACAGTTAAAAGTTAGTGGTATGAGAAAGGTTTTAGTATAACGAAGCAAGCAAACTCTTCTTGCCCGAGTGGTATTCCAGCAAAACTGTTAAACAGTTAAGATTATAGAATACACTTTTTTCATCACAAAAGATTACTCCATATAAACAGCATCAAAATATTTTCCAAACGTATAATGTTCCTAAATTAAATTCACATTTAGACAAAATATGATCTTTATTGTCTATTGATTGTACCGTATTCGAGTGAATTTTCAGGATAAATGCTTTATTCCAAATGGTATTCATTCTCAAGGGGAAACAAGAACGAAAAATCATGCATCAAGTATATGTTATTTAACACATTCCAACGCTTCCAAAATAATTTTACAAATCATTACCGTTTAATAAACTGAAAGATAACATCTAAGTAAACAATTTGGAAAACGAATAACATATTTAAAAACGTAATTTCAGGAATTTCCAACATATACAATATTCGGAAAAATATCCGAATACTTTTATTCAGCCCTGTATAGGATCTATAGATTTGTATATATACTACATAGGATGCTAAATTTTAGTTTAGTTAGGAAACGCGTAAGCACAGTTTAAAATTCTCCTTCTGGTGGCAATAAACGGAACTGTGTTCGCGAACTTATGTGCTGCCCTGTATATGATCTACAGAATTTATACACACAAAGTAATAGACAAAAAGTGTTAGATTTAAAATCACGTTCAGCAACTTGAAACGTACTTCCAGGAATTATTGTTAACAGACAGTAGAGAATTCTTTTGAGTGTCCCTGTATATGAACGACGACTGCTATACACACAATATTCTGTAGTAAGCCTCTTGTAATGCACCTTAGTGATATATATATATTTCAAAGCGTTTAAAATAGTGAAACATTATTTAATTAAACCGCAAACGATTTTTCTCCATAGACGTAATGTAACGGAAATCTTTTGACTGTGCCTGTAAAGTAATTACAAGTGCTATGCACACCCTATTCCATATTAAGCTTCTTGTAATGCGCCTTAGTGATATATATCAATTACAATGTGTTTGCAATTGTGTAACATCATTAAAATAAACCGCAAATGATTTTTCCCCACAGACCCTAATGTAACGGAATTCTTTTAAGTGTCCCTGTAAAAAAACTATAAATGCTACACACTTCAGTTGAAATAGGGAACATGCTATAGATAACGTCAATAACATATAAAAATTATAGGGTAATCCGAGCATATTTACGGGAGATAGAGCACGGTCAGACGGCCATACGGCCAGACAAACCGAAGTCATAAACACTTTTCAACTAGGTTGGAAAGTGTTAAAAAAGGGAGAGAGATAGATTTTAATACACAGGACTGAGCAGTATTGCTTGATAATAATCGGTTACTGACGAAGGTTCGCACAATCAGTGGAATTTCCAAAGGGTCTGGCACCACTATAAATGATAAGAACATTTTTATTTAATTTTTTAAACACACATAATTCGTAACAACCTCGTTCATTCACAGAATTTGCAATAGTTTTCTGCAGTTAAATAAGGCGAAAAAACTGTTAAAAATGTATGGTAGAATTGTGCAAACCCTGTTGTTACTCATACTACCTTTATACTCAAAGAGGTATAAGTTTTAACATTTACAAAATTAAATTAACATCATCAAAATGTTCATTATTAATATAATAATCTTAAATTGTATTTACTCTATGAGTAGATATGTTTTTTATTGCACATTAATTGCTTCGCATTCGAGTTAATTTTTAGGATAAATGCATTATTACAAAAGATTTTTATTCTCGAGCCTAAAATTGTGATTCATCTACATCACAGAGCAGCATTTGCTTAATAAGGATATGTGTTACTCAATACTGCCGTTTACGTAAACAAATCATACTCTCTTTCATGAAAGAAGCAGAAGAAAAAAATCATTTTTCTGTAAACAACGCCAAAATCTTCATCAATCATCTAACGTTCGGAAATTCTATTTAATACTCCAAGACTAAAAATGCTTCTTATTGCTTATTGATTGCTTCGTATTTGAGTGAATTTTCAACATAAATACATTATTCCAAAAGCTTTTTATTTCTGAGTCAAAAATAGCGATTGATCTGCATTACAGAGCAGCATTTGCTTAATAATGATGGATTATTCAATACCACCAAGTACTGAATGACCCATTTGTATATTTTTCATTAAAGAAAAAAAAACTGTAAACAGCATTAAACTGTACATCAGTCGTGTAACGTTCGAAAATTTTATTTAATAGTCTTAGACTAAAAATACTTCTTCTTATTGCCTATTGATTGCCCCGCATTCGAGGGAATTTTTAGAACAAATGCATTATTCCAATACAATTTTATTCCGAAGCCGAAAGTAGAGATTGATCAAACGGTACAGAGCAGAATTTGCTTAACCCCTTGAGGGGCACCGGTATATAATATATACCACTTTTTAATATATAACTTTGCCACCAGTATTATTACATAGAAATATTTAGTATTGTTTTTTGCAGATTGAGAAGGTAAAAATTCATTATGTAAAATTACTGGTGTCAAAACATCGCAAAACTTAGCATTTTTAGACCACGTGCTTGCCCTTCAAGGGGTTAATAACAACTAATAAATAATTACTTGCTTGATAATTATTAATAATAAATTTTTCAACACTGGCCTGGTTCCTACAGGTCAGGGAATTTCCAGACCAGAAAATTTCTTATAGAAAAACAGTTTAAATAAAGCGAAAGTTTCGCGAGATTAAACTAAGTGAATTTTCCTATACGAATGGAAAATTTCCTGAAATGTAGGAACCTTGTAAAAGAGGTATAAAATATTTTACTTTAAAAAAACGGTTTTATATAAACAGCACCAAAATCGTTATCAATTGTATAATGTTCGGAAATTGCATTTATTCTTACAACCAAATGTGTTCCTTATTGCTTATTTATTATTTGACAGAGAAAATGTAAGATTTTTGACATTATTTCATTTTATTTTTCAACTTACAACACAATACATTTCAGAACACTCTTGAGAAATATTCATTCTTTGGCGTTTCTTGTCGACATTCAACAAACGCAGCACGCATCGAGCGGAAAGCTTTTTCATACCCAAAACATCGTGTAAAATATAGTGGACACGGTCTATTTGCAATGTCAGCAAGTTCCCGTATGTTCAATCGGCGATCATTCAATACGGCATAATGAATTTTTGAGACGATTTCGTCGGTCATAGCGGTTTTTGGGCACCCTAAACGTTCATCATCGTGAATGGATATTTCCTAATATGTTTAAATTCAGCAGCCCCCTTTTTTGTCGTCGAATACGACGGACAAGAATCTTTTAAGGTGGAACGTAATTCTTTTTGTATGTCCATGGCGGTTAAACTTTTTTTTAACAAAGTATTTTATGACAGCTCAAACTTCATTTTTTTCCTTTAGTGCAGTCCTGTGCGAGGGTGGTTCGAAAAGTTCTCCACCTGACAAAGAAAATACAAGATTTTTGACACTATTTAATTTTATTTTTCAACTTGCAACACAATACATTTCAGAAGACTCTTGAGAAATGTTCATTCTTTGGCGTTTTTGGTCGACGATCAACAAACGCGCCACGCTTCATACCCAAAACATGGTGTAAAATGTAGTGGACACAGTCTATCGAGATATTTGCAATGTCAGCAAGTTCGCATATTTTCAATCAGAGATCATTCAATACGGCATGGTGAATTTTTGAGACGGTTTCGTCAGTCGTAGCAGTTTTGGGGCGTTCTGGAGTGTTTATCATCGTGAATTGATTTCCTACCATGTTTAAATTTAGCAGCCCACATTTTTATCGTCGAATATGAAGGACAAGAATCCTTTAAGGTAGAATCTAACTCGTTTTGCATGTCCGTTGTGGTTAAACCTTTTTTAACAAAGTATTTTATGACAGCTCAAACTTCAATTTTTTACATTTTTAGAAAATGTCAAAACTTGTTTAACTTTACTTTACCGCCAAGCAACAACCAATACACTCACGCGTCTGAAACTTAGCAGCATGTCATCTGAAGGATCATGCTTTAAAAATATCCTTGTCATTTGGTCACACTTGTTCCATCTCTGTGCCAAGCCGAGAACTTATCAAACTACCCTCGTACAACATTGAGCAGCATTTGCTGAATAATGATCGGTTACTGTCTTTATTAACCCTTTTATGCCTCAACGGTACTTTAACCTTTTCATTACAGACCAGGAATAGCGAATATTATTATACTCAATCGTACCGCAATTTACAAAAAAAAAATTCAGTGTAGTAGATTTCTCTTAGAAATATCCTAACAAAGAAGGTCTCCTTAAAGCACCTACTCAGAAAATTTTGAAAAAACTGCTAAACTACACATGTATGTAATAAAGAAACAGTGAAATTTAGCTGCGGAATCCCAGTAGAAAATCTGCAAAAAAATAAAATACTTTCAAGTATTTGGCACAAAAACACACGATTTGGCTAGCAACATTTTTCCTTCGCCAAACGCAAACAATTTTACTGCATTTTAATACGTTGACGGACAGTAGGAACAAGTGAAGTTCGAAAATTGACACTATATGTTTTTGTAATTTTTAGAATATTAGAAGTATAGTTTTACTGTTTCTGCTTAAATAAACTTAATTTTGATTAATTCAGCACCTTTAATTAGGTTGCACTACTCCCTTCACAACCACGTCAGAGTGGCTAGTGGTCAGGGAAAAATACAGTAAAAAAAGTGATAAACAGCAGTATATTCTTATAGAAAAATTTATGTTCATTATTCGATCAAATAATCAATTTGAAATTTTCTATATGAATATACTGATAGCTATAATTTTTTTTTTACTGTATTTTTCCCTGACCACTAGCCACCCTGCACGTGCATACTGAAGCTGCAACTCGTATAACAGGTGGAAAACGAACTTCACCCTAAAAAATTGTTTCCAAAACATTACACTGGGCTGCTACTTGCACACCGGTAAATGCACATTTGTGCTGCTATAGCCGTAGTGTCTAAAAACGACCGTTTCGTTTTGGGCGGCTATAGCCGTCATGCCACACATTGCGAACTTCTCTTTGACGGCTATAGCCGCAAGTGTCCGTCAACGTGTTAAATTGCTTGTAAAATGATTATTCGAATTCGCAATATTTAATTAATTTAAACTTAAACGATGAAATATTTATTATTTTTTGTTTAATATATACAAGCTGCTTGTTGTTGCAGCTATTTATTTTTACCACTGAAAAAATATGTTCTATGTTTTGAAAGTTGCAAATATCTATTTTATGTTATAGCGAAGCTGACATTTAATTTATGAGTATTATTCAATTATTGAATCTGTATGTTTATTTTCACTTTTAGTTAACAATCGCAATTTTAAAAATATATGAAGCTGAAAGGCATATTAAAGTAAGCGAAGAGTTTGAAGTAATTCTTGTTATGAGACCTGTCTATGGGATTTTTGTAAAATTTGAAAGCGTAAAATTGTCATAAGCTTAAAAAATTATACGAATGGGTTAATTCTATGGCTCATGATACCATACCCTCTTGTTCAGAATCGTTTGCATTTTGCGTTCAACATTTTCAAAACTCTCTGTACGTTTGCATTAATATCAATTAAAAATATTTTAAAAATCAGATTAAATAAATCCCTCACTTTTTTTCTCTATTTATTACCGATTGAATGAAATTTTCCCTATTGTTTTATTCTTCATTCCACGATTTTCCTAATTTAAATGGCTTCAACGGTTGTACAAGTAATTTTAAAATGTATTTTAAAAGGAAATGCCCGATGACAAACGGATTCGTTATACATTTCTATATCGAAGAAGTCGTTGTTTCCATAGCAACAAGAACTTTCTTGAATTGACAATGTTCAGAATCGGGCTTATTTTTGAACTTGAAACAATTTTAATCAATTTAAATTTTGTTTTAAATCGTAAAATACAATCGTTAAATTCCATTTTGTATAGATATAAATGTGTACACAAAATTGTAGTTATAAAAATTTATTTATTTTGTAAGTTAAACATGCATAAACAAGTTCAGTATGAAAATTTTTTTCCTTAAAGAGTATTTGTCATAAAAGCGTATTTTTTAACCCCTTGAAGTGCGGTGGGACATAAAATATCCCACTTAATTTTAAGTCCCAAAAACCACAATGACACCGGAATTTTGGAATCAAATTTTACTTTTATAATATACGTGAAGAAAATATTTTTTCTTATTTGGAAATAAATTTGTTGTTAAATCCCGGTGTGACTCAATGATTTCAACATTTTAGAAACATAAGTACTTTGCCCCTGAAAGGGTTACTTTCATTCCGTCGCCAACCGGTGATAAATCGCCAAATAAACGATATTTTCATATTTTTTTTTACGAACGTTAAATCGAAGTTCCGCAGATTTTTTTTTTTCATAAGACGTGTATATCCTCATGAGAATAGAACATTCTGTAATTTTTTCAAGAATTTCTGAGTATGCGCTTATGGAGACCTTCCTTGTAAGTATAAGTGTATCAAAATAGCTTGGAAACGTACGGCAGAGATTGTTTTTCAAAAAGTGGTCGCTGGGACGTATATGTCCCGACTCCGCAATGAAAGGGTTATTCTGTAAATTTACCAAGAATTTCTATTTCTTTCACGTTATTTTTACAGATATTTTTAACAGTGCAGATGTCCAACTCCGATAAGTTTCGTTATGTTGTAAGATGATTATTCGAATGCGCAATATTTAATTAATTTAAACTTAAACGATGAAATATTTATTATTCTTTTAATAACTTGGTAACCCCCTGTCTTTTGACTTGGTAACCCCCTGTCTTTTTTTTAAATCTTGAAAACATATTTTGACTAGAGATTTTACTTACCGAATGAAAGGAAGTTGATTTCAAATGATTACCATATAGAAACAAGACACATCTAATTAAATAATTTTTTTGATTTAACAAAAAGCGGGAGATTGACATTTATATGTTATTATAACTTTTAATACAAATATAAATTATTTGGTTTACAGAACTTTAAATATTGCTACATGTTTTTTATTTTACTTAAAAAAAAAAAAAAACCTAAATAACTCTTTACATATTTAGTAATACATCTATCTACATCAAACATTTATTGAAAATGGAAAAGAAACGATAAATAATAATGATTAACCACTCTTCAAACTTTCTGATTCATTAATTTAAAAGTTTTGATGCTCTTTTTATTGATGATTTGTAAGTCTTATTGATTTTCTTTTCTATCTTTCTCTTTTCTTATTTCATGGTTAAGAAACTACATCGGAATCGATTTATGATTTCAGTTTTAAATGTAAATCCTGAATATTTTATGGAAATATTAGTTTTCTTTATCTTTCAGCATAGCGTATTTTAATCGTAAAAAGAATTATTAAGGAAAAATTAAAGCTAACTCTTAAAGTAAATAAAGTTATATAGATATCACACGCGTTACAGTTTTGAGTATATACATTATATTATTATTTTTACTTACACATCATATGTAGTATATGGTAAGTATTGTGATCGTTTTAAAAATAGAAAAAAAAAATGATGAATTTACACGTTTCAGACACTGGAGATTCCGAAAAATATATTTCTAGAAAAAAAAAAATGCCGTCCGTCTGTCTGTGTGACTGTAAACGCTCTATATCCCGAGCACATTGAGATAGAGACTTGAAATTTGATATGTACTTAGTATATAATTACTAGAAGAAGTTTATTGAATTTAAGTAACCTCGATTATGCGGAACTATTTTTTTCGGACTCTCGAAATAGTCATTCTGATAAAAGATACATAAAAATTTTCGACATTGTTTATTTTAAGGAGTGAATACAAAAGACAATAAAAAAACATAGATTTTGCATAAAGAATGAAGTCGATCGGATAATGAGGTGCCGAGATATTTGTAATCCTATTTGCCACACTCTTCAATTTTTCATGACCCTGTATTTCATTCAAACTTCAATTCAAAGTTATATTTTAATTGGAAATGAGACGCTTAATCCGACACAGTAAACAGTTAATTAATATGATTATCATTTTTGGTGTTATAATGATGTTTTTTTACGCAATTTAGTAATAGAGCAGTTAAAGTTTATGACGTCAGTAAGCCAGGATTTTATTCGAATTGCAATGCATTTTATAAGTAGTTTACACATGTTTTATTTTCATATTTTATATTATGCATATTCATGATGGGTAAGTTATTACGGTGGCCCCCAAAGAGTAGTTTTCTTTTTGATTGATTTTTGATTTAATTAGTTATGTGGAATACAGGAATACATCATATGCCATATATTCAGCTGAAGAGTAATCTTGTTATATAAATTTAGCTTCTAAATAAGACATCCTTTTGTTATTATTATTTTGTGTCACACACTGCAGCAAACTTCCAGTGTTGCCAGCCCGTTATTAAAAAAAAAAAAAAAAAAAAAAAAAAAAAATCAGATTGCTTGATTGCCACCAATTTTTTTTAAAAGTATAATTCATTTTATTTTCGCATTATTTAATATGTCATTAAATAATTCAAATATTTTTACTTCAAAAAAGTGGTGGCAATATAGCAATCTGAATTTTTTTAAAAAAAAGAGCGAACTATCAACACTGTATATTACATTAGACTCTGAAGCAACAATTCCTTGATAATTTTCATACTATTCTAAAACTATTATTATATATTCATGATAAATTGTGAATAAAATGTCAGTGTACATATTTTACAGTGTCCAACATATAATACAAGTTTCACTATATTAGATCAAATATAGTTATAGTACAACAATAAACACCGTAAATTAAAAGAAAACAGTTGAGTGCCAGTACCATTTCCGTATATTTTTACGAAATTCCCCTTCCTCCCAAAGCACAGTGAAATAATTTCACGAATATGTCAGAAATTAGCGAATACAGTAGAGCGCCGATTATCCGAACTTGTCGGGACCGGCAATAGTTCGGATAATCAAAAGTTCGGATAGTTGGACAGGTACATATTGGAATATTCTTGACTATGACAAAATGGTTCAGATGTATCTTTTACGTGTAACAGTTTTTTTCTATGGAACTAATGTCTGTTTTTAAAAATATAAAAGTGGATAGGTAGATTTAAAAAAAACTTTTGTGTGTGCACAATTTTCCTTCACATTTTATCCAGGCTTAGGACTGGTAGCTGTTAGCGATGGCATATTTAAAAATTCTGTTGTTTGTTTATCATTGTTTTATCGTTTTCATTTTTTTTTCCTCATTCTTCTTTTTCTTTAATTTTTTTTTCTTTTTATATCATTTTCTAAACTGCAAAATTTGAAATTTAAGCAAAAAAGCTTCTGCCATATCACGAATTCTTCTTAAATACATGAGTTGAATAGGAAGAGCATTCTGCTGTCGTTCTAGCGCCCCACCAGTGGCTGAGAGGTTCTGCTCTCAAAGCTGGTAGATGGGAGGTGCTGGGTTCAAACCCCTGTCGCGCTCGTCTACCTAACCGTTCGTAGTTTTCCGTGTGTTTTCTTCGAACCTTGCCGTAAATACGGGTTAGGATCCCTTAGAAAGACCCCCACGGAGGGCTCTGCCCCCCTAAGGCCTATATCCCTTGTGTTGATAATTGGCCGTCATAAATCAGCCCAACCCTGTCGTTCTAGCCATTTCGTAGCTTCTTCGAAACACTCACATCACATTCATTATGTGATGGGCCCGGATCATTTTTATAACATTCGTTTTCATTTGCATACGTTTCATTCGTTTTTATTTCCTGAAAAACATTTCAGACAAAAAAAGGGGGGTGTTCGGATAATTGGACAGTTCGGTTAATTGGAGTTCGGATAATATACGCTTTACTGTATATGGAATTAAGAATATCCATTACATAATAATGTTAAACGTCTAGTTTATTTGTCATTTTCGCTGACGCTTTGAGATTTTTTATAGTTTTACACTCTAAAAAAGATTTTCCGTATTTTGCCAGTAGCATTTCTGTATTTTTAAGGATTTTTTTTTTTTATTTGTAGTGTAATAATAAATATAAATCCTACAGTTTTAGGGAAATTGAAAATTTAACAGGATTACTCTTCAATCCACGTTTCGCAATACTTTTTGACTCATTCACAACATCACTTTCATCGGCAAAAGAAAACAAAAAAATCCGGAGAATTGGACTAGCAATCAACAGAATTTATTTTTAGTCGACCTTCACTTTGCCTTTTTTTTTTTTTTTTTTTTTTTTTTTTTTGTCCTTTTTAAAAAACTAAAACCTTAACTATTCGTCACACATTTAGTATTACAACTATCTCCTCCAAACATTTATTTGAAAAAAATATAAATTATAACGATTAACCATTTTTCAAACTTTCCAATTCATTAACAAAATCACTTTCATTGGCAAAATAAAACAAAAAAATACGGAAAAATACGGAAAATTGGACTAGAAATCAACAGAATTTATTTTTACAGTGAATGACTCGGTTTAACCCCTTCGGCCCTGACGTCCTACTAATAGGACATATCTTTTATTGAGTATTATTTTGTCTTAAACATTATTTTTATTAATTCCAGTACCTAATAGTGATAGTATGAATCTCTACATTTCCTATTATGACTTCACTTATGTTTAGCATTTAGTAATAATAATAATAATAATCATTTTGATAATTATTAGCAAGCCGTTTGGCATTTCTTTTAAGTAAAACATACGTTTCACTCTTTAAATTAAAATTTGGGAATCCTTTTCCGAATTGGTAAGTTGTGACAAAAGATAAAAAATATTACTAAATTTTTATGCTTGTTTAATTTAGTTGTAATACGACATTTTCCAAACGTCTTCAAAAATTCTTCCTTAGAGTATTTTTATATGAAAAACACGCAAAATAACTACATTTGTGAGGTGTTGGTAAAGAACGCATTCGTTATCTTTCATTAAACCCTAACTTCTGTGATTCCGATAGCTATTTTTAATTTTGTTAGCATAACAGTAATTTTTTCCCAAAGTTGAAAAAAAAATCAGGGCAGAAGGGGTTAAATATAGCTAGTCGTTCTTTACTTTGCCGTTTTTAGTTTTTCGTCCTTTTTTTTTTTTTTTTTTTTTTTTTTTTTTTTTGTTAATAGAACATTAACTATTCGGCATATATTTAGTATTACATATATCTCCTTCAAACATTTATTTAAATGGAAATAAAAATATAAATTAAAAGGATTAACCATTCTTCAAACTTTCCTGTTCATGAACCGAAAAATTTTGATGGTCTTATTCCTTACGAATTTATGAACTGAATGCCTTATACAGTTTTTTTTTCTTTTCTATTCGATAGTTATGTAACTACGAAATGAATCGATTTATGATCTTGGTTTTATTTTTAATGCAAAGACGGATTCGCAAGGAATCGGCAAAAAAAAAAAAAAAAAAAAAAAATCCTTTTTAGGCGTGGTTTCCGTCTAGAGTCATGCATCGAGTCGGGTAACCCAATTTCACTTGGACCCGACCTGAACCGCTATTTTTTTTAATTACGGGTCGGGTTGACTTTAAATGTTTCATGCTCGGTTTGGATTCTTTAGACGAGTTCGGGTTTTGATCCGATTTTTCGAAAAAGTTTCAAAGTTGAAAATATATAACTGTAAGTAAAATTTAACCATTGAAACATAAGAAACTGACCATATACATTGCAATCACGATACCAAAGAGCCGTGTCAAATTACAAATTAAAAATGTAGTCCTAATAAATGTAACATGATTAATTCAAATGAAGAAGAAGAAGAAAAAAAGAAATGAAATAAAAACCACACGAGTGTAAACACAAATGAAAGCTTATAATGTAATGCACTTTTTCAGGGGCAAGGAAATCACATTTATAAGCAAAGAACGATTGTTTTCTGTATATGACACCAGCTTTTGCCAAACATCATGTCATATCTTGCCCGAACAATCGTTAAAACAATATTGAATAACAAGACCTTTTAAATTGGAATATTATAAATCATACATACAATTTGAATAAGAGTAGGAAAAAGAATATATATATATATATATATATTAATATTAATGAGTGTATAGATGTTTACTTTTATACAAAAAAGGTAAAATTGATATTAGTGATATAATTTTAGATTATTTTTCCACAATTGTATTTAAATATAAATTAATTTTATTCCACTTCGAGTTCGAGCAGTTTTCAGGTTTGAATATTTCGAGTTTAGATTGGGTAGTTCAAGAGTCTGTTATAAAATCAACTATAAAGTTAAAGGTCGACGAATTTTGGAAATTTTGAAAAATTACATTCATAGAAAATTTTATAACGAAACCATCAAAAATTGCAATTAAAAAAGAAAAATCTGAGGACGATGGTATAGAAAGCTGGGAGCAGATTACAATAGAACAGGGTTTTCAAACTATGGCCCGCCTGCTTACCACTAAAATTTTATAGTAAACTTTTCCGTACCTAATCATCGAATTTCTGCGGTTCAAGAAGTTGACTATTTCTTTAAAAAATTAGTGGTATCCGGCGGGTCACAGTTTGAAACCCCTGCACTAGAAAGAATCGGTCAAAAATACAGCAAAATCATCTTCATTTATAAAATAAATATATGTTGAACTATAAAATTCTGTTCATATTTGTTTTGTTTTTTACATAAATCGTAAATAATTCTTTACATATAATAGAGCGTCTATTTTCATCAAACAGTTTTTGGGAACGGAAAAGAAATGATAAGTTATAACGATTAACCACTCTTCAACTTTCAGATTCATTAATTGGATGGTGTTCATTTTTTTTTTTTTCTTTCATTAGTGCTTTTAATTGATTTTTCTTTCTTTTTATCATGGTTAAGAAACTATGATAAAAATTGATTTATGATTTTGGTTTTAAGTGGCCCAGAGTATTTTATGGGATGAGATTTTATTTATTTATTATTTATTTATTTATTTATTTTTGAGCATAGTGTATTTTAACCGACGTAATAAAAATTATTATGGAAAAATTAAAGCAATTCTTAAAGTAAATAAAGTAATAAATATTTCGGATACACTACACTACAAAAAAAAAAATGATTTTACTGTATAACACTAGCATCCATTACAGTATAATACTGGTATAATACTGGCAGCTGGCCAATATTATACTGTAAATCAAATTTTTTTTTTTTTTTTTTTTTTTTTTTTTTTTTTTTTTTTTTTTTTTTAGTGTACAATTTCAAGTATAATGTAATGTCTCTTTTTTTTTTTTTCATTTTAATGTGTTTTTTTAACTCGTTAGTTATATGGAATTTAGCATGTGGCATGCACGCAGATAAAGAGTATTATTTTTAACACTTTCCAACGTAGTTAGTTGTAAAGTGTTTATGAATTCGTTTTTTTCTGCTTGCCGTCTGTCCATGCTCTAACTCACGTAAATATACTCGGATTACCATGTAATTGTTATATGGAGGATTGGTAGGGCATGTTTGCTATTGAAAATGGAATGTTTAGCATTTATAGTTCGTTTACAGGGACACTCAAAAGAATCCCATTACGTTATGGTCTATGTTTTAGGTGTATTTTAATGATGTTACACTATTTCAAACTAGAGCTACTAAATATATTTAATATAGAAGCCTTATTTGAAACATAATGAAATTGATATACGTCACTAACGTGCATTACAAAATGCTTTACTGTAAAAAGAGTGTGCATAGCAATTGTCGTTCATTTACACACAAAACATACAAAATAATTCGGTTACAGTACTACTGTCTATGAGCGATAATTTCTGAACAATTGTGGTATGCGTTTTGGAACTTATATTTTTGTATATTATTTGGTATGTGTAAATTCATATGCAGGGTCATATACAGGGCTGCACAAAATAATTCAAGTACATTTCCGCTTACTGATGGAAATTGCTGAATGGGACTCTTTCAACTGTTTTATGCTTTTCCTAATTGAACTAAATGTTTGCATACTATGTAGTATTTATACGTATTTATAAGATCACATGCAGGGCTGAACAAATTACTTCTGATCTTTTTTCCGTCTTAAATGGTAACTGCTGAAATTAGTTTTTCCAATTCATTACAATATGTAATATTACATGTATTATTATACATTTCCGAAATTGTTTACTTAGAGATCACCTTTCACATTATTAAAACACGTTCACTGCCGGGTTAAGGGGTCTCAGGACTCTTAAAATTGGAAAAAAAAAATGACCATTTTTAACATTTAATATCTTCAAATGTATATGATTTAAAAACACAATTTTTATTGGGAGGAAAAGATATAAGCGTGTTCTTTCATTTCACATATTTAAAAAGTTACGAGATGCAGAATTAATATTTATAGGGGGCTTCAAACTGTCAGACAATTGTCGAGCAGACAATTGTCGAGCAGAAAATTGCCATGACAGCTTACGCGCACGATTACAAAATAATTTTTGCATCTAGAATAAAAATTTTGGAGCCTAATTATACTTCATATTGTAGTAATTACACTGAACCTAAATAAATTTGTATTTAAAGCATTTTTACATTTTTAATGCAAAATTGTATTGAGCTAATACAGTTTTTTTTTTAATTTTCAACATTATAACCATTTAAAAAATATATTTTTTTTTAATAATAAAAATGAAATTTTAGTTTCAATTTATGTAGACTAACACGACACATATTTTTAGAAAATTTCATGAAAAAATATTGATAAGTTTTTGAGATATCAGGCGCGTTTTCCCAAAAACATCATTTTGAGAAAAATGATGTTTTGCTTCAGCTTTGAGTGGGTATAATTATAAATGCCATAACGTCTGTTCTAATGAGAATTTCAAGAAAACATTTACACTAAAATGTTCAGAAAAGATAGGAGTTTAATATATAAAAAAATTAAAAATTCGAAAATTTTGAAAGTTTAAGACCGGAATTTTATTTTATTTAGAAAGTTCGAATTCATACCAGAAAATACTAACAGCAATATTTATATTATTTAATTACAGACATTTCGTGATTACATAAAATAAAAATTCTTCTTTCGAAATTTCTGGTACGAATTCGTAATTTTAGATTGAAAAATCACGGATATACTCGTTTGGCAGAGAATGGGTTAAACGGTGAAGTTTTTTTTACAGTGTTCTGAATATGTTGGAAAGTGCTTAATAATCTATGCATGATTTTTTTTTCTTGTTGCAAGAAATTAGGCACCATAGTGAGAAAACACTATAAAATATTTAACCCTGCAGTTCTCATAGCTAACCGGAGAAATTTTAATTCTTTCTATTGTTTTCAAGTATTTTGTGTCTAAATAACGCAAATATATGAAATTTTAATGTTTTTATTTATTTATTTATTATTTCGTTGTTATGGTACAAGTCACTTGAATGTGCATTAGACGCTGAAGCAATAATTACTTGATAATTTTTTATACTGAACTTCCAAAACTATGTTATAATGGGTTACAACTACCGTATTTTTCGGCGTAACCCGCGGCTCAGTTTAGACCCAGAAATTGTATATAGTAATTGTAGTCAAGTATATTCTGAGATCAAGAAAGTAGTATATTTTATCAAATACAGTTTCTGGGTCTAAAATGAATTATTTTAACCGCGGATTATAATCCGAAAAATACGGTAAATATTTGCACAAAATTATGGAGCACAGTGGCAAACAAGCAACCACATATTGAAACTAAACTTGGGTGTTGTTTAAATACCCATAAATAGTTGTTATGAAAAATATTAATGATTCCTGAAAAATGGTCGTTTGAGAGACGCATACTGCTATTTTGTTGCCATTAATGAAAATGTACTTTGGACACTTGTTTTATTTATTTATTTTTTTTTTTATAAATATTCCTGTACACTGAAAAAAATGAAGTACTCAAAAAGGATTATGTCCATGTACTCATTTCGAAATGAGTATTTTTGGATCATAAATGAGTAATTTCATGTACTCATTTCGAAATGAGTATTTTTGGATCAAAAATGAACATGTGTATTCTTAAAAATGAGTAATTTCATGTACTCATATCGGAATGAGTAGTTTTGGATCAAAAATGAACATATGTATTCTCAAAAATGAGTAAGTTCATGTACTCATTTCGAAATGAGTATTTTTGGATCAAAAATGAACATATGATCAAACCCAAACGAAACGATAATTTTGTACTTTGTAATGGTTTATTTCCTTTATGGCGGCGTAAAAGATGTTTATTAATAAGAAAACAATCAATATCCATGGGATCAAAAATGAGTACATAAAAGTTCATATTTGAATACATCCATGGGATCAAAAATGAGTACATAGCAGTTCGTATTTGTATCCATCCATGGGATCAAAAATGAGTACATACCAGTTCATATTAGAATACATCCATAGGATAAAAAATGAGTACATACCAGTTCATATTTGAATACATCCAGGAGATCATAAATGAGTACATGTGCTTCTCAATTTTGAGTACATTTGGATCTGAGCTATTATGAGTACGTGACGTATTCAAAATTGAGTACTTTTTACTCACTTTTGAGTACCTATTTTTTCAGTGTATTATTCTTTAATGTTGTTAACTATTTTTTTGCAGACTTTTTCACTCAATGCTCCCGAAATATCCGGGATTGGCAGACACCGAGGCAAATTATTTAAATTTTTGTCTTTACAAAGGGTAAATACTTGTTGTAGAACAAGGGATGACTCGACTTAAAACACTTAAATATTGCTACTCACATTTTATTTTGTCTTTTATTTAATTTTTAAATAACTGTTTATATATTTATTAGTGCATTTATCTCCCTCAGACATTTGTTGGAAACGGAAAAGAAATGATAAATTACAACGATTTACTCTTCAAACTTTTCCAATTCATTTAATTGAAAAGTTTTGATTTTCTTCTTCTTCTTCATGAATTGAATGTCTTATTGATTTTCCTTTCTTTTAATGGTTAAGGAACTATGATAGATTCCTTAACCATTTCGAGGATTTTGATTATGATTTTAGTTTTCAATGTGAGTCTTAAGTATTTTTTGAAAAGCGCTTTCCTTAGTTTGAAGCATTAGTGTATTATAATCGTAAAAAGAGTTATTAAATAAAATATTAAAGCAATTCTTAAAGTAAATAAAGTAATAGGGATATCGGATGCATTATACTTTAATACATTACATGCTTTTCATTTTAATGGATCTTTTAATCAATTAGCTATGCAGAATTCAACATATGGTATGTGCATAGTCAGGTAAAAACAAAGTTATCACACCTTTCTAATCCTGTTGCACATAATTGTTTAAAAAGTATTGTAAACAAGTAATATAAAATTTTTTTAAAGTCAATTCCTATTTTTTAATCATAAATATATAAAATAAACCCGTGCAGCATTAATGTCCCACGTTATCTTTATTGAACATTATTTTATAATCATCGTTGCGGTATTTTATTTCTGTGGTAACTTGAGATAAATCTTTCATTTCATTTATGAAAACAATGGGAGGAATTTTTTTTCTCCCATTTAAAACGATAATTAATTAATTAAATTTAATTAATGAATATTCGAAAAAACTGTATTAACATCAATTGGCATCCAGTACAAGTTTTTAAAAAATTATTTGAAATTGAATGGATGATTAGAAAATATTTTATTAACGATTGAAAATTCCAACAAGATATATATAGAGAGAGAGTGTGAGCTAATAGTAGGAATTTAAAAAATATATTCTGTTGATTACCAGTACCATTTCCGTATTTTTATGGAATTTTTTTTCTACGATGAAATAATTTCGTGAATGTGTCAGAAATTAGCGAATATATATTTAAGAACATCTTTGACAAATAAATAGTGCTAAGTCTTGTTGATTTGTCATTTTCTCTAAGTCTATACAGGGTGTAACTGAAATGCTTCAACAAACTTTGAGGGATGATAGTACTCATGAAGACGAACAAAAAACGCAATGGAACATGGGGTCGCAAATGACGTTTAACCCCTTCAGGGGCAGTGGTATGTTTATGAAAGCGCTTAATTTTAATTCCAAAACGCCATAATGGCACCAGAATTTTGCTAAAATCTTTTCCATTTAATATGTATGTGAAATATAGCCTTTTTCATATTTACAAAGAATTTTTTTTATAAATTCCGGGGCCAGTCATTTATTTCAACATTTTAGTACTAAAAGTAGTTTGCCCCTAAAAGGCTTAAAGGATAAAAATAGAGAAAATGCGTCTGAAAATGGATTGGCACCGGATTTTACAAAAAAAAATTGTTTGTAAATAAGAAAAAGGCTATATTTCACATAAATATTAAATGGAAAAGATTTTAGCAAAATTCTGGTGCCATTGTGGCGTTTTGGAATTAAAATTAAGTGGTTTTTTAGACATACCACTGTCCCTGAAAGGGTTAAATGTCATTTGCGACCCCGTGTTCTATTGCATTTTTTGTTCATCTTAATGACTACTATCATCCCTCAAAGTTTGTTGAAGCATTTCAGTTACACCCTGTATATATATATTTACTCTCTAAAAGGAAATTTCGTATTTTGGCAGTACAATTTCTGTATTTTTATCTTTTGTAGTGTAATAATGAAAAGTAATACCGCAGCTTTAGAGACATTGGAAATTTATCTTATCTTTCAAAGTTATTCTCAAATCGATACTTTTTGACATATTCACGAAATTATTTTCATCGGAAATTTTTTTCTGTAAAAATGCGAAAATTCTACTGACAATCAACATTTTTTTTTCTTTTTTTTAGAACACCTTAATAAACCGAGCGCAAAAATTTTCTGTTGTAACCCCGTAAACGATAAATCGTGAAAAAAATATCAGTACCCACATTTTACTGTGTCCGACGTAAAGAAGATTTACCGTTTTAGATAAAATACTTGTTGTACAACAATGAATGACTCGACTTAAAACACTTAAATATTGCTATTCACATTTTTTTATTTTGTCTTTTATTTAATTCTTATATAACTGTTTATATATTTATTAGTACATTTATCCCCAAGAAACATTTATTGGAAACGGAAAAGAAATCATAAATTACAAGGATTTACCGCTCTTCAAACTTTCCAATTCATTTAATTGAAAAGTTTTTGATTTTCTTCTTCTTCATGAATTGAATGTCTTATTGGTTTTCCTTTCTTTTAATGGTTAAGGAACTATGATAGAAATCGATTTATGATTTTAGTTTTCAATGCGAGTCTTAAGTATTTTTTGAAAAGCACTTTTCTTTATTTTGAAGCATTGTATATTCTAATCGTAAAAAGAGTTATTAAAGAAAACATTAAAGCAATTCTTAAAGTAAATAAAGTAGTAAGGGATATCGAATGTGTTATATTTGGTTGTCCAGAAAATTCATGCTGTTTGGGAAAATTAGTTCGTACCGGAAAATTCAATCATTTAATTATTAGACATTAATTCCGATAGCTAACGTCTAATAAATAACAGGAAGAATTTTCCGGTGCGAATTAATTTTCCCAAACGGCACGAATTTTCCGGGCAACATAATACTTTCGATTATACATTGCTTGTTTTTCATTTTAATTGATTTTTTAATCAATTAGCTATGTAGAATTCAACATATGGCAGTCCGGTAAAAACAAAGTGATCACACCTCTCTAATTATGTTGCACATAATTGTTTAAAAAATATTGTTAAAAAAAATCCGTTTTTTACCAATATAATTTCCGTATTTTTATGAAATTTTTTTCTCCGATGAAATAATTTCGTGAATGTGTCAGAAATTAGCGAATAAGTATTTAAGAACATCCATGACAGATAAATAGTGCTGGTCTTGTTAATTTGTCGTTTTCGCTATAGGATTTATTTTTATATTTTTACTCTCTAAACAGAAATTTCGTATTTTGACAGCATAATTTCTGTATTTTTACGTTTTTTTTTTTGTTTTTTTTTGTAGCGGAAAAATAAAAATAACTTCCACAGCTTAAGAGAAAAGGAAAATTTACCTGATAAAAATATTCGCAAACCCCTACTTTTTGGAGCATTCACAAAATCGTTTTCATCGGAATTTTCTTTTCCCTATAAAATACAAAAATTGTTCTTGCAATCATTTTTTTTTTTAAACAGTAAGGTATTAATTGACTGTGAAAAAGGTTTACTATTAAAGGCTGCTCATAAATTATGTTTTGGGGTTCGTCTACATATTAAAAATTGTACAAATTTTCATTTTTTCCAATGCTAACACCTATATTTAATACTTTACTTCAGTTCCTTGGATCAAATCAATCCGAAAAAGTGTATATAGTTTATGTGCACTTTCTTTTAAATCTTCAATAGGGTTATAAAAGAAAAATGTACTAGGGGTCCATACATAATTGTAGATAAAAAAAATTACATGACTACTATTCTGAACGAAGGCCGTAACCAAAGAGGGGGGGGGGGAGGTAGTTATGGGGTTCAAACCCCCTCCGAAATTTTACAAACCTATACTTGTTCATTAACATGTTCACTGCCGGGTTAAAATTACTGGATTTTATTTTATTTAAAAAGTTCGAATTCATACCAGAAAATACTAATAGCAATAATTATTTTATTTAATTACAGACGTTTCATGTTGTTGTTGTTATTGTTGTGGCTTATCTTCCAATTGTCTGACAAGATCCAATATACCATTAATCGTCAGAAAATCAGAAGGGGGTAAGCATATAAATCCTCTCTGAAAAGACCCAAGCAGTCCAGGATGTGTTCTGCAGAGGCTTGTTGAGCTTGACATTTAGTGCAGATTTTAAAGATCTTTCTGCCTTCATTTCATGATTGCATAAAATATCACATTAAATCATGATTACATAAAATCTTTCGAAATTTCCGGTACGAATTCGTAATTTTAGATTGAAAAACCATGAGTATACTCGTGGTTGGCAGCGAATGAGTTAAAAAAAACATTTTGAATTATTTTATTTTTAAGAATATTTTGTTCGAAAAGGAAGAGTGGACAAACACACTGCTGTATAAACTATGTAATTGCAGAAAATCAATATTCCAAGATACATCTTAAGGCTGCATGGTCAGTAAACTTCCCGATTCTCCTCGCTAATGTTAATCCTAAGGGCGTAGGATGCATTCGTATATTAAAAATATTAATTTCCTTCGGAAATATTTTAAACTTATGTTTTCTGTGTACTGTTTTTAAGACATGTTTCTTTTTTTCTTAGTTGTCAAAATATTTCTAAAATATGTACTTAATTTATAATTTTATGTGTTAAAATCTTAGCAAAACTGAATAAGATTTTTACACTTCACATAAAATTAAGTAAATATTTCACCATTTCATTATAAGAATTTTTCACCTTACTTAATCGAAGCATTTGGGTTAACTTTCTGCGACTAATATTATCAGGCGAATATTAAGCTACAATATTGCTGGAAGTCCTGCGGTTCCGTTGTTGGAAACTCCTGATCTATAAGATCGTATATTAAAATTTAACCCATTGCCTGCATTGCCCGAATGCAGTTCGGTCAACTCCAATAGTCCATTTGGAATGTCTAAACATACTTCGGGCAGGAGCTTCTATTCTGAGTTCATTAGCCTTTTAAAAATGTGTAATGTAATTTAACTATATTTTAATTCACTATTTGATTTAATTTTCGCTAATAAAACAATTTTGAATAAAATAGTATAAACCATTAATTTTTCCATTACACGTGAAAATATTAAATAGTGTAGTTATTGAAATATTAATATAGCAATTATTTCGTTTAAAATTTTGTCATTTCTTACAAAATAATCTATATTTCTAAACTTTTAATTGTTATAATGCACAAAATAAAGAAAAAAATCATATTTTGACACATTTTTTAGGAATATATTCTACCTGTATACGATTAAGTTCTTTAATTAAAAATAATGGAGTTTTATCATTTAATTATTTCACTTAAGAAATGCACGAAACTTTTTGTTAAGGTTCATAAAATTTCATCGATACGTACCTTATGTGGAATCTATGTTTCGTAACATGTAAAATATTTTTCTACCAATTTAGCAACACAATCCTTGATTCTATCTATTTGCGTATTTACAGAGAAATCTCAAAAAAAGGAGAAATATATTCGAGCTTTTACCAAGAATTTGGGTGATTTCACCACTCATGAGATAGTGAAAAATGTTTTTCATCATAGACTATTTTCAAAACAAAATATAAAAACGGACAATATATTGCAGACGATTTAGCACCATACCTTAGAAAACTACACTGCAAAAATAAATAAATAAATTAAATAAATAAATAAATAATAAATAAATAAAATAAATAAATAAATAAATAAATAATAAAATAAAACAAAAACCAATAAAATATATGAATAAATAAATGAATCTTTTGATTTCACAGAAATGTTACACAGAAAAGTTTACTGCTATGTGTCAGCCAGGACATTGATAAAAATCTATTTATTTTACCGAAATAATCTGTAGTTATTACTAACTTATGGGCAAAATCTGTTAAAATAACAAAAAACCCGCAATAAATATGGATTATTTTAGTAAAATAAACAGTTTTTTACTGGCGTCTCCGCTGACAGTTTTCTTTTCTGTAAAAGCAACAGATTTTTATTTACAGTGTAACACCAAAAACTCAATATACAGGATACCCCAAAAGTCGGTTCACAATAAAAAAATTCATATATAATCAAATTGTCGTGTCGGAGTGTGATTTGAACCATAAAGACTTATCATATGTGTCAGATGTTTCGTATCAAAAGATAGTTAACATTTTCTTTGGATATTTTTTTGCAACCAAGATTCTTACCATTTGACAAGTATTTTGATGCAAACTATACTTTGGTAGAAATATTTGTTAAATTTTTATGAATATTTGAAATCTGAAATCTCTTGTGGGTCTCTGTAAGTTTTTTTTCAAATCCTCTGGCACTTTTCTGAATTCATTTTTGTTCAGAAACACATGAAATTGGCAGATGTTCTTGTTCAGAAACTATGTAATCGGATGGTGTTATCCATTTTTGGGTAAAAGCAAAATATCTTTCAGAAAATACTGTCAAAGTGGGTGTTTAGAACCGAATTTCCGGACGCGGCCGGGCGGGAAAGGAGAAAAAAAGTCATACGTGACAACAATCACTTCTAACTCAATTAAGTGTTTTATTTATTAATTTTTTTAAAATGGAAAACGCCATTCGATTCTAAATCAAGCCTGCCAATAGTCAAGCCTGCCAATTTTATGCCTTTATATTTAAAAATGTGTCAGTAAGTTTCGCGTTGTTGAGCGCAGGAATTTGAGAACCGCCTTAAACATTTTTTATTTGTTACAAACCTACAATTCCGACTATTTGCTGATGATGCAAACCGCACACTCAGATACGAGAATCTGTTATTACTTACCTATCATACGTAGTAAGGGTAAGTCTTGTGATCGTTTTAAAAATTGAAAAAAAAATTTTGACGGATTTACACGTTTTAGACACTGGAGATTCAGAAAAACATATTTTTAGAAAAAAAAAACTGCCTTCCGCCTGTCTGTGTGCCTGTAAACGCTCTATGTCCCGAACAAATTGAGATAGAGACTTGAAATTTGGAATGTTCTTAGTACGTAATAATGAGAAGAAGCCTATTAAATTTCAGTAATCTCGATTATCCGGAACTATTTTTTTCAGACTCTCGAAATATTCGTTTTCATAAAATATGTATAAAAATTTTCGAAATTGTTTATTTTAAGGAGTGAATATAAAAGACAATAAAAAAACATACATTTTGCATAAAGAATGAAGGCGATCAGATAATGAGTTGCCGAGATATTTATAACCCTATTTTCCACACCCTTCGATTTTTCATCACCCTGTATTTCATTCAAATTTCAGTTCAAAGATATATTTTAATTGGAAATGGGAAGCTTAATCCGACGCAGTAAACTCTTAGTTAATATGATCATCATTTTTGGAGTTATAAGGATGTTTCTTTTACGCAATTCAGTAATAGAGCATTTAAAGCGAGGCTAACGAAAAAGACAGGCTACCGCGGTGCATTCCACTTATCTTTTTTTACAGACCGCCAGAGTGACGTGATGCTCTTTTCGTACACCTGCATTGGTGATTTCGAGCATCACGTGACTCCGGCAGTCTGTAAAAAAAGATACGCGTAAAGCACCGCGGTAGCCTTTCTTTTTCGTTAGCCTCGATTTGTTTATGACGTCATCAAGCCAGGATTTTATTCGAATTGCAATGCATTTTATAAATAGTTTACACATGTTTTATTTTCATATTTTATATTATGTATATCCATGATGGGTAAGTATTACGGTGGCTTCCAACGACTAGTTTTCTTAATGAATTTTTGATATGTGAACGTACACTTTTATATGCAATACAATGCCTGCATATGCAATACACACTCGTCACATTAAAAAATTGCTATCTGTAAAGCTTATAATGAATGTAAAATAAAAATTATATATTAATTCGTGTATGCCCTTTGTTTTCATCGTTTCGATTTTTTTTATTCGTGTTTTTAAAAGTAAAAATTTAAGAGGTCTCCAGGTTTCAAGGGGTACGTAAGCCATAAAACATTGAATATTGAGGGTAAATGATTTTTAAAAAATGAAGAAAAATTGTATCATTGACACCAGAAAAAGTAGTAAGAAAAATATTTAAATAAAATAAAAGCTATTACTAAGCTAAAATAGGGTATTTAAAAAGTTTGCTATTCCGAGTATTAAAGTCGTCTTTTACATGATTTTAGAAAATACAATGAAGCATAAGCATGACTTGAAAAACGAAACCAGTTGACGGAATCTGATATTAACATTGTCTGATTTTTATTTAATAAAATGCAATGTATTTCAATTCAGGTTTCTGAAATTACAATAGTATAAGAAAAGTGTAATAACAAAATGATAAATAGAAGTTTTAAACACAAAAATCGTTTTTAAACGAAAAAAAAAAGCGTCATCCATATACAGGATGTTCCAAACAGGTTGAAAAGCGATTTAATATTTTACTTGTTGGAGATAAGTAAGACAATGAAAATTGTTAAAGTGTTCAAAAAAAAAAATGTTAATAAAATGGCTCTGGCCATTAGTTTACAAAAAGTTCCTTTTAAAATTTTCATACGACCGTCTATACAAAATCTGCTAATTGGATTTTTCTTCGCTTTTTTCTACAACAAGATCATTTACACAAAATTTCATATCTCTATCTTCAAAATCGAATGAATTATGCTTAATTTAATACTCAAATTAGAAATGTAAATCTGTGAGATATATATGAAAAGGAAAGCACGGATGATAACACATAATCAGTTATCTTAAACAAAAGGTAATCGATGCTTGCAACATAATTAGTGGCGAAGACCTCCAAAATACTCACCAGAAGCATTACTGGAAGAGCTCAGTTATATGTAGGATATGAAAGAAACACTTTGAGAATGCTTTGTAAATTGCTTTTATAAAATCATGTTTCTGAGATACATAACTTACTTTTCTCTATTTTACATGACCTTTGTCTGTGTCATGTTTTTAGTCGTATTTTGAATACATTTTTTTTTCTCCCTGGCTAAAATATTTTAATCTAAAGAACGAAATCGTCAATTTGCAAATGGTCTCAATATTTTACAGCAAATGATACGAAAAAGTAGTGTAAGTCAGCTCTTTTCCTTCATTCTAATTCATTTAATTTAAAAACAAGTAATATAATTTTTTTTTAAAGTCAATTCCTACTTTTTAATCCTAAATATATAAAATAAACCCGTACAGCATTAATGTCCCACGTTATCTTTATTGAACATTATTTTATAATCATCGTTGCGGTATTTTATTTTTGTGGCATCACTCATTTGAGATAAATCTTTCATTTCATTTATGAAAACAATGGGAGGAATTTTTTTCTCCCATTTAAAACTAAAATTAATTAATTAAATTTAATTAATGAATTAATATTTGAAAAAACTGTATTAACATAAAGTGTCATCCACAACAAGTTTAAAAAAATTTATTTGAACTTGAGTGGATGAATAGAAAATATTTTATTAACGATTGAAAATTTGAATAAAATATATGTATAAAGAGTGTGAGCTAATAGTAGGAATTTAAAAAATACGAGTATACAGTTTTTTTTTTTTTTTTTTTTTTTTTTTGTGACGATTTTGATTGAACAAACGAAATTTTTTTCTAATTGACCAATTTTGTTTCCTCGGTATGTGTACGGGAGGTGCTGAGCTTAAACCCCTGTCGCGCTCGTTAACCTAATCGTTCGGAGTTTTCCGTGGTTTTCTTCGAACCTTGCCGTAAATACGGATTAGGATCCCTTAGAAAAACCCCCACGGAGGCCACCTCCCTCAGGGCCTATATCCCACGTGTAGATAATCGGCCGTCATAAAATCAACCAACCAACATCGGTATGTATAAAAAGTTAAAGAGTGTAATTTTAAGAAAAATTCTTGACTTCGAGAACTAGCTCATATTAACATAATATTATTTCTTTTTTTATTTTGAAAACTTTTGCAATTTACATTGTTTACTTTTGCAAAAAAATGAAGCGCGTTATAAATTCTTGGAACACCTTGTAAATAAACATATATGAATCACTTCTGAAGTTTAATTATTAAATTTTATTATTTACAATTTTTTTTTGGTATACGAACTATCAGATGTTATAATAACGTCTATAAACTCATAATACTGTAAAATAATTTCAAAGAAGTATCTCAAAGAAATATATTTCTCTGCTCAACAAAACGCAAAACTTTCTGATACATTTACGTATTTATTTTTAAATTAAAACGCATGGAACTTGCAGGTCTGATTATTGAGAGATTTTGAACACATTTTCAATTCCTGACACACATATAATTTTATGCTTATACCTTATAGTGGGCACCTCCAAATCTATGCACACGTAGCATGTGTATAATATATGTGCATAAACTATTACAAATACGATACATGTTTTTTTGCGCGTATCCTAAACGAAATGTTGGTCATGTTTTTCATATTCTGAGGGGGAAAAAATGGTTTTTAACTGCACCGTTAAAGTAGGAATAATCGTATGATTACATTTCTTACATACATTTTATTTTTTACCATGCAGTAAATTGAATATATACTCATTCCTATTCAAATACGTATTTATTTTCATCTGACACATAGTTCTGTTCCAACTTTTTATGAAAATCCCAAAAATTCTATTTGCAAAAAAACCCTAAATGTGACCCGGAAAATTATTCTTAGGGGGAATCCGACACACAGAAAAAATATTTAGAGTCATCGCGACTCGAGAAAAAAAAAATTGAAATAATCTGATCCTATGCAGGACTCTATTCAACGATCTCGAGGTGTCCGCTATTTGGAGATTTCACTATATTTGATAAGATATTTGATATAATAGATCACTATATATTTGATACAATAGATTTGCTCATTTTTCTATATAAAATATAAAATTCGTATTAGAAATCTAATTGCACATTACTTTTCATAATAGCATTAAAACATGATTTATTGTCCATTCATTTCGGGTGCGGATTAAAGTATTGCGGGTTCGGGTAGGGTTGCGGGTCGCCGAAAATTATTTTTGCTGGGTTGGGTCGGGATGTGGGTCGAGAAATTTTTTATGTCGGGTTCGGGTTGGGTTGCGGGTCAAATGGAATTTGCGGTTTCGGGTCGGGTCAACCCGACCCGTGTAGGACTCTAGAACAGTTTTAAATTAGAAAGAAGATATTTTTGATTTACTACATTTTAACATAAGCAAAAATAAAGCATTAAATACGGTCTATCATTACATGCACTTGCTCTAAGGGTCCTCCCCCCCCCCCCCCCCATCTATTCTTGTCTAATAATTAATTTCTAAACCATTAGTTTTAGAGGTATTGTTCCAATTGTTTTAAATGTTCTTCTCGATCATGTAAAAAGTCATTTAGGTTAAAAAAGTTACGAAATTTAAATTTTATTACGGTCTCTGGACGCTATAAATTATTTTTAGAAAAACTTTATCGTATTCTATAACATGTGAATAACAACAACAACAACAAATCATTTTTGTACAAGCAAAACTTGCTGAGTGAGGATATTTTGAAATTTATGAAATTTTAACGATTTCTGGAACTGAAGACAAAAAGTTTCATTTTCAGTTTCGGAAAAGCCGAAGATTCTTAAAATTCAAACATACAAATAATTATATCAAAGTATACCAATTATTATCAACAAATTAAACAGCTTTTTCTTGTAAGAGAATCGAATCTTTCAGAAAAATCGCGACAAAGTTGGCGTTTCGAACCGATTTTGGGATATGAAAATGAAATACTGAGCAATTGGATAGCAATTAGCTCACAATAATGTGCAAATTAATTAGGACAGCGAGACAAGTCAGTTGAAGCTTCGATTTTCTTGAATTTTTTAAGGCGTTTCTTAAAGAAATATTTTCCCCCGTTCAAAAACGTCAAACTTTCTGACATAATTTTCTAATCATTAAAAAAAAAAAAAGTAATTGAAAAGTTTTTTTCATTTTTCGATAAACCAATTACATCTTGGATAATAAGCGATTATCATTCCAGGTCAGCAGTTTTTTCCCTCTCCTGTGCTGTCGCGTCCAGAAATTCGATTCAAAACGCGGACATCGACATCATTTTCTGAAAAATCTTCTGCCTTTACCAGAAAAATAAGGAAAAACAGTTCAATTACACAGTTTCTAAATAAGAACATCTGCCAATTTTACAGGTTTGCGAACAAAAATTAATTAAAAAATGTGTCAGAAAGTAGCCAGCTTATATTCATCTTCGGCCATGTAATAAACTTGCTTAAACTGATACTTTCTAGTAAAAATTCAGTTCCAAGTGTATTTAGGGAGCCAATAACAAAATTTAATAACAACGTTTTTTAGGGAGCAGTTTAAATTAGCAGCTCATTATAACGCCGATATTTTTCAGAATTTCGATAGAGCTATCATTTGCGCAGGTGCAATTAAATATGTTTTTCTATAAATGCTCATATCTTATCAAATAAGGTAGGTGACCCAAAGGTGCCAGAGTTAAGCTTTGAGGCTTTCTTATTATTTTCTGGTTGGGTGTGTGTCGCTGAATGTTTGACTGTACAATTTTACACTTATCTCTAACGCATATCAAGTATACTTTTCTTTGTAAAATAAAATTTAAGTACTTTTATAATACAATTTCAAAATTGTAGCTTGAGGGGTGGTCTATTTTAGAAACACTGGCCACCTTTGGTTCACCCACTTCAGTTCATCGTAGAAAATTTCAATATAATGTTTATATCGTAAGTTCCCAAGTTTCTCAATGTTTCGTTAAATTTAGTTGAAACGTACGTGTTATATATTTTTTTAAAGTGCGAACCAAGTTAGAATTTTTAAACTCAATACACCTGACATTTTTACTAAAATGCATACAAATATTACACATATAGTAGAAAAGGTATTTCTAAAAATTACACATCAATTCTAGATTTATTTTATACAGAGTGATTCCAAATTCCAAATATTATTCATTCTTATTAAGTTTATTGTTAGTCCCCTAAATAGTTTCGAGACTAAATTTTCACTGGAAAAGAAACTTTTACATGGCCAAATATTAAAAACAAATTGTCCTTATTTTCCATTTTTAGAAAAATTAAGATAATAATTAGTAAATGTAGAGAGTTTAGAATATTTGTAAAAAAATTATGAATTTTAGGAAAAATCGATTGCGAATAATGCTGTTTATCAGAATTAAACATATGTTGAAATAAATACTTATTGGGATGAATTTAATGAAATATGTGCTAAGTTAATTGAGTGATTTTCGATTCTTTATTAGTATTAAAAAAATTCTATTATATGGTCGATTATTTTAACAACATTCGATTAAAATAAATACTTTTAGTTATGAATTTAATGAAATCAGTAAAAAGAATTTAGATTAATTATTCACTGCTTCATTATTTTAAACAAAATTTAATAAAATCATATCATTTTAAGAATTAATTTAAATAAATAATTGAAATGAATTTAGAGTAATCATTCACTGATATATTTTTTAAATAAAATAAGGTAAACAGAAAACCTTTTAGAAGTCAATTTAAAGAAATAAATAAATCCAACCTAAAATAATGATTTTCTGCCTGGCAAAATAAAAATAAGTACAAAATTTCTTTGGGGGAACAAATTGTATAGGATATGTGTCTCGAATTTAGAGTAATTGCTTTGTTTCTTAAATAAAAATTAGTTAAAATAAACTTTATGGAGTCGATTTTCACCATGCACTGCTATATTTAAAAATAAAATTTGGTCAAAATGAAACTCTTTTAGGACGCAATTTAAAGAAATGAGTAAAATAAAACAAGAATAATGATTTTCTACCTGATAATTTAATAAGTAAAGTAAAATAAAAATTTCTTTATAGGAATGATTGTATAATATATATGCGTCTTGAATCCAGAGCAATTTCTTTGTTTCTTGAAATAAAATTAGTTAAAATTCAATTAGTTAAAATAACCTATAAAGAATGAATTTCCACCATTCACTGCTATATATTTTTAATAAAATTAGGTCAAAATTAAACCCTTTTAGGAGGCAATTTAAAGAAATAAGTAAAATAAAACAAGAATAAGGATTTTCTGCCTGATAATTTAATAAAATAAGGTTTTAAAAGAAAATCCTTTTAGGAATGAATTGTATAATATATGCGTCTTGAATCCAGAGCAATTTCTTTGTTTCTTAAAATAAAATTAGTTAAAATTTAATTAGTTAAAATAACCTATAAATAATGAATTTCCACTATTCACTGCTATATTTTCTAATAACATTAGATCAAAATGAAACATTTTAGCAGGCAATTTAAAGAAATAAGTAAATTCAAACTAGAATAATAATTTTCTGCCTGGTAAATTAAAAAAAAAATAAGGTAAAAAAATTCCTTTTAGGAATGAATTGTATAATTTTAATTTAGAGTAACTGCTTTGTTTCTTAAATAAAATTAGCTACTAACCATTATCGAATGAATGTCCACCATTCACTGCTAATTTTTTTTAATAAGATTAGATTAAAATGAAACCCATTAAAAGTAAATTTAAAGAAAGACATAAATTCACTGCTATATATTTTTTAATCACTGAAATATTCACGGCTATATTTTCTGAAAAATCTTCTGCCTTAACCAAAATAATAATAATAATAATAATAATAATAATAATAATAATAGGGGAAAACAGTTTGATTACACAGTTTCTAAATAAGAATATCTGTCAATTTTACAGGTTTGCAAACAAAAATGAATTAAAAAACATGTCAGAAAGTAGCCAGCTTGTATTCATCCGCAGCCATGTAATGAACTTGCTTAAACTGATACTTTCTAGTAAAAATTCCGTTCTAAGTGTATTCAGGGAGCCAATAAAAAATTTAATAACAAAGTTTTTTAGAGAGCAGTTTAAATTCAGCTCATTATAACGCCGATATTTTTCAGTATTTCGGTAGAGCTATCATTTGCGTAGGTGCAATTAAATATGTTTTCCTATAAATGCTCATATCTTACCGATTAAGGTAGGTGACCCAAACGTGGCCATAGTTAAGCTTTGAGGCTTTTTTATTACTTATTTTGATTATTCTTAGATTTTAAATAAAAGTAGATAAAAATAAACAGTTTAGGCGTGAATTAAAAGATATAAGTAAAGCTAACTTAGAATAACTGCTTTTCGTCTTATTATTATAATGAAATAAGGTTAAATAAAAATTCCGTTTAAGAATGAATTGTGTAAGATATATGACTTGAATTTAGAGCAATTACTTTGTTTTTAAAATAAAATCAGTTAAAATACAATTAATTAAAATAACCTTTTCAGAATGAATTTCTACTATTCACTTCTACTTGCTATATTTTTAAATCACTGAAACTTTCACAGATATATTTTTTTACATAAAATGAGTTCAAAATAAACATTTTAGGAATTAATTACAAGAAATTAGCTAAATGAACTTAAAATAACTGTTTTTTGACTCATTTTTACTTTCTTCTATCTTTACAAAAATAAAGTTTTGGATTCATGAAATTTTTCGACGGATTTATACGTTTTAGATGGTCTTGAACACGATTTGGTTGTTTTTTGAAAATGTCTCTCTGTGAGTCTGTCTGTCTGTCTGTCTATCTATCTGTGTGTCTGTCTGTCTGTCTGTCTATCTATATCTGTGTGTCTGTATGTGACAAAAAATTTGTGGGAGCTCTATCTCAAGAACTAAAGCACGGAATTTAGTAAAATTTTAGATTCAGTTAGTCCCTAATATAAATTGGTGGTGATTAGTTTTTGGTGTAAATCACCCAACAGGTGGCGCTGCTATGCTGCATTTTTCGCTATTTCCGCAATAGCTCTGTCTCAAGAACTAATGTACAGATTTTCACCAAACTTCTGATTCAGTTAAAAATTGATATAAATAAACGCTCATTACGTTTTGGTGTAGATATCCCAACAGGTGGCGCTGCTATGCTACTTTTTTCATGATTTTCACGATAGCCATATCTCAAGAACTAACGCACAGAATCATCAAACTTCAGATTCTGTTAGACCTTGACATAAACAGATGCTGATTACGTTTTGGTGTAAATAGCCCAACAGGTGGAGCTGCTATGCTACTTTTTTCATGATTTTCAGGCTAACTATATCTCAAGAACTAATGCATGGATTTTCATTAAACTTCAAATTCAGTTAGACGTTGACATAAGTTGTTGTTGATTAGATTTTGGTGTAAGTGTCCCAACAGGTTTCGCTGCTATGCTGCATTTTTCAGGATTTACACGATTTTAGTGATTGTCATTATCTGAAGAACTGCACGGAATTTAATAAAACTTCAGATTGAGTTAGAGCTTGATATAAATTGGTGCCGAATCGTTTTCCTTGTGTGCGAAACCTGTGTAAGAAAGAGGAGAGTTTTCGGATTGGCTCATCCGACTAGTTAAAATATATAAGGTAAAATTAAATAAATAAATCAGGAATGAATTGAATAAAATATATGGTGTGAATTTAGAGTAACAATGCACTGCTTTATTTTTAAGCGAAATTATTTAAAATAATGCAAGACTTTTTGAATGAATTTCATGAACAAATTGAAAGTAATTTATAGTAAGGTGACATGTTACCCCTCTTTTAAAGAATATCGGTTATTTTTAAGGCATTTAACTCAGTTTAAAAAAAATTGAAATTAGGATACATTTATTAAAAGTAGAACAAGCCTGCCAGATGGTCACCTTGTACCAATTTTAATATTTAGTATTCTTTTCTTTTTCTTTTCTTTATTTTAAAATTCACTTTTTAAAAAACTTTTACTTTTTCAGTTTACATTTTTAAAAAAATGTAAAAGAAAAAAAAAAAAGAATACTAGAAAAAATTTCGACATCTTCCGACCCCAGCAAATATTATGTTGTGTATCGGAATAAAAATATAGTCAAATGAAATACTTAATGGAATGAATTTAATGGAACGTAGCAATTTAATTGAGAGTAATCATTCTGCACTTTATTTTGTAACAAAATTTTAATTTTTAAATATATTACATATTTGGTTTATCTTATGCACAGGAAAGTAACATTAGGATAAGTTAACTAGATTATCCTAATTGTGAATAATTTTTTTTTTTTTTTTTAACTGAGAAATTTATTTTAAAAATGATCAGCGTCTTCTAAAAAAGATGACACATTCTGATGATCTTAAATTATAGTAATGGATCGCTGTTTTGACATTTTTGTATGTATATTTTTAGATTCATGATACAGAAAAGTTTTTCAAGCATTGAATGTATTAGAAATGTTGTAAACATGTAAAAGATCTTTGCATATCTTTAAAAAATGACAACATTTTCCCAATGTAATCCCATGGTTAGTTCCTAAAACTATGATGTGAAAGATTTCTTTGCTGAAATTAGGAATTTAGTCAAAATTTGACAACTTCCGACAGCTGCGAATAATGTTGTTTATCAGAATTTAAAATGCCAAAATTAAATTTTTATTGAAATGAACTTACTTTGAGTAACGTCTGCTACTTTATTAATATAACAAAATTCGATTAGTATTATGGTTGATTATTTTAACAAAATTCGATTAAAATAAATATTTTTGTTATGTATTTAATGAAATAATTAAAAAGAATTCAGATTAATGATTCACTGTTCAATTATTTAAAAGAAAATTTATTAAAATCAAAGCGTTTTAAGAATTTTTTTAAAGAAATAAGGGAAATGAATTTAGAGTTATCATTCACTGATATATTTTAAAATAAAATTATGTGAAAATGAAACCCTTTAGGAGTAAATTTAAAGAAATAAGTAAATTGGAAGTAGGATAATTTTCTTCCTGATAATTGAATAAAATTGGGTACAAAGTTCCTTTTAGAAAAGAATTATATAAAATATGTGACTTGAATTTTGAGCAATTTCTTTGTTTTTTTTAATAAAATTAGTTAAAATTTAATTAGTCAAAATAACCTTTTGAAACGAATTTCCACCGTTCACTGCTATATTTTTAATCACCGAAACACACACTGTTATTTATTTTAATAAAATTAGGTGAAAATAAAATCTTTTAAAAGAAATGAGAAAAATGAAAGTACAATGATTTTATGCCTGACAATTTAATAAAATAATGTACAAAATTCCTTTTAAGAAATAATTGTATGAAATATGTGATTTGAATTTTGAGCAATTGCTTTTTTTCTTAAATAAAATTAGTCAAAATAATCTTTTGTGAATGAATTTCCACCATTCACTGGCTATATTTTTTAAGCATTGCTATATTTAAAAATAAAATTAGGTCAATATATGAACCTTTTGGTAATGAATTTGAAGAAAAGGTGAAATTAGAATAACGTTTTTTGTGTCATTATTATAATAAAATTAGGTAAAAAAATTACATTTATGAATGAATGTAATAAAATATATGACTTGAATTTAGCGTTATCATTCACTGCTTTCTTTCTTTTTTTCTTTATTATTATTTTCTACCTCTTTCTCTTCTTTTTTATTTTTTGTAATTTACATTTTTAGGTTACTTAAAAAATATAGGAATTTTAGAAAAAAAATTGTCAACTTTCGACCCCTGAAATGATTTGTTGTTTATCGGAATAAAAATATAGTCAAATTAAATATACTTATTGGAATGACTTTCATGAAACGTATTAAGTTAATTGAGAGTCATAATTCTCTATTTTATTATTTTAATAATATTCGATTTTTTAAATAACTTGCAACATTTGTTCATCTTATGTACTGGAAAGGAACATTAGGATAAGTTGACCAGATTATCGTAATTTGATTTTTCGTATACCGAGAAAAATAGCTTAAAAAAGAACACCGCCCTCTAAAAAAGAGAATGCATTCTGATGACCTTAATTTATAGTAATCATTTACTTATTTATTACTTCGATTTCTATATTTTTAAACTCATGATACAGAAATGATTTTCAAGGTTTGGATGATTTAGAAATGTGTAAACAGATAAAAGATCTTTGCATACCTTTAAAAAATCTACAACTTTTCCCCTATGTCTTTGATTAGTTCCTAAGAACGATGATGTGACAGATTTCTTTGCTGAAATTAAAAGAAAAGTTTACTATTAAAACATAATTATAGAATTACAACTCATGAAATAATGAAATAAATCAGCTGTTCAGTATAGAAGCTGAAAGTAGCTTTATAAACACCATTGAAAGTAATATTGTAACACATAGTTACGTGTAAAAATAAGCTTTTATGCACTTGGTATAGACAATATTTATCTAGATAATTGATAATATTTAATAGCAATTGTTATTATTATTATTATTATCATTATTGTTATTCATAAAGATGACTTTAAAATATTACCGAAAAGTAAATTAGTAATTAATCGTTTTAAATATTATTGTAAATTCTTACGAGCTGATGGATTTTTCAGTGATTTTCAAAGACTCACCTTACCTCTTATGAGCCTTCAGAAATCTTTTAAATACATAGATTATGGGAATTTACTTTTGAGGTTCATTATTTCCATTACTGATATGCATGCAAAAATATTAAGAAGAAATATAGGAAGAAATAAAAGTCTAATGTTATTATTATTATTATTATTATTACTTTACAAACCCTTTTGAAAATATGTAGTTTTGATTAAAAAATAAAAGAAGAAATCTTTCTTATCGTGAAAAATAAAGGGATTTTTCTCTTCAAGGATTTCTGTCACAATCTGTATTTTATAACTATAACTATAAATGTTGAAATAATGAATTTAATAAGTTACACTTAATATAATGATGATTAAATGTTAATAAAACGTTATTTAAAAGTTTTTAAATATCAAGCAAAACCTGTTTTTTGCATATTAATCTTAAATTTATACGATGAAGTTCCTATTTTTACCATAGCCAATTCTTTAAATAAATTGAAATTTATTTAAATTATTATCATTTTGAATGTTTTACTGATTATAATTAAAAATATCCTGATTATTTAATTAATTAGATGTGTGTTAATATATTATAACATTCCAAAAATTGTCATATATTATTTTAATTATATTATAATATATTGTTAAAATCTAATAATGCCTCATTACAAATGCTTCCATAATGGTACGTTGCAAATAAAATGTTATCTTTAACATTTACGGCAAACCAGTTTCACCGCACGAATTTCCGTAGCTGACAGCAAAAAGCACTTTACAGAAGTTTTTGTGAGCAGAGAAGAGAACGGAATACTCATGCATGCTTATAATAAAATTAGCTTAAATTTAATATTATTTCCTGCGAAATATTTTTATCCTTCTTCTTTGTGTTTCTCTAAAGTTCTTCTTGTTAGCAAATCGTAAAATCTGGGATGTGAAATAAATTTTCCGTAGAAATAAATGTTAATCATGTTTATATGATGTTTTGTAATAAAGCATCGTACTGTGATGCATTGATGTACATTAATAGCATCGATATACTATAATTATTAATGATATATTGCATATATTCTCATGTTATAACTAGAATGTAAATAAATAAATAATTAAAAAAATTGTTAAATGTTATACAAATAATCATTAATCAAATATTACAATACTTAACAACTTATAAAATAAAAGGATCATTTAAATTAACAAAAATATTGATGCCAATATAAAAATAAATACCACTTTAAGAATCCTAAAAATATGTAGTACATCCAAAAATGCATGTCATAAAATAAAAAATTGTACTCAAAATCAGTTTTGTCCATCGGGCGGTTTTATTGATATTATTGTTATTATTATTATTATTATTATTCAGATTGTTTGGTTTGATTTCAACCACTTTTTTTTTAAATAGTAATATTCGCCTTATTTATTTTATAAGACGAATAATATTACTTCAAAAAGTGGCAGCAATCAAGCAATCTGAATTATGATTTAAAAATAAATAAATAAATAAAGTCCAATTGACAACACTGCTCTAATTGGTCAAAATGTCTGTTTTAAATTTTAAAATATTTCAATAAAACCAGCTATGTACAATCCAGAAATTATGACTTTAAACGGGTAATTAATACTCTTATCGACTAGAGCTTCAAAACTATCCAAAATTAAAATTATCTATCAATTTTAGAGTGGTAGATAAACAAGAGCTTTTACATTCACTTCGAACGATTTTTACTCAGAATTATCGCAGATTTTTGGCACCTATATTTATAAATTATCTACTGAATAGCTACCTGAATAATCTACTACCTTTTTTTTTTTTTTTTTTTTTTTTTTTTCCAGTATTTTTTATGTTTAATGAAAACAATTACTTATGAGTTACTTTCAAGTTAATTAATAAATGTTATCAAATGCACTATTAATTGATTATGAGTTAATTAAATTACTCTACTTGAAGAGCATTTTAAGAAAAGGTACATAAATTCTCACCATAAATATTTGATAAAAATTCTCAGTTACTTTATTTATTTTTATAAATCAAATGTAATATTAATTGACAACTATGAGTTAATCAAATTACTCCACTTGAAGAGCACTTTAAGAAAAGGTACATAAATTCTCACCATAAATATTTGATAATAATTCTCAGTTACTTTATTTATTTTTATAAATCAAATGTAATATTAATTGACAACTATGAGTTAATTAAATTACTCTACTTGAAGAGCACTTTAAGAAAAGGTACATAAATTCTCACCATAAATATTTGATAAAAATTCTCAGTTACTTTATTTATTTTTATAAATCAAATGCAATATTAATTGACAACGATGAGTTAATTAAATTACTCTACTTGAAGAACACTTTAAGAAAAGGTACATAAATTCTTAACATAAATATTTGATAAAAATTCTCAGTTATTTTATTTGTTTTTATAAATAAAATGTAATATTAATTGACAACTATGAGTTAATCAAATTACTCTACTTGAAGAGCACTTTAAGAGAAATGTACATAAATTCTCACCAGAAATATTTGATAAAAATTTTCCGTTACTTTATTAATTTTAAAAATCAAATGTAATATTAATTGAACACTATGAGTTTATCAAATTACTCTACTTGAAGAGCACTTTGAGAAAAAAAAAGGTACATAAATTCTCATCAGAAATATATCATAAAAATTTTCAATTACTTTATTTATTTTTATAAATCGCATGTTTCACTTGCTATTTTTGGAAATACTTTTTTTTTTTTTTTTAATCAACACGAGCACGGAAAAATTTATGAAAAGTGTTTCTCTAATTTATTATATTAACAAATCGTGATAAATAGTTAAAAACCAACCGCGTTCTGATATTGAGTAAAATATAATATTGAAACTATGCATTAGGAAAAAGGAAATGCAATTGTGAAATCTCTTATTTGAAAATAATAATTAATTACAATATTAATTTAAAAGACAAATAAAACAGTTAAAAATAATAATAAATAATTTTCAAGATTACTTCTTAGATCCCGTTGTGTAAAAGTATCTTCAAACAATCGCAATTGTTATGCTCCTTATTCGTCTTCTCCAGTTATTTTATAATTGTTTCGGGAAATCCTAGGTTTTTTCACAAAGTACACCTGTTCAAGAGAACGGATTTCCTTATTCCAGCTTTCAACCACGTTACGCCATCTATCAGCAGAACGAAGAGTTATAAAAGTGCAATATGAAAACATCAAAGAGTATTTAACTCTAAACATAACCGGAATTTTACTCAAGTTTTATCAAATTAATTCACACCCTAATTTTTATTTAAAACTATTTAACTTTTGGGCTAAGCTTTGGTATTAGCCTGCTACCCGCCATCTGGTTGTTTAAATCAAAACATATTTGTTTTGTTTCTCATTTCCAAAATAATTTTCATTCATATTTACTTATTATAAAGACGTTATTTAATTTTATTGACTAATTTATTTATATTTAATACTAAAAGTTAAAATGTTTTGATTTAAAAAATGAGATGGCTGACCGTGGCTGATAAATCAAAACATTTGTTGTGTTTCTGACATAATCAAGTTAAATAGAAAACAGAATACTAATTTATTTATATTTAATAATAAAAGTTCAAATGTTTTGATTTAAAAAAATGAAATCGCTGACCGCAGGCGATAAATCAAAACATTTGTTTTTGTTTTTCTGACATAATCAAGTTAAATCAAAACATTTTAACTTTTATTACTAAATATAAATAAATTAGTCAATAAAATTAAATAATGTGTTTATAATAAGTAAATATGGATGAAAATTATTTTGGAAATGAGAAACATAACAAATATGTTTTGATTTAAAAAACAAGATGGCGGACAGCAGGCTACTTCCAAAGCTGTTCCAACTTTTCTATTTATTTCTATGTTTTGTATATTTTATTTATCTTATAAAAACATTTCTGGATCGAAATACTTTCATTTGGTACCGGTCAAAACCTCCAACGTTATGCACCAAAGTGTGTTTTATAGTCTGATATTAATAAATAAGTTTTCTAATGTAAATATTTTGAAGTTTTTTTGCATATTATATTCAGGATCTTTATTTATTCATTTTTAATTGAAGTAATCACATGCCCGCAAACAGTAGTGCACCCAGGAGTGCTCTTTGGAGGGGCAGCATATTGCTAGCATATTTTAAAGTTCTACATGCGTCTCCATCGAGTCCGGCCCTCGGGCCGAGCTTAGTCCAGTTTTTTTTCATTTGACTCGAGTTGTGGCGGGCCGGGAAGGACATTTTCATTTTACATTTAAAAGGTACTTGAACTTGACCAGAGCCGTAACCAGCCAGCGAAGTCGCAGGGGGATCTGAAAATTTTTCATTGGGCTAATACTGAATCTTTTAACATGCTTGAAAATAAAACACTGTACTTAAAATTGTATCTTAGTTTTTGGGATTTCGATTTGTTTCCGTATTTGGAAAATTTTAAAGTGCGTTTGCAATCAAATGTTTTAAAATTTTATTATTAAAATAGCATGGGAGACTAGAGGTTGCAAGGGGAGGGGGGGGGGTTAGGGGGTCAGCCCATCTGGCTATGGCGGCTACTTCACTCAGACGAAAACACCGGCTCGCTAATGTTAATCCTATGGAGGAAATATTTTAAGATATCTCGTTCGCATTTCAATATTTTTAAATGATTTTTTTTTTGCATTGGATAGCTGAGGTCAATCTTTATGCACGCTCCTTTGTACTTTTTCGATTTCGATTAAAGTTTTTTTTTTTTATTAAGATACTTTCACTTTCGGAACCAGTTTTGAAAGTGAAAGTATCCTCAATAAAAAAAAAAACTGCAACAAAAATTGAAAAAGTAGAAAAGAGCGTGCATAGAGATTGACCTCAGCTATCCGGTGAAAAAAAAAATCATTTCAAAATACTGAAATACAAACGAGATATCTTAAAATATTTCCTCCATAGGATTAACAATAGCGAGCGGGTGTTTTCGTCTGAGTGAAGTAGCCGTATCGGGGCCAAGCTTACTCCTTTTTTTTTTTCTTTTTAGACTTGGGCCGGGACAAACTTGAACTTCTTTCCTTCTGACTGACGCAGAACCTGATCAACTCCAATGAGTAGCCCGAAGCACACAACACACACACTATTTGAGGATCCTTTTCTCAAAATAATCCCGAGTTACAAAATTAATACACTACTAAAATAACATACAGCCTTACGAGCAATTAAAATTTTACTCATTGTTTTATGTTTAAAAAAATTCGTTATTTTGTCTTTGTGATGCTAGTTTTAAAATCGTAATGAAATCGTTATTTGCACAAGAATGTTTGACGTAATATTTAATTTTCAGAAATGTGGCAGTTTCTTTTAAACCTACTTGCATATATTGAAGTAGTTCAGTGATGACAAATTGTTGAAATACTGTTTTAATTCCAATATAAACTGATTTTTTTTTTTCTTTTTAGCGTGAATTTTTCAGGTATTACACAAATGCATTTTGGGGGCCCCCCTATAACTGGAGAGCCGGGGAAAGTGCCCATTGAGCTCTTGCGATATTCAGGCCCTGCTTCTGAGTCATGTCGGATCGACATTTTTTTTCTTTTGTAAAAATAATAGTGTTATTATATTTTTATCAAAGAAATCTTTAGGAATTTATTTTAATTTAATGAATTAAAGAAAAATATGTTTTTAAATCTACCTTTTTAGGTGCGTTCGTAATTATATAAATACGTAGCACCTATAGTCGTCACTTGGTCCGTCCGTCTGTCCGTCCGTCTGTCTGTCTGTCCGTCCGTCCGTCTGTCTGTCTGTCTGTCCGCATATACAACGCAAAAACTACCCAACCAAATGGTTTGCAATTTAAAATACATTATCTTTGCAGAATTTTGTCGAGACATTTCAAATTTTATTAAAATCGAATCAAAACTTTAGGAGATATTAATAAAAATATTTATTAAGAAATTTGATTTTTTTTTTAAATCGGTGCTTTTTTGTTATAGGAGCTTCCGATGGATGTTAAATCGTCAAGCGACCGAGATACTTATTTTATGACAGAAATGAATCTGCAGACGATATAATTCATTTCACAGAATTAAAAATCATCAAGATCTGAATATTTATATAACTAGCTGATACATATATATCTGAATATTTATATAACTAGTTAAGATATTTGTATGAACAGTGTCATAAAATATATACTTAACTAGCTGTTTAACCCGTTCTACGCACGGGATATCATGAATTTAATTCTAAAACGTGCGTACGAACGCACCTCGTTTGTAACGTTTGACGTACAATTTCCAACTTGTTTCTTTTCTTTCTTTCTTTCTTTTTATTTTTTAATAGAGTTTCAAAATTAGGATTTTTTAGTCATCTTTTTCTTTCTATTCTAATTGCATTATTTGTTTTACTATGTTTTCTTTTGAATATAATTATCTAAGTGATAATTAATGTAATTCCTTATTGGATGACTTGCTAACATATAATCTGAAAAAGGATTTAATGCAAAATTTGGGTATAATTATGTATGCACTATTCATTTAAAAGAATTTTAATTGTAGAGCAATGATGGTGAAAAAAATATAATTTTATTCAGAAATTGGATTTGTTCGGACCGAGTAGCATTATAAACTGCTAAAATAATAATAATAATAATAATAATAATAATAATAATAATAATAATAATAATAAATGGACCAGCTAGGGACCGGTTCTGAAAATTTCAAGCCATGCAAATTTTGCTCTAATAGGTATATTTAAGTGACACTAGCGATCAGACGATCAGCTGACAGAAATTAAAATTATGCATAATCAAGCTATTTCTGAAATATTTTGGTGGATAAAAATTGTTATCTTGTTACTGATAATTTAAATAGGAATAGAAATGAGTTATAGCTAACGGTTAATATATGTAATCGATTAAATTACGCGATTAGTCCGCTTCATGTTATGGAAATTATGAATGCAAGATAGATGAAATTCTAATCCTTTCTCTAATTGTAACATATTAATATATATATATATATATATATATAATATATATATTAGCAAATACTAAACATACTAATATTTTTAATTTAATAAGAACATTTTAAAATATGAGAAATTCTGAGATAAAAACAATATTTTCCATTAAATTTTAATTTTGTAACATGAAATAACGTTATTTTTCATTATATTGTGATGTAGTCAGATACTTACAATAAGCTATATAATTATACTCTTGACTGATACAGATGAAGAGCGAAAAATAAAAACCGTACAAAAGGAAATTGGAGAATTCATTTCTTCTCAAATGCAGCAGGGCTGCCAATTTCGGCTCACTGCTTTAATGAATGTGGGTCTGGCCGATAAACAAACATTTCTTTTAAATTTTATAATTTATTGTAGATTTTAAATGTTAAATTAGGAAATTCCCTCAGAAATGTAATCATCCATAAAGTAAATGCTTCTTCACACAGAAAGCGGTAAAATGTACTACAACTATTTGAGGAACATGATCAGGACTTGACAAATACGGTCGCCAGGTCGCCACAGGCGACCCAATATTTTTATCTGGCGACCAAGTTATTTAATCTAATGGGTTTTTTGTTGTTGTTTCTTGTTTGTACAAAAATTGACGTAAGCTTTCTTGAAATGAGCACAAATGCCACCCCCCCCCCCTTTCGCAATATTAACAAATAAACTTTGAAATTACATTTACACAAAAAATATTTTTAACTTTTGTTTTTAATTTGGCAAAAACAAGTTCATCAAATGTAAATTTTAAAATAGTCAAATCATAATTATTTGAGGCTTCGACAGAAAAATGGGCGAAAACTTGTTTTCCTGCTTCACTATTTCGTCGACGCGCTCCTCAGCAGATATAGATTTTGTAGCATTCAACTATCCGGACATTTGAAGCATTTGGCAATTAGCATTTTCCGAACATGCCGGTTAATTCACTCTTTACAGTATTTTTTATTTATTTATTTATTTTTTTGAAATATATATGATTTTGATAAGTTTCATTAGAAAACTTAGTTTATACCATCTTTCTAAACTATGTAACTAATAATTCTAAACAATGCCTGTTATTATTTTTCTTCAATTAATTCATATAACTTTTGTGCTTTTTGAAAATTAATGACGAGAAAGGAGGGGGTGGTAAATATTTTTTACTGGCTACTAGAATTTGTTGCTGGGTACCAGATTTTATCAAATTTTGTAAAGCCCTGGATCATGATTTTAATTAATATTCACATATAATAATACGCTGATGGTTAACAGAACATTTCATAACTGCAAGGGAGTGGCCTATATACTGCAAATTCCCAGCACATATTGGGAACATATTTGGAACACTTTGATTCAAGAAAAGTTTTCCATTTATGTTAATGTGTACTGAATGTGTTCCTTTAATGTGTTCCGAAAGTGTTCTGCTCAGTATATTTGTAAAATATAAACTTGGAAACACATTTGAGAACGGATTGGGAGCACATTTGGGCACATTTGTGAAATCGTCGCTTTCACAAACTGCGCTAGAAAGTGTGCGGAATAAAGGAAGCGTTCTCAGAAGTATTCTAAAAATTGTTCCAAAAAGTGCGCTTCAAAGTGTACTAAAATAAGGTGACAAAATAAGTACTCTAAAAAGTGTTCTGAAAAGTGCATAAAGATTCGCAGTGTATACTTGCAATTTAATACAGTCTATATTTGGTTGCTGATTAAGGACTTTTACCCTCTATTTGAAAAATAATTACAAATGTTTTGCAAATCTAAGTTGAACAGGGTTTCTACAGGTCATAGGGAATTACCAATATTGCTTAGAGAAAAACTATTTTATGCAATCTCGCGGTTGCATAAGTGGAGTTTTCCTATAAGAAAAGAATGATAATATCTCTGAAACTGTAAGACTCCTGTCCTGTTGGATAAACACAATGTTTTGTGATTATAGGTCAAAATGTTCTGGATGATGTGCTCAATAATTGTAAAATAATTTCTAAAAGAAAGTAAATAAAACATTAGTTTCTTTGACATTATAACATTATTATATCATATTGGATATTATATATTTTGCAACATTTTTGTTTAGCAACTATTTTTAGGTGCGTTCGTAATTATATAAATACGTATAGCACCTATAGTCGTCGTTTGGTCCTTCCGTCTGTCCGTCCGTCTGTCTGTCTGTCTGTCTGTCCGTCTGTCTGTCTGTCCGCATATAACAACGCAAAAACTACCCAACCAAATGGTTTGCAATTTAAAATATATTATCTTTGCAGAATTTTGTCGAGACATTTCAAATTTTATTAAAATCGAATCAAAACTTTAGGAGATATTAATAAAAACATTTATTAAGAAATTTGATTTTTTTTTTTAAATCGGTGCTTTTTTGTTATAGGAGCTTCCGATGGATGTTAAATCGTCAAGCGACCGAGATACTTATTTTATGACAGAAATGAATCTGTAGACGATATAATTCATTTCACAGAATTAAAAATCATCAAGATCTGAATATTTATATAACTAGCTGATACATATATATCTGAATATTTATATAACTAGTTAAGATATTTGTATGAACAGTGTCATAAAATATATACTTAACTAGCTGTTTAATCCGTTCTACGCACGGGATATCATGAATTTAATTCTAAAACGTGCGTACGAACGCACCTCGTTTGTAACGTTTGACGTACAATTTCCAACTTGTTAGTATTACTTTGTATTTATTGTTCGTGAAAAAATCGCCTCAAATGCGGCCCGAAATAAGCCAAAAGGTTGGACACCTCTAAATTATAAAAGTAAACTTCCATTTCTGTTTAGAGTAAGGCTTTAAAATAGAAATGAACAGGTTTTTTGGAAGGGCCTAATTACCAAAGGGCAAAAATAACCAGTAAAAAAGAATAGAAATTTTTGTTTTATTCATGATAATATTTTTGTATGAATACGAGGTTTTAATAAGACAGAAATTTCTATTAAACTTTGCTCGTGGAACTTCGTCCAGTTGGTAACCATACTCTGTCTATCAGGGATGGATGATGAAATCCCATTCCGACATTCCGTCATTCTACATTTTTCTTGTGTATTATTCCAAGATTTAATCATCCATATGAAAAGTAAGATATACATCACAAAAAAAAATCCCTGACGGCTCGGCCTACAGGCATAGGTAGATTTCGAAGACGCAGACCGTGGGGCAGATGTTTATTGAGAATTGCAGAAGAAATGACCTTTTTGCCATGATGCGGCATTTGGGACCGCCCACTTCGAAATATACCTGTGTCTGTAGGCGGAGCCGGCAGGGATATTTTTGTTTTTAATTTCTTTTTGCTGTAAGGGTTGGTCCTATAAAAACTTGTCAATATAAAAGTTGTAGATAATATTAAGAGGATTTATAATAAATTTAAGTGGATTTGATATCTTGTGAATTGACGATTTTTTTTCTTCTTAAACCCCTATCCCCCCCCCCCCCTCTTGAGGCCTATGGTGTCGGAAAACTACGTGTTTAAAAGTACATTGCGTGAAAAATAATCCAGGTGATATGCATCCACTGAAAGTAACATAAAAAGGCAGTAGGCTGTAGAATTAAATGCTCTCAAAAGATTCTTTACGATTTTAGTTTATTAAACTTCGAGTCATAAGCGTACGATTACAAAGTACGTACATGAAGGGATGGGATGGTGCCTGAGAGCATTTTAACCAACGTGAGCTTACATTATTAACTTCTTATCAGAGGCCGTGCTAGAGAGAGAATGTCCGCTCCGACACATGTCGATTTTCATACCATACACATATTGGCACCATGAAATTGGCGAAAGAGCATATGAAAATGAATGATGTCATATAAGCTACAAATTATCAGTTACGCATTAGGCAATTAGGAGAATTTTTGAATTACAGGACAGGGGTACCAGAATAGCAGTCCTAAAAAGTGAGCCAACAAGAATGTGAATGCCAAATGTACGTTGAGAGCAAAGTTTTGGGAATCTAGCTGAAGTAGTCAAAACAACTCTCATGTACTGGAAAATGTTTAGGATTTTATCGAAAAGGCTAAACTCAAAAATTAAGCAGACACAGACATTTCTAACGAACGTTGGACGGAATGAGAAATAAAATGCAAACCGAATACAAAGTCAATCTTTATCTCTTTTCTTTCTTTTTTTTTTTATATCTAGTGAGGGTGATTAATCGTTTAAATGAATTCTATCTATGTGAGAAAGTTTTATTGATAAAGGGCATATGTTAAATATATTTTCTTTTAATGGAGGAAAATTACGGCGGGAGCTGAAATAAAAGTTAGGATAAAATGACTAAGTATTTAAAAGTTAGTTTAAACTGAAAATTAAAGAAAAGGATTAATTTAAGAAAAATATATGTGATACCACATCACAAGGCCATTTGTAATGATATCAAAAATCTGTCATACATAAATTTTCGGCTCTTTTCCTAGAAGTAATTATAACTTTAAACGGATTCGATACGCATCATAATTAAGAAGTTATGGGTTTTCTTCTGTTTTCACAAAAAGACCCCCATCCCCCCCCCTGGTTCAATTTGGCCTATTAACGAATTTGACCCAGATTTCATGCCCCTTGATTTTATGTATCAGTTTGGAAGAGATTTGTGCAGAATTATTGAAGTTATCATGTCCATAAAAAAGTGATATAGATAGATAGATAAAGTTTTGAACTGTAGGTGGTTTTGGGTTCTGGTAGTCATGATCGGCGTAGATCTGCAAAAGTTTGTTCAGAAATTCTAACATTGGGGAGAATGTAATAGGTAGTATTTCTTACGAAATCTACCTAAAATTCTTAGTGATGGTAAATATGGCATAATTTTTTTTTCCCTAATAACTGATATTTTATTACAGTATTTCTCAACTCTTTTGGTTCGTCGACCCTTCTTGATTTTTTAAGAATTTTGCGTCCCACAATTTTTTTATTTAAAATTATCAGATTATATTACTGTATGTGCGCATTCTAAGGTACGTATGTGCACGTGCATGTAAGGTATGTGCATGTAAGGTACAGGTGCATGTAAGGTATGTGCGCTGTAAGGTGTTAATAAAATCATTTATTCAATCAACCCTTTGAATTAGGTTAGTTAAAAACGATATGTCGAATAGCAGTTGTACTTTTCTAACTGAGTGAAAAAGTGTCCCAGGCCTGGATTTGAATCCAAGACCTTGGTACAAGGGTGCTCGTCAGTAAACTTCCCGATTCCCCTCGCTAATGTTAATCCTTATGGGCGTAGGATGCATTCGTATTTTTAAAATATCGCCTCAGGAAATTAATATTTTTAACTTCTGTTTTCTTTGGACTGTTCTTAAAGGTTGTCTTTTTTTTTTTTTCTTAGTTATCGAAATATTACTAAAATATGTGCTTAATTTATAATTTTATGTGTTAATATCTTAGCCAAACTGAATAAAATTTTAACACTTCACATAAAATTAAGAATATATTTTAGAAAAATTTTGACAACTAAGAAAAAATGAGACGTCCTTTAAGAACACTACAAAGAAAACAGGAGTTAAAAATATGAATTTCCTGAGGAGATATTTAAAAAATATATACGAATGCATCCTACGCCCATAAGGATTAACATTAGCGAGGGGAATCGGGAAGTTTACTGACGAGTAGCCTTAAAGGGAAGTTGCACTTCTTTGGACTAAAATTGACGTGATTTTTAAGATATTTTTCGGTTCAAAAAAAAAAAAAAAAAATACGACTTTCTGACTTTTTGCGTAATATTTACTGAAGTTTCACTTATATATTTAAATTATTGTGTGTAAAAAAATATATATATATACATACATATATATATATATATATATATATATATATATATATATATATATATATATACGCACTATATATTAGAGATGGGACGGGCTCAGCCCGAGCCCGAGCCCGGGCCCGACACGGACTCGATTTTTATACCAATCTTCGGGCCCGGGCGGGCTCGGGCTCATTCTTTCCGAAACTGACAATTTTATTTATTCTTATATAGAAAAAATAAAAATAGTAACTTTCTTTTTCTCCTAAAACATTACATAACCTTTTTCAAATCATTTTAATGCTATTTTGATCAAAATGAATAGAAAAAATGTTTCTAGTATATTAGAATGCTACCTTAAAAAAAAAAAAAATTGTTGATATTTGCAGATTTATGTGTGGCATTGACGCGACGACTGGGTTATAGCAGTGGGAAGAGGCGCGAATAATTTGTAGCTGGATTTTCTTTTGTGTCGGGATATTTTTAAATTGGAACGTTTATTTTATTTTATTTTTTCAGAGATCTAACGCGCAATGAATATTTCCTTTTATTTTTAGTCAATCAGCCTTAGCTTAAGGTTTACAAATTTTTAGTCTAATACTGTGTTCGAGTCATAATCGCTCTTCATATGAAAATAACGTTAATGAATGTATTTTTCATAGTGAACTCTGTTCGTGCTAAAGTTCCGCTCTGCATATTTCCGAAGTCACTTCCATTCGTAAATAGATATAATTGCCATGTATTGTTATTCCGATAGAAAACAATCGAACAGTGTTTCCACTTTTCCTATAAAAGCACAGGATCTTTCAGATAACGGTGTCAAATTTTTAACTTAAGCTGATTTTCAGGAACACGAAATATTGTTTTAATTAAGAGATCAATTATAATTTACGATGTACACCTTTTATGAGAAGTAGAAAAACGTTGTTCGATTCTTCTGCATAGAAATAATAATTTCTTTAAATTCCATGCCTTTATTCATAAAACTCACTTCGTTAATGTATCCATCATATTTGCTTGTTGGGAGAGAAAAATATGAGAATCCTTTTAAGGAAGTATATTTTTATTTGCTAGAAAACGTCTCTTTTGATAAGATTAAATGTAAATTTCCAAAAAAATAATTATGTGCTGGGTGAGTAACAGTTATTTTCATGTATAAAGTTTTTTTTAAATGGGATATTACTTTTGAAACAATTTTTAAATATTATGTAATTTTTTTCGGTATCGGGCTCGGGAGGGCTCGAGCTCTGATGACACAAAATGTTTCGGGCTCGGGCGGGCTCGGATTCCAAAATCGTCGGGTTCGGGCGGGCCCGGGCTCCAAAAAGAGAGCCCGAACTCATCTCTACTATATATATATATATACTTGTGCGACGGAAAGTTACCTACAGTTGCGCGAAATGAAGTTGCAATCGGGCGACCGTTTTTCTCCGGTCACAAGCAAAAAAAAAAGAAAAAAACAAATTTGGTCACCAAATTATGAAAGAGCATTAAATTCTCTAGAGCTTATACCAACATTTAGTCTTAAAAGTTTATTTTTGACAAAATAGCGGTCATATGAAAAAAAAAGGTCACCTTTTACGCCTTTTATTTAAATTTTTTTGCGAACTATAGAAAAAATAATTAATCAATGTTATACTTTTTGGGAGTATAAGCTCCAACAAAAACGGTTACGTTTCTTTTAAATAAAAAAGGAACGAAATTGGTCGAATAGTTCTCGAGAAAAATGTTCGCCCAGTTTAAAAACATGGTTTCGAGAAAAACAAGTTTAAATTTTTACAATACCGTTACGTTCACCGAGCAAAAAATATGGTAAGGAATTTGAATATCATGAAACTGCTTTAGAGCAACAATCTACATACTTAAGGGATATAAAAAATGAAAAAAAAAATTGAAAATTTTGACTTATAGAAATAGAACCTCCCTCAAACATTCATGAAATATCCAAAATTTTCTCCAAAACTTTTTGTTTACTTTAATTTTTTCTTCTAAATATCTTGCAACAGTGGATACAGAAACAGAAATAGTATGAGGTAGATTTGTATAAAGCACAAACATTCCCAAAGATGGCATATTCATGAAAACTTTTCAAAACCCACGCCTTAAAAAAAAAAAAAAAAAAAAAAAAAAAAAAAAAAAAAAAAACGTAATATGGATAAATTTTCGATAAATTACTGATAAATTACCAATTCGATAATCTCTGTCTTAGACAATTGGGTCTTCTGATTAATTAATCAGGTTAGTTTCAAAGTAGTAAACAATTACACTCTTAACGAATACATACCTTTATTTTATTACACTTTAAAAAAAAAATATTTTTTACACTTCAAGAAAGCCAAATATATAATTTGGTTCGATAAAATATTCAGCTCATTAACTGCCAACAACAACAACAAAATTCGATAGAATATGCAAAACTTCCCGATACGTTTCTGTATACTGTCTAATTCCATAGCTATATATATATATTCTAATAATTATTTAATAAGCAGTTTAGTAAGTAACTTTAAGTTAAAAGGATTATATGAACAATGATTTGCATGAGGTGTTTTGAACATTTGTGACAGGTAAAATTTCCCAGTATAGAGAAAAATAGTTTAACATTAGATCGGATTTTAATCGAAATCGGGTTAGATTAAAATGGATCCGTTCAATTTTGAGAAGGAAAGTTCATAAAATGAAATAAAACAACCAGCTTATGCGATCAGATCTTATTTTTATCTGATTTAGATTAGTTCAAAATAAACCTAAGCTAATTCATCAAAGGAATAAAAATAAAGACTTAAAAATGAGAAAAACTAGCTTAATTGGTTACATATATATCGTCGCTACTATGTCAAACTATCGAATATGAGAAAATTAATTTTTCGTTACTTTTAAAAATGGGCCGATTGTCACCACTAAATTTTATTAGATTTCTTCGCCTAGAAAAAATAAAATTTTAGTAAAAAATATCGCTGCCAGTTTGGCCTTCCTTTTTTATTTAGAGATACCGAATTCATGCCGGAAATTTTTAGGAAAATAATTTTACTTTGAGTAATTGCGAAATGTCTGAAGCAAACATTTCTATTTGAAATTTCTAGTATGGATTCGAAATTTCTGAATGAGAAAGGAGGCCAAACAGACAACCCTGGTGAAGAATTGCTATTAAAATTTAGTGGTGACAATAGGCCCATTTTTAAAAGTAACGAAAAATTAATTTTTTCACAGTCGATAGTTTGACACGGGAGTGGCGATACAGAGTGGCCAAGATAAAAGAAGCCCGGTATACAGAAGTACAAATACTTACTAATTTTTATTTAACCCTTTGGCTACGGATTTATTTTGAAAAAAAAAAAAACATACAGAACAGACTCAGCAGAAATTTGGAATAGTGTTTTTTTTCTGTATTTGTTGACGGATATTCCCTGATTAAAAAGATGCGAGAAGTACTGTTTGGATTTTCTGGTGTAAACTCGAAATTTCTGAATTAAATAAATAAAATCCGTGGACAATACTGATGACGAGTCTCAAGTCGTCAAATGAACCCAAGAGGTTAAAAGTAGTACATACAGAATATTATTAATAACAACACCTTCAGTGAACTTATTGAATGTTCAGTATGTTGTTATTCATAATATTCTGTATTTACTACTTTTAAATAAAAATTAGTAAGTATTTGTACTTCTGTACTTCTGTCGGCCTCTTTTATCACTCTAGTAATAAATTTTGAAAAATCGATTTTTTGCTCGGTTTATCAACTGAAGATGGACTACACTGTCATATCTGCCATGTATCCGGCTTTTTGTATACCAGTATTTTAGTACAGAAAATTTTGTTTTATTTAATCTGTGAAGTCTTCGATTTAAAAGAAAATTTTCTATAAGAAAATATTGTTATACAAAAAGCCGGAGACATGGCAACTCTGCACTGTAAAAAAATTACAACAAACTGTCCAGTCATTTAACCGTTTTTGCAAATAACGGTTACTTTATCATATTGTTGACCATATTATGGTCAGGATGGTTTAAAATTATTGTTAAGTAACTGTTATCTTTAAAAACGATCGAATGACTGGACGCAGATAGCTGCAAATTTTTAACAGTGTATTTTATGGTGCTGGAATAAGTGATTCACACGATTCATGCGATTTTACCACAACATTTAATAAAATGTTTCGCCTTATTTAACCCCTTCGCAACGAGCGTCCTTTTCAGAATTTTTAAACTTTTACCACCGGTTTTTCAAAACAGAAATTTTCACCTAATTGAATCGCCGAAATGCTTCAATTAAATAAGACAAAGCTTACATTGAAAAGTAACTGGTGGGAATAATCGAGGATTCTGGGCATCTTATGTGGCACGTATACGGGTCGCTCGTCCCCAAGTGGGTTAAATGCAGAAAAGTATTACAAATCCTGCAATTAAACGAGGCGTCTGCAAAATTTCTGCTATTTAAATATTAAATAGAAATTTTCTAATCAGAAAAAAGTGGTGCCAGACTACTTGGAAATTTTAAGGGGTGTACGCACCTTAAGAAGGCAAAAAATTCGAAAAAAAAAAAAAAAAACCTGATGGCTTGGCCTACAGGCACAGATATATTTCAAAGACGCAGACCGTGGGGCGCTTGTTTATTGAGAATTGCAGAAGAAATTACCTTTTCGGCATGATGCGGCTGTTGGACCGCCTACATAGTAATCTACGTGTGTTTGTAGGTGGATCCGGCAAGAATTTTTTTGTTTTGCTGTAGGAGTTGGTCCTATAAAAAACTTAATATAAAATTTGTAGATAATATTAAGAAGATTTATAATCAATTTAAGTGGATTTGATAACTTGTGAATTGATGAAGTTATGAATTTTTTTTCTTCTTAAACCCCAATTTATTCCCCCTCCTTGAGGACATTTTTAATGATATAAAAATCTGTCATACATAAATTATCGCCTTTTTTCCTAGAAGTAATAATAACTTTAAACGGTTTCGATACGTATCATAATTAAGAAGTTATGATTTTTTTTTCTGTTTTCCCAAAAAGCCTCCTCCATCCCCCTCCCCCTGGTTCGATTTGGCCCATTAACGAACTTGACCGAGATTTTATGACCTTCCTTGATTTATGTATCAGTTTGGAAGAGATTTGTGCAGAATTATTGAAGTTATCATGTCCATAAAAAAGTGATATAGATAGATAGATAAAGTTTTGAACTGGCGGTGGTTTTGGGTTCTGGTAGTCATGATCGGCGTAGATCTGCAAAAGTTTGTTAAGAAATTACAACATAGGGGAGAATGTGATTGGTAGTATTTCTTAGGAAATCTACCTAATCGTGGTAAAGCGTACGAACCCTGTAAGTATCGTACTTATTATAACACAAAACTTTAAACTCGTTTTTCTCAGAAATGCATTTTTCAAATCGGTGACCACGATTACTCAAAAACTTCTGAATCGATTCCTTTCTGATTTTGTCAGCTTTTTTTCTTATATGATTATGTAGTGCTTGAACGAAGTTTTTTTCCCTTTTTCGTTTTTTTCTTTAATCTTTAAAAAAAAAAAAAAAAAAAAAAAAAAAAAAAAAAAAAGACTTTTTTTTAAAAGTAGTCTTAGAAGTTTTACTTTTTCATCGGAGGTGCAATTTAGCATCATGTTACATTTAATTTTATGTCTCATTCCCTGTAAAACACAAATGCATAAAATGTTTACCACCGACAGCTTAATGTCGGTTTTATGTAGCATAATTATATCAATATTCTAAAACTCATAACTCTTACCGTTTTTTTTTTATGTTTAATTTTGATACAAAATTTAAATTTGTTTTTTGATTTGCATCCATTGCTCCCAGCATTTCTAAGGAATAACTTATACTTCAAATTTAGTATTATAATTGCATTGGTTATTTAAAATTAGTATTTCCTCAAGAAAAAAATAATGATTCTTTTTAAAATTTTATACTTTAAATTTAATTTTTTTAAATGAAATTTTTAATTGCTTAAAAATATAGAATATATTCAAAGACGTTGGTTTTACATCATTATCAATATTATTTTGTACTTTAGAACCAATAGTTTTGCTACAGTTTAGCGCGCAGTTGTTGTAAGTAGAAACACAATTATTTTTTTTTTAAATCACCATTAAGGGGACAGATCACATTTAAAATGGTCAAAAATTCAATTTCAAGGTTTTGATGTCAGTAAATAGTGCATTTTATTCTGAGTAGAAAGGTACCAATGTTTTTCAGAGGCGATAATTATTGACGAAGATATAAAGTAAAACGCAATCGTCATTCTATGTTTTTGAATAGAGAGTGAAAATTTTAAATGCATTTAATTCACAACAATGATTTTCAAACTTGCGCGCACGATTTCTCCAAAAATAATTTAGATAGAACCTCAATTTTTTTCAAACTTATTAATGTTGTAACAATGAACAAAATGAACTAGAATATTTTAATTGGGTCAATAAATTAAAAAATAATTAACTGTAATTCATCAAAATGCGTTTTTAATTTAATTACAGTTAATTATTTTTTAATTTATTAATCAAATTAAAAGATACATGTATAATTTTATGTGTTTTTGTATAAGTTATTTTTACAGTTATTTTTATACAATGCATATTTTATAGACTTTTATAACTGATCATTAGAATCACTTAATATAAAGGTGATCGACTAAACGCACAATCACAGTAACTATATAAAGTCTAAATAATGTTCTACCATCTTAAGTATTGTCCTTATATGTTTTAATTGTAATTTGCTATATCATTTGCTATATTTTATCGCACACTAAAACAATAATTTATTCCATAACATGTTTATATTTATATGATGTAATAAATGTTTTTTAAAAGAGTTGATAATTGAATTTATCAAAAAAAATAGGATAACCATATAGTTTTGCATCATCTCGAATAAATCTTATATTTTTGTTTTTATTTATATCTGAGCATAGATATTTTATACGATGAAGATAATTGATAATTATATTTTTATAAACTGATTTATGTAAACATGAAGCAAAATTGGTAAAAATATTTACTTTAAATGAAAAATCAAATCTTTTATCATAAATATCAAAAATTAATTTATAATTATCATTAATATTAATTTTTAAGTCAAGAAAATTTATATTATTATTAATCAAATCATTTTCACTTAATGTAAGCTGATTAGGATAAAAATTGAGTGGTGTTGTGCAATTTTTATCATTGAAATAAAATATGATAATGTCATCAATATAGCGATAAAATACATAATCATTGTTCGGACCAATATTTCTTTCATAATAATGTAAGTAAAGGTCAGAGATAATGCTAGAAGCGGTCCCACCCTGCGGTATTCCCTGGAATTGTTTATAAATAATATTGTCATATATGTATATGTATATACATAGTGGCGGCTCGTGATTGAATATTTTTGGGGCACTAAATACATGGTTGCAAGATTTATTCTTTTTGTACCACTATTTTTTAAAAGAAATTTATTGTTTGTTTAATGGCCGAACTATCCACCAAAAAATAAAGCAAAAATTTCTTTTAAAATATAGTGATGCAAAAAGAATAATAATTTGGCAGGCATGCATTTAGTGCTCTAAATAAAGCCAGCCACAAGCCGCCACTGTATATATATATATATATATATATAATTTATTAAACATTTTTTGCACCTTTGAAAAGCTCCCCTTTTTCTACCACATGACTATGTGCAACACCTTAAGGCTGTTCTCTAATGCAAACTGGCTACTTTCTGGCACATTCTTTAATTCATTTTCTTAGCAAACGTATCAAATTGACAAGAGCTCTTATTAAAAAAAATTGTGTAATCAAACTGCTTTTCCCATTTTTTCGGTAAGGGCAGAAGATTTTTCCGAAAATGCAGTGAAAGTGGGAGCTTTTAACTGAATTTCCGGACGCGGCAGCGCAGGAAAGAACTAGTCGTTGGGGGCCACCGTAATACTTACCCATCATGGATATGCATAATGTAAAATATTAAAATAAAAATGTGTAAACTACTTATGAAATGCATTGCAATTCAAATAAAATCGTGGCTTGATGACGTCATAAACTTTAAAGGCTCGATTACTGAATTGCTTGAAAGAGGTTTTTCCTTATAACTCCAAAAATAATAATCCTATTAACTAGCGGTTTATTGCATCTGATTAAGCGTCAAATTTCGAATTAAAATATATTTTTAAAGTGAAATTTGGATAAAATACAGGGTCATGGAAAATCGAAGAGTGTGGCAAATAGGATTCCAAATATCGCGGCAACTAATTATCCGACCGACTTCATGCTTTATGCAAAATTTGTTTTTTTATTGTCTTTTATATTCATTTCTTAAAATAAACAATTTCGAAAATTTTTATATACTTTTTACCAGAACGAATATTTCGAGAGTCCGAAAAAAATAGTTCCGGTTAATCGAGGTTATTGAAATGAAATAGGCTTCTTCCCATTATTACATACTAAGTACATACCAAATTGCAAGTCTCTATCTCCATTTTTTCGGGAGATAGAGCGTTTACAGACACACAGACATACAGACACACAGACACACACACAGACACACAGACGGACGGCAATTTTTTTTCTAAAAATATGTTTTTCGGAATCTCCAGTGTCTGAAACGTGTAAATCCGCCAAAAAAAATTTTTCGATTTTCAAAACGATTACAAGACTTACCCTATACTACGTATGATGGGTAAGTAAAAAACTGCCGTTCCGAGACGATAATCGCTTACAATTCAATATGTAAGTCAAGATGAAAGACTTATGGTCCCAGAAAATATATACCATAAAACTGTACCTAATAAGACAGACATCTATCTAAAATAAAAATAAAATAAAAATTGTGGTGTCTAGCGATTTCATTTTCAAACGTTTTATTGTATAAATTAACGGCATTGTATTTTGTAATAGCATTCCAGTTTTTATTTGATTTCACGCGCATAACTTTTATCAATTTCTAGATAAGTAAAAAAGTTACATTGAACATGAGATCTTCGCGGACCCCTGAAAGTGTGTTTCAAACAAAATTTAAGAATCGCTGCTTTATGCCACGGAATACATATAACAGCACAGTTTACCCTACAGTACATGACTTTTTCGTTTAGAATTGTGTTTTTTTATACTTATATTAAGAATTAGACATGCATCAGAAATTTTAAGGTAGATTTTTAAGTTTATTTAGTAGCATATTTATTTTGGTCTCCCACCCTATTAACCGTAAGCGCCTTAAATATGTTATATATGTTATATATGATAATGAAGATTGAGTTTTCCTCTTTCTCCTATTATACTTAATTTTTCTTGTCTTTTATCTATTTATTAAAAAAAAAACTCCTTTAACCTCGTCTTATAATGTTAATACTTTTCTAAACTTAAACTAAATGTATGGTCTCTGTATAGAGTCTTCTTTTTTCTTTTTATAAGATGGGTTCGACCCTCGGTAGGTTTCGTCTGTCATTTTTTTTTTATCTAATGGGATTTTTCTTTCTTTTTATTTTTTCTTAACTATTATTGTTATACTCTATTAATTATTTATTACATTTAAAAATTTATTTATTTTTATTTTTATTTATTTAATTTTTAACTCTTAAACTTCTCACGGCTCATTTTTGCCTCACAAGTCAAATTACCTCTAACCTGGAAGTTCAGTTGACTGCAACTAGGTATTCCATGATACTCACTACATTGTTCCATTGTTATTTTTACAGCATTAATATTTCTATATAAGTATAGTGGTTGCGAAGAACTTGATTTATTTATTAAAAGTTAAATGAAAAGTGTTGCCAATTGGATACACTTATGCATTTAAGGGTTAACAGAGCAAATTATATTAAGCAGGGTTATTTGTGTTAACATTTATGCTGCCTTCTCGACTGACAACACTTACTGGATCATGAGACTTGACTAGAAATAAACGCTTTTGAAATAATTATTCACGGATTTATCAAATTAAGATTGATATATCATTTTTAAAATTATTCTGGTGTCAATTTCTTTTGCATACCAAAAAAATATTTTTCCAGGCTTGCTGGATAGTACAGTGACCTCTCACTTATACGCGATACACTATAATTATTTTTCATTTCCAGTATTTTTTTAAAGTAATTTTCGCCTTATTTAATCTCAGAATTTATAAATCGAATTTTACTATTTTAAAATAGTGGTTACGAAAAAGTAATTACTGAACATCGCGTATAAGTGAGAGGTCACTGTATATGCTATCGTCGCTACCATGTCAAACTATCGAATATGAAAAAAAATACATTTTTCATTACTTTTAAAAACGGGCCGATTGTCACTACTAAATTTTATTAGAATTCTTCGCCTAGTAAAACTACTAATACAATTCATCTGAAGAACGGGGATGCAAGTATGGTCTTCATTTTTATTTAGAGATGCCGAAATCATACCGGAAATTTTGAGAAAATTTTTTTACTTTAAGTAATCACGAAATGTCTGCCATTAACTAAAGCAAAAATTTCTATTTGAAATTCTGAATAAAAAAAAAGGCCAAACTGGCAACCCTAATGAAGAATACTATTAAATTCTAGGGGTGACAATCGGCCCATTTTTAAAAGTAATGAAAAATGCATTTTTTCACATTCGATAGTTTGACATGGTAGTGACGATTGTGTAACAACCTTTGTTTATGTTTGTTCTAACACTATAACTATTCTCACATGTGTGTAGTTAATAAATTACAGATGGATAATTATCTTAAAGATGGAAAGAAAACTTCCTAATGTGAAAAAGAAATAAACTATTCGAATAAAAATCATTTCAATAATCATGCTCCAAGTATCATCATGCTTCTATGTTCAAAAATGAGTCAGAAAATGTGTCATAAAGTTTCGCGTTGTTGATATATATGATAAATATATAAAATAAAAATATATGGGGGAATATCTCTATTTTCAACTGGGACCTGACGTCCACAGTCAAAATATAAATAAGAAGTCATTTATAAGAAGTTTTGTTCAATTCTTTCCATATAACTTCATACACTTTCCGATGATACAAAAGGAAAATCGCACCTATATTCGCTATTACAGCGTCACCTTCAGGCCGATTTTCACCAAAATTTTATACAAACTTTGGCCTATGACATTACATCTAATATAAAATTTAGACGAAAACTATTCCTAAATTCTTCACTTAAACTGCAAAAAATCGAGGAAATCGCACAAAAATTGCTAACACAGCGCCACCTTCTGGGAGAATATCCTCATTTTCAACTGAGACCTGAAGTCCATAGTCAAAAATATATATATAAAGCTTGGTTCAGTTCCATCCATAACTTCATACACTTTCCGATGATACAATATAAAATTCGCACAAAAAACTGCTATCACAGTGGCTCCTTCCGGGTAATATCCTCATTTTCAACTGAGACCTGACTCCCATAGTAAAAAAAAAAAAAGAAGTTTGACTCAATTCTATGCATACCTTTGTGCACTTTCCAATGATACAATAAGGAAAATTACACAAAAATCGCTATCACAGCGTCTTCTTCCGGCGAAATATCCCGATTTCAACTGGGACCTGCTGGCCATAGCCAATACATATGTATGAAGTTTTGTTCGATTCTATGCGTAACTTCATACACTTTTCGATGATACAAAGAGGACACAGGGATACACAGACACTACTAGGACACACGGGCAAGCAAACATTTTCCAAAAGAGTGTGTTTTTCGGGATATCTGACCCCAAAACGTGTAAATCCGTCGAAAACCGGGTCGAAAAATATTTCAAATACAATATTTTCTTCTAAGAAAGTAAAAAGCAGAAAAATAATATACACACATAAATATGCCATGTAATTTAACAAGTTGACGGACACTTGTGGCTATAGCCGTCAAAGCGAAGTTCACTATGTGGTATGACGGCAATAGCCGTCCAAAACGAAACGGTCGTTTTTAGACACTACGGCTATAGCAGCACAAATGTGCATTTACCGGCGCACAAGTAGAAGCCCAGTGTCATGTTTTGGAAACAATTTTTTAGGTTGACGTTCGTTTTTCACCTGCTATACGAGTTGCAGCTTCAGTATGCACGTGCAGGGTGGCTAGTGGTCAGGGAAAAATACAGTAAAAAAAATGATAATTACCAGTATATTCTTATAGAAAGATTCACATTGATTATTTGATCGAATAATCAACATACATTTTTCTATAAGAATATACTGGTGTTTATCACTTTTTTTACTGTAATTTTCCCTGACCACTAACTACCCTGACTTGGTTGTGAAGGGAGTAGTGCAACCTAATTAACCCTTAATGGCATAGTGAGTGATGTAAATTTCCATCAGTGTTTATTTAACTTTTAATAAATAAATCAACTTCTTCGCCACCACTATATTTATATAGAAACATTAATTCAGTAAATTTCCCATGAACTATGTTGCTGAACAAAGTTAAAAATCTATCTTAAAATTTCTGGTGTCTAATATTAAATATATGTATAAAAAAACACAATTATAAAAGAAAAACTCATGCAAAGAAGGATTAAAAGTGCTGAATGAATCAAAATTAAGTTTATTTAAGCAGAAAGAGTAAAACTATACTTCTAATATTCTAAAAATTACAAAAACATATAGTGTCAATTTTTGAACTTCACTTGTTCCTACTATCCGCCAATGTGTTCAGGGCCTGATTACCAACGGGGCAAACTCCTACCAGTAAAAACGAATAGAATTTTTTCTCTTATTCATGACAGTAATTTTGCATAAATGAAGTGTTTAAATGAGGCGAAAATTTCTATTAAAATTTACTGGTGGAAGTTTGCCCCGTCGGTAATCAGTCCCTGAATGTGTTAAATTCAATCAAGAGAGCCAAAATAATAGAAATGAAAAAATATAGATGATGATAATAATAGTTTAAAAGTTTGAAGCCTAATTGCTAATTCTAATATAAAATTAGTAATTAGTATTACTTAATACAATAAGTAATTTGCTATTAAAACTCGTAAAAGAGACATGGAAATGTGAATATTACTTATGTATGCTTATTTAAAGTATTCAGTTAAAGCAATGTTTTCCTTATAAATTTCATTTGATAAGCATTATTTTCTTTAAAATTAATGGAAATTTTTTAAGGTGTTCTATAAAGTTTATTTTTTAATATAAAAATTTCTAAAAAATACGGAAGATATCTGTTATAAAAAGGAAATTTAAAAAAGGATATTTTGGAAATCACGGTAACATTTCCTGGAATTTACGGAATTTTTTCCTGTTAAAATACGGAAATAGTACTGGGGATCCGATTGCCAGTACAATTTCCGTTTATTCATTTTTTTTCAGGATTTTTGTTTTTACAATGTAAATTTAATCCTTCATCATTACTTACACTAAAATATAAAGCACCTAGATTTAACAAAGGTGATTTTGCATCCTTAAAAAAAGGATTCTGTAGTCACTGCAATGGCTTATTACAAATTTGTTTTAAAAAATGATTTGTGAACTTTGATATATATATTTATATTTTTTAACAAATAAAAATCCTTAAATGAAAAAAAATTATGAAAAATTCAGAAATGTTAACTTTTTATTTATTTACTTATTTGGAACAAAAGTCAAAGGAATTATCCCTTTAGATTAGAGTTTAAATGGATGGTCCCTTATTTAGAGGTTAAATAAATTATATGACCTATTTGAAAGGATTAGACCTGGAGAAATTCTCCCTTGAAAAAGTAGGTTCAGTATATTACCACATTTTCCGAAACCCATCATTATGACGGCTTCAGTACTAGAGCAGTGCTCCTACAACTTCTCAATTATGAATTAAAAAAATCTAATACAGTAAAACCTCCGAATAACGGACACTGAGGGAACGTTAAATTTGTCCGTTATTTGGAGGTGTCCGCTATTCAGAGGTAAAACTATGCAAACAATATTTGAGTTGGGGATTGAAAAAGTGTCCGCTAAATAGAGGTGGCCGCTATTCGGGAGTGTCCGTTATGGAGGTTTTACTGTATTACTATGAAATAATTTACTTTTAATTTTTTCTGGTGGTTGCACCAAATATTATTTTTTCTTTTTAGTTTCTTTTTTATTGTAACTATTCGAGTTCGGATAAAGAAAAATCAATTCACATGGAGATATTGATAATTCTACTCACATATTATATATAGATAAATATATTTTATTGTTTACGTATGTGAATAAATCAATGAATTTTGAAATCAGTAGTTATTTCTAGCTAACTTTAAGGTCTTTTTTAACTGGCATATTTCTAAATAGACACATTCTTTTTTATGTTTAGTTTCTTTTTTTTGCTGTAATTATTCGAGTTGGTAAAGAAAAATCAATTCAGATGGAAATATTGATAATTTCACTCAAATATTCTATATATAGATAACAATATTTTATTGTTTACATATGTAAACAAATCAATGCTTTTTGAAATCAGTAGTTCTTTCTAGCTAACTTTAAGCTTTTTTTTTAACGGGCATATTTCTACATAAACACATTATTTTTTTTTTCTGTTTAGTTTCTTTTTTATTGCTATTATTCGAGTTGGTATAAAGAAAAATCGATTCACATGGAAATATTGATAATTCCACTCAAATATTCTATATATAGATAACAATATTTTATTCTATATATAAATAACAATATTTTATTGTTTACATATGTAAACAAATCAATGCTTTTTGAAATCAGTAGTTCTTTCTAAGCTAACTTTAAGCTTTTTTTTTAACGGGCATATTTCTAAATAAACACATTATTTTTTTCTGTTTAGTTTCTTTTTTATTGTTATTATTCGAGTTGGTATAAAGAAAAATCAATTCACATGGAAATATTTATAATTCCATTCAAATATTCTATATATAGATAACAATATTTCATTGTTTACGTATGTGAATAAATCAATGAGTTTTGAAATCAGTAGTTCTTTTTAGCTAACGTTAAGCTTTTTTTTAACAGGCATATTTCTAAATAAACACATTCTTTTTTTATGTTTAGTTTCTTTTTTGCTGTAATTATTCGAGTTGGTAAAGAAAAATCAATTCAGATGGAAATATTGATAATTTCACTCAAATATTCTATATATAGATAACAATATTTTATTGTTTACATATGTAAACAAATCAATGCTTTTTGAAATCAGTAGTTCTTTCTAGATAACTTTAAGCTTTTTTTTTAACGGGCATATTTCTACATAAACACATTATTTTTTTTTCTGTTTAGTTTCTTTTTTATTGCTATTATTCGAGTTGGTATAAAGAAAAATCGATTCACATGGAAATATTGATAATTCCACTCAAATATTCTATATATAGATAACAATATTTTATTCTATATATAGATAACAATATTTTATTGTTTACATATGTAAACAAATCAATGCTTTTTGAAATCAGTAGTTCTTTCTAAGCTAACTTTAAACTTTTTTTTTTAACGGGCATATTTCCAAATAAACACATTATTTTTTCTGTTTAGTTTCTTTTTTATTGTTATTATTCGAGTTCGTATGAAGAAAAATCAATTCACATGGAAATATTGATAATTCCATTCAAATATTCTATATATAGATAGCAATATTTTATTGTTTACGTATGTGAATAAATCAATGAGTTTTGAAATCAGTAGTTCTTTTTAGCTAACGTTAAGCTTTTTTTTTTAACAGGCATATTTCTAAATAAATACATTATTTTTTTTCTGTTTAGTTTCTTTTTTATTGTAATTATTCGAGTTGATATAAAGGAAAATCAATTCACATGGAAATATTGATAATTCCACTCAAATATTCTATATATAGATAACAATATTTTATTGTTTACTCATGTGAATAAATCAATGCTTTTTGAAATCAGTAGTTCTTTCTAGCTAACTTTTAGCTCTTTTTTAACAAACATATTTCTAAATAAACACATTATTTTTTTCTGTTTAGTTTCCTTTTTATTGTAATTATTCAAGTTGGTAAAGAAAAATGAATTCACATGGAAATATTGATAATTCCACTCAAATATTCTATATAACAATATTTTATTGTTTACGTATGTGAATAAATCAATGCTTTTTGAAATCAGTAGTTCTTTCTAGCTAACTTTTAGCTCTTTTTTAACAATCATATTTCTAAATAAACGCATTATTTTTTCTGTTTAGTTTCTTTTTTATTGTAATTATTTGAGTTGGTAAAGAAAAATCAATTCACATGGAAATATTGGTAATTCCACTCAAATATTCTACATATAGATAACAATAGTTTATTGTTTACGTATGTAAACAAATAGTGTTTTTTTAAATCAGTAGTTCTTTCTAGCTAACTTTAAGCTCTTTTTAAACAGGCATATTTCTAAATAAACACATTATTTTTTTCTGTTTAGTTACTTTTTTATTGTAACTATTCGAGAAAAGAAAAATCAATTCACATGGAAATATTCCACTCAAATATTCTATACGATTATTCTATAACAATATTTTATTGTTCACGTATATGAATAAATCAATTCTTTTTTAAATCAGTAGTTCTTTTAAGCTAATTTTAAGCTCTTTATTAACGGACCTATTTCTAAATAAATCTTATGAAATTTGCTTTATTTCTTTTAATAAAAAAGAACATATAGATAAATAAAAGAAATATTTGTATACATCCCCTGTGAATGTATTGCGTATTGAGCAGTTATAATCGATTGCTCTCCGATGACAATTTTCCTTGAATATCTTGGTAACCAAAATCGGTTCAAAACGAGCAATCGATTATAATTTATAACTCAAGATATGATGCAGTTATAAGAAAATACAAAACGTTATTTGATTCCGAGACATTCAAGACTAAATATTCCGAGACTAAATAATGCGAAATATGATGTCTAAGTAAACAATTTTGAAAATGCATGATATACTTGAAAACCCAATTTCAGCAATTGCCATCTTAGTCGGAAAAGTTTTTTTTTTTTTTTTTTTTGAGGACCGTTGTATATGTTCTATAGATTGATATATATACTACATTAGTATGCAAAAATTTAGTTCAGTTTTGAAATGCATAACACATTTAAAAATTCCCATCCAACAATTTCCGGCAATAAGAGCAGAAATGTACGCACGAAATCTTTTGTGCAGTCCTGTATATCATCTATAAAATTTATACATACGAAGTAAAATTCCAAAAATTTCCAAAATTTAAAAACGCGTACTACAACTGAAAATGCACTAACAAATCTATATGTATAAGGGAAGAGGTGCTGTGATAGCAATTTTTGTGCGATTTTCTCGAGTTTTTGCATATAAACTGGCTAATTACTGACACACTTTTTAAATCATTTTTGTTCACCAACGCATCAAATTGGCATGTACTCTTATTCAGAAATTATGTAATCGAACTGTTTTTCCCGTTTTCAGGTAAAGACAGAAAATTTTCAGAAAATGCTGTCAAAGTCGGTGCTTTGAATCAAATTTCTGGACGCGACATCGCAGGAAAAGGAAACATTCCTGCCCAGAGGAAACAATAGCTTATTTTGGGTTGTTCGGAAAGTTCTTTCTGTCTGAGAAAGTTCGTTCGTACCGGAAATTTCTATAATTTAATTACTAGTCATCAATTCCGATATCTATAGTGTCTAATAATTGACGGGCAGAATTTTCTGGTACGAATTCGTTTTCCCAAACGGAAGAAACTTTCTGAACAACCCAATAACTGAAGATGTAATTTAGTTACCGGAAAAACGAAAAAGATTGTTACTTGACAAATCGTTTCAATAATCATGTCTGCAAGTGTGATGTTTCTTACATTTAAAAATGTGCCAGAAAGTTGCGGGTTGTTGAGCGGAGAAAAATATTTTTTGGGGAACCAACTGTCTTAATGTCTTTTGAACCTTCGACGCATTCAATCTTTGAAAAATAAACTATTAAAAAGTAATTATTTCTGAACACTTTCAAACAAAATGAATGACACGCTTAACCCCTTGGGGGCGAGCAACACGTATACGTGCCGCATAAGGCGCTCAGAATCCAAGATTATTCCCACCAGATACTTTTTATTGTAAAATTTGCCTTATTTAATGACAGCATATCTGAGATTCAATTAGGTGAAAATTTCTGTTTCGAAAAACCGGTGGCAAAAGATTAAAAATTCTGTAAAGTACGCTCGTCAAAACATTTGAAAATTTAATATAAGCAATACACAATTTTGTTTTTAAAACATAAAAATGCTGTAAAAAAAAAAAAAAAAAAAAAAAAAAAAAAAAAAAAAAAAGTTTTTATTATTATTATTATTATTATTATTTTTTTTTTAGGTTTAGTGTAAGCACATGTCATGTCTCTGAAGTATAATAATATACCAAAAATTTTGTTTTACACGCAGAAATTCTTTCGTAATCACGCTCGCAACCTGTGATTTAAATTTTTTGCTCGACAAGTTTAAAAAACCCTATCACAACTACTTTTCTTCATTATGATAGAGAAAAATAGGAAATAAAAGAAGAAACATGTATCTATTATACCAATCTTTAAAAATTGTGTTTTGTAATGCATACTTTTTAACCCTTAAAAACCTGAATTTTTCTTTTAGAATTGTTTTTTTTTTTTTTAAGGTTTAAATGCCCAAAATTTTAAGATAGATTTTTGACTTTATTTAGTAGCATATTTATATATTTTATGTTAGTTTTACAAAATTAAAATTTCTATATAAATATAGTGGTTGCAAATAACTTGATTTATTTATTAAAAGTTAAATAAAAACTGTTTCAAATTTGATACACTATGCATTTAAAGGTTAAGATTTAATATGACAAAAATTTTCATTTTTCTCACTTTTCGGAATTTTAAAAATTCTATGACCTCTTAAGAATTTTATGAACATATAAGTTAAATGTGCACTTTATGCAAATCGATAGTAACGCTTGAATGGTGTAATATGTAGACTTCAATCCTCAAACTTCTTTAAATAACAACAACAAAAATCTCATTAAAAAAGCGTCGATCTTATTATAATTTTGTGTGCGTATGTGTGGGTGAGACAGAGAGAAAGAAGTGTTTTTAGAAATAGACAATAAAGAAAATGAAAGCGTTTTGGTTTCTATTAATATGTCTATACACTTCTAATAAAAGAATATCAAGTAAAAAAAAAAAAAAAGAATATTTACTGTACATCCAGAGCCACCACTAACAATTTTTAAATAAAATATAACACAATAATATAAGCATATATCGTATACTATCACTGCGCTTTATGAACTCGTGTGCCTTTTGTTTTTCTTTTTCCTTTTACTTCTATCCAAGATAATGAAATGATGGTATTCAATTCTTACGCATACTACGCCTGCTTAAAAATGGAACGATTTTTTAAAAATCTAAATGTCATATTTAATCGTAAAAAAGTCTAAGTGGTGAGATAAAAAAAAATCTTGGTTTAGTTTTTTGAGAAAAGTTCGTGCCTAAGGGACAAAATTCTCTGAGCGTAAACGGTGAATTACTGAGATGGATAAGTATTTATTTTTATTTTTTTTTCGAACACTTTCTGCTACTCAAAAAATAATAATGACTTCGCTTTGTCAATTTGTTTGACCGATGGAGCTTTAACTTTTAATTAAATTTAAAAAAAAAAATCCGATTACGACGAAATTTCTATATTATTGAGGTAGACTTTAGTATCATCCTGATCGAAAATAATTCTATCACAACTAAAAAAAAAAAAAAAAAAAAAAAAAACTTAGAGGTAGGCTATGATTGTTTGCATAGTATCTTATAACGTTGTTTTATACCGTGATTTTCATGAATAGAAGTTTCATTGGAACATGCCGTCATAAACAAAATCTTAGGGGTAAAGGTATTGTTAGATTTTTATAATACGCTTTAAGGTAATCATTCTTCTTGGGAAAAATATTTTAATTTTATTGAAATGTGCTTTTCAATAATGCTTTATTCTTAAAGATCACATCACATTATATATGAAAAGGAAACTACACCAAAAAAGTGATCGGTTCTATAAAAAAAATAATGAGAATACTATACCACTGAAAACTCGACATTATTGGCATGCATTAATATTTCGTTGGTTAAAATGTTCTTCTTTTTACGATTTTTTTTTATATCCTACTAGTCCGCAGATACGTCTCAAACAGCAAACATTGTAAGTCGTTTTTCAATGAAAAATGTTTTGCATACTTTTTTTATGCTTTCAAACATTTTTTTTTTCACATTATCATAAACTACAACATATTATTTTTTTAAATAACATCATTTCAATAAGTCTTATTTTTAAAAAGGCTTGGGGATTATATAGTTTTTTTCATTGAGCTAATACTATAACTTAATACATTAAAATATAAGCTTTTGATGTAAACAGGGTCTGATTAAATCATAGGCCAACTGAGACGTGGCTCTAAGACACCTGATTTTTTTTTTTTTTTTTTTTTTTTTGGGTGGGGGGGTGGGACAAATTCGGTATGCAATTTTCTTAAAGATGACTTTTGATTACACTAGTTTATGGAAAAAATCTTGGTTCATTACAAGACTTTTTTTTCTTTCGGTTTTTATTTTTCTAAGAATGGACACAACAGGCAGACTCATGGTATTGAATCTTGAAGAAATTATATTCCCATTTGTCAGCAGTTATGGACTTTTAGAGCAGAGCTTTCCAACAGAGGCTTACACAACATGAACTTACACAAGTTCATGGTTCAACTGAATCACCAAATGTTGTAGAAAAGTTTCACCACCTTATGTCTGCATTTATTGAAATATCAATAATTTATTAAACCCAGCGCCAAATATTTAACAATGCATTCATATATATTTTTACGTACAAGGTGGTTTACCATATGATCCATCCTTTAATTCATATGATCAATTGTTCAATTGAGGGTCATGAATAATGTAAGTTGGAAATCCCTGTATTAGATTAAAAGATTAAAGCATCAAATAGTATAATACATCATACTCTATTTTGTTTTCTCCAACTCTTTTAATTGGATTGTTATTTATTATTTATTATTTATTTACTGCGATTTCATTTGGAAGATAATTTTAAAAGTTTAAAAAAAAATAAAGAAAAAAAATTGGTGTTTGAGTGAGAAAATAAGAAAAAATAATTAGTTAACAGTTGTATAGTAATTGTTCGGTAAATCCGATTATGTAAGATATATAAGAATATTAAGAAGTAAACTATTCAATGCCGGCGCTTGAATGTAATTAAAATGAACTAGTTCATGGGAGGTATAGGTAGTTAATTTTAATTATTTTCCAAATCCTATAGATAGGACTTTCTTTCAAATATAGTAGTTACATCAGATTACTTGAAAACTGGACAGATTATTTATATAAATAAAATTAACTCTGGAAAACAGTGCCGGCTCGTGACTGTCTTTTTTTTTGTGTGTGTGTGCACTAAATGCACGCTTGGAGCATTTATTATTTTCATACCATTATTTTTTACAAGGAATCTTTTCTTTCTTTAAAAATTGTTGTTTAAAAATTGTTAAAAATTCTGGCCAATAAATCAAAGAAAGTATATTTCTTTTTAATAATAGTGGTAAGAAAAGAATTAAACTTGACAGCCGTGCATTTAGTGCCCCAATAAAGTCGCAGGCACGAGCCGATACTGATGGTGAATATGACGTTAAATTTATTGACAAACATTTTATGATAGATGTACGAGTATACAAAGTGCATAGGAAAGTATCTTTATCCTATAAGAAAACTATAAAAGGGAGACATGTACAGTGTGCGATAACAGTTATAGAGTAATTCCATGTAAAACCAACAGATATTGGGAAAAAGTTGTACTGCACCATTTTTAATATTGATGATATTGTGTAGGCGGTAAGTACCAATTTTGTGAACTACAAAACTGCTTTTAGTATCTCTTTAAATAAGTTTGCATCTGGTAACATAGCCCATTGTTTACACAGTGGACAGGTGAAATACACCGTTTTTCATCGTTTTCTAAAGGCTGTAGATTTTTTTAATGTATAAATTTGCAGAATAAGATAAAGCTCGCATTTGAAAGATTAAGCAGTGCATGACCTTTCATTTGTATATGTTACGGTCAATATGATAAATACGGTAATTATTAATAGTAACCGGTTATTATTAATACTAATCGTGGTTTGTATTAATAATAACCGGTTACTATTAATAATTAACGGATTTATCATATTGACCGTAACATATATAGACTAAGTTAGATTTTGTGCTATGCGCCTAACGAGGGGTATTTGGATCTCAAACTGCCATTCATGAATGGACGTTTTTCTCCAATTCAAGTGTTAAAATGACTATGAAGGATTTACATTAACAAGGCAACTTTTTACTTGTAATACCTATATACAAGTCCGTTGTGGGAGAAAACTAAGCTATTATTAGTAGTACTTCCATCTGAAAAAATATGTCAAACTCTGCAAAAAATCAAAAATTTGAATTTTTGGAATACCAAAAACTTAAAAAATGTATTTTCCCCATAACCTTATGTGCCTATAGAGCAGGGCTCTAAGTGGTTATTTTTTTTTTTTTAATACCAGTGTTTCAAAAAAAAAAAAAAAAAAAAAAAAAAAAAAAAAAAAAAAAAAAACATTTCCTGGTAGGTTTTAACAATAGTTTCAATAAAAATAATCTTCTGGGTAGGTTTCTACAAAATTTGCCAGATAAATTTTAAAATAACATTATTGTATGAAGAAAATTGGTATTAATGAAACAAAACGATTGGAAAACCCTTCTATAGAGGTGAAATCCATTGTTAAAAATACCTGTTGTTGTAACAGGTATTTTGCTGTACTTTAAACAGCACATCTTCATTTTATGTAATGTAGAGATTTTCTCTGTTTTCAAGCACAGATATAGTTTTTGCTCTCTAGCGGAAATTTTTGAAGTCACAAGATTCTTCACTTTTGACTGACAAACAAATTCGTAAATAACAGAAACGCTATGAAGGAAAATGGAAGTGATTTTGTAGAAAGAATTTTGTTTAAATTATTCCGTTTATACCAAAAATTCTGTAAAGGAAAAATAAAGTGATCTCGTACAAAGAACTTTGTGTTAATTAGTCCATTTATAGAAAAAAATGTGTGAAGAAGAAAGAACTTCTTCGATAGATTGTATTTATTGAATATCGGTTTTAATTATTCCATATATACCACATATTCTGTAAAGGAAAAATAGAGTGTTTTTGTTCAAAGAACGCAGATAAAATAAAGTAAAATCCTTGTCATGTAATTCGGAAAAAGTTTGTTTAATACAGAGGACGTTTGCATCTCTGGAACAGGATTGATAGAGAAGAAATCTATACCAATTTAACAGGATTTCAATGTACAAATTACAGGAGAAAATTGGTAGCACTGTTGACTGTCTTTTTCTGTAAAATGCACAGGATATTTTTATTATTATTATTATTTTATTATTTTTATTTTTTTTATTTTTTAAATTGTAGGCGTTTTGTCCACGCGTTATAGACCTGTGAAAAGCTTGTAGTGGTTGAATTGAATTTCTACAGTGCCTTATGTCATTATGTGCCATTTGTCAAAATTTAAGAAATTGAATTTTTATTAATCTACAATGTTAGCAAAAAAAAAAAAAAAAAAAAAAAAAACTTTCCTCTTCAAAGGACTTTTCTGAAAGCTGTACTATTCCGAACCAGACATTATTTAAAAGTCCATGTACTTCAAATGATGCACTAGATATATGTTAAATAAAAATGTTGTAATACAAGCATGCATCAATAAATGTATCTGCACCAGCTATGAAATAAACCATTCGTCATCATGTTTTTAACACTTTCCAACATATTTGAAAAGTGTTTATGATTCCGGTTTGTCTGTCTCTTTGTCTTTCCGCCTAGAGCTGTCTGTTCGTCTGTCTGTTACAGCATTCGTGATCATGTTTTTAACCCTTTCCAATATATTTGAAAAGTGTTTATGATTCCGGTTTGTCTGTCTCTTTGTCTTTCTGCCTGTAGCTGTCTGTTCTCTAAATCTCGTAAATATACTTGCATTGTCATGTAATTTTTATATGTTATTGAGGTTTATAACCGAAATTTAGTACTGAAAATGAAGTGTGTAGCATATATAGCTCGTTTACAGGGATACACAAAAGAGTTCCGTTACATTATCGTCTACGGGGAAATATTGTTTGCGGTGCATTTTATTGATGTTAAGATATTAAAAATATAATGAAATTGATATGCATCACTGAGGTAGACTAGAAAATATTATCTTAGGAGTACAGAATAATTAGCATTTATAGGTCATTTACAGGGACGCACAAAAGAATTTCATTACATTGTGATCTATGAGGAAATTTGCGGTGCATTTTAATGATGTTATGATATTTTAAACACATGAAATTAAATAGGATCACTGAGGTGCACTACAACATATGTTTTCTATAGATTATAGAGCGCGTAATAGCATTTATCGTTAATTTACAGAGATATACAAAAGAATTCGGTTACACGACTAACTATGATCAATAATTGCAAGAAGTGCGTTCTTCGCTGTGGTATGCATTTTTTAAACTTATACTTATCTAATTTTTAGTGTATAAAGCGGTGTGTATAAATACTATAGATGATATACATGGCTGCACGAATTCGCACACATTATCGGGTATAAACAGTATAATTGCTTATATAGAAATCTCATTTCACTCCATGAAAATATGAAATTTATTGGTAAAATTCTGTTAGTGTTGGAAAGTGTTTCATAATCTATGCCTGATGCATGATTTTCCGTTCTTGTTTGAATATTTGGCCAGACTTACTACATAGTCACATATATATAGTTTCAGGATTAAATCACGTTGTTGACAATGAAGGCGATCATACTAAGCATTTATTTTAATCATATTAAACTGTTATATGAAGGCATGTTGGACATCAAAATGTATAGACTTACTGAATACCCATACCTGCCGACATTGCACTAAACGTCCATACAATGTAAGTTAATTTAACCAAGGTGCGAGTTTAAACACGTTTCAAACAAACTAGAATTTTTTTAAAGAAATGCATTCAAACTGTTTTCACGTAAGAACATGAAACTAAGTAAGAAAATCTGCAGATCAGGAGCCTCAACGTCAGCTCTGAAAATCATTGTTTTTTAATCTCACTTTTTATATTATGTAGCATCTTACAATCCGCATTTTTTTTTTTAAATATTCCATACATATTTATAGGCATATAAAATACTTCGGAGGTTTCAGAAATTAAACCCGGTTTATGCAATGATATTCTGAAAATCGTATGAACTTCTTATTCATGTAACTTTTTAGACAAAAAAATAAGCTTGTATTGAAGTAAATTCTTCATTTTGTCAATAGAATACAAAAATAATTTATTTTGATAATAAAATATTGCAATAAAATAGTGCGAGTTACTTGAATTTTATTATTTTGATATTCTTCGAAATAGGGTTGCTAAACAACTAATAAATTAAAGAGCAAAGTAAAAAAAAAAATGCATTTTAAAATTTGTAAAAAATATGAAAATAAAATGTTTTATATTTCCCGAACAGATGCAAAAAATTTTCCAATTATTTAAACAATTAATTTCTAAATTCTAATGAATGTATCAGCAAATTTTCAAAGCTATTGTATATATTTAAAACCTCCGTATCGAAAATTTAGCATTAGTAATTTTACGTTGAAATCCATTATTCAAATATGCGATTTTCATTTCAGTTAAAAATGAAATTTGAAAATCGTCTGTATTCCCATAGGAAAGCATTATGAACTAAAAAGAAATGTACTATATTTTTTGAACAAATGAACCAAATGTAACCAAAAACTATACAACTCATTCCGGGTACCTTATCAACATACCCACCAAAAATCAACCTAATCGGATCATTTTTACGACAGTTATCGCGGAACAGACAGACACCAAAAAGTTTTCGCTTCTTCACAGTGAGCCTCAAGCCTTAACTGACGTTTCGGCAAATATATATTATTTTTTCAGATATATTTTCTGGTTAGACATGTCTTTAACCTAGATAAAACTAGTAAATCTACAGATCAGAGGCCTCAACGTCAGCTCTACAAATCCCTCATTTTTAACATTATCTGTATCTTCTTATGTGACCTATATTCAATTTACGCATTCAACGTTTTTATTATTTTCATTTGGAAAACCGATTTGGTAGTAATATTTTAGTAGTTAAAATAAATTCTCATCTATTTCATTTAAAAAAGCATATTAAAAACTTATGTAATCCGAAAATTAGCTATTTTTAATAAAATTTCGCGTCAAAATAATGCGATTTACTTGAATTTTCCTTTGTTGATATTCTTTGAAATAGAGTTGCTTAGCAACCATTTAATAAAAGAGAGAAAAAAAATGCATTGGAATCTTTTGTAAAAAATGAGAAATTAAAATGTTTGATATATTTCGAAATTAATGCATAAAATGTCCTAATAATTTATTCAATTAATTTCGAAATTCTAATAAATATATTGGCAAATTTTCAAAGCGATAGGATTTAATTAAGATCTCCATTTCGTAAATTTAGAATCCATAATTTAGCATTTACAATTATCCCAATGTGACATTTTCTTTTCGGTGAATGTTAAAATTAAAAAAAATCGTCTGACTTTCCATTGAAAAGCATTATGACCTAAAAAGAAATGTTCTATATTTTTCGAACGAATGAATCAAATATAACTAAAAACTATACAGCTAATTCCGGGTACCTCACCAAAAATCAGCCTAATCGAACTTTTTTTACGGCAGTTATCGCGGAACAGACAGACAGACAGACAGACAGACAGAAACCAAAAACTTTTCGCGTCTCCACAGTGAGCCTTCACTGACGTTTCGGCAATTATTACATGTATACTTATACGCATATAAAATAATTCGAAGGTTTCAGAAATTAAAAACGTTAAATTAAACACGGTTTATGCAATAATATTCTGACATTCTTATGAACTTCTTATTCTATTTTTTAGATTAAAACAATATATTTCTTCAGGGGGCTCTGCCCCTCTGAACCCCCCGTAATCTTATTACATTTATGTTCGTGATTTCCTATTGTTTGTGTGAATGATTCTAGTATATCTTGGATTTCGTTCTACACAGTGGTTTTATTAGGATAAGCAAAGATTCAGAAGATAATTTCATGTTATCCTAGTACCTAAATAGCAATATTTACTTACCTGCCAACCACGAAACACTCGCATCTGATAGATAAGTTGAATAATATCTCGTGTACAAAAGCAACTTATGGAAATGTAAACTGAATCTACTGTATTTCACTTATATCTATTGCAGAAATCTAGTGTTATTACAATTTTTGTTTCGGAAAAGCAGTTTTGATGGTCATTCTATAATATTTATTTTACATACGTACATCTTGTTCTAACTCGATTTCAATAGCATACTAAAATCTCTCAAAAATACGCTTATTTGAAAACTTTTAATCCTATTGTGTAATCTTTCATAATCGTGCCCACTGTCAATTCACTAAATAGCAACCGTGATTTGGCGCTATAAAGTATTTTTTGTGATAACTTTTTATGAACTCAGTTTCCAGTAATTGTGCTATTTCAGGCTGTATGGATGCGTTTTACTACGCTAATTTCTTTAGATTAACCATCTCGTTGTACGAGATATTATATCCTATTTTAAAAATAATACTAATTTTCAACCACGAATAATCCACATCTCTTCCAGAAATGAATAATATCTTATGTAAAAATGCTTCGGTTATTATTCTGTAGTTAAAAGGTAACTTGTATCAAAATAAATTCTCATTTATTTTAATAAAATATTAAAATCACCCAATAAAATAGTGGGGCAAAATAGTCTGAATTATTTGAATTTTATTATTTTGATATTCTTTAAAATTTAGTTGCTAGGTTACGGTTAAATTAAAGAGGAAAATAAAAATAAATGCATTTTAAAAATTGCAGAAAATGATAGAATAAAATGTATTATATAATTAGAGCAGATGTATAAAATTGCACCAAAAATTATACACCTAATTTAAAAAATCTGACGAATGTATTAACAAAATTTCAAATTAATTTGAATAATTTAAGACCTGACTTGATAAATTTTAGCCTTCATAACTTACCGTTTAAATACATTAATCAAATGCGACATTTTATTTTCAACGACTGAAAAAATTCAAAATCGTCTGAATTCCCATAGGAAAGCATTATGATAAAAAAAGAAATGTTCTACATTTTCCGAACGAATGAACCAAATGTAACTAAAAACTATACAGCTAATTCCGGGTATCTCACCAACATACCTACCAAAAATCAAACTAATCGGATCATTTTTACGGCAGTTACCGCGGAACAGACATACAGACAGACAGACAGACAGACAAACAGACAGAAACCAAAAACTTTTCGGGTCTCAACAGTAAGCCTTCACTGACGTTTCGGCAATTAACTCACAATGTACGGAAGTTTAGTTGAACGTTGGCAGGTATGAATACCTGTTGGAATGTTACAGTCCCACCTTTCGATCATTTTTCGTAAAGAAAAGTTTTATTTAACAAATGGCAAGCACATCATTTGTGATATCTGTATTTTGCGTTCGACTTCATTCGGAGCGCCAGAACTCTCTGAAATAGATAACTTATTTATTTGCTAACCTGTAGATCAGAGGTTACCAACCACGTGGCCGCGGGCACACTTACTTTCCACCGACCCATTTTCTTGCGACCAAAAGAACTCCGTATATTTATACGTGTAAACGTATATTTTGTACTTATGGATAATATATACTGGCTTTGCTGGAAAGTAGAAAAGAAAGTTTCGTGTCTGTACAAAATACGAACTGCTGGAAAAAAAAAATACACTGGTCAACAATATTTTTGCTACTGGAGAAAATATAGGTGCTCTAGACTAATTTGAGTGTGCTGATTCCAAATCTGAACTCCAAATTTCTCTATCATGTCAGGATCTCGAGTTATAGACTCTACCATTATTTAAATTTGACATTATGAGACTGTTTTACACAAGTGAAACTTGAGCAATGTTATTTGTTTTAGAGCGGATTCACAAACTGAATATGTTATTTTAGATTTATTTTTCTTATAAAATCTGGATATCTTCGGCATACAGAAGTAACAGTCTGAGAAGTGATTTTTCGTTCACGTTATATCATGGGCACAGAAAAAGACATTGCTTTTCTTTTACCTCTTAACCACTGTGTTAGAGCTCTATTGCACACAGTGCTGCATATATGTGGTGCCCACCATTCTGTTTAACTTCCACACCAAAGTAATAATGGTAAGCATTTTTCACTTTTGAAACAGCTGGATGGCAATAACTTTACATCCTGACGTAATAGAGGAATTTGGAGTTCAGATTTGGAATCAGCACACTCAAATTGGTCTAGAATACATACATTTGTCAAAGTAGCTGACAAAAAGTTTTTTCTTTTTTTGGCTGACTAGTAATACTGGCATCTTCGCTCTCGCTGAAAAATACAATACTTTTATCATTGGTTTCATTATTATCCTCGATGGTTGAAAAAAGCTTTATTACCTTTTGCACATGAAAATATAAATAAATATGTATTCATCTAAAATTCATATATATCATATCAATGTGCACCGCACGTATGCACGTAACAAATACGTGTCTGTGTGTGAGAGAGAGGGGGGAGGGGGGGGGCAGAGATGGTTGTGCCCACAACGAGAGCTATAAAATTGAAATACGCCCATAATAATAAAATAGTAAAGAGTTGATGACTCTTGGTGTAGATCTAACCAATTATATACTATAATCTAGAAGAATTACAAAAATTATAATATCTTCTCCATGGCTTTAACTGACATGCAAAACTAAAAAAAAATGTTTTTTTTTTCTAACATTAAAGTCCCTTACTCACCCACGATCATTTTTATTTTTCATATTGCTCAGCACAATGCTAATACAATTAAAAACGACACTACTGAAATTTATCCAGCTACAAGTAAGTTCTCTATTTGAAATGATTCAGCTACTACATCTGAATCCCAAAAATAGAATACTAAAAAAAAAATATTTTTTCCCATAACCGCACGTGCCTATAGAGGGAAAATCTGGGTGTCTTTTACTCCTCACTACAGGCCTATGAAAGGAATTTCTTTTTTTATTTTCGAAGCCGAATGTTTTTGTCGAGTGGCAATGAAAAATGGGTTCAAAGGGGGAAAAAAACGAACATTCTGCTCGATTATTCGAGATTTTTACTTATTTTATGATGGCAGCAGAAAATGAAGAGAGAGAGGAGAAAAAAAAAACTTCATACGCTTTTGGAAGAATTAAGGTTCTCGCTCTTCAATAGGCTTAAGAAGATAGTTTTTCTTTTCTTCTGATAACTTCTCTTCCAGTTTTTGTGTTACTGCCTTGCATGGAAGGCCGCTACTCAGTTACAATATGATTTTTGCTTGCCATTGTTAAAAATTAATTATCAGACTTTTCTTTCCGTTTTCTGTTTTTATAAACTTAATTCTCAATTCTTTTTTTCATTTGGATTTTTTAACTAAATTTAATTTACTTTACTTATTAAAACCCTTTATCAGTAAAAAGTGTGTTTATGGACTTCAAAATTATTTCGTACTTTCTAATCTTTTTAATAATTTTGTTTCACAGTTTTTCGTGTATTCATTGTGTCGGGTCACGTGGTAGCATCTAAAGGTGCGACAGTATTTTTTACCACTTCAGATAGTTTATTGTTAAAAACTTTGTATCTGTTGAACATGCAAAATAGCTTTTTATAGTTTTGCGTATTTATGTGAAAATGAAAATCCACGGAATTTATTTGACTCTTTATACTTTGATTATGAATACAAAGGGACTTTTCACTGCTTTAAAAATGGTACACTTTTCAAATACTTTGCACTGCCAATGCTCCATTATATTCAATGTAGACGAACGTACACATCACCAGTAGATACATTAAAATAATTAACACACTGGTGTGATACAATAAAGCAAAAAGAAACTTCTAAATTATAGCATGAATTTCACGGTGTTATTAAGAACTTTTTTGCTTTATCACCAGTAGATAAACTGATAAATAATGACCTATAAAAATTAATGTACTTCAAACATTAAACGCAAGCTCAAATTATACCATATCTCTTTCTATATGAATAAACATGAACTATCAATGAGTTTTTTGATTGGCATTGTCAAAAATTATTTATCAGACTTGCCTTTTCAAATTTTTGTCTTTATACTTAATTCTCAAGTTTTTTTTTTTTTTTTTTTTTTTTTTTTTTTTTTTTTTTTTGGCGGGGGGGGGGGGGTGAGGGTGACTAAATTAAATTACTTATTAAAACCCTTTACCATTAAAATGTGTGTTTATGGACTTCAAAATTATTTCGTACTTTCTAATCTTTTTAATATTTTTGTTTCACAGTTTTTCGTCTTTTCATTGTGTCTGGTAATAACATATAAAGGTGCGATAGTATTTTTTTGCCATTTCGGATAGTTTAATGTTAAAAACTTTCTATCCATTGAATATGCAAAGTAGCTTTTTATAGTTTTGTTGTGTAAAAATGGAAATCCATGTAATTATCTTTTTCCTTATACCTTGATTATGAATTCAAACTGGGTATTCACTGCTTTAAAAAATGGCACTCCCTTATATTCAATGTAGATGAACGTACACATCACCAGTAGATAAACTAATCGCCTAAACTGATCGCCGTCGATAAACTTCAGTCGGCTATAAAAGATAATATACTTCAAATATTAAACGCACACTCAAATTATATCACTTTTCTTAATATGAATAAACATGCGTTAACTATCAATGCGCTTTTTCCTTGCCATTGTTAAAAATTAATTCACTGTACAACATCTAAAATGCCCTTAGGCTGAAAATATTTTATTCTTATGCTAATTCCGAATATACTTTCCGTTTTACTGTAGGTCGACCAGTTTTCGAGAAATTTGTACATTTATGTGTATGCAAATTTAAGTTTTTTTGTGCAATTTTAGGCAAGTTTTAAGTACAATAAATGCCCAGATTGAATTACGTTTCCTAGATTTTGGCTACTGAACTATCATTTGCTTCAGATAAATGTCGCAGTCTGTATATTCTTAACATTTACACCTGCCAGTTATTAAGCCTAATTTGCATATTTTTCAATGGTGTAATGTTTACATTACTATCAACTTTAAAAGTTTCCACAGAATTTATGTAATTTTTTCTTAGACTAGATTTTTATGTTGATTTTGAATCTGTAATCCGTTTCCTTCTATCACGTATAGTCTTTGAGTAACATGAATATCTACGTTTGTATATGTTATTTGCACACGTTTGATATAAAATGTTTTTTAGGGGACTGTATTCCTCCTTGTCAAAAGGGTTAACACTGTGGGACTCCGATCGGGGACATAATCACCAATGGGTATAATCGAAAAACAATTGAATAAAAGTAGTAGAATCTGTCCTATAATAGCTGATGTAGATCACAAAGTAGCATAAAAAGCGTTTTCTGGCTTTCTTTGACCAAAAAATACAATTTCCGTTTTTTTTTAAACCTAGACGCGATAGAAAAAAACGGACAACAGATTTGAAATTAGCGTAAAAAACAGATGTAGAAACATGTTAGCGTACTCATGCCTCATATGGCAGAAATATTTGGACGAGAAGAAACGTTATTAGAAAAATATGCAAATTAGACACAATATTTCACAGTCACATGCCAGTATAATCTTGGACACAACATTTTTATAAAATAAACTGGCCAGTAATCATAACATAAAACAAAAAAGCCAGTCTGACAATGCTTTATGTCTTAAATTTCCATGTAATTGTACACAAATTCCAAAATTTGCATAAATCGAAATATGCAAATACCTGAAAATCTGGACGTGCTGGAGATAATCTAAAACTAGATTCAGAATCAGCGCAAAAAAAAAAAAAAAAAAAAAAACTGAATGAGCAAAAGTTTAAACTTGTTGCTCAGTGATTATCAGACTTTTTTTTCAGATTCATGTTTTTATATTTAATTCCCAGTTCTTTTTTCATTTGGGTTTTTTAACCAAATTAAATTGACTTTACTTATTAAAGCCCTTTATCAGTAAAAAGTGTGTTTATGGACTTCAAAATTATTTCGTACTTTCTAATCCTAATCCTAATAATATTATAAATCTGATTGTGTGCAAATGTTAGGCTGAAGCCAGCGTCAAAATGGAGCATTTAATGATCCTGTATCTTTGCATATACGTTGATTATAACCCTCAAATGAACATAGACCGGTTTTTGTTCATTTTATTCAAATATATTTTTTAATAATTCAAAATTTCGTTATTTTCATAGAGAATAAATGGACATTTTCCCATAAAATTTAACCATTTTACTTTATCGTTGCTAGGACTTTGATCGTTGCTAATAAATAAAAACACGGAAAAATAATTTTTCCTCAACAATTAATTTTCAATTGAACGATTTTCACGTGAAAAATGAAAATGAAAAAGAATTCAAAAGAAGATGAATTTCCGTGATGTTTGAAACAAAAATATGGAGTATTTGTTATTATACATGAAGTATGAATATCGATTACATTAAAAGATCTTTTTCTGTCAAAAAACTGCGTTATAATTAGAAGAAAAAATGAACAATAATTTTATTCTTAAAAATAGATTTCGCTTGGACCATGGAACTATGAAAAGGATCCTTCTCGGCTTGGACAAATATGACGTCATAAATAAAACATGTATTTTCAAATAGTCGTAATAATACAAGGAGCATGAATATCAATGTATAATGAAAATAGATAGATAATGGACGTAATATTTAAGATGAAAAACTGAAATATTTTTTATAGATACTGATTAATAATTAGCTTGAGTGCCAGTTACATACAAATATGAGTTTTCCGCTAAAATTTACGTCCTGATTGCCAGAAAAAGAAAATTAACAAGAATTATGGCATTAAAAAGAGATTACTCTGAGGAAAATGTTCTTAGAAGTGTAAGTTCGATTGCGCGTTATCTCAAAGAATTGGTTTTTCAGAAAGTAAATATCTACTGAGACTGATCAACAATTGGGAAATGAAAATTGGAATTGTCCTACCTTTTCTTTCGATGATCGCCATAGTAATATCCAAGATAGAAAATAATCCAGGGCAAGTTCACAATGCACGTAATTAATCACTATAGTCGTTTGTGACTATGTTTCTAAAAAAGAACTGACTAAAACAATAAGTCATTTTGTGTATAAGCAAAAAATATATATTACGTAATTTTACAGTTAATTGAATTTAAATCTTAGATTAAATTTAGTAAGTTACAAAAAGATATTCATATTTTAGAAATTACAAGAGCCATTCGCTCTTTTTTAATGTGTTGACCGGTTGAATTTTGTAGGCAGACTAACTTAAATGTTTTTCAGTCCAAAAGAAAGAGAATGTTCTTGTTTTTAGTCCTTGAACTGTTTTTAGAGTCATGTGATTCTCTTTAATAGGAGTTTTCTGGCATATTTCACAAATAGACGAGCACACCACGAAGCACATATAATATACCACTAATTAGCTGTGATTTCTTACTTGTTTCACCAATTATACAAGTTCTATGTTTTCACTCACTTTGTTCATTATTTGATGATATAAAATAAAATAGTCATTAATTCACTATCACTTTTAAAGATGATAAGTTGGGTACTGCATTTAAAGATAATTGGATGTAATAGTCAACAAGATATTTTTGTTCGCGGATCTGTTCATGAGATATTACACTAAGTGGAGGAAAAACGTCTGCTGCATTTTCTTTTTTGAACATCTGTGTTTTCGAGTGCTTGCAGATATTCTAATTGAATCCAATATGAGGAATTATTTCTAACAGTTTCCCCCTTAATTTCTTAATTTGGATTCAGCTAAAATTTTCAATGCATTTCTGTGTCTAATTAAGCTAGGTTTGGGAAGAGGTTTGGTAAGTGTGTCTGCTATCATATTTTCAGTTGGAATATACTTCAATTCAATAATACCTTCTTCACTATACTGTTTGATTGCATTAAACTTCACGTCAATATGCTTAGTGCGTTTCGTGAATTTTCCGTTATCTACCATTTTTATTGTACGTTGGTTGTCTTCAAATAGAACAATGGGTTTTTCTTGATGAAGTCCTAAGTCATCTAATAACTTTATCAGCCAAATATTTTCTTGGCTAGCTTGTGCGGCTGAAACATATTCAGCCTCTGCTGAAGATAAGCTGATACAATTTTGTCTTTTTGTTGTCCATTGAATTGGACTGTCACCTAACATGTATAAAATTCCAGATGTCGATCTTCTGGTTTTGGTATCGCCCGCCCAATCGGCGTCAGCGAATACTTTTAATATCGGTTCTTTATTTATATCAATTATTAATTTCAGTTCTTTAGTATGATATAGATATCTTATAATTCTTTTGACTGCTTGCCAGTCCTTCTCGTGAGGATTCTCATTTCGTCTGCTTAATATATTGACAGCGGCCGAAATGTCAGGCCTAGTTATGGTCGCGATATAGAGAAGCGAACCGATTGCCTGGCGATATTTAACATTATTTGGCATCAAATTGTCATCGTCATTTAATTTATTATATCCTGGTTCCATTGGTGTGCCGCACGGTTTGGCGTTTTCGAGATTAAATTTCTTTGCTAAGTTTTCAATTTTAAGTTTTTGGTCAAGTGAATAGCCTTTAGGTAATTTTTGAATTTGAGTACCTAAATAGTTTCTAATTTGGCCTAAATCCTTTAATTGGTATTCTTGTTTTAGAGATTTTACGATTTCTTCTATTGTGTCATCTTTACTCGCAATGAGAATATCATCGACGTAAATTATTATGTATGAAGCATGATCTTTTTCTTTTCTGGTGAAAAGACATGCGTCTGCTGTACTTTGGATAAAGTTTAATTTACCAAGCGTCTCAGCCATTTTTAAGTGCCAAGCTCTGGCGGCCTGCTTAAGGCCATATATTGCCTTTTTTAGCTTACAAACTTTTTCAGGAAATTGTTCATCAACATATCCCTCAGGTTGATTTATGTATATTTATTCAGTCAGAACTTTTTCCCCATCGCCGACGTGGTTTGACGTGCTTCTATGAGCTCCGACAATTTCAGTGTTTTTGGTGAATATCTGTTAAATTTTTGTGACTGACAGTGATTTAAACTAACCTTATAACCATTTACTATTTCTAATAGTTTTTATTTTGATTTACTTGCATTATTTTTTTGTTGTTGTTAATTGGGCTTAGTTTCTTCTCGTCATTGCTTTTGGCATGGCATTTTTGCAAGTCTGGTTTGGCTATCTTGCATAATTTATTGCTTAACTTCTGCATTGTATGATACTTTAATAACTTATATCTAACCTGTTTGTTAATATTTTTTGAATTAATTAACTTATTATTCTTTTGAGTACTTTGATTTTTCGTCTTTGCTCTTGAGCCGACATTTTATGTAAGTCCCTTTTATTTGAAATATATTTGTAATTTTGTTTGTTTTTTTGCCATTTAATATGAATTAAGATTTAGTTTACCTCTCTTTGAAGTTCATTTTTGCTTTTCTGAGTTCTGTATTTATTGAGTTATTAACGTTCTTGTCTTCCGTTTTCCGGCGGGCGTTTCCTTTGTTTACCTAGCCATTTTGTAGAGTTAAGTTGTGTTGTTTTTTGCTGCTTCTGTTTAATGCTTTAGAGTGCTTCTATTTTGAGTGGTCAGTGTAATGAGCCGTGTAATAGAGTGCTTTGTCGTGGAGGGATAGTGTGTAGTTGGTCTTGGAGTGCTTTAGTGTTTTCACGTGACTTGTTCAAGCGATATTTTTTCTGGTAGGTCACGTGTGTTATGAGTTTAGAGTTCTTGCATTTTGAGTTTTGTGTTTTTGGATACGTGTCTAGGGTATTTGGGGCCTTTCTGTTGTGGTGGTCACTTTGGTGAGGTCACATGTACAGTGAGTTGTTGTGTTGGAAGTGAATTTGATTTGCAGGGTGTCGCCGGGTTATTGGATCAGTCCCGTCGGTTAATCGGTTCTTTAGTGGTTTTGTCGGATTTGTGGTTGAGGTAGCTTTGGGGGTTTTTAGTGTTGGTGAAACTTATATAGATGGAGGAATTTGCTAATATAGTGGAGGAGGCTGATCGTTTGGATTTTCCTAATGCGTTAATGATGATTAATACGTTTATATATGAGTGGATTGAATCCCAGAGATCTGGTAATGGAAGAATTACAGCGGTGGCCATGACTATTCTGAAGAAGAGTATGGACTATTCGGCTCAGCGAGCAGTACAGGCATTTAAGACTAACCTGGTAAACGAGACTAAGCTGCAGAATATGGAGGAAAATAGGAAGATACTTGAAGATTTGGCAGGTAAAATTGCTAGGATGTCGACAGGAGATGCGGATGAGGTGAAGCAGACAAAGATTCAGAGGCAGCAGCGGACAGTACATAGGAAGGAAGATCATGCAGTAATAGTAACAACAGCTAATGAACATGATGTGGAGGAAATCAGGAAGGAGATAAGGACTACTTGTAAGGAATCGGCGAAAGATGTTAACGTGGACGATATTATAGTTACTAAGAATGGAAGGGTTATTTTGAAAGTAAAGGATAAGGCAGAGACAGAAATGTTAAAGAATGTCCTTATGACGAGTGATGTAATTAAAGATAAATCTACTGTTAGTGTTCCAAGGAGACGACGAGAAAGAGTTCTCATATTGAGTGTGGATAAAGAGGTTGGTGAGGAAGAGATTAGGGATTCAGTGGAAAGAATTTTATCAGAGAATGATATGGATTCAGATATGTTAAGAGGCCTGCGAGAGCGCATGCGCAGCTCAGATTTGGATGCCGGTACGAAGAATTCCGTAGAGGAAATTTTGGGGAAGAGTGCTCATGATTTCTCAATAATAAGAAAAACTGTTACAAAGGCGGGAAGACATAACTGGCTCCTTGATATGGACAAGGAAAGTAAAGAATTTTTGATGTCATTTAAAAGAATTTGTATTGATTATGATCGCTACAGGGTAGTGGAGTTTGTGTCTATAACCAGATGTTTTAAGTGTCAATCTTATGGCCATATGGCAGGTTCTTGTAAGGGCAATTTGAGATGTGTGAAGTGTTCAGACGAACATAACGTAAAAGATTGTAAATCAAACAAAGAGGTTTGTAGTAACTGCTATTTTGAGGGTTCGGGAGTGGACGCAACACATCGTGGTGATAGCCCGACTTGTCCAGCTTTCCAGGCTTACAGGGATAAGATTCTCCCTAAGCGCTTATAAGGGCACCCTTGGTGCCCAGGGTGCTTCCGGCTGTATTACTTTTGTTCAAATTAATCTTCACCATTGTAAAGATGCAACAGATACCTTGGTTAATTATGTATTGGATAATAATGTTGATTTTGTTCTTTGCCAGGATATTTACACTAACAATGGAATTGCCGTAGGCATTCCAGATAACTGGTTAATTCTTTTCTCTGCTAATCTTACTGCTGCTTTAATTAAAACTAATAATGATTTTCCTACTGTTAGATCACTGGTCACAAATAACACAGTTTTTGTAAATTTAATGGTGGAAGGTTCAGTAATAAATATAGCTTCGCAATACTCAGCTCCTTCGGGAGACTTAAATGAAGATTTTGTACAGTGGTCGAGTCATTTTCCAGACTGTTCAAGGGTTTTACTTGGTGGAGATTTTAACGTACAGCTTAAAATAATGGGTTATGCAAGAGACGACGAAAGAGCAGACGTATTAATGGAGCATATATCAACTAATGACTTGACAATTGTGAATGATATAACTGCAGCGCATACATATATTCAAGATAATAGAAGGGGACGTCCTGACTTAACGCTTTGTGGTTCTTTTGTCGCTGACTACCTGGATTCTTGGGTAGTTGATACAGACACCTATTCACACAGTGATCATAGATATATTAAATTCAAAATTAATCTGAACCCAATAACGAGAAACTTAAAAAGGTTTAAAACAAAGAACAAAAGCTTGGAAAGTTTAACAAGTTAATGAAACAAAGAGAAGTGAATATGATGGCATATTTGATGGAAGTTCACTCACAGGAAAATCTTGATAATTGGATGGAAAGCTTTTATGCAGATTTGACTAATTTAATGGAGAAATGTTTCACTTATGGAAATTGGAGACAAAAACCAAAGATACATTGGTATAATAACGATCTGAGAATTCTGCGCAACAGAGTTAATGCAGCATATAAGAGGCACACGAAAAATATGGGATGTCAACTGTATAGGGAATCATACGTTTTAATCAGAAATCAGTATAAAAAACAAGTAAAGGAAGCAAAGCAAGCAACTTGGTTGAATTACTGCAAAAATACTAAAAACCATTTTGGAAGCTTATTCAAATATGTTTCGGATAAAAACCTTAAAAACAGTGACTTAATCTTCTCTACCTTGGAAAACGCCACAGTCTTCGACACATATGATGATACAGCAGAAGCTCTGATGGATGAGCATTTTGGGATAAATAGTGTTCCGAATGGTGTCCATAGCTTTGTAGCACCAGCAAATATGGAAGATTATAATACTTTTGATAAGGTCTCTAAAAAAGAACTGTTTTACGTTCTCTCCTGTCAAGGAAATAACAAGGCCCTGGACCGGATAATTTGGATGCTCTCGTCATTAAAAACCTATGTTTTAAATTCACCAATCTTATGCTAAATATTTATAACAAATGCCTAGCTCTTTGTCATTTTCCAAGACCATGGAAAAAAGGCACAGTTGTCTTTTTTAGAAAAAGAAATAGAGATCCAGCCTTACCACGCTCTTACAGACCAATAACGCTCCTGCCAATCATGAGAAAAGCATTCGAAAGAATTATAAAAATTAGAGTAGTAAATATTTTGGAAAAAAGCAATTTTTTGGATCAGGGACAGCATGGTTTCAGAGAAGGTCGCTCTACAGTTACTGCCTTGAAAGAATTAAAAAACCAGATAAACACAACATTAGCAAGCAATAAATACTGTGCCATGGTGTCCTTGGACATACAAGGAGCGTTTGATGTCTTGAACTGGAAAACGATTTCAGATATTATTGATAATCTCCCATTGGAGGATTACCTGAAGCTTACTCTAAGAAACTATATTTCAGACAGAATGATTGGCTTTAGGTTCTCATCGGGTGTCAGATGGTTTACCTGTTATAGAGGTTGGCCGCAAGGATCTTGTCTGGGTCCTTTATACTGGGTACTGGCTGCAGACAAACTTCTGAAGAGCTATAGGGCAAGAGAAGGGCAGATATTGTCATATGCTGACGACACAGTAATTGTGGACGGAGCAGATACCAGGCATGAATTGGAGGTAAGAATGAACAGAAATATTCAATGCTTTTATGAAGTCTGTCAAGAATTACACTTGGAGTTAAGTGCTGATAAATCGGTAGCTATGCTCTTCGATAGATTTACTATGGAAAACAGACACCCAATTTTTAAGCTTCGAGGAGTGACTGTCCCGGTGCGAAATAATATTGAATATCTTGGATTTACACTGGATGCAAAGTTTAATTGGATGGACCATTTAGATAAAATAAGGAACAGTTTGTACAGTTTCACAAATAAAATCCGAAAGACAGGACGTCGTGATAAAGGTATTGGACAACATCACTTAAAGGTTTAGTATAAAGTTGTAATAGAGGCAAGGATATCCTACGGCCATGAAATTTGGTATGGTGACCTTGGAACCCATGGTCTAAAAAGATTGAGTTCATGTCAAAGGGTAGGTTTGCTATCTATAATACGTGCGTATCGGTCTATCTCAACAGATGCCTTATGCGTTTTAGCAGGTATCCCGCCAATCCAGATATCATTAAGAATTTCGGCAAAAAAGTACGCAATTATCAATGGGTTGTCAGACCTTCTTAAAGAAAATTATAAAATTTCAAGGGAAGAAATGATGACAAAGATCTTATCATTTAAGTGCAAAGCGACAGGAAGTTTAAGCAATTTAATGTTTTTGGAATCTGTGAAGAAAGAGGTCCCTAAGGTCAAGCATTTAACAGCATATACAGATGGATCAAAAATGTTGGATGGCACAGCATGTGCATTTGTAGTGCAATCGGGAAATCAATATATAAAAGAACATAGAATCAAATTGCGAACTGAGAATTCCATTTATCAGGCAGAACTTTATGCAATTAGATCAACTATTCAGTGGTTTAAAAATACTAATAACAGTAGAATAGATATTTATACTGATAGTATGTCGTCAGTCATGACTTTAAAGAGATTTTTTCCTAATAACGAAATTGCAGAGGATATATTTGAATTGATAAAGAGTATGACTAATAAAATAGTTGGTTTGGGCTGGATCAAAGCGCATTGCGGAATTACCGGAAATGAGAAAGCTGATACTCTTGCAAAGTCGGTCATTGAAGAGAAAAGTTATGATGAAGAGGTGAAATTAAATTATCCTTTATCATTTCTGAATTCTGATCTAAAGAAAGAAAAAATTCAAGATTGGCAGGAGTACTGGCAAAATTCTGAAAACGGTCGTCACACGTATTCAATTATCAATAAGGTTAAGGAAGATTTTTTGTGCCAGTCCCAAGTCATTCAATATTTTATGTCAGGACATGGCTCTTTTCCTACTTTTTTGTACAGGATTAAAAAGCGACCAAATGACCTCTGCGTTTGTGGTGAAAAGGGGGATCCAATGCACTTCATATTCGGTTCTTGTCCTCTGATGCCCAATAGATTTACTTTTGTCAGAGAAAGGACATTAAGGTGGAATATGCGAAACGTTTTGTTGGTGAGAAGTAATTACAGGAGGCTCTGTGAAAATTACAATGCATTGAACGAACATTTTTCTTTTATCAAATATAAATTTTAAATAACTTCTTCGAAATTAACAGTCAACTAAGGCATGATTACATTTTCAGTTATTTATGCTGGGCTTCAACATTTTCATATCTAGTACAGTGTCTTGGACAGTTATTTCTAACTACTCTGAGCAGGGAATATCATAGACTGCAGCGGACAAGATAAACTTAGGACAATTTTATTAATTATTGACTTAAACTGGTTGTTTGTGCTATTTCCGGCCGTGCTGTTCAGCAAAATTTTGTTACTGTAAAATTGTTATCTTATGTTTAATTTTTGTGCCTAGGTGTTTATTGGTATGTATAATATTATACCTCTTTTGTATAGGCCTTGCTTGTTTGTAGTTAACTTTAAGTTTACCCCGGAATGCGGGGTTCATGTCATCTGCGTATGGCAGTCTGTACATAAGATCTGTGTATTCTGATTTGAAATATTTGTCTGCTGTTTCAGGCCTGTACCCTGGAGGTGGTGCGTTGGTTGGTGCGTTGGGGTGTTTTCCGCCGGAGGTAAAAAAGCCGTAAACCGATAAGGTTGGCTCTCCGGTTGGGTGATGATAATAATAATAATAATAATGTATATTTCTTCATTTAAATTGCCATGAAGAAACGCAGTATCAATGTCGATATGCCGCACTGTCAAATTTTTATGAGCTGCTGCTAAAAGGAGTGCTTTAATCGTGCTGTTTTGTGCTACTGGGGCAAAGGTCTCTTGATAATCTTCCCCATATTTTTGACTGAAACCTTTGGCAACTAAACGTGCCTTATAGGTTTGCACATTTCCTGAACTATCAGTTTTACGTTTAAAAATCCATCTGCTTCCTATGATTTTCTTATCAATAGGAGGGTCAACTAGATCCCAAGTTTTATTTTTCATTAAGGATTCTATCTCTTTATCTGTGGCTTTAAGCCAATTTTTCTTTTCTACTGGATTATTTAATTTAATAAGTTGTTTCCAGCTTTCAGGTTCCGTTATTTCACAGTTGTTTACTATTCCTATAAAATTGTCAGAAGTGTATCTATCTGGTGGTACGCCTCTGTTGGATCTTTCGGATCTACGAACTTGAGGGATTTCTGGTTGTTGGGGCGCGTCAGGTGTACAGGGTATGACACCTATTTCAGTTTCAATGTATTTTCGATCTTCGATTAAGTGTTCCTGTTCATTAGTTATTTCATTTAAATTGTTCACTTTATTTTCCACAAATTTTAGTGATCTGGAGATTATGATATCATTATCTTTAGTAAAAATGCGGTATCCCTTTGAATGATTATCATACCCCATGAAAATTCCTTCTTTAGCTGTATCATCTAGTTTTGTTCTGTGTAGCTTGTTTATGTATGTATAAGCTTTACAGACAAATACTCGAAGGTAATGTAAGTTTGGTTTTCTTTTGAACCAAGTTTCGTACGGAGTTTTATTGGTTGCCTTTGTGGGTAGTCTGTTCTGGAGATGTGTTGCGGTATTTATCGCTTCCCCCCAGAATCTGTGGGGTAACCCTGCTTCAGAGAGCATACTTCGGGTCATTTCTATCAAACTTCTATTTTTTCTCTCGGCAATCCCATTCTGACTTGGGGAATATGGAACAGTAAATTGGTGTTTTATTCCTCTTTTTCTTAGAAAATCCTCCGTATTTTTACTTATATATTCTCCCCCGTTATCCGATCTAATAGCTTTTGGATATCTTCCGAATTGTGTGTGAACCAATTCTGTATAGTCCTTTATTTTTTCTGATACTTCATCCTTATGCGATAGCAGATAAATTATGGTAAACCTTGAATGGTCATCAATAAAGGTGACAAAATACTTTTTTCCCCCTAAAGAGGTTGTTCTTATTGGTCCACAGAGATCCGTATGTATCAGGTCAAGTACCTCCCATATAGCACCAAAGCTCCTGAAAACCTCCCCAGGAGTTCCAATTCATCCCAAATTCCTCCTGAAACTGTAATGACGCTATCAGGCGTTCCTGGGGAAGATACTTTAATCACTTCCCCAGGACTGATCTCCCAGATCCCTCCCAGGGAGCAAGCTCCTCAGGACTGATCTCCCAGATCCCTCCCAGGGAGCAAGCTCCTCAGGACTGATCTCCCAGATCCCTCCAAGGGAGCAAGCTCCTCGGGATGATATTCCCAGGGAAGTACCTAGGAAGAGACGGTGCTGGTGCCATCTCATGGGTGATTTTGACACTAAAATAACTTATTATAATTTTTTATTAACAAAAAAAAATATTTGATTTGATGTGGTTCGATTTTTTAATTAATAAAGTTTATATTATTATTTGATTTATTTTATTTCCTAAGCACATCTGATTATTGTTTAACTTTTAATTATTGTTATAATATTTAATTATCCTTATTTAGATATATTTTTAATTTATAAAATGCAATCAAAATGTAGTTAAATAAATAATTAAATTAAATTAATCTTTAAATATAAATTGAAAATTTATTATTTATTTTATTTCTGATCTTTTAAAAATTAATTTATATTTTAATTCATTTTATCATTACATTCATTAATTATTTTTTCTGAACTTTCAACAATTACTTATATATTTTTACTATTACTTTTTCATCTAACTAATAATTTTACATTGATTTCACTCATATACTTTATTAGTTTCTATAGAAAATATTTAATTTTAAATAAAAATTGATTTACTTTCTTCTAATAAATTATTTTTATTTTCAATTATAAGGAATCTGAGTTATTTTTTTCGAAACACGAAGTTTAATATACATTTATATATTTGTATATAACCATATTTTATAAATTAAGGATTAGAGATACCTACTAAAAATTATTTCTTGTGATCCTTTAAATATAGTCTTATATATTGAATTATTATTATTTGTATTAAATAATTAATAATTTCATATTAATTTAAATTATATATATAAATAATTTTTGGATCAATATTTAATTTTAAAATATAAATTAGATTTATTATTTTTTTTTCGCTGATCATTTTAAATTATCATATATATATATAATATATATTTCTTATTATTTCTAATAAATGAGGGTTTTTTTTCCCGTAACTGCAAGAAATCAAAAGGAATCAAAACTTTGTTACAAATAAGGGTTTTATCAACAGTTTAATATATATTTACATATTTGTATCTATTCAGAATTTGATAGTTAATAGATTAGAGATAAGCATTTTTAAATTAAACAATCTATTTAAAAAAATCTTATTTCGATTGTAAAAGTTAATTTTCATGTAAGTTTCAAAATTGAATCATATTTAAGTCATATCGAGCATATTTACTTTTATTATTATTCTTCTATTAATTATTTTTTTCTGATCTTTTTAAAAATTACATATATATTTATGTATTTTATTATTACATTTTTAACTAATTAATAATTTTATATTTATCGTCATTATCAAATCAATAATTTACTTTTAAGTCTAAATTGTAACACCAACTTAAAGAGATTACATGCTCTATTGAAATGGCACATTTGGTTTTAAAAAATACAAACATACCCCCCCCCCCCCTCCCCCTGAATAAGAGTTTTGCTTGAAAGATTTTTATTTAAAAATATACATTCTTACAAAATCGGGTTAAAGATATAAATTCGTGCTGATTATTATCACTGACCTGGTCAATACCACCTGTTTCATTTAATATACTTTATATATGTGTTGGTAATGGGCATATGTTCGCTAAATGATGTCAATTTTTAATTATGTATGAATTTTTATGAAGCGTCTGTTCTGGAGGTTTTATCATATTAATTTTATTTTATTTTTTAAATACAAATTAGTTATTTTCTATTATCTCTTTCAAATTACGATACATGGTATATATTTTTTAATTCTTAATAATGAAGGTGAAATCTCAATTTAGTGAACTTAAGAAATATTAACAACATACAGATTCAGAAAATATAAATAAATATTTATCTTTCTAAATAACAAATATTTCTCCAGAATTTAAAACTGAGTTGTGTTTTGCTTTAGTTGTTAAAACTTTCATTTAAGAAACCTATTTTATATTTGGCAAACTTTTTAGTTTAGGATATTTATAAAAGATTATTTTTCGTGCAAATTCTTCACTCCTGTTTAAGCAAGGAAATACTTCTATCCAGATATAAAGAACGATTATATAATCAGCTGCAAAAGTCCCATAATGCAAATATGTTTAGTCAGGTAAGGGTAGAATTTTAACTACAATAAGAACATGAATAGTACTGAGCAACCTCCAATTCCTTTTGATGAATGAAGAATGGATATGTATGCTTACTGGACTGCATGCAATACTTGCAAAGAAAAGTAGTTGAAAGCATGGAACTTAGTTCCATGGTTGAAAGGAGAGAAACGTTCTTCTTCCCAGAATAAGGAGTAAGCTATTTCAAATTTAGCTTTGAGATAACTAAAATAAACAATTGTCGGTACAATAGAAAAAATAATCTTTAAAGCAGTCGACCAATGATTCTATAAAAGACAAAAGTATTGCTTTTAAAGGATTTCCTTGTTTAGAATTTTTACACAATACTTCGTTGACAATCATAACAAAGAACTCAAATTTTATGTCAAAGTATCCGTACATTTAGGCATTTTAAATCTCCTGAAATATTAGTTTTGTTAGCTAAAATGAAATTATATTTCAATGAAAAATAGTGCATAATGAAATTTCTATGTATTGAATGTTTTCACAGGATTTCAAAAGATCGCTAAATGGAGATTTAATTGTAAATTAGTTTATTTATTACAACAAGAAAAAAAAATATTTTTGTTACAGACACAAATTTTATTAACAGTACTTTTTTTCATATTTAACTAGTTACAGATATAGAGTAGAAATGCCCATACTTTAAAAATTAAGAGCTAAAGAAATATTATTGTCATTTTAAACAGCAGTTTCATGTAGGTAATTGAAAATTAAACGATGTATTTATGTATCTTAGGGTGTTTCTCAAATGATCTGCTCAACAACGCGAAACTTTCTGACACATCTTTTGACTTATTTTTAAACGCAAAGACATAAAATTGGCTGGCCTGACTATTGAATTTATTTGAGATCGAAATGAATTTTCCATTTTTTGATAAATAAATTACTTATCGGGTTATAAGTGATTCATGTTACATGACGACACGTTTTTCTCCTTTCTCATGCTACGACGTCGGAAATTCAGCTCAAAACACCGACTTTGACGGTATTTTCTGAAAGATCTTCTGTCTTTACCAAAAAATGGAAAACATCTTTTGATTACAAAGCTTATAAATAAGAACACCTGCCAATTTCAAGCGTTTCCGAACAAAAATGAACTAAAAAATATGTCATAAAGTAGCCAATTTGAATTTGAGAACAGCCTAGCATGCATAAACTCAGAAAAGCTTTTATAGATATATCGTTTAACAACTTGTAATATGGTAATATCAATATTAGAAATCAAATTGAGTTTTGCTTATTCTAATTCTAAATTTAAAATTATAATATTTCTAATTTTAAAAAAAGTGCATTTTGAATTTGTCTTTCAATTTTTGGTTCATAAAAACGTCAATTTTTCTCTTACTTTGTTTAATTGTGATTATTTATAATTTATAATTTAATTTATTTAATTTTAAATATTTTTATTTAATTGGCCCCTTTATTATAGACCCCTGACCCTGATATATGTGGCTCCTAACTAAAATGATAAAACGCATTGTTGTTGTAAATGATAAAACACCCCTTCCCTTTTCCCTTTTATTGTGATGCCGCGTGGGGAATTCGGTTCAAAACAACGACTTTCACAGTATTTTCTAAAAGATCTGCGTTTACAAAAAAAAAAAAAAAAAAAAAAAAAAAGGAAAACATTTTTCTAGTATTACATAGTTTCTAAATAAGACCACCTGTCAATTTAATGCATTTCCGAACAAAAACGAGTTAAAAAATGTGTCAGAAAACAGCTCCTTTGGGTTTGAGAACAGCCTTAAATAATTGATAAGCTTTTTTTTCTAGTTATCAATTTAATATTGTATTGAATATATATCAAAGGGTATGCATCTTTATTTGCAATAAAAGTTACAGAATTCCTGCTATACGAAGCATAAAAATATGCATGTTTTCTATTTACTGACTTTCATAAGAAGAGAAAGATATGCATGAATACCTTATAAACGATTCAAGTACAACGGCCGTGTAGCGTAATCACTAGAGCGTGTTTCTCGTATGCGTAAGTACCCAGGTTCAAATCCAGTGGGTGGTAAGAAAGTTTATACCGTAAAATCTGTATCATAACCGTCATGTGATTCTGTGTGCGTGATTAATAAAAGTAATGTGTATTATGTAAATTTTTAAAAGATAATGTCCGTATTTATTAATTAAAAAAAAAAGAAAAGAAAAGAAAAAAATTAAATACTTTTTACATTACGTCGAATAATAATAACTTCGGATGTTTTTTATGCACATTAAGTGACCCTGAAGTCTCCCAAATTCCTCCGGTATTACTTCCTGAAATCTTCCCTAGAACAACCTGAGGAGGAACCTGAAGGAGGTCCTGGGGAGCTCCCTGGGATACTATGAGGCGGACATTTTCGGTTCCTGAGGACCTCCTGATGACAAATTTTTGCATCCTCAGGGATGCCTGGAGGATGAATGTCAATCTTCCTGGGGACGTCCTAGGGAAGCACATGTGCTATATGGGCTGTGTTGTTTTATGGTCGGATGTTTTCAGGTAAGGTGCGTGGCTAGTTTTAGTTTTGATGCATGTTTCGCAGTGAGTTGCGTGGCTGCATTTGTTTATTTTTATGCCGTTGGCCAATTTGTTTTTCGTCATTTCTTTTATGCTTTCATAATTCCTATGACCTAGGCGTTTGTGCCAAAGTTCTAGGCATTCTTTATTTTTGCAATCGTATGCGATATTCGCTGTGTTTGGGATATCTTTTTCTAAGTGTATTACTTCATATAAGTTATTTTTCTTTTTTGCTTCCAGATACGTTTTGCCGTTACAGGATAGCATGCATTTTTCGTCTTCGAAAATTAATTTATAACCATGTTGTGTCGCTTTGCTCACTGAAATTAGATTTGTTTCTAAGTCTGGAACGTATAAGACATTTTTTAACTTTATTTTGTTAGAGTCACCGTTCGATGTTTTTGTCATTATTATAACTTCACCGGATCCGTAGGAATTGAGTGTGTTTCCGTTCGCGATTATTACGGATGTTTTTTCGGTGTTATTTATTTCAGTGAATATTTCTTTGCTATTCGCAATATGGGATGCTGCTCCGGAATCAATGATCCAAGTTTGTTTTCCGAGCCTTTCGATTATAAATGCTGCATCTTGATTTTCGTTGTGATTTATTTGTACGTTTTTATTTATTCTTTCTTTCGTTTCGTACTTTTTGTTTTCGCTATCACCGTTTATTTTTTCGAAGCAGAGTGACGATGTAAACTTTTTTGGTTTGTATGTTTGTTTCGGTGTAGCTGTTTGTGTATTTCTGTTTTTTAAGTGCCAGCATTCTTTACAATTGTGATTATTTTGTCGACAGTACGTACAAAATTTATTCTGCCTTTTGTAGTCGTTATTTACGAACTTTTTCTGCGTTTTAAACGCTTTTGCCGAATTGTCGGTTTGTTCCGAGTTTTCTACTCGTTTATTATATTCGTCGACGAGTTTATTCTTTATAAAGTCAGGTGTTAACTCTGTTTCCGGTCTAGCTTCGAGAGCTGTTATTAAAGTATTATAACTCGCTGGAAGAGAGCACAGTAGTAGTGCTGAAATGTGCGAGTCACTTATATTTTCCCCTATTGCGGAGAGTTTGTCTATTATTTCAAGAATGTGTGTTATATGCTTTTGCATATTTCTGTGTTCTTGTAATTTAGCTCCATATAGTTTTCTAAGTAAATATAATTTACTTGAAAGATTGGCCCTTTCATGGATATTTTTTAATGTATCCCAAGTTTGTTTGGATGTGTTTAAATTTTTTACATGGACGATTTGAGCATCTTCGATGCTTAAATTTATGATCGCGCGTGCCATTCTATCCCTTTTTTGCCATTCTGTTGTTATGGGGGTTGGCGGTTCATCTATTATTAATTCAGATAAATCTTCTTTAATTAATAACATCTGTACTTTGAATTTCCAAGTTGAATAATTATTTGTATTTAATTTTTCAATTAGTTGGGTCTCTTTAATAGATGCCATTTCTGCGATTAATTTTATTTACAGTTTTGCTTATTAATCTTATGAGTTTTTATTTTTTCAGTAAACTATAAAAATCTTGAGATGCATATATATACTTTTCTTTCTTTCTTTTAAATCAATGCTAAGTGATTTTTAAATTTAGTTTTTGAAATCTTTACTCTTTAAAACACAATCTTTAAGACAATTTATCAGTCTCATAAACACTCTTAGAAGTGTAAGTTCGATTGCGCGTTACCTCAAAGAATTGGTTTTTCAGAAAGTAAATATCTACTGAGACTGATCAACAATTGGGAAATGAAAATTGGAATTGTCCTACCTTTTCTTTCGATTGATCGCCATAGTAATATCCAAGATAGAAAATAATCCAGGGCAAGTTCACAATGCACGTAATTAATCACTATAGTCGTTTGTGACTATGTTTCTAAAAAAGAACTGACTAAAATAATAAGTCATTTTGTGTATAAGCAAAAAATATATATTACGTAATTTTACAGTTAATTGAATTTAAATCTTAGATTAAATTTAGTAAGTTACAAAAAGATATTCATATTTTAGAAATTACAAGAGCCATTCGCTCTTTTTAAATGTGTTGACCGGTTGAATTTTGTAGGCAGACTAACTTAAATGTTTTTCAGTCCAAAAGAAAGAGAATGTTCTTGTTTTTAGTCCTTGAACTGTTTTTAGTCCTTGAACTGTTTTTAGAGTCATGTGATTCTCTTTAATTGGAGTTTTCTGGCATATTTCACAAATAGACGAGCACATCACGAAGCACATATAATATACCACTAATTAGCTGTGATTTCTTACTTGTTTCACCAATTATACAAGTTCTATGTTTTCACTCACTTTGTTCATTATTTGATGATATAAAATAAAATAGTCATTAATTCACTATCACTTTTAAAGATGATAAGTTGGGTACTGCATTTGAAGATAATTGGATGTCAACAAGAACGTCAACAAGATATTGGAACACACACATATTCACAACACACACATATTCACAACAATTGGAACGTCAACAAGATATTTATGTTCGCGGATCTGTTCATGAGATATTACACTAAGTGGAGGAAAAACGTCTGCTGCATTTTCTTTTTTGAACATCTGTGTTTTCGAGTGCTTGCAAATATTCTAATTGAATCCAATATGAGGAATTATTTCTAACAAATGTGACGTCATATTTGAAATAAAACAGGAATTTTCAAATGTGTTTTACAAGGCGCGGGAATGAATTCCGTACATTAATAATATAAGGATTAGTACGTATAGAAAGTAGATTAGTTTCACGACATATTTAAAACGAAAAATTGAAATTTTTTTTTATCTATACCGTTTATTAAGGATGAATATCAGTTACCTACAGATGAGAGTTTTTTGCCAAAAACCACACCATGGTTATTAGGAAAAGAAAAATAGATACGAATCTATTATATTAAAATCTGACCGCCTGTTTGTATTTCGCAGCTACTCTTTTCAGATTGCCGAACACAACGCGATTTACTTAACACCGGTTATCATTCATCCGAGGATGTCATAAACTCTCAGAATTTAAAAAAATGATATAAATTCCGAGATATTATTATTATTATTTGTAAATTTTAACGAAGTTCCTCTAAAAATGGCAACTAAATTATTCCATTTTTGTGGATAAAAAAGAAGAAATAAAACGGATTAATATATTTTTTCTCATTAAAACTGAAAAAAAAAGAAAGAATTTATTTTCAATTTGAATATATGGTGAAAGAAAAAAAAATTTGATTACAGTAAAATTTTTGAAAAATAAAAACGTATTTTCACATATTCAAACTTCATGAATCAATTTATTCTGGAGAACAAAAATTGTCTGTCAACATATTTTCATTTAGAAATAAAGATTTTTTTTCGGTTATAGATTAAATCAAGGAGGCAAATTTAATCCCCTTGCATTTAGGTCTACAATAATTGCTCCCTATTCACAAGAATTGAATTTAATGAAAAAGAATATACTATTTCCATTATCTTTGAAGGATTGCTATTACAACGTTTCACAAAGGCGTTAAAAGTAAAATGGTTTACCAGGTAAACTTGACATATGTTTTTATATAATTCATCGATTTCCACGATTTTATTTGGCCCGCCTTTTTTCATTGGTTGCAGTTTCCTTTTCGTGATTATTTGGTCACAAAATTTCACTTTTTTAAAACTTAGTTATGTCAAGGCCTCTATAACATAGAAATACTGTATTGTCTCCTTTGGAATGTGATAAAGAGTTAGTTAATTATTTAAGTTTCTAATTATCGGGAATGAAATATTTTGCTTAATTAATGCATTTATTCTTCTTTTAATGATACGTGAACGAAGTCACGGGTAACAGCTAGTTTTTTTAATAATTTTGTTTCACAGTTTTCGTGTGTTCATTGTGTCGAGTCACGTGGTAATAGCATCTAAAGGTGCGACAGTATTTTTTGCCACTTTGGATAGTTTATTGTTAAAAACTTTGTATCTATTGAATATGCAAGGTAGATTTTCATAGTTTTGCGTGTTTGTGTCAAAATGAAAATCCATGCAAATTACTTGACTGTTCATACTTTGATAATGAATACAATGTAAGTAGTTATGAATACAAATTTTTTTTGCTTATTTATATGTGAAAGGGAAATTTATGCAACTCACTTGACTCTCTATACTTTGATTATGACTGCAAAGCAAGTATTGTAAGCATTTTATGTACGTAAGTACGTAAGCTATAAATATTGTATGCACTGCTTTGAAAATCGTAAACTTTTTACATATTTTGCACTGCCAATTCTCCATCATATTCAATGTAGACGAACGTACACATCACCAATAGATAAACTGATAAATAGTCACCTATAAAATATAATGTACTTCAAACTGGGCTTAATTTGCGCCGGAGCCCACCGGAGCTCAGCTCCGGTACTTCTCGGTTTTCAGTAAATAATTAAATATTGTCCAGAATTCACCGGAGTTCATAAACACTGCGTTCCGGAGCCCAGTGCAATAATGTTTACAATAAACGAATCCTAAATTACCCCGGAGCCCAGTGCAATAATGCTTACGAAAAACGAATCCTAAATTACCCTTTCCTTTCCCTCCCATTTTCAATCTTTTCCCTTTTGTATCAAAACACTTCCAAGTTACGTAATGTGTCGCTCACGTAAGAGATGGAGATGAAACAGGCTCGATTTTTATATCAGTCTTTGGGTTTGGGCAGTCTCGAGCACAATCTGTCTTAAATTCAAATTTTATTTATTTCCATTTCAAACCATTTTAATGCTATTTTGATAATAGTAAAGAGTAAACAGAAATAGTCCTTTCTCTATTCTGCATAGCTCCAAACAATTCATTTTTTGTGTTAACACTATTTCCGAATCCTATTCCTGAGCTTATTTAAACGTAGAATTCTGAGATTCATTAACATTAAGATTTGGCAAAAGTTTCTCTTTGGAAGTAGTAATAACAAAAAAGTGGAATAGTTGATATCTAAGTATACGCAGGAGTAGTATTTAATATTTTTATTTTGCTAAATAAAAAAAACAATGCTTTAAATTTTGAAAATAATGTATGAAACATAAATATGAAGATTAGAGTGACGGCGGGGGGGAGGGAGGGGGGGGAGGGTACGCTACTCATGCTCCGGCAATTTTTTTTCTTAGAAATTAAGCCCTGACTTCAAATATTAAAAGAAGACTCAAATTATATTACTTTTCTTAATAGGAATAAACATGCCTTAACTATCAATGTCCTTTTGATTGCAATTGTTAAAAATTAATTATCAGTCTTTTTTTTTTTTTAGGGTTTCGTTCATCTCACGAAACCCTATTACCCCCGCTCCGTTGTCTGTCCGTCACAGAGCCATTCTCAGAAACTATGAAACTTACAGAGTTGAAACTTTGTGTATATCTAAGCTGAATACCAGCTATGAAGCTCAAAATATTAGAATTTGAAAAAATCGTATTATTTTAATAAACAGAGATAAAAAAAATAAAAACAAGCCTTTTCCTATTAAATTTAAACATTTTTCGTTAAAGCAGTTGTCAAAAATTAAAAATCCACAATGAAATTCTTTCTACAATAAGTAATTTTCTGTTGAACGATTTTCACGTGAAAAATGAAAATTAAATAAAAAGTTTGACCAATTGAAAAAAATATTAATATGAAATAAAAATTATTGACGTCATAGTGGTAATAAACGGAAATTTTCAAAGATTTCTCAATAATACAAGGAGTATGAGTATGTGTATGTATACAAAGCAGATTAATATCACGTCATTAGAGAATTAAAAAGAAAATCTGACGTCATATTCGAAGTTTAACGAAATTTTCAAATGTTCGAGAATATTACAAAGCGAGTATCAATATGAGTAATAGAGAATAGTAAATATATGAGTTTGAGAAACATATTGAATCATGATAAAAATCCGATTATGGAAATATTTGCATATTTTAAAATTTTGAAGGTGTACAAACATGTTTAATTTTGAAATTATTTTTTCAGATATCGCATTTAGTCCGCATGACAGATATTATTATGACAGAATATAATAACGGGCATCGCCCGCTATCGGGCTGGTTTAGATATTCGAAAAAACGAAAAAATAGACCGGTAAATTTTTACATTATGAAAAACATGACCTTTTTCTTTGTTGTTGCTAAATGAAATTTATTTGGATTTATTAAAGAAAGGATAAAGTGTTTTGAAAGGAATATTAAACGAAACCCTTTGTGCGATCTTCGATCACACTTACCCACTTGTTTCCATTTTCGGTTTTTATACTTAATTTTCAGCTCTTTTTACTTTCTTCTATCTTTACAAGAAGAAAATACTGGATTTATGAAAATTTTCGACTTCCGGTTTTCGACGAATTTATACGTTTTAGAATGTCCTGAATACGATTTGACCATTTTTAGAAAATGTCTGTCTGTTGGTCTGTATGTGACAAAATTTTTGTGGGCGCTTTATGTCAAGAACTAATGCACGAAATTTAATAAAACTTTATATTCAGTTAGTCCCTGATATAAGTTGTTGCTGATTAGTTTTTGGTGAAAATCGCCCGACAGGTGGCGCTGCTATGCTACACTTTTTGAGATTTCTCCAATAGCTATATCTGAAGAACTAATGCACTTATTTTCATCAAACTTCAGGTTCAGTTAGACCTTGACATAAATAGACGCTGATTACGTTTTGGTGTAGATATCCCAACAGGTGGCGCTGATATACTACCTTTTTCGCAATTTTTACAATAGCTATATCTCAAGAACTATTGCACGAAATTTCTTCAAACTTCAGGTTCAATTAGACTTTGACCTAAATAGACTCTGATTACGTTTTGGTGTAGATATCCCAACAGGTGGCGCTGCTATGCAACTTTGTTCTTGATTTTCAGGCTAACTATATCTCAAGAACTAATGCACAGCACAGATTTTCACCAAACTTCAGATTTAGTTAGACGTTGACATAAGTTGTTGTTGATTAGGTTTTGGTCTAAATCTCCCAACAGGTGACGCTGCTATGCAGCATTTTGCAGGATTTACACGATTTTAGCGATAGTCATATCTCAAGAACTAATGCACGGAATTTAATAAAACTTTAGATTCAGTTAGAACTTGATATAAATTGGAGCTGATTTTTTTTAGTGTATGCGAAATCTTCGTGAGACAGAAGAAAGTTTTTGGATTGGCACATCAGACTAGTTTTCATTTGGATTTTTTAATTAAATTTTACTTTTCATTTTAAAACCCTTTATCAGTAAAATTTGTGTATATACTTGCTATTACTTGTGTATTATACTTGTGTTGTACTTTCTAATTTTTTAAAGAAATTCTGTTGCACAGTTTTTCGTGATATCATTGTATTTGATCACTTGATATTAACCAAAGCTACGACTGTATACATTGCATTTTCGGGTAATTTATTTATAAAAACTTTATGTATATTGACATTGCTAGGCAACTTTTTATTGTTTTTATTTTTTTTATGTGCTAATAAAAATCCATGCAAGTTACTCGATTCTTTATGTCTGTATTATTAATACAAAGTCTCTATTCATTGCTTTAAAAGTTGAACTTTTCTAATAAAGTAGCAGAAGAAAACAAATCAATGTAACAAATTTAATACAATTAGTATTAGCTATGTAATAAATATAAAACGTAATAAAGTAATAATACAGAATTTCCAAGATAGAAAGTCTCATTCACTTTAATAAATCAGACTTTTGCTCAACGCAAAACCTTTTACCTTTTTAAAATATAAAAATATATAAAGAAAATTTAATTAATTTTAAATAATGTTTGATCAGTGTTGAAGATTAGAAAATATAATGCAATGCTTAATGCAAATAAGACTAGGTGTAAAACACATTTTGATTAAACACATGACATATACGAAGTTTTAGCGTAATTTTAAATTAATCATAAATAGTGGAGAAAATTTTGTCTTCTCATAAAAATGTTTAAAACAATAGTGAATGTCATAAATACCTTTTATGTGAAACTCAATTTTTACTTTCTTCTATATTTTCAAGTAGAAAGTATTGGATTCATGAAAATTTTCGACTTCCGGTTTTCGACGAAATTATACGTTTTAGAAGGTGCTGAACACGATTTGACTGTTTTTAGATAATGTCTGTCTGTGACTCTGTTTGTCCGTCTGTCTGCCTGTATGTGACAAAAATTTTGTGGACGCTCTATCTCAAGAACTAATTTTCGGAATTTAATAAAATTTTATATTCAATAAGTCCCTGATATAAATTGGTTCTGATTAGTTTTTGGTAAAAATCGCCCAACAGGTGGCGCTGCTATGCAGCATTTTTCGCGATTTCCGCAATAGCTCTATCTCAAGAACTAATGCTCCGAATTTAATAAAACTTTATATTCAGTTAGTCTCTGATATAAATTGGTGCTGAATACTTTTTGGTAAAAATCGCCCAGAAGGTGGCGCTGCTATGCAGTATTTTGCAGGATTTACACGATTTCAGTGATAGTCAAATCTCAATAAATAATGCACGGAATTTAATAAAACTTGAGTTTCAGTTAGACCTTGATATAAATTGGTGCTGATATTTTTCAGTGTATGCGAAACCTGTGTGAGATAGAAGAAAGTTTTGGTATTGGCACATCTGACTAGTTTATTATTTTTTTAAATATGGATAATTGATTGTGTGTATCAAGCCCCATATAAATTGTCGGCGAGCCGGAGATTGAGTATTGCTGATCTAGACAAACATAACTATACCACGAGTAGATAAACCGATATATAGTCGTCTATAAAAGATAATGTATTTCAAATATTAAAAACAGATTCAAACTATATTAATTTTCTTACTATGCCTAAACATATCTTAAGACTGGTCGTCAATGAACTTCCCGATTCCCCTAGCTAATGTTAAACCTATGGGCATAGGATGCATTCGTATATTTAAAATATCTCCTCAGGAAATTAATATTTTTAACTTCTGTTTTCTGTGTGCATTTCTTAAAGGATGTTTCTTTTCTTTCTTAGTTGTCAAAATATTTCTAAAATATGTGCTTAATTTATAATTTTATGTGTTAAAATCTTATCGAAACTGAATAAGATTTTAATACTTCACATAAAATGAAGTATATATTTTAGAAACTTTCGATAATTAAGAAAAAAAGAGACATCCTTTAAGAAGTGCACGCAGAAAACAGAAGTTAACAATATTAATTTCCTGAAGAGATATTTTAAATATACGAATGCATCCCAAGCCCATGGGTTTAACGTTAGCGAGAGGAATCGGGAAATTCACTGACGAACAGCCTTAACTATCAATGTGATTTTTGCTTGCCACTGTTAAAAACTAATTATCAGTGTGGTCTTTTCTCTTTTCTGTATTTAATTAATTCGTAGTACTTTTTTCAATTGGGTTTTTAATTAAATTAAATTTACATCCCATATTAAAGCCCTGTACCAGTAAAAAGTATGTTTATACACTTTCAAAGTTATTTCATACTTTTTAAAACCTGGTAAGCGTCTGGAAGAATTTCGCATGTATGTTTAACTATTCATAAAATCATAGCTGCGCAAAGCAATGATATGCAGATTTGTACTCGATAACCCATTATCTAACATATTTATTTATCTTATGCACCGGAAAATTAACATTCATATAATTTTTTTAAAAATCAGCCTTTAAACTTTAAAACTACGTGACGGAAAAAGATGGGTTAATATTTTTAATAATTCTGTTTCCCAGTCAAAGTTAAAATGTCAGTGCAAATTCACCTTGTTTAATAACTAAAATTCATTAAGATGCAACTAAATGTAAATATATTGCTTGAAGGTGCGTAAAAACATACATAAAACATTTAAAAGCACATTAAAGTCCTTTTAAAAATTCCAAAACGTTTTCAACCGAAACCCGGTCATCATCAGTGGAAAAACTAATTCTGTTGAGTTGAGTTGTTATCTCTTTGCGTTATCTTGCTTGCCCGGAATAAACTATTTTACTTCAAGGGTTTGGAAATACGGTGGGATGGGAAAGGTAATCAATGATGCATTAATTCATTCCAGACTGCGTGGATATCATATGATAATACATCGTTACAGACTATTTCTTTTTTAGACATTATTTCTAAATACTCTCTTATGATTGCTTCCAGGTGATTATTTGTGCGGAATACAATTAAAAGTTTGAAGTTTTCTAAAGTTAACTACATCCCACGATTTTTTGAAAGTATGAGACATTCCCTCTTTAAGTTTGGCATTACATTAATCGCAATCCCTCCCCCAAAGTTGCGGGTTTTGTTAAACAGAAAAATTGACCCAATCTAGGCTATCAATAGATCAGGGGTATGTATTATACCATTTAAGAAAGATAACAAAGATTTTATGTACATAGGTATGACAATGAGGAAATTTCGGGACAGAATAAAAGAACATGAAGCAGATCTGAGATTAAATAGACCCCACACTGCGTTAGCAAGATTAGCGCAAACTAAACCTATAAAAGTTGATTTCAATAGATCCAAAATTATATTCCGCACAAATAATCACCTGGAAGCAATCATAAGAGAGTCTTTAGAAATAATGTCTAAAAAAGAAATAGTCTGTAACGATGTATTAACATATGATATCCACGCAGTCTGGAATGAATTAATGCATCATTGGTTACCTTTCCCATCCCACCGTATTTCCAAACCCTTGAAGTAAAATAGTTTATTCCGGGCAAGCAAGATAATGCAAAGAGATAACAACTCAACTCAACAGAATTAGTTTTTCCACTGATGATGACCGGGTTTCGGTTGAAAACGTTTTGGAATTTTTAAAAGGACTTTAATGTGCTTTTAAATGTTTTATGTATGTTTTTACGCACCTTCAAGCAATATATTTACATTTAGTTGTATCTTAATGAATTTCTGTTTCCCAGTGTTTTGTGTTTTCGTTGTGCCAAGTAGGGGTCTGCGCGAGCGGATATTTCGAGGCCCGGTCCGAGGTCCAGTCCGAACGAAAGCTATCTTGCATCGGCCCTGTATAAAAACTAAAAGTTTGGGCCCATGCACGGTCCATTTATATTTCCGAAGTTCATGGCGCTGACCAGTCCGTACAAAAATCAATTAAATCAAGCTCGGCTCGACTCAATTTCTACAAAAATTTCCGATTTTTCTTAACATACAAATAAGTCTCTTTTAAAGAGTACTGCATATATATTTATGTCAAAATTTCAAAATATATTTCAGTCTACCTGTCCGCAATCCACAGAATACAGAATAGCCGCATTAATGATCACTTACACCAGGGCTGTCCTTCCTGGCGCCTGCTATTCGCCAGAAAAGTCTTACAGAAGTAATTGCCTTATTTAATCAAGTGAGGCATATATCCCCGATGCAAGTGGGGCCTGTATCCTCTTAATCCGGGATAGATGCCCCAGCCATTAGCTCTGGAAGTAGGAACAAATATGGCTGCAACCTATAACACTGGTTTATAAATTTAAACATTTTTTATATACTTTTGATGAAACACATATTTTCTTATTATACTACCTCTTAATAATAAAAGGCGGTATTTAAAAAAATCTATCACGTCACATTTTCAAAATTTTTACATTTTTCAATATTCACATTTTTAGTTCTATAATATGCCTATCACGTCACATTCAACCTACCCGCATTGTCAACTTGGATTCTATATCCTGTTTTTTTGTGTTTTTGTGAACTAAAGTGGTTTTGTTTTTGATAAAGTGTCTAATAGAGTGTGTATATTAAATTCTGATCGTTTTTGTTATGTTTGTGGACAATTTATATTCGTAAAAAAGGAAGACCGATATAGGAATGTCTTAAAAAAGCATATTTGCATTATTTTGGATTCTCAGTGAGTAGGGCACGTTTGAACATTTTTTTAGAAGATCAACATATTTCTTACTTCAATTATATTTATTGCACTTTAAATATTACATGAGAAAAACAAAGTATTTCTTAATCATATGAGCCAAAAATTTAAAGTTTTCCAAATAAATTAAATACGCTGTGAGACTTTAAAAAGTTTAGATATTTCTGTTCAAACCTGCCCCCATGTAGGGGTTCCTTTGAACAAGCTAGGGGCACCTTTGAACAAATAAACAAAATATGAAAATATTAAGAGTTTTTATGAAAAACTGCATATCTTTAAGAAATATAAAATATTCAGAATAAAATTAACTACATTTTACTGAAATTACTAATTTTTTATTATTTAATTATTAGCTTTTTTTATGAAACACATTAAAATATTACATAACATAAAAAAAAAAGTTCATTAATAAAAATATAAAACCCTTATACAACTATGCAAAGCTTCAAAATTGATTTTTTTCATATTTAAACCTATAATCAACTTTTAATCTTGTAGGGTAAATATTAATTAAAATAGGCTACATGAAAAGATAAAAGTTTGGCTAAAACCAAAACTAAACTGAATATTTTTATTTAAAATATTTCATTCAGTATACAAAGCCCTGCACAATATAATATGCATTTTAAATCATAATAAAATTTATATATGTTTAAAACTGAAAAAGAATCCAAATATATGACAAGACAAGAATCTTTCATGTTAAAAAACCGCTTGACCAAAAAAAATGTTGTTTCTACACCTAATGTGTAGTAGTTAGCAGCCCTGTATCAGTACCACTTTCATATTAAGTACAATAATTTTTAATTAATCTCTTAACTGTCACATTTTCTAAAAAAGAAAAAAAAATCCAAAAATAATAATATTTAGATGCATCTATAAATCTTTATTTCATAGTTTTAATTGTTCAATGGTACCCCAACTTTTTTGTTCAATGGTGCCCCATCACATGGTGTTTAGCGTTACAACTATTTACTCAATTAGACTTAAGAATTTGCATAAAACAAAGCTTATAAGCTAAAGCTAACATCTTCATTTAAATATTGAACAATCAATTAAAATTTTGGGGATACAAGATTGTCAATAAAAAGCTTACAAGTTTACTTTGTTAAGTTTAGATTGAAGAAAGAGAAAAATACATACCTTGCATAGACAGTAGTGTGCGTGCAAATGGTAAAGCTTTGTATCCTTGTTGCATTGAAGCAGCAGTAATGTCCTGCCATCTATATTTCAGAAATATAATTTATTTCAAGGAAATAATTTACAGTGTTCAAAGGTGCCCTCAGTTCAAACGTGTCCCTCTCTCCCCTAATCAAGATAAAAAGTGGGTCCCACATGTTTTTTGTGAAAGCTGTAGTCTTACTCTTATATGCTGCACTTCAGGATATAAAAAAAGTATCTTCAATTTGGATCATCTGTGGAAAGAACCTTCAAATCACGAAAATGACTGTTATTTTGTTTGACAAAAACTGCAAGCTGTAATTCAAAAAATAAACATAAAATTCTATATCCTGACATTCCATCAGCCTCAAAACCAATATCACATTCGGAAACTCTGCCACATCCCGTATGTCCAGGTATGTCAAGTGCGAGTTGCCAAGATAGTGACGATCTGTTTCTGGAGGATGAAAATGATGACGAGTTCGTAATCAAAGATGATAAAACGCCACATTTAATAAACCAAAATGAGTTTAACGATCTTGTGCGAGACTTGCAACTATCTATATCTAAGGCAGAGATTCTTGCCTCTCGTCTACAACAGTGGAACTTATTTAAACCAAATACCAAATTAACTTATTACCGAAGTCGAAGTCAAATTTTCAGCAGTTATTTCCCTAAAAAGGATGATTTTTGTTTTTGCCATCATATTCCCGGACTTTTTAATGCGATGAATCAAAATTATGATCCACATGAATGGCGTTTATTTATCGATTCATATAAATATAGCTTGAAAGCTGTATTATTTCATAACTAATATAAAACCATCTTTACCAATTGACCATGCCGTAAAAAGTAAAGAAACCTATCAAACAATGTCTTTTTTAATGAAAATGATACAACATGAACAGCACAACTGGATAATATGTGGCGATTTAAAAGTAGTTACTATGTTACTGGGCTTACAAGGCGGGTATACCAAATATTCATGTTTTTTGTGCCTGTGGGATAGTAAAGCTAAAGAACATCATTACATAAAAAATATTGGCCTGTCCGAAATGAATTTATTCCAGGAAAAATGAATGTGAAATATACATTTTTAGTGGATCCGCAAAATATAATTTTGCCACCATTACACATTAAATTGGGCCTAATAAAAAATTTCGTCAAAGCCATGGAAAAAACAGTGCTGCTTTTAAATATTTACACAAAATTTTTCTAGGTATTTCAGACGCAAAATTAAAATAGGAAATTTTTATCCCTTCACAGGTACGCGTACACCGATGCAAGATAAGAACTTTGAAAAACGTTTATCTACTAATGAAAAAAATGCTTGGGATTCCTTTAAAACGGTCGTCCCTGGATTCTTAGAAAATCATAAAGATGAAAATTATGCAAACAAATTGCTGTTTTATTAAAAAATTATCATGCAATGGGTGTGAACATGTCTCTGAAGATACATTTTCTCCATTCACACCTGGATTTTTTCCCTGAAAACTTGGGCGCCGTGAGTGAGGAGCAGGACGAGCGTTTTCACCAAAACCTTAAACTTTTTGAAGACAGACACAAAGGTTTTTGGGATGAAAGTATATTAGGGGACTACTGCTGGTCTATTTTATGAGAAACAGATCAAGAAAATTACAAAAATAAGAGTAAAATCAATCATTTCTATTTTTTTCTTTTTATATTTCATGTTATTATTTTTTTAAGTATTTAATAAATATTTTTTAAACTAGACGTGACAGATTTTTTACAATAATTTTCCCGTACTCAGTGCACTAGAATCTATAAAAAAAAATACACATTTCGGCGAAAGCATATAAACCGTGTAAACCAGTGTAATTAACACATTACTCGATACCTGTATCAACAACATTCACTAAATATTTTATGAAAGATCTCTAGTAAATTAAATTTCATCTTTTACTTGTCTCTGTCTTACAAGAACATAAAACACAAGCCAAACTTACCATCTTTGATGAATATAACTATTATTGGACGAACTACATCGCTGTAACTTCGTCTACTACGTTATTTTTAAATATATATATATAACAATTGAGCGTAGAACGTCATTAGCTCTGCTACACACCCAACAGCTAAAATACAGTAACTAGGACAACTAACCCGATGGGATATGTAACCTGGATTCACCCTAAAATTTAAGTACTAATTGCATGTAGATACAAATGTAAGCCCGGTATGACCGCAGTATATAGAAAAAATTAAGCCCGGTCTATGCAATTGTCCGATGCAGATATCTACTCTGGACATGTTAAATTATACAATTCAGAAATATATATACATACATTACGTAGATATGATGCCAAATGATCATTCTTATTACGGCAATTTTAAATTTCTGAACTGCCAAAATAAAATAAAATTGCTAATTGAAATTGTAGATTATTTGTTTGTTTGTTTATTGGGAACATACATCTGACTTGTGTGCTTGACATCAAGTGCCCGCTTATAAGTCATCGTCAATATACAACGACGCATTCTATATTCCTTTTCAAATGTAAATTACTTTAAGACAATTTAATTATCTATTTTTAAAAAATCAAAAATAACAAATTTAGCCCTATTTAAAGACTGACATGTCTTCATAAAAAATGCACTTGATGGGTTCGAGGCTAAAATTCGTCTGGCGTTATTTAAATTTGAATATTAGCATAGCACTCTATGGGGTATTAGTTTTATTAATGATTATTTGTGAAAAATACCACGAAAATTTATTGTTGTAGCAGTAGATATTTAATATATTGTAATACAAATAAAGATATATTAATATATTGTATATTCCTATTCTAATGTAAATTCTTTAAGACAATTTAATTTTTCTATTTTAAAAAAAATCAAAAATAATAAATTTAGCCATATTTTAAAACTGATATATTTTCCGAAAAATTGGACTTTATGCTTGCAGTCTGAGGTCGAGGATAAGATTTGTCTGCTGGCAGAATTTACATTTGAATATTAGCTGAGAACTCCATGGAGTATTAGTTACTCCTGTTTATTTGTTAAAATATCATGTTGAAATTCATTGTTGTAGCAGTAGATATTTAATATATTGTAATATAAATAAGAATATATTTATGTATTGTATACTCCTTTTAAAATGTAAATTCTTTAAGAAAATTATATTTTCTATTTTTAAAAATTCAAAATTAATAAATTTAGCCCTATTTAAAAACTGATATATCGTTCGAAAGAAAGCACTCGATGGGGTCGAGGCTAAAATTAGTCTGGAACTATTTACCTTTGAATATTAGCATAGCACTCAAAGGAGTGATAGTTTTATTAATGTTTATTTGTTAAAAATACCGCTACAGTGCCCAGAATACATACTGTGGAAATCTGGTACAAAATAGTACTAAAAAATTGAATCCAATAAATGTACAACGTTGCTGAAAAGATAAGGATGGGATCGCAGCGCCATCTGCTAGCTCTTCTCAACGTAAACATTGTATTGGAATGTTTCGGCTGGTGGTAAGTATTTTAAATACTTAAATTATATCCTTTTCTCCTCTGACTTATTGTGATTTTTATAAGCTTTTTTAAAATTATAAAATATGGCTAAAAAACGTGATACGCATTGTTTGGTCTCTGGTTGAAATTCTCGATACAAAAACAGAAGGAGCACCGTTGCACATTTATAGGCTACAACTTTTTAGCACTTTTTAAAGCATTACTGAGGTAGCCGGTTTCCACACTATGTATTCTAGCAAGGCAACACTAGATACCGGGCTTGCTCATTCACTCTCAAAACGTCACAAATGGTGGCTGACCGCGACCAGCGATTGGTCCAAAGCAACGCGCCGATCGTTTTGTGCCAATCGCTGTATGTCTTTCCTCCTAGTCAGCCACCTTTTGTGACGTCATCATAATGAATGAGCAAGCCCGGTATGTAGTGTAGCCCTGATTCTAGGCGCTGTAATACCGCGAAGAAATTCATAGCAGTTGTTGTATCAGTAGATATTTAGTATATTGTAATATAAATAAAAATATATTTATATATTGCATATTTCTTTTCAAATTAAAATTCTTTACAATTTAATTTTCGATTTTTAAAAATTCAAAAATAATAAATTTAGCTATATTTTAAAACTGGTATATCTTCCGAAAAAATGGACTTTATGTTTGGGATCTGGGGTCTAGGCTAGATTTGTCTGCTGGCAGAATTTACATTTGAATATTAGCTGAGAGCTCAATGGAGTATTAGTTATGAATGTATATTTGTTAAAAATATCATGACGAATCTCATTGTTGTAGCAATAGATATTTAATATATTGTAATATAAATGAAAATATATTTATATATTGTATATTTCTTTTCAAATGTAAATTCTTTAAGAAAAGTTTATATTCTATTTTTAAAAATTCAAAAATAATAAATTTAGCCTTATTTAAAAACTAAGGTATCGTTCCAAAGAAAGCACTCGATTGGGTCGAGGCTAAAATTCGTCTTGCGCTATTTACCTTTGAATATTAGCATAACACTCTATAGAGTAATAGTTTTATTAATGTTTATTTGCTAAAAATACCACGAAGAAATTCATAGCACATGTTGTATCAGTAGATATTTAGTATATTGTAATATAAATAAAAATATATTTATATATTGTATATTTCTTTTCAAATGGAAATACTTCAAGACAATTTAATTTTTTATTTTTAAAAATTCGAAAATAATACATTTAGCCACATTTTAAAACTGATATATCTTCCGAAAACATGGACTTTATGTTTGCGATCTCGGGTCAAGGCTAGATTTGTCAGCTGGCAGAATTTGCATTTGAATATTAGCTGAGACCTCAATGGAGTATTAGTTATGAATGTTTATTTATTAAAAATACCATGACGAAATCCATTGATGTAGCAATAGATATTTAATATATTGTAATATAAAGAAAAATATATTTATATATTGTATATTCATTTTCAAATGTAAATTATTTAAGACTATTTAATTTTCTATTTTTTAAAAATCAAAAATAATAAATTTAGCCCTATTTAAAAACTGATATATTTTCAAAAAGACTGGACACGAAGGGGTCGAAGCTAAAATTCGTCTGCCGTTATTTACATTTGAATATTAGTATAGCACTCTATGGTGTATTAGTTTTATTAATGTTTTTTTTGTTAAAAATACAACAAAAATTCATTGTTGTAGCAGTATATATTTGATATATTGTAATATAAATAAAAAAATACTTACACATTGTATATTCCTTTTCAAATGTAAATTCCTTAAGACAATTTAATTTTCTATATTTTAAATTAAAAAAAAAATTAGCCATATTTATACACTGATATATCTTCCGAAAGAATGCACGCGATAGGGTCGAGGCTAAAATTCGTCTTTTGGTATTTGAATTTTAGCATAGTATTCTATGGGGTATTAGTTTTTTTTTAATGTTTATTTGATAAAAGTAAAGCAAATAAGATATTCATTTTTGTAGCAGCAGATATTTAATTTTTACAGGATAGGTACGCATTTACCACATTTTTAAAATAGAATTTTTCTATTTAATATTTAAACAGCAGAAATTGCAGACGCCGCGTTTAATTGCTCGATTTGTAATACTTTGCTGTATTAAAATAAGACGAAAAATTCTATTGAAATTTTTTGGCAAAAGCCTACGACGTCTAGATTGTAATATATAAAATATATTTATATATTGTATGTTCCTTTTGAAATGTAAATTCTTTAAGAATTTTTGTATTTTAAAAAATTCAAAAAATATAAATTTAGCCCTATTTTAAAATTGATATATTTTCCGAAAGAAAGTAAGCGATGGGGTCGAGGCTAAAATACGTCTGGTGCTATTTGCCTTTGAATATTAGCATAGACTATGGAAACTATGGAGTATTAGTTTTATTTATTTTTATTTGTTAAAAATACCGCGAAGAAATTCATAGCAGATGTTGTATCAGTAAATTTTTAGTATATTGTAATATAAATAAAAATATATTTATATATTGTATACTCAACGTCGTCTGTATTGTAATATATAAAATATATTTATATATTGTATGTTCCTTTTGAAATGTAAATTCTTTAAGAATATGTATTTTTGTATTTTAAAAAATTCAAAAATTATAAATTTAGCCCTATTTAAAAATTGATATATTTGCCGAAAGAAAGTAAGTAAGTCCTAAAAAATATATTATATATATAAAAATATATATTTATTATATTATTATATAAATATTTATTATTAAAATTAAAAAAATAATTACTTGCGATCTGGTGTTGAGGCTAAACTTTTGTCTGCTGGCAGAATTTACATTCGAATATTAGCAAAGACCTCAATGGAGTATTAGTTATTAATGTTTATTTGTTAAAAATATCAATATGAAATTCATTGTTGTAGCAGTAGATAATATATTGTAACATAAATTCAAAATGTTCTATATCGGGCAACATTCGCTAAATTAAGAAATAAAAATTGGTTTAAGTTTGTGTGCGCAATCTAAGTGGAGACTATAATTCGTCTGCTAGCAGCATTTACGGCTGCGTATACTGGCCTTTCCTTCCGCGGATACAAATACCGGAAACTTTGGGCTGTGATGCATATATATATATATATATATATATATATATATATATATATAGATGCATATATATATATATATATATATAGATGCATATATATATATATATATATATATATAAAAACTTATTGCAAAAATTAACCATTGAAACAGAAATAACTGACCAAATGCAATGAAATTATTATCCCAAATAGCTATGTCAAATTACACATTAGATGCATATATATATATATATATATATATATATATATATAATAAACTCCAATGAAAAAACTCATGCAGAATCAATATCACAAAAGCGATAAACCACATAATTACAAAACAAGAAAACAGAACAAACTACTTTAACACAGAACCAGAATATTTTTGTTCTTTATCTATATATGTGTACATATATATAGATAAATATTAAAAAAATATTAAAAAAAATATATATTTTTTTTTTAATTGTCATTTTTATAAGTATTTATGGTAAAGATACCATATATATTCCTTTCAAAAAATTAAAGCAATCTATATTTTATGTATTTTATCAAATATATTTTCCCCTTTCTGCATAATCGTAATTCATATACATTCCCGGCTGTTAAAAAGCGCACCCTTTTTATCTTTCTCTTTCAACGAAAGACTTTTAGTCAAAATCATGCATATTGTTTTTAAATTATCATTAACGTACTTATTCGGTCTCCCACATATCAAAAGAAATGAAATTATACAAGGCATAAAATGTTTTCCTTTTCATGGTCAGCTTTGTCTTGCATATTGTTCCAGATGTCTAAAACATTTAAACGGCGCCTTTGCTGCATTCCATTTGCTGCGAAAGCCCTGTTCCCAAAACAATAATTAACGGTAAAATTCTTAATCTCTCTTTTTAGCCAAAGTGCAATCTTCGCCAAAAGATTTTTCCCTTCCAATGACGTCAATTATGAAGTTGATATGTATATAAGTAACGGTTACATTTCCCACGCAAAAAAATGCGATTCTCTTGGCTTGAAATGTATCTCGCTTGGCGTGTTTTTCCTTGCGCCCACTTTCATATCGGATAGAAACACTTGCCCTCTGATCTTCATCTCATAAACATCTAAAAATGTCTTGGCCCCTTTGGCCACCCTTTGGTTTTATAACGAAAAATCACCTTGCTGTTCTTAAAACTCTTTGGATTACGTGAACTTGATCGGACCCGTTCAACAGCATTTCTGGATTATCCTTTGGATTATGTTTGTGTTCTTCACCCCTGACTTTAAATTTAAAATGTCACCTCACCAATATTCATCAGATTCATTTAAAAAATCTGAAACTTTGATTGATCAAAATCTCACTATTATGGAAAATTGTGAATTGTGACATGTTTCTCCAATTAAAGACTATTAACTCTAATGAAGTGATTTTCGTCTTCTTTGCTTCATCATACAAAATAAAAGGAAAAACTACACTCCGGTTCAGTACTTCAGTACCCAGGAAACGCACTCTGCGGATTGCCAAAACAACCAAGTGCCACTATACCTTCTTGTTTTAACAAATTGTTTCGCTCCGTAAAAGTAAATCCTTTAGGTCTTTTCAAAGGATTCGCCAACTTTGACATCTTCTCAATAATCACCCCCTGAACTCACTTCCCATAAAAATTCTTTCATATGCATAAACTTCCAACGATAAACTCTTTCATATGCATTGGTGCCGGACTTTTGAACTGGATGTGATCGTTTTCGCACGACAATTTCTAAAGGGTGTGTCATTGGGGCCACAAAACGAAAAAACAAAACTTTTAATTTGCAACTTTTCTGACTATTTTTCATTCTGAAAATGCTTGTGTTGGAGGCTGCTTGTGATTGTTCTTTTACTCATCATCAAAAGTTACTATCTTCAAACTTAACCATTTTCCGTGAGATATGCAAATGTGGATCATATAACTAAAGATATCCGAGCTCTTAGGATGAGAAACCTTTTTTTTTCCTGAATCATTTATTCCATAAGGTGTACGCAAAGTACTATTGTGAAATATATTCATCGTATAAGACGTGCATTTTTGTGCTTTTTTTTCTTCGGCAGTTCGAGAACCTGCAATCTAGGCCTTTCAACAAGTGCTTTTGAACATGTGGTTTTCTTCAATGAGTGATTTTTCATTCATAAAATCTGCGCCCGCATCTACATTGAATATCCTATTTTATCGTGAACTTCTACTATGTTCTTTTTATTTATTCTTTCCACAATCATCGAAAAAACTTTTTCAAATTGCCGTGTAACTGTGAACTAAAAGAATACTGAATAATTCGATTCCCAATTACGCTGTGCTAGCTAGAATTATCATTATCTGGGAAGAACTTTGGTCTTCGACGCTTATTCATTCATCAAATGATTTCATGTGTTCCAAATACTACTTAACCACAATATATTTTTCATCGTAGTTTTTCTTATTGTTTCTGACTCAAAGAAAGAATACTAAAAGTGATTTGAGAATACGCGGTAATGAAAGATTAATATAAAAGATATCATTCTTTTATTTTTAAGGATTTTCAGTGTTTTTGTTAAGAATTTGCAGTGCTTTTTTTTATATTGATATTATTTGCAGAAAAGCGCATGGATATGTTCAGAGGTAAGAATTTTTCTTGTAAAAGGTTGATAAAAAAAAAAGAAATTGAACTTTTAATTATTTAATAAAAATCTTATACTGTAAATATTTCAAAAAGGTTTTAGTAGATTATAATAAGTTTTATTAGGTACAGGTAAGATAAAAGTGCTCTTTTACACTCATAGAGACTTTATTTTGCATTTTATATGACAATTTTATGACGGAAAAATATGTTTTTTCTCATATGCTCTATTTTACTATCTTATATTTTTTTCAGTATTTAAAACCAATCTTTTTAATAGTTAAATTTTCTTGAAGTTTTCTATGATTAAATATTTAATGATTTTTTAAATAAATTATCAAGTGTGGGTTGTTTAAATTGTTGCTTTTTTTATTTTGCTTATTTTATGATATTTTACCTGTGTCTAAAAAAAATAAAAAAATAATAATAATAAAACTTTTAAGGTGATATCACTATGGCTTATTCTAAAAATTGTGATTATGTTGTTGATGACTATTACGGAGACTCAGATTTAGTTGACCATTTCTTTAACCAAATTTTAACTTATCAGAAAATTAAGGAAATAACTAATGAACAAACAGTTGATTATCTTAAAACTAAACTGAAAGGTCCCGCAAAAAAATATTATTTGGAGGACCCTGTACTTTATAATGCACAAGATTTTGAGTTCATTCGCGATCGCATTCAAAAAATTCTTTTCACAGAATTCTTCGGCTACAACTTTAAATGATTTAAATTGTTTAACAATGTTACCACAGGAGACAGTAAAAAATTTTGCTCATAGACTCAATGTTCTCGTATCAAAGGTATATCCCGAAATCCACGACAAGGATGCACTAAATAAGATAAAATACGTTAAATTAATGTATGGTTTACCTTCCGCCATTAAAATTAAATATTAAAATAAATCACTCTTCTGTCTCACACCCAGCTAGCAATTCTATAAGCGAGAGGATAAACACATCTCTTAAATACTCAATCAATACTTTAATGAAAGAAGGACATTCCTTTGAAATGCCATTGCTATTCATAAAAATCTCTATAATGGTTCTAAACATTCTTCTACTTCTTTCTCTCCGAATCTTTTACATTTTGGACGCGAACTATCTCTAATATTTGATACATATGACTTAAATGCTAATCAACCCTTTCTAGACCAAAATGTAGACTTTTACAATCTCCTTCATGATTTAAATGGTATTTACAATAAAGCTTATGACAACATAAAAGCATCTCAAATTAAGAGAAACGAATATCATCAAAGAAAGGCAAAACTCAGGCCAATTGCTGAGAAAGACATTGTATACCTAAAATCATCAGATAAATTTAAGCCAAGGTATACAGGACCTTATGTAGTTGTAAAGAAACACTCACCTGTTTCTTTTTCAATTCAACAACTGAATTCTCATATTAACAATTCAATTTTCAGAGTTCATATAGACAGACTTTTACTTGCACCTCCTAGAAATAACCATTTATTTGACTTAAATTATCATAATGTTCATAACAATACTCCTAGTAATAACAATATTGAACAAAGTGCTCATTCCTATAATTTACGTCCTCGGAAGGTGATAAAATATTAATATGAATATAAAATTTTCTGTTGCCAGATTCATAAATGCTCCTTATCCATGGTAACAGGTGTATTTATGCATGCATGTTATGTAGTATTGTATTATTTGTTTTTATTGTGATATGGCTGGTCCATTGTTTATGTGTTATGTAGCAGTACTGCAGAACTTGTTTATTTGGCAAAAGATTTTTTTCCACCCATATTCTTGTTCAGCAAGTTCGTATAATTTAAAATCCTGTTAAAAAAAATAAAATAAAAATAAAAACAAATAAATAAATGGATAAATAAATAAATAAATAAAATATATAGATAATATAAATTAAGAATAATAGGTATTGTTATAAATTTAAACATTTGATAATTCTATTAACACTCTCTGCATTTGTAAGTATACTTAGCATTTTGTAAAAAAAAAAAAAAAAAAAAAAAAATCAAATTAATTATCTCATTTGAATTTAATACTCATTTTCCTTTTAATTTAATCTTTGAATTTTTAAATAACTTAAAATAAATGAATTATTTTGAGAATTTAATTTTTAAACAATATATAAATATCCCGATTATGACTTTATGCTCTCTTCACTCTAGAACGTGTCTATGGAAGGATTTTTTTAGATTTTTGAACAAGAAACTTTGATTTATTTTTAATTTTTTTAGTTTTTATTCGCCCTTGCGGAATAAGCCCCGTTCAAAATTATCACCCATGTGGGGGTCTTTATTCCATTGTGTATGAGAGCAAAACTTTGTTAAAATTGGTATACCCAATTTTACTATTTTTTCAAACCCGTAGATGAACCCGAGTCGCTCCAATCATAGGCGGAGTTTCCAAATATGTGCGGAGCAAGGGGGGGTTTACCAAAAATAAACCTCTCTCCCTAAATACGCCCTGTCCCGAATATGACCAATGTCCTAAACTGCGGTCTCTTCCTTGTTATTACAACAAGTTTAAGGGGAGATATTTTTTTCGATGCCCATGTCTTGCATCATTATTATCTCTCCTGTGTCTTTACACGAAAACTTTTTTTACGTTTAATATTTTATATATGTATCTTTATAATCTTTATAATCTCTATATTATCATTGTATAATTGTAATTGTGTTTCTTTATTTTGAAATTTTTGTATTTACATTTCATTTAAGATTTTTAATAATATAGTGCAAACTTGTGAACTTTTTAAGCAAATACAAAAAATTTTGTGCACTAAAGACTCATTTAGCATGCTCATGTTTGTTGATAAATAAAATCACGTGAGAAAACCTTCAAAGAAAAATGCAGCTGTAATTTTCATTCTTGAACTCTTTTTAAAGACTGTGTTAAAAAAAAAAAAAAATGAACAATTAAGAGTTTATTTATATAGGTGCACCATCATATTGTAAAATGAATAAACTTGCAAGAAAACAAACAAAAAAAAATATGTTTGCAGCTAACATTAGTTCTAATATGGATAAAAGACTTTTCAAAGACTTTAAAAGTATATTTTGCTGCAATTTGAAAAATGTATGGCCATTTATCATACTAATATGAAGATATTATTGTAGTACTACATATTATTATTTACATTATTGTATGCATACTTTTATTATTATTATTATTATTATTCTGCTTTGATATTTTGTATTATATTTACAGGGTGACATTCTAAATTTTTCAAAATCTTGTGAAGGGGTGATATATATATGGTAAAGATACCATATATATTCCTTTCAAAAAATTAAAGCAATCTATATTTTATGTATTTTATCAAATATATTTTCCCCTTTCTGCATAATCGTAATTCATATACATTCCCGGCTGTTAAAAAGCGCACCCTTTTTATCTTTCTCTTTCAACGAAAGACTTTTAGTCAAAATCATGCATATTGTTTTTAAATTATCATTAACGTACTTATTCGGTCTCCCACATATCAAAAGAAATGAAATTATACAAGGCATAAAATGTTTTCCTTTTCATGGTCAGCTTTGTCTTGCATATTGTTCCAGATGTCTAAAACATTTAAACGGCGCCTTTGCTGCATTCCATTTGCTGCGAAAGCCCTGTTCCCAAAACAATAATTAACGGTAAAATTCTTAATCTCTCTTTTTAGCCAAAGTGCAATCTTCGCCAAAAGATTTTTCCCTTCCAATGACGTCAATTATGAAGTTGATATGTATATAAGTAACGGTTACATTTCCCACGCAAAAAAATGCGATTCTCTTGGCTTGAAATGTATCTCGCTTGGCGTGTTTTTCCTTGCGCCCACTTTCATATCGGATAGAAACACTTGCCCTCTGATCTTCATCTCATAAACATCTAAAAATGTCTTGGCCCCTTTGGCCACCCTTTGGTTTTATAACGAAAAATCACCTTGCTGTTCTTAAAACTCTTTGGATTACGTGAACTTGATCGGACCCGTTCAACAGCATTTCTGGATTATCCTTTGGATTATGTTTGTGTTCTTCACCCCTGACTTTAAATTTAAAATGTCACCTCACCAATATTCATCAGATTCATTTAAAAAATCTGAAACTTTGATTGATCAAAATCTCACTATTATGGAAAATTGTGAATTGTGACATGTTTCTCCAATTAAAGACTATTAACTCTAATGAAGTGATTTTCGTCTTCTTTGCTTCATCATACAAAATAAAAGGAAAAACTACACTCCGGTTCAGTACTTCAGTACCCAGGAAACGCACTCTGCGGATTGCCAAAACAACCAAGTGCCACTATACCTTCTTGTTTTAACAAATTGTTTCGCTCCGTAAAAGTAAATCCTTTAGGTCTTTTCAAAGGATTCGCCAACTTTGACATCTTCTCAATAATCACCCCCTGAACTCACTTCCCATAAAAATTCTTTCATATGCATAAACTTCCAACGATAAACTCTTTCATAGTATTTTTTATATGATCCCCATACCTTCAAAACTTACTTTCAACACAAACAAACAAAAAATCCTGACGACAATTTAATCAATGTATAACTGAAAATAATTTATGAAGTCTCGTAGTCTATTGGTCAAGTGTGGCCATATTTCATGGAAACTAGGGGATTTTACCTGGACCTCTTGGGTTACAGAATAGAAGTGAAAAACATTTATTTTTTAAATTATTATTATTATTGAAAACTTTACATTTAACGTATATTTTTTAGATTACCAACTAACAACACCAAAAACCATTTTTATATGAAAAATATCAGTTATGATTTCAAATAAATTTAATGCATTAAAAACGATACTTCCGTATTAGCCACATGCTAGGAGTTAATATCCAAATAAATCACCAACGATTTCGGTAGCTACAGAAGACTTTTTTATCCTGACAATTTGAGTGATTTAAGCGCTTAGTTTGATTACATAACTCTTAAATTTGTGTTTTATTTGTATTATTTCAATATTTTATTTATTGATTGATCTAGTTTTTATTTTGTTATGAAATATTAGCTATAAATAATGCTGGACTATTTATATTGTTTTAAATGCTAACAGGTTTATTTTTTGTAGGGCTGCAAGCTATAGAATTAGATATTTTTTTTTTTTAATCATGTGTGAAAATCATTTTAAAAAAGATAAAAAGTGAGTAAATATAGATACATTTTTCAAACAAATTGCTTCTGAAAGAACACTTTTTTTCCTTATTCGACAGTGTAAAAATTAAAGTTGGGCAATGTTTAGAAGTTACAGGGAGACCAGGAATAACGTGATGCTGACTAGAAGTAGACTCACGGGTGATATTGTTATTAAGCGATTCTCAGAGATTTTTTCCCCTTATTGATATTTGTTCTGACTCTTAATTTTTGTGATAGGATGGCAAACAAACGGAACGCGATTTTGGAACTTCATTGTGAAGGAAAGCGTGCGTGTGAGATTGCTCAATTGCTTCAAGTGCCTCATCCAATCGTTTCCAAAGTAATCAATAGATTCAAGCAGCTTGGACATGAAGGAGACCGACGGGGAAGAGGCAGATAAAGGACTGTGGACACTTCCAGAAACGCACAACTGATTAAGAAACGCATATCCCGAAACCTACAGGTAATGATGAGAAAAATAGCGAGGAAGAGAGGAATTGCTTGGGAATCAGTTTGATTTTTTGGCCAAAGAGGATCTGAGCCTTCATTCGTACCAAGCTCAAACAAGCGCAACTTCTCACCGATAAAAACAAACCGGTACGGCTCAAAAGATGCAGGAAGCTGCTGAAGCGAGCTGTAACTCCACACTGGGAGCGGATCCTGTTTTCTAACGAAAAGCTATTCTCGGTGGAACAATCGTACAATCGTCAGAGTGATCGGATTTAGTCAATAACTTCTCGAAGCAACTTTATCGTGGTTCAAGATCGTCAAAATTCTAAATCTGTCATGGTGTGGGCAGGAATTTGTGCAACAGGCAGAACTCCTCTCGTTTTCATTGATTCCAAAGTCAAAATCAATAAAGTTGTGTTCCGAAAAGATATTATTGAGGATGTGGTACTTCCCCGGTTTCAAAAACACTTTAGAAACGGGGTTTGGACGTTTCAGAAAGATTCCGCGCCCTCTCATCGAGCGAAATCCACACAGATCAGGACTGGTGTCGAGCCAGTTTTGCAGGCTTCATCTTGGCTAAAGAATGACCTCCATACTCGTGTGACCTCAACCCCTTCAATTACAGTTTGTGGTCGATTTTGGAGGCAAAGGATTGTGAAAAGCCTCACAAAAGTTTGGAAGCTCTGGAGCGTTCGTTGGTTCGGGAATGAGAGCGAATCACTTATGCCAAGCTACGGCCAAATGCTGAACATTTCACCAAACATTTGCTTCTCTGCATCAAAACAAAAGGAGGACAGTTTGAGGAAAATTGATTTTTTATTTCTCTAATACAATGTTATTAATAAATAGTTTGTTTGTGCAAAAAGTTTTGTGTTTTCATTTACTAAGTCAAATTAGGCAGTTATGTTATTTCTGGTTACCGTGTAAAAACATTGCATTAAAAACGAAATTTATTGGTCAAGTGTGGCCACCGTCAACATGACGACTGCGTTACTCTCGGACATGTTTTTGGTGTATAATATAGATTTAGATATATATGTCAATGATGGATCTAGAAGAAATACAATTTGAAATAAATGGATTAAAAAGTTTAAGTACTCATTAGCAGGGGTCGCAGCGTCCTATATTTTTTTATATATTTGATACCACTATTTTCAAACTATAAATATCATGGTAGATTTCTTTAAAATTTGCAATAGAAGGATATTGTGAATATTATATTTTGAAAATAGTGGTGGGGATTATTAAAAAATATATAGGACACTGCGACCCCTGCATTAGACCATTGGTTCTCAACCGGTGTGTTACCGGCACAGTGGTGCACCATGAGAGGAGCATAGGTGTGCCGTGAAAATTTTAAGTCAAGTTGGATTAAACATTTATTAATTAACTCAAGTATCGATACTTTAACACATGATATTATATGATTTACTTTCAAATGAGGTTTAGTGTCATTCATTTGCATTACGGTGGATTCTCGTGAATATGTCTCCACTTAAAATGTATCTGTGGTTAATGTGGACAGTTTCGCATTCCGCATCATTTCCTATTTGCAATTAATCTTAAATATATTGCTTAAAGCATACTACTTATCAAATAATGTGGACACCTTTTTCACAAACTGACCAAGCAGAATCGAAACTGATTTTGTACATTATTTTTTCTGAAGCAACTTTGGTCTAACTTTGGTTATTGAGAGATTAAGAAATTGTCAATGACAATAATGAAGAGAAAGAAAACTATCTACCATCGTGATAGGTTCAAAATATTAAAGAGAGGTGGGGGGGGGGGGGGGGGGTGAACAAATAACCTTTTGAAATTTAAGCTGGACTTTAATGTTTCGTTCGTAAACAAGTAAATAATTTGATAGACTGCCCCGATTTTTGAATTAATGAATTTAGAAGAATTGTGCTTTAAACAGTTATTTATCGAATTTTACTTAATTTTAACACTATGCATAATTTACAAATTAAAAATTGAACTTTTTGAAAAAGTCCACTATTTGATTAAAAAATAAAATAAATGGCTGTCTTTTTCTGCGAAAAAATAAATGGATTTTAATAAGTCATATGTCCTATCATAGTTGTAATGCATTTGCGGCATCGGTTTTCCATACTGTCAATTAAGTTGTCGGACACTGGAATGAAAAATAACAACCATACATGAAGAAACGCTTGTTTCACCTTATTTAACGACTTCAGAAGAGGTCTTATGGCAAGTTTTTACTGCCGAAAAAGTTACAAAGATGCTCTATCGGATTAAGGCCCAAAGATTGATCTGGCCATTTCATTAGCTCCAAACTTTGATCCTCAAGATATTCATCAACGACTCTAATGCAATACGATCGGGCATTATCATCCATTAAGATTAATTCATCACCAATAACACCAGCATACGGTGTGGCAAACGGAGGAAAGATCTCGTCCCGATATTTCACAGCAGTCAAAGTTATTTCTGTACACATGTCGGTTACTGTGACCACCAGAGCTCAAATCATGATTTCACCTCCCCAATAACTGTGTCTTTCAACAATGTGACATAGGTAGAATCTGATGCCTTGTTGCTTGTTCTCCCCAGATCAGCACGCGAACTGAACCACTCTCCAAAGCAAACCGGGACTCGTCTGTGAACAGTACGGAAGCCCTCTGCTGTGTATTCTATTAAGAGGGTCACACACAACGGATCGTCTTGCATAGAGTCTTATTTGTGAAGACGTGTGTGCACCGTAGTAGCAGAGATTGTCAATATTGTCATCCCCGTTGCCTTACGATGATCTGAAAGGAGCTGAGTCATTGTAGTGATGCTCATCCTTTGGGCCAAAAGAGCTAGAAAGCGATCTTGTTCAGGGGTTGTAACTTATGAGTGGTCTTGAACAAGTCTTCCGGATACTGAATTTTTGACTTCAAATTAATTCCAGAGTCTTTGGACCACACTACGAAACACATTAAGACATCTAACAGCATCAACTTGTGATAACGCCATTTCCAACCATCCGATTGCCCGCCATCTTAACGAATCAGGTAAAAGACATCCCCTACATAGGTAATAATATTTTAGGACCAACAATTGAAGATCAACAAGCATAAACAAATTTCACAAAAATTATAAAAGTGGGATATTCGCAGTTTTCGCCCAACTTCCATATAAGTGTCCAATTCTTTAAAAAAATAGAGAAGAGTGCAATTGTTGTATAACGTTTTATTGAAGTTACTTAAGATCATTCGTATAAACCATATTTTTTACATTTATTTTCATTCTTTTAATAGTGAGCGTAAAAAAACTGGTTGTACCTTAACTTTTGGCCAGCGTAGATGTGTTGCAAGCTCTGAAAAGTTATCTTTCGTTGTTTTTAACATTGACTTTATGTGTCTTCCTACATAGCTGCCAACTTTTACGCTTTTTTGTTGCCAGTAAAATTTTATATGTGTTATTGCCTTAGTTAATTGCAGAAATTTGAGATTACATAAGACAAAATTTTTTATTAAATTTTTGTGATAAGAAGAAAGTGTAAAAGCTGACAGCTAAGTTCATATAATGAATTTGATACATTTAATCCTTCCTATAAGTTATATTAGTACACCATTTAATTAGCTAATAGTACTCAAATGCCTTTTTTAATTTTTCTCATAAGAATATTTGTTAACTCAGTAACCAAAATATTTTTTTTTTTTCAAAAATATTTTTATGAAGATAGTCAGGGAGTAAAATACAGGGTGTCAAAAATGAGCTAATCATTTTTAATAAACAATAACAAGTTGATGGGTGACAGCTGTTGAAGTTAGTCTTGCAGAAATACAGAATTACTTTCGGCACTTTCTTGTTTTAATTTCAAATATCACCGATAGCTGACGCTGTGTTGTATCAAACCGCTCAAACTAACTGACGTATAAAAATATAAAAAAGTTAACTCAACCCAACCTTCATTTTCTTTAGCTGTTGAAACTCTAAAAAGAATGGTTTATGTTTTGAAATACAAGGCTATTTTGTGCAGTACTAAAAATGGTCAGTCCATTTTAAAACAAGGTGTATATGTATTGAGCCGATTAAAGGTACTGGCTCATCATGGGGAATATTGGTTTGAAGATCAACCGTTGAACAATGCGTAATCAAATCGTAGGCGGACGTTTTAAATCTGTAGTACAAAATATTTATCGCCTGAAAAATTATTGGAGATGATCAGAAAGTCTCTATGTTTTAGTGACGACCGAACTAGTGGACATTCTTTCAGCGCTGTGCCAAATTTCTAACTCCAAGTGCTTGAGAATGGCTTGATCAAACATCATAGCCTACATCAGTCGGCTCATTGAATTGATCTTACATACAGGCTGGTTCAGAACTATATGTTGAAAATGTAAAGACAGGTAGAGGGGAACTAAATAAGCAGATTTCGTATAGGATTGTGGGGGCGTAAATGCAGCGTTGAGGCAGTAGAGGACGCTTTTGAGTTTGGCGGATGAAAGGGTTTCGCTGGGTTAAATCGTCTTTCTCCGCACGGTTTTCGAGCAACATGCATCGTTACACCAATGCGGAGGTTGTCGACATGCATTTCATGTTTAGGGCTGCGCAAGAAAATGGTGCGGCTGCTCAAAGGATGTACATGGAACGATTCCCGGGTAGGAATCTGCCGGATCGTAGAACATTTGAGCGTCTTCATCGGGAGTTGTGCGCGAGTAGATCGTTTTATGCTTCCAGGCATCATATGGGCATTGGTAGAAATCGCAGAATTCCAGCAGTAGAAGAAGTATTACGCACAGTAGAGGATAGTCCTTTGACAAGCTTGAGAGCCGTTGCACGTGCGCATCCTTTGAGCAGCCTCTCCATTTCCTTATGCAGCCCCATACATGAAATACGTGTCGACAACCTCCGCATTGATGTAATGATGCATGTTGCTCGAAATCGTTTTGAAAATGACGATTCAAGCCAGCGAAACACTTTCATCCGCCGAACTCAACAGCGCCCTCTACTGCCTCAACACTGGATTTCCGCACCCACATTCCTATACGAAATCTGCTTACTCAAGTCCCCTCTACCTGCCTTTACATTTTTGACATATAGTTCTGAACCACCCTGTATAACTAGGTATAGGCAGGGGTCGCAACACCCTGAATCTTTAATTATTCACCACCACTATTTTCAAAATAAAATTTTCGTCGTAGCTTGCCATTGCACATGTTAGTTATCCATCCAGATCTCGAAAGTTATTCTCTGGGTTTACCAATATCTAGTTTCTTCCATTAGTTATTCTCTAGTTTCTTCATCCCCTAGTTTCTTCCACAATATTGCTAGGGCTGAGTAACTTCGCGAGCCTCTAGATATATATATATATATATATTTGTAGGATTCCAGTTTGAACACTTCATGTAAATGATATGAACTGACACTCTAGTGCTATTATCCATGATTTAAATGCGTGAGCTGTAAATACTTTGGATCACGAGATTTGGCTAAGAACCAGTTTTCTAATTTTTGTTATGAAGCAAGATATAAAATGAATATAGCCGGTAAAGGTGCTATTAGGCCTAGTTGTATTTTCGTAAGGTAAATTTATTGTATAGTTTTGACCAAAAGTGTATTAGTTGAAATTAAAGTTCGTATTTTGTTGTTCATCGATTATTTGTCATATAATTCCAGTAAAGCGACTATTTACATATAATCTTCTTACATTTATGGGGGCTCGGCCGGGATTATTAAAAGTAAAAGCCACTAGTAGTGAAATGGAAACCAAACGTAAAGTGTTGTAAAACGCCAGTATCAAAAGTTGGGTTACGAATTAGCAAGGTGAAACCGTAATCGTATCACTTCAAGTACAATTTTTGAAAGATGGGAACTCTAAATAAAGCTAAGAGAATTGATCTAATAAACCTCTGCGAAGAATGCGGAATTGAAACACCAGAAAAACCGACAATACCCATCCTAATAAAGCTGATCAAGAGTTGGGAAAGTTACGAAAAAGATTTTATAAGAGATCGATTGGAAGTAGTGATAGCAGCTAGAAATGAGAAAACAGAAGAAGAAAGAGAAGAGAAAGAGAAAGAGAAGAAATTACAAGCAGAACTGGAAGAGAAGAAATTACAAGCAGAGATTGAAGAAAAGAAATTGAAAATGGAAATGGAAGAGAGAAAATGGAAAATAGAATTGGAGCAAAATTTTGAAATTAAGAATTTGCAGATACAAAAAAATTCAAGAGAACACATTAATGAAAACCCAAGGACAAATCCAGGTAAGCAATTTGAATTGCTTAGATTATTAACTAAATATGATAGTTCGAATGATATTAGTTTATATTTAGCTATGTACGAAAGGCAAATGGCGCAAACGGGCATTGATAAAAAAGAATGGGTAAATTATTTAATTAATCTAATGCCGTTAGATGTGATCAATATAATAACAAGGGAAAACGAGCCTGAAGTTCACGATTATGATTACATAAAAAATATTCTACTAAAACGCTACAAACAATCACCAGAGAAGTTTAGGCTGAAGTTTTTCTCATCTAAAAAGGAGCCATCAGCCAATTGGCGAGATTTCGCTTATGAAATAAAGATGTATTTTCAGCAATGGATTGAAGGTCTTCAAGTAAATAATTTTGAAGATTTAGCAGAATTAATTGTTGTTAATCAAATCAGGCATAATTTACCTACGGAAACAAAGACACATTTCATAGAAGAATGATTAGTAATAAAGAAATTGATTAATTAGTTAATAAATTAGATAATTACGAAACAGCACGAAGGGTTTACAATAAACAATCAGTTAAGGATACAAGTAGCAATTTTGATGACAGAAAATCGAGAGTGGCTGACTACGCCAATTCGAAAAGCCGCCAAGTTAAAAATAGGCATTATGTAGGTCACGAAAGCAAAGAGTTGCATATAATCTGTTTTGCGTGTGGCAACCCTGGTCACGTGAGTGCAAAATGTGCCATGGCGAATAATACAGAACAAGAATATTCAAATTTTTACCCGCAACGTAATAAAAATTAGCGAGAAACAAAATACCAAGATGAGACCCAAAACACGCAAAGAAAAATAGTTAATATGGACATGTTAAATGCGGAAAAAGGAAGAATTTTAGATATTCACGGATTAAAAACAAACGTAATAATCGATACAGGGAGTGATATTTCAATCGCCAATTCAAGATATCATACTGCAATAAACGCGCCAAAACTAACCAGCGACAATATATCTATATCGGACATAGGTGGAAAAGAAATTAAGCCAACGGGTTTTTCTGGCATAAAGTCTACGTGGACGATACAGAAATCGAGGATAAATTTTACGTGGTACAAGAGACGGACTGCGATTTAATAATAGGTAGAAAAGCAGTAGAAGGCATAACGTTAAAAGTAACGGAAGATGGTGTTAGAATAATAAGCGGCAAAACAGTTCGAGTAGGATACATTCAAATTAACGAAGTACCGAAAAAAATTGAAAGAGCAAGTATAACCAACGATAATCGTGGTTGGGAAGATATGGTTAATATCGACTGCTTAAATGACGGGGTGAATTTGACTCATATTGCAAATTTAGCAAACGGAGAAAAAATAAGAAAATTAATAAAACCATATAAGCCGAATAAAACAAAAGATACAGGATTATCCGAGGAATGGAATGTTGACTATCCATCTCCAGAAGAAAATTATGAAAGAAGAAGTCCTGCACATGGTAGAAAAGACTATGTGAGAGATCGCAGTAGAAATTTTGGTCATAAGGGAAATAACAGAAATTTTAATAGAACATTTGATAACAGAAGCAATAATAGATATAGTCAGAGATATTTTAAGCAGTCATTTAACCATGGAAATTACAATAAATTTGGATATGGGAAACAGAGTTCCGAGAATTCTTACCAAAATAAATCTGAGATTCCTGAAAATTTTGAGACTGAAAATTCTTTGATGCCTCAAGACATAACAGAAAATACTTCACCTAATTCAAAAGCAAGGTATAGTCCAAAATTTTCCCCTAGATACATGAACAGAGGCTGCTACCATGGTCGAAATAATTATAATTATGGTGACCAACGATCGTGCAAGGCTAGTTATAATGAACAAAAATATTCACAACCATCACATAAGAATAATTCTCATCATGGATTTAAAGGAGCTGATAGTGGACGAGATGATTATTCAAATTCTTATCATTCTAGAAGCAATAGGTATGTAGCTTCTAAAGATAGAGAGCAATACCCGGAAAGAAATTACATAGATATTAGATATGCAGATTCTAAAGACAGAGAGAAATATCCAGAAAGAAATAAAAATCATAAAAAAATAACTGTTAGGCATGAAAAAACATAACAAATCAAGATGCTGACGTCGAGACGCCATCACGTCAGGATGACTGATTTGTAGGATTCCAGTTTGAACACTTCATGTAAATGTTATGAACTGACACTCTAGTGCTTATTATCCATAGTTTAAATGCGTGAGCTGTAAATACTTTGGATCACGAGATTTGGCTAAGAGCCAGTTTTCTAATTTTTGTTATGAAGCAAGATATAAAATGAATATAGCCGGTAAAGGTGCTATTAGGCCTAGTTGGATTATCGTAAGGTAAATTTATTGTATAGTTTTGACCAAAAGTGTATTAGTTGAAATTAAAGTTCGTATTTTGTTGCTCATCGATTATTTGTCATATAATTCCAGTAAAGCGACTATTTACATATAATCTTCTTACACACACACACACACACACACACACACACACACATATATATATATATATTGTATGTATTTTTTTATGTAACATTTTGTATATAGCAGGGTTCGTACACTTTTACCACATTTTTTAATAGAATATTTCGCCTTATTTAAATGCAGAAAAATACTACAAATCCTGGACTAAAACGATGCGTCCCCAATTTCTGCTACTTAAACAATAAATAGAAAAATTCTATTAAAAATTGTGGTAAAAGCGCATAAACACTGTATAGCTTTTTTTCTGTGTTTGATTTATTTTTTAACTTAAATAAACTGTGGGATTATTTTTATATTTTATTATTTCTATCTTATTAATTTAATTTAATTTGTATTTCATTCATTTATCTTTTTAATGTTTATTAATTATTTGTATTTTTTGCTCTTTTTGGGCCCCCTTAACTTTTTTCAGTGTAATTGTTATTATGGACAGTCATAAATCTAAGCTCCACATTGCTATTACTAGAGATACGGAGCCAACGGCTCCAGGGACTCTGTATAATGATCTCGCTCCAAAGTCCAAGTTTCAATAAATATACTATGAAGATAATATTTGTCATTGCACATGTTAGTCATCCTCCATAGAGGGCTGCACAAGTCTGGGCTTGGCCCGAGTCTCGTACTCGGATCGGCCCGCGGGGTGAGTCAATAAAAAAAAATACGAGGCCCAACAAATCCGATCAAACTAAGCTGATAAGATATAAACAATTTTCAATGGACGTGATTGAGACGAGAATAAGTATAAATGTGCTTCACCAGCCGATGCTAGCTTGACAGTATCAATACAGAAATATAACATGACCAGCGTAGAGATCGGCATCGGATAGTTACATCGTGTTTGAGTCAGTGCATGTTTTTATAGCAGACTCGGGCCAGGCTGGAATCAGGCTTACATTTTATTCTACATATTCGGGCTGGGCCGAAACTGGACTTAATTATTCCCAGGACGTGTCGAGCAAGCAATTTGTTTTCTAAAGATAGTAATAGTGATAATGAACTTTTGTAAACGAAATCTTTGGAAATATATTTACTAAATTATAGAGAAACATTTTCAAAAATCTATTTTTTTTTTATTATATAGATTAAAAAGTATTATATGTTTCAAATGATCTTTTTTTTTTATTCTAAACTACACGAAATTTTTTAATGTCTTTATTTGAATGTTTAGTGGTCTAAGTGATCATTGATGTTGCCATTTTGTATTCCATGACTTGCAAACATATAGTAATATAAAATGTACTGTAAAAAATTCCCATAAATATGCATGCATGGGTTTATGGGATTTGGGGTTTTGATATGGGTTGGGATATGGGTTATGGGATTCATTGAAATAATCTAAATTGTATGTAAGAAAAATTGAAATTTTTTGTAGAAATTGAGTTGGTCCGGGACGGGCCTGATTTCATTGAGTTTTGCACGGGCCGTAAACTGCAAAATCATAAACGTGCCGGACCGGGCATGGGCTGAACTTATAGTTTTACACCAGATTGGACCGGATTAAGATAGCTTTATTTCGGGTCTGACTGGGCCAGGCTTGAAAATTTCGGCCGTGCAGACCTGTAAAAATCCACCTCCCGGAAGTTATTAAATCCTAACATTATTCTCTAGTTTCTTCCACTATCTATTGCTAGGGCTGAGTACCTTCGTGGGCTTTTTGTATATATTTATATGTGTATTGTATATAGAATTTTTCTCTGTTTGATTTATCTTTTAACTATAGATATTTTCTAAGCTTAATTTTATATTTTAGTATTTCTATCTCATTAATTTAATTTAATTTAATTTGTATTTCATTTTTTTTTTGGCCGTAAAGGGTCGTTTTATTGTTTACAGTCGAACCTCATTAACACGAAATCGCTTAACGTGAAATTTCGCTTAACACGAAATAATTTTCAGGTCCAGTCAGATGAGTCTGAAAATCTATGTTAATTAATTCGTTTAACATGAAATAGAATTTCGGAAAATCCCGCTTAAGGAGAATTTTTTTTTTTTCGCTTCAAAGTCAAAACATGATTCCTTCTGCAAAGTTTTCGATATTTCAAACTTAAATGTCACATACTCTTATTAAAAGTGGAATTTTCTCTTGGTTTGAAAACGATTTAAAGTGAAAAAGGGTTTCAGAAAATTCTGAAATACTGAATTCCTGTATAATCTCTGCTTTTCTTTGATCTTTGATATGCGCAAGTGTTCCCACATTAACCATATGAGCAATAGATTAGTCACAATGAAAGTTTGGGGAAGGAATTTCTTTTTTTGAAAGTGATTGTTCCATTACTCGGTTGACTGTATTGACAGTAACATAAACTATAAACCTGGGGTCTGAATTCTCCTATCTGTGAGTGAAAGAAGTGACTATCTCTACTTCACTAGCTAACTAACATAATGGAAACGCTGTTTGTTCACAGTTGCTCTGTGGAATTCTGTGAAAGATGAGTCGAAAACAACAAGTAGTATCTTAAAAAACCAAGCAAAAAAATTAAACGGAGGGCTGAAAAAATCGCAAAATGCGACGAAGTATGGGATACCTACAATTCTTCTACAATTTTAAAGAATCGCGAAAAGATTGAAGCGGTTTATGCTGTGAGAAAGTGCCAGTAAGAAAACGAATGTGTAAAAGAAAGAATGAAGAAATTGAAATTGCTCTCTTGCGGTGGATAAAAGAGGCAATAAGCCAGAACATTTTTTTAACTTTTTCAGATTTGCAAGATTAAGCAGAGGCTTTTGCTGATGCTCTCGGTGAGAGCGATTTCATGTTTTCTAACTGACAAGATTTACTGACAAGATTTAAATAGCGTCATAGACTTGTCTGCAGAAAGACATGTAGCCATAATCGGTAAATTCTTTCTTAGACATTGTTTTTTCCAAGTACATTTGCATAGATGAAGATGTGTTGACTACGGATGTGTCGATAGATGAAGAAATAATTGCTGAAAACTAAAGATGACAACATTGAAGTGTCAGACGATGAAGAAGAAATTGACACAGAACGGAAAAATTTAGTGTCAATAAATTAATCTACCGCAGCATTGAAAACTGTACAACGTTTCTTGATGGATCAAGAGTATACTTCCCGAGCTTTGGACAAATTAGATTAGGTCCATACGTTCCTAAAAAAACTACTCTACAAAAATTGAAGCCAAAGTTAATAACGGACTATTTAAAAATATGATTAGCATGTAAATAAAATTATTATTGCCTAAAAAACGATAATTAATTTTTTAATGAAATTTACTATTGCTTATTATTTTATTATTTTTTGAGAAGGGATATATATTTTGGTTAATTTATTTAGTTTTTATATCAAACATAGATGGCGCCACTATTATGACGGTTAACACGAAATTTCGGATAACACGAAAAAAATTCCCAGTCCCTTCAATTTTGTTTTAACGAGGTTCGACTGTATTTATTTTTTATTTTTTGCTCTTCTTGGGCCCCCTTAACTTTTTTCAGTGTAATTGTTATTATGGACAGTCATAAATCTAAGCTCCACATTGCTATTACTAGAGATACGGAGCCTACGGCTCCAGGGACTCTGTATAATTATCTCGTTCCAAATTTCTAGTTTCAATAAATATACTAATGAATATAGTGGATATAGTGGTAGCACGTATATCATCTATATCTACATCTATATATATATATATATATATATATATATGTGTGTGTGTGTGTGTGTGTACTGTCATTATGTTATCTAATATATATATATATATATATATATATATACTGTCAGCATATATAAAAGTCTGTATGTCTATTTCCTGCAAATATATACGTACTGTCCCAATTAAAGGTACGGGCTCATAATGAAGTGATTATTAGTTTGAAGATCAGCCATTGAACAAATATAAAACGTTAAATAAAAACACTGCGAAAATATTAATTTGGATATAGTGGTAGCAAGTATATAAAAATAAAAAATATAGACCGCTGCGAACTCTGGTATAGGGAATAATAAACAAAAACGAATGATTCTTTGAATAAGAGTATCGTGTTCAGTTTAATCCTCCTAGTACCAGGTTTTCAATTTCTACGAGCGTTCTTAGATTTGCATGATTCAAACCAGAAATTTAATTCTGTTAAATTTAGCTGCTTAATATAAAGTGTCTATGTGATTTGATTTATTAAATTTAATTTTTTTTTCTAGTTTGAAACATAAAAAACATCAAAACAAAAAAATAATGGGGCCAATAAAGACTACAATGGTACTAGAAGGGTTAAACTTTTCACTAAATATGACAAGTTACCATTTTCTGGTAGGTGTTGACTAACATTATTATAGCTGGTGAAAAGAAAAAGTATTATTTTATGAAAAACTGGGTTCTATTTTATACTGTATTCAACGAATGAATTCGTCTAAAATCACGTGGCTTTCATATTCTCAAATCCAACTTTCTGATTCATATTTTAATTCATTTTTGTTCCCAAACGTATGAATCTGGAAGGTGCTCTTATTCAGAAGCTATGTAATCGAAATGTTTTTCCATTTTTCGGTTATGGCAGAAATATTTTCAGAAAATGCTGTAAAAGCGGGCGTTTTGAACCGAATTTCCGGACGCGACATAATTCATTAATAATAAAATGAAAAAAAAAACTGTTCTATTACAAATCACATTAATAATCATGCCTGCAAGGATCATGTTTTTATGTTTAAAACTGAGTCAGAAAACGTGTCAGAAAGTTTTGCGTTGTTGAGTGATGAAAAATGTTTTTTTTTTTTTTTTTTTTTTTTTTTTTTTTTAAGGCACTCGGTTGTTGAAACACTCTCTTGAAAATATTATAAATTTGCAAGTAAAATCCGTGATATGAGAAACTCGCTGAATGTGGCTGTTATGTGGCAGCGAGGTATTTTGTCTGGAAATTCCGTCTTTCTCTAGTTATAATAAAAATTATGTGGCGCACATAGAATATAAAAGAGTCCACCGTTCTAATGTCGTCATGATAAAATTAATTCTAAAAAAAATTACGCCTTAGACACAAGTATAGTAGCTTAGAAATCAAGTTAATTACCAAAAATGTAATTTTTGTAGCGAGTAAAATTTAATGATTAACAACATGAAATTATATACAAAAACAAATAAAAAAAAATCCGCATAAATCTCTGAGCCATATCGGTTAACTTAAAAGCAATTATATAGATACAATATGAAAACTATTTCAAAATACAATATAATAGCAACAGTTTTCATTACTGGACGGTCTTACGAGTTCGAATACATATATCATACTCTATAAACCCTTACTTCTATAAGTGCATCGTATGCTATAGAAGTCAATCGATTTGGGTACATATGAGAATACGTAAATAATTAGCAAAAAGGATTTATTATAAAAATTGTTCTTATAATTTGTTGACCACAAACTGTACACAAAATAAATGAACAGTTTTTTTTTTCTGTTTACCTTCCTCAATTAAACAGTAAATAGTAATGTGTATAATAATCCACACAAAACAGTACATTATTCTGTAATGGAAATCTGCAGCGTCTTTAAGCCCTGACCTGGTCCGGTTTAAAGGCTGAATTGCGCTTAGCTCAAGTCAAATTCGACAAAGAATGTCCAGATGTCTTAACAAAATTATCCTACAATCAAAAGTCTTTAAAAAAATTTTTGCCTACATACGTAAAATATTCTTTTTTTTTTAGTACAGCATTTTTTAGATTAAATGTCTAGACACTATAAAAACAAAATAACATTATTAATGATCACTTATATAATTACATACATGAAAACATGTTAATAACATTAATCTGATTTAGAATGAAAGAAAAGATGGGTAAAGAAAGTCATATTTTTAAAGCTCTATAAAGAAAAAAAAATTTTAAATACTTGTCTTAATTTATTAAACAAAAACAAATTTTTATAGATTCCGATAAACAAATTTATAATATCATTTTTCCAAAATAAAAAAAGAAGAAGAAGGAGAAAAATGAAACCATTCGACACGGCATGAAAAAGTTCAAGCCCAGGGCCTCGCCCCAACGGAATCAACAGAAAAAAAGTAAGCCCGATTCCGTGCAGACTTTTATTTTGCAAGCATTTTCTTAGGTTAACGAGAAGAATCATAATCATGATTTCTTTAGATCCACTTTAAAATAAAAGATCTAGATATATCCTGAAAGTTAGTGCAATATATATATATATATATATATATATATATATATATATATATATATATATATATATATATATATATATATATATATATATATATATATTTAAACATTAGATGTTTGGGATGACTGTCTCTCTTTCTTGATACATTAATTTTCAGACAATTGGATTAGAAAAGTCCAACTTACAATTTCTCTCATTCATCTAGAGAAATTAAATATGAAGTGCCTTTTGTTGGTTAATTACATAAATAGGTTAGCAGATGAACAGAGATAAAGAACGTGCAACAAAATAGCAATGTAAGCATTTTGAGATCGTGGAAGTGTATTCTAAGATTACACTAGTCAACAAATTTTAACCTTTTTTCTGTATCTGTAGCTTTTAAATGGATGCATTTAACTAATTTTAGGGTGCTGAATTCGGTGGAATAATCAGATTCTCTCAATCACGTCACATTAATTAGATACACAGCAGTTACGTAAAGTCAACAGTGACATATTTGACAAAAATTGATAGTTGAAATACAAAAAGAAAAAAACAACAACATAATATTCATCAGTAAAAATGCTTTCTTGATTACTTTAAAAAATACTGTGAACTAATACGAGCACGAAACTGTTGCACAATAACCCGTAATGTTGTTATTAACAATGTTATTTTTCAAAATAAGATGATGTCTTTCTTGATCTCAGAATGCATCCAAATAAAGGTTTTAACCTACATAATCATTCATTTCCTCCTTATTTGACCACAAAATGTAAAATATAATTTACATTTTTACCATATATGTAAAATTTGCATTCTAAAATTTCGTAAAATTCTTACATGATAGAAAATTTCTGATAGCTGATTCGGATTCTACATGCAGAAATACATATAAAAATGGTTATTACAAAATAGATACAAAATGACTGTTGACTAGTGTTATCATAGCATGCAATTCGTTAAAGTCTGAAATAAAGCTGGAATTAGTACCAGCTAAAGGATTGAGATTGAAGAACTTGGCAATTATGCAACTGTCTAAGGTGACTTTGACTGGTTGGATACGTAAACAGTGTTGATCGAGAAAGAGGTGAAACAAAGTAGCAATATAGGAAAGGCGTATTGCATTTCAAGATAATCATAGAATGCACTTTAAGTTAAAGATTGAGTTGAAGCGGGAGTTCGTTGTTACGCTCTCTAGGAGAAAAGAGGTTGGCGTGGGGATTATTATAATTTTTTTTTTCAATTCTTTGTTTTCTGAGAAAGTTTTTATTGAACTTAATTGTCTTCGTTACCAAGATGAATACCCAACACACTGGGGGAGCCGCCATTAAACATTCTGATATTACATAAGTAGAACTAAGCGTTGAGTGCGTCAGTAGATTTGTAAATTTGTGAATGTACGTGTCCATGGGAGTATTTCAATAAAAAATATTTTGAGAAATTTAAAAGTATTATGGGCAGGTACTAACGCTAGATAACTGCAAAAAATTGTCATCTAGACATGTACGGCACTCTGGTTTGCAAGTATAATATGGAAGGGTTTTAGATATCTTTTATACGTTCTTTGCTCGCTTTTATCCTTTTGGAAAACATATTCTCTTTTTTATTAAAAAAAAAAATTACTCTTTCAAAAACATGTCATAGTCACCAATCTTCTTCCTAAATAACTGTGTTGTATAAGTTTTTGTGTCTTCCTAGAGTTTTGTGTTAGGCCTGATGACAGCATCCGAAAGTGCGACGGTGTTTTTTATATTTTTCTTATGGCTTATATATAAAGTGCCTTGCTTGTATTAGAAATGAGAACCCACTCTTTATATTTTTGTACGTTCAGTCATTTATCTGTATTTACACAAAGGCAATTTTGGTAAGAAAAAAATCATAGGAAAGCTATATGATACTTGATACCCTTGAAGTAAATACAAAATAAGTGCACTATCTTAAAATTCAATAGCTACTTCTTGCACAAGTTTTTTAGAAAAAAAAACCATTTTCTTTGATTATTAATGTAAAAAAAATATACTAAGTAAAAGTAAGTACTTAAATTTCAAAAACGAATCGTAAAAAAATTAGGCTTATTACTCGGTTTTGTAGGATACTTAATAACAAGGGTATGAATGCAGCCATAAAAATTAGCTTTTTCAAAATTGAAACCTTTAATACCAGAAACATTTTAAGATTTCTTTGTACCCTTCCGTTTTTGCATTTAAATCTCAATAATTTTTATTTGGTTTTTAAGTTCGTTAATTTTTCTCTTCTTGCTTTTACGCTTTATATTCTGGAGATGTATTTTTTGATTTTCACTCTTTGAAAGCTATTTCACATTCACTAACCTTTTTAACAATTCTGTCGTATAATTTTTTGTGTGTTCGAGAATTATTTTGTTAGGTCACGTGAAAGCATCCGAAATGTGATTTTTTTTCATCGTGTTTGAGATGATTTATTGATAAGAAATGTTCTATCTATTGACAATAAAAATACGCTCTTTAAATTTATTAACATTTTTATTTATTTTATTATTTTTTGTATGTTTATCTTTACTTATACAAAAGCAAACTTTAAGAAGTTCAGTCAAGGTATTCAATACTCTATACACTTAAGACTTTGTGCCCTAAATATAGCATAACAATTTGCTATTTTGAAAGTAAATAGCTTTTAGTAAAATATATTCTTTTTTTTTAAATTCTTGCAGGTTAAATACAAAAACTAATTGTTTATAACAGCTCTTGTTAAATGTATAAAAGCAGGCCATGTAAAATCTCAACTGTATTGCTTGGTTTCACCGGATACTTGAGAAAAAAAGGGTTGGAGTCTACTATAAAATCCTATTAATTAAAGTTGGAAACTAATTCTTGTGTTTTTTTGCCTTGATTTTTTTAAATAGCCTATTTACTTGGACACTATGGTTGAATTTAAACACTTGACTGGTTCAAGCTTGTTGAATTTTGGTGAAAGTTTAAAAAGAAAAAAGATATAAAAAATGAATCTGAAAAGATAAGTAAATATATTTTTATAAAAAATAAACTTCACAAAAAATAAGAAAATATGACCACGTTTCATTAGGACCTTTATGGACAATGCCACAACAAAAGCACAGTAGATTTTACTCTTTCAACTTTATTATTTGAATGCCTACATTTATTTACACTTTTTGCAAACTCCTTCACTGTTCCTGGAGAATGTGTAGATTAAACTATGGGATAAATCAAATATTTCACCAGTTACAACATGATAAAACTTGGATGAAAATTCAAAAAACTAATTTCAAATATTTACCAGAAAGGTTTGAAATGACAAAAAAAAATGTATTTAATATATTATTGTTATGTTTGAACCTTTAAGAATGTTGTACAGTTGGTCCTATAGGAAAATTCTTAAAATTACGGCCGTACGAGCTATAAACATTATGTGTTACTAATATCACATTTTATTAAGGTACAACACCAAAACAGACAAACTTTCTGAAATAAAACTTTCTGCTCTCCCAAAAGTCATCTTTTAACTTTATTTTGCAAATTTTTATTTGTTTAACTCCTTTGTGATAGCTTCTGCACTGTTCCTTGAGAATGTATGTATAGGTGAAGTGAAATAGTCTTAAATACTTCGCTAATTGAAACTTGAGGAAACTTGGCAGAAAGTCATTGGAAGAACTGCCTTAAAAATAATGAAAAACATAAGCATGTGAATATACATAAAAAAAATAAACTTCATAAAGGATTTGTTAACATTAAGGCCACATTTTATTTGTATTTAATAAACTAAAATTATTTTAGGAAACAAACAGCTAGTAGATTTTAGTAGGTCGACTTTCTGATTTGATTGTTTAAAATGCTTTGCATAAATTTGCTAAAATCAGTGCATAAAATATACTAATCCTACCTCATTGTTCCTAGGCAGTATCCCAAAACATATAACACTATATTATTACCAAATTGTTAATTAAGTTGACTATTTCACTAATTGAAACTTTATGGAAAATGAATCAAAGTCTATAAAATATTTTTTTAAGTACTACTACGCAACACGTATTTTTACTTAAAAGTAAACTTTATAAAAGCATGAATCGATTCCAATATTACATACTTTAGGGATTTGAATAATACAGCAACCAACAAAAAAAAAATCTGAAAAAAAAATAGGTAGTCGACTGTCAACATTCTTGTGCACGTGTCTAAAAATTTCATTAACATGCTGTCATAGTTCTCGTACTGACCTTTGAGTGTGTATTACGTTTGCAAAAGACAAATGAAACAAACCACAGTACATGTTTAATTTTTTTATGGATTTTAAAAACCAAAACGAGCACTCGGTTGGCTGAGTGGTTACGTCTACCATCTAAGTAGGATATAATAGATGGAGTAGTCACAAATGACGTTACTTGAAGCCGTTCCTATCTCCCTCATGCGTCCAATATATTTGGCCGAGTCTTGCCCTGGAGACTGCTGATTTGACTATTATTGGTTAAAGTCAAATATGGCGGATACACGAGAGGGAAAAAAAGCTCATTTGCTGGCTTCAAAACTTTACACAAGGGAATACTGATATATCTACTCCTTTCTTTTTTATCCTCCAAGCTACCATTCTGCCAATAGCTTACAAACATAAAAGAGGTGATTTGATTCCCACCGCTGGCATAGAGCGAAATAATATCCAAGTCGCAGATCGTATCAGATTTACAATTAGTTTTTAATTTACTGTTTCTAGAAAATTATCATCTATTATCCGTGCACGTATACGTAACAGCAAATATTTCAAAAGATCTTCAAATATCACTTAAAAGAAAAATTATAGATTGGAAAAAAATTTACATAAAAACAAATGCAAGGTTTACCACAAGGTGGGGATAAGTATTGCTTGAATTTTTTTATCATTACGAAGGAGATCTTGTGTAAATTATAGTACTTTTTCACACAAGTATATACGTAAATCGTATATTTATAAATATTAAAAATTTATATTTATTCAATGTACCTATTTCTCTCTAAAATAATATTAAATTAACGAAAAACAATCTTTGTAATAAACCTTTTGATCTCTTGCTTATAAAAAATTACAGTTATTGTAACTTTTTCTAACTTTGACAGTAAATATACATTTAGATTGAGGGAAGGAGGTTTCAAAGAACCTAGCACTGTGACCAGAGGTCTATTCTTCTAAATCCAGAATTTAGTCCTAGAAAATCTAGAAAATTGCTAGCTGAAACAAAATTGATCAGGCGTCTTATGGTAATATCATGAAGCTCCCAAGGCTCAATTACATGGCGACCTAAGTGCTCAAATCTGTAGACAGAATTTTTTTTAAATTAATATAAAGCATGCATAACAGTTGCCTTCCTATATAAGTAACTCCTACAGTTTGAGTCATTCTTTACGCATAACTGTAAAGTTCCTTTTCAAAAGGTACTACACCATTAAACCATCAATGATCATTCTCATGCAGATTTATGCTTCTTCAGTATGCTTATCATTAGGACAACCACCATAAAGCTCTTTTGCTTGCTGTTGAACTTTAGTGTTACACAAATTTAAATACTGCTTCGTCCTAAAGATATACATGATTATAGTCCTAATAAGAGCCCTGGAAATCCCAATAGGATTTAACTAAAGGGACTAATCCGTCTGGACTAATAAAAGGGATTTCATAATTCTGCTGTCCCTTTTACTTGCCTAATTATTACTAATAATTATTTGTCTTTTGGTATACGGTAATTTATCAATCATCTCATTAGCTATAACTCCTGATTGCCGAGATTCTCAGTAAAGACTAACCCTATTCTCAGCCGTAAATTGACAAACTATAAAACAACATTTGGTAAGGCATTTGGCAAGTTATAACAGTTTAATATAAAACAAGTAAAGCTGTATGACTATCACAGCAAATTTAAACAAACCTTTTCTTGTAGCTTTTTTCTAAGTCAATTCTGCAACACGTCAGAATGACAAAGGTTGCAACTTGAATAACTGTAGATGAACTGTGATCAAGAACTGTGATCTTAATGCCTTTATCAAGGCCACAAATACCAGCACCAGTTTTCTTGTTATTTTTGAACCATCTCAATATACCAAATTGAACATTTACTACCACTATGGTAGTAATGGAATAGACCTCCAATCACAATGTATTGCAAAAACAATTTTAAAACTTTGCCAATATATAGGTCCCTAGCGACCATACAATTCGAGGAACTCGCACAATTGCGGTCACAGCTACAAAATTGCGAAACTTTCAAATGGAATCACCCATTTTTTTCATCGCATAATGACCTTCAGGCTGAAAAAACAAATAAATGGTATTAAAAAACTAACTTTAGCAGTGGAAATGGCGACGTCAAATGAACACAAAGAAAAGCAGTGAGAATAATGAATACGACCACACAGACGATAAAAACAATATTTTTACTCATAATACAAAAATTTTATGCGTTTAAGTTCACAGACAATCACACATAACATTCAGGAGACTATGGGCAACAATAAATCACGGCATGAAAACAATGCAGAAGTTTACAATTTGATGGTGTTTTTCATGTCAGACTCACTTAGTGAATTTGAAATGTATACCTAGAATTTTAAATACCCCACGAAACAAAAGGTGATTGATGTGTATGCAGGTGATCCTTATGACCACGTAAGCGCGAAACATAAAGATAAATAATTATACAATGCTGATGACAATGTTACTCCCCATAGACCATAATGTAACGTAATTCTTTTGAGTGCCCCTATAAATGAACTATAAATGCTACACTCTTCATTTTCAATACCGAATAAGCCACAGTAAACCTCAATAACTATAACATATATCAATTACATGCCAATCCGACTATATTTATGTGAGTTAGAGCACGAACAAACGGCCAAACAAACCGATTTCATAAACATTTTTCAACTATGTTGAAAAGTATTAAAATGATGAAAATATCAATTGTTCAATTTTTTGCTTCAAATGATTTTAGACATCCCAAGTATGTGTATATTTTTTTGTATACATGTGACAATGTATGTGACAATGTATATTTTTTTGCGTAGCCCTGTATATGAATTTATATATATTCCACTAACTTATATTAGTATACTAAATAAATTATATCATCAAAATGCACTTGAAACGATTATTTCCCATTGACTGTAATGTAACGGAATACTTTTAACTGACCCTGTAAAAAAACTGTAAGTTCTACATACTTCTGTTTCAATAGGGAACATGCTAATAAACGGCAATAACATAGAAAAAGTTCATGGCATTCCGAGTATATTTACGTACGGCCAGACAAGGAGGTTCAATACATGGAGTGGTCTCATTTGCTAATACAATCTTGTTCTTAGGGCCCGATGCTGAATAAGATTTTATTGACGAATGAGACCCCACTCCATGTATTGAACCACCTTTCTTCACATCAATGCTGATTGATTTCTGCTTTTGTCTCGATTGGATTTCTATTGCTCTCAGCGCCATCTATTGCTGATAATTCGAACTAAAATCAGGAATTGCAGTTAAAAAAAGAAACTCCTGACATCATACAATACTTTCCTGCCAGAATTTTTAAAAATACCTGTCACCGTTAGTAAGTTATTGAATTTTAAAATCAGTCGTTACATTTTAGGATACTCGATAGGTTGGAAAGTGTTAAAAAGGTCTCTACTGTATCCATTTTACTTAATAATTCTGAGTTACAATCTTTAAATTAATCTTTCTCAGCTTGTGTTTTTTTTTCTCTCAATATATCAATATGTTTAAAAGTGGCAAAACTTGGATATATATTTCTTTATTTGCTTGACATTTTTTATTGACATTCCTTATGGCAGATTTTATTAAATTAAGGATCGAATTTCCAATAATATAATAGTTTATATATTTTTTAAATAATTAGTAAAATAGACTTTTTAAAACTTATGAATTCGGTTTGTCTGTCTGTCCATGCTCTAACGCTTGTAAATATATTCGGTCTGTCATGCAATTGATATATGTTATTGGGGTTTACTATGGTATGTTCGGTATTGAAAATGAAGTGTGTAGCACTTATCGTTTTTTTACAGGGACACTCAAAAGAATGCCGTTACATTACGCTCTATGGGGAAAAAATTAATTGCGGTTTATTTTAATGTTGTTATATAATTTCAATTTTATATATATCAATGAGGTGCACTAAAAGAGACTTAATATGGAATACGGTGTACGTAGGACTTATACTTCCTTTACGGGGACATTCAAAATAATTCCGTTACATTACGGTCTTTGGGGAAAAAAATCATTTGCAGTTTATTTTAATAATGTTTCATTGTTTCAAACATATTGAAATTGATATATATCATAAAGATACATTACAAGAGGCTTACTATAGAATATTGTGTGTATAGCATTCATCGTTCATTTACAGAGACACTTAAAAAAATCGCTAAGGGGACTTACTTCGAGGGGAAGAAATATTGCGGAATCCCATGTTATCCTATGGGAAAAACTTCTTCTGCGTTTTGTTCATTCAAATTTAAAAATTTCGATTTTTTTTTTCCTCCAGCATATAAATCCGAAAGCTCACCATACAGCCATAAGTTTGAAATATTTTTTAAATAGTTCTGAGTATTTTAAAATTTATGTTAAAGTTAAAAAAAATCCCGAAAAGTATAAAGCGTTTACTTTACTAGTTTGTAACTCTGGATTGAAAAAAGATATAAAAATTTTGAGCTTATACCATAAAATGTTTTTTTGTTTTCTTTCATGTAATTAGGCAACTTTTAAAATTTACTCTAATCAAAACGCTGTAATTTGACAATTAAAAATAAGCTATCGCCAAAGAACACTCCAGACCTGTCAAGTTGTCAACCTGACCTAATTGATTGCTTAGCTCTCCCCAAAAGAGGGGTCACGTTGGAGGGTCAGGGGTTGCCATAATTTGGAAGGCGCGTGATTTTTGTAAAAAAGAAAACTTTGAGCTTTAGTCAAACGATATAGGTATTTTTGCTCCAGTCTTGGGTCTTGGCAAAGTAGTTTGAATAGACGATAGACTTATTGAGCATCCATGGCTGTTTTCATATCCAAACTGGTTACTTTATGAAATATTTTTTTTCATTTTTGTTCGAAAACGCATGAAATTGGCAAGTGTTTTTATTTAGAAATTTTGTAATCGAAAGACGTTTTACAGTTTTTGGTAAATATAGAAGATACTTCAGAAAATAATGTCAAAGTCGGCGTTTTGAACCGAATTTCCGACACCGCAGCACGAGAAAGGAGAAAACGTGTCATCACGTGAGACGAATCGCTTATAACTTGATAAATAATTTATTTATCAAAAAATGGAAAACTCACTTCGATTCCAAATCGTATCAACTGTCAGGTCTGCCAATTTTATGCTTTAGAGTCTAAAAATGAGTCAGAAAATTTGTCAGAAAATTTCGCTTTTTTGAGCAGGTCATTTGAGAATCACCTTAATTAAAATTTTTATTATTCATCTGATCCTTTGATGGGGGGGGGGGGGGGGGGTGATATCTCGGATTCTATCAGATTGTTTAAAAATTAAATTTAGTGGGATGGTTGATTTTTGAGATATAGAAGAACAACTTTTGATTGCTCTTATAAAATGCTTATTACTGCTTAAAAAATATTATTTTTCCCGGATAAAATAGTTCTTAGTTAAACTTTTGATCCCTGAGTCCCGAAGGGTAGGGGGGGGAGGGGGTGGTACCATATCTCAAGGTCTGTCAGAACTTTTAAAAAGGAATTTTCGAGATGATACATTTTTTAGAATAGGCGCAGATAAAATAATTTTTTATTAAAATTTTGATAGTGGTGGGGGGGGGGGGGACTATATTTCGAGATCTATCAGATCTTTTAAAATTAAATTTTGCACAATGATAACATTTTAAGCATAGGCGCAGATAAAAGCATTCTTAATTAAAATTTTGATCTTTATCTCACCCAGGGATGTGGTTGGGGCGAAGAATGAGGGGGGAGACCATATCTCAAAATCTGTTAGACCAGCCATACTCAACATTTTTTTCTCGCTGGCCGCAGCCATATGTTTGCGACGTTAGGCGGGCCGCAACACATTTTAAAAAGTTTTAAAAAAGAGTAATTAAAATAGTAAGCTAAAAATAGTAGTATAAAATCAATATATAAAAGTTAATATTATCAGAAGTGTTGAAAAAATCGAACATAAATTTTTCGTGTCTTGTCTTGTTTTAGAATAATAATTTATTTTTTGTAAAGACAGACAGACACACTACAATTTATTAGCAAACCTTTCATAAATGCTGTAAAACTAAGAGAATTAATAAAAGCAAAACAAACACCTCATTCGATGACCCTGAAATTTTGCCTCCTTTCTTTACGGTCTTTTTATCACGTGACTATTTTCCCCAGACGCATCGTATCGAATTACACCCTAAATTCCCAAGACCCAAGACAATCTCAATAATAGAAAAAAGAGGGGTCATATTTGAGGTAAAGTGAAGACGAACGAAAATTGTCTTTTTTTGCTCCATAGCTTTAGTTTATATCAAGAAGGACTTGCTCTTTGCTGAAGATTTTGTGCTTATTATGGGACGCTATGGAAAGTCTATGGTGCGGCTCTGGTTATCTCGTTAGTTTTTAACTAAATATACACTTAGCTAAATATACACTTAGATATACATGTATACATGTTTTACGATTACTACATTATTAACATAAATGTGCAAGTATCAAATATATGGAATGGATAATATACAAAATTCCCGTGTTAGTTTTTCTTTTTATTTGTTTCTTTTCTTTCAGTTTGAGAAAAAAATGAGCGTTTATTTTCCGTTTTATACAAAACATATAAAGTAATACACAGTTATTGATTTTTTCTCTAAATTTTGCCTCCTAATGTTTCAAATTAAAATGGAGTATTCGAGATTTCGGGAAGTTTAATTGAAAGCCGTAAAATATCTCTTACCCATTTCACTCCCCCCCCCGGAGGCAGCTTATCTATCTATACTATAGGTCTGTCTGGGATAGAATTTCCAGACACGGGCTCGGCCATGCCTGAACGAAAGCTAGCTTGGCCCGGCCCAGCCGGTGTAAAAACAAAAAGTTTATCCCGATCCGTTTATGATTTTGCAGTTCACGGTCCAGCAAGGCCCGGTAAATACAAACAGTAAATACAAACCCGCTGATTCTACAAAAAATTTCGATTTTTCTTAACATATACTTAAGGTTCTTTTAATGAATACTGCATATATATTTATGGGAAAATTTTTAAAGTACATTTTATATTACTATATGTTTGCAAGACATATGGAATACAGAAGAGTAACATTAATGATCACTTAGACTATTACATTCAAATAAAGACATTAAAAAAAATTAATGTAGCTTAGACCAAAAGGAAAAAGATGATTAAAAATATCATAACTTTTGTTGTTGTATAATAACAAAACAGTACATTTTTCTCTATAATTTATTAAAATATATTTCAAAAGATTCCATTACCAGATGTTCACTATTGCTATTACTATTTAAAAAAAAAAAAAAAAATTACTTGCTCGCACGTCCTGGCAGGGCCGAAACTAGCGGGGAGTAAGGGGAGCTTGTGCTCCGGGCGCCAGTGTAGATAGAAGGCGCCAAAAGAAGATTTGATTCTTCTTTCAGTACAAAATAAAATAACAAGATGTGGGAAAAAAGTCATGCAATCGGACAACCCAAAGTAAAAATGTATTCGATGATTTTATTTGCTCTAATGGGACGGTTTTTCCATTAGGTGACCACAGGGGGGCGTCAAATCAATACTTGATTAACGAATTCATCCAAGATATTTGCAACATCAGTACACTATTAGAGATGCAATGGAGGTCAATTTGGCCGGATACCGAATATTCGGCTTCAGTATGTTTCGATCTGTCCTTTTTACATTTTCATTTCTTTAAAAAAAAAATTAAGCAAAGGTTTAGATTAGCTAGCTATCACTATGTTATTTTCTTTTTGATCTAATTTTTAAATTTTCTATTAACAATTATTTTTATGATAATTTCCGTTTTAGTACCAGTATTATAATTACATTATTTAAAATTTTTAGTTTATAATAGTATCAGCTAAATACCGTATATACTCGTGTATAAGTCGACCCCCCTCCCCCCCCCTCCCGATTCTTACGCAAAATTGTGAAAAAAATTAAATTTTCGTGTATAAGTCGAACTATATTTCTGGCAGTATGTTGAAAAATAATTTGTAATCAAGGATAAAAATAAAAAGGAAAACTGCCCAGTTAAACAGAGGGCATTGAGCTCACAGGCTATTCACACTAATTGTATATTATAATCTTACTTCAAAGAATTTGAAATATGCCCCTCAAAAAAATCAACAGTATATTAAGGGGGGGGGGGTCATCCCACCGTTACCCCCCTCATAGTTAACTAATGAACCCCTTAAACTAATCAGGGAAGTCTCTAATTACAAACAATATATATACAAAATTTGAAGAAAATCGGATAATTCTGCATGAAAAACCCATTTATCTAAATTAAGGGGGGATTAGCCCCCCTTTCCCCCTTTATACTTAACCAATGAACCCCCAAAACTATTCAGAGAAGCGCATTATCACAATGAACCTATATACAAAATTTGAAGAAAATCAGATAATTCTGCATGAAACTCTTATCTAAATTAGGGGGAGGGTTATCCCCCCCTTTCCCCCTGTATACTTAACCACTGAACCCCCAAAACTATTGACAGAAGCGCATTATGAAAATGAACATATATACAAATTTTGAAGAAAATGAGATAATTCTGCATGAAAAACCCATTTATCTAAATTAAGGGGGGATTAGCCCCCCCCCCTCTCCAATCTCTAACCAATGAACCCCCAAAACTATTCAGAGAAGCACATCATCACAATGAACCTATATAAAAAATTTGAAGAAAATCGGATAATTCTGCATGAAAAACTCATTTATCTAAATTAGGGGGAGGGTTATCCCCCCCCTTTCCCCTGTATACTTAACCAATGAACCCCCAAAACTATTGACAGAAGCGCATTATCACAATGAACCTATATACAAAATTTGAAGAAAATGGGATAATTCTGCATGAAAAACCCATTTATCTAAATTAAGGGGGGGATTAGCACCCCCCTTTCCCCCTTTATACTTAACCAATGAACCTCCAAAAATATTCAGAGAAGCGCATCATCACAATGAACCTATATACAAAATTTGAAGAAAATCGGATAATTCTGCATGAAAAACTCATTTTTCTAAATTAGGGGGGAGGGGGGTATCCCCCCTTTCCCCCTTTATACTTAACCAATGAACCCCCAAAACTATTGACAGAAGCGCATTATCAAAATGAACCTATATACAAAATTGGAAGAAAATGGGATAATTCTGCATGAAAAACTCATTTATCTAAATTATGGGGGGTTAGCCCCCCGTTTCCCCCCTTTATGCTTAACCAATGAACCTCCAAAACTAATCAGGGAAGCGCCTTATTACAAGGAACGTATAAACAAAATTTAAAGTAAAACGGTTAGTTCTATCAAGAGTTATCGCGTTACGTACATACATACGTACGTACATACAGAACCGGCGGGCACATAAGCTCTCAGGCTTTGATAGCCTGTGAGCTAAAAATTAATAAATTTCGTTAAAATAGTAAACTTTTTTTTTTACGTTTCTAATCAGATCTTTTTAATTCAACGTTTTAAAACTGTATAATTATGTAAAACTGAAGAAACAAACTATTTTGAAATCTCACAAGAATTTAATGATGCTTAAAAAGAAAAAATCTTTGAAAAATCTATTCAAGCCTTATTTACAAAGGTAAACAACTTCTTAGACTGCTAAAATATAGTACTTCTTTGTATTGTAGGACTTTTAGGAGATAAATCTAAGAAGCATTCTCATGTTGAATTCTTTTTAAAAAGGGAATTAAAATGTTTAAAAGAATGCCCCTGTATTGAAGGGCATTCTATCCCAAGAGAAAATGGGTGCAGGACAATTATAGGGACATTATTGTTGAGCTTTTTTAACACTTTCCAACCAAGTTGAAAAGTGTTTATGACTTCGGTTTGTCTGCCGTATGGCCGTCTGATAAATAAGTCTTAAAACCTAACGAGGTAACAAATGTCTGATTCATGTAATTCCCATAGACGAATATTTGCTGTAAATATTTGTGAATGCTATTAGCAGTAGTGTAAATAATAAAAAGAAAAATGCCCAGTTAAACTGATGGCATTGAGCTCACAGGCTTTTCACACTAATTGCATATTATACTCTTATTTCAAAGAACAATGTCCCTAAAAAAATAAAGAAATCGACAATAAATTAAGGGGATTTAGCCCCCGTTCCCCCCTCCCTTAGACTTAACCAATGAACCCCCAAAACTAATCAGGGAAGCGCCTTCTCACAATGAACCTATATACATATTTCGAAGGAAATCGGACAATTCTGCACGAAAAACACATTTATCTAAATTAGGGGGGGGGGGGAGGGATTAGCTCCCCGTTCTCCCCAATTTTGCTTAACCAAAGAACCCCCAAAACTAATAAGGGAAACGTCTTATTACAATGGACCTATATACAAAATTTGAAGCAAATCGGATAATTCTGCATGAAAAACACATTTATCTAAATTAAGGGGGGGGGCGATTATCGCCCATTCCTCCCCTTTATACTTAACCAATGAACCCCCAAAACTAATCCGGGATGCATCTTATCACAATGAACCTATATACAAAATTTGAAGCAAATAGGATATTTCTGCATGAAAAACAGATTTATCTAAATTAAGGGGGGATTAGCCCCGTTCCTCCCTTATACTTAACCAATGAACCCTAAAAACTAATCAGGGATGCGCCTTATCACAATGAACCTATAAACAAAATTTGAAGCAAAACGGATATTTCTATCAAGAGTTATCGCGTTACGTACATACATACATTCAGAACGGGCGAGCACATTAGCTCTCAGGCTTTGATAGCCTGTGAGCTAAAAAGTGAGAATTCTCATATTCATCACAACTTGATTTTTGACATTCTCGAAGACAATTACGAATATTTACGTATGCCAAAAATCAAGTAGTACTTAAAACGAGTATTCTCGTATGCGAATATTCACACCACTTTTCAATATGTGCGCTCGCGAATGTCAAAAATCAAGTAAGTGATGAATACGTGTATTCTCGTACGCGAACAGTCCCACTTTTTTACACTATTGCTAATAGCGCTCACAAATATTTACAGTAAATATTCGCCTAAGTGAATGATATAAATCAGACATTTTGTTACTTCCAGCACCGCAACAGTCCCATTTGATGCCTGGTGCGAAACACTTTTACACACCATCCGCGCATCAATAATCACCGCTGAAGGCACCGATAAAGCCTGCCCGCGCCTAGCCTAAATGATGGCGCCTGGTGCGGCTCTGGTTACCTCGTTAGTTTTTAACACTTATTTATCAATAAGTTCAATATTTATCAATTCCTTGCCACTTTTTTTCCGCTCTTGTTTTTTTCTGTCACGTTTTCCGATTACTTTTTTTTCGGTTACCCTGGCTAAAGCTAAATATACACTTAGATATACATGTGTACATACATGTACATACTATTAAAAGAAAATCCAGTAGATTTATATACAACATTACTTATTAAAAAGAGAGAAAAAAATTATAATATATTAAAATTTGATGAAGTTTAAGTTGCAAACTGTATTCTTACTTCAAATTAAAATTCCAAAATTTAAAATAGGTAAAGTACAATGGAATCTGTAAGGTGAAAATCTGCATTTTGAAAGGACTTGAGAAATTATCCAAGTACTAGAGATACTAAAGATAATTACCGAATACTACATTATTAACATAAATGTCCAAATATAAAATATATGGAATGGATAAATACAAAATTCCCGTGTAAATTTTTTTTATATATTTGTTTCTTTTCTTTCAGTTTGAGAAAAAATGAGCGTTTTTATTTTTCGTTTTATACAAAACGTATAAAATAATGCACAATTATTGATTTTTTCTCGAAATTTTGCTTCGTAATGTTTCAAATTAAAATGGAATATTCGAGATTTTGGGTAGTTTAATTGAAAGCCGTAAAATATCTCATACCCATTCCATTTTCCCCCGGAGGTAGGTTATCTATCTATACTAGAGGTCTGCCCGGGCTAGAATTTCCAGACACGGGCTCGGCCATGCCCGAACGAAAGCTATCTTGGCCCGACCCAGCCGGTGTAAAAACTAAAAGTTTATCCCTGCCCGTTTATGATTTTGCAGTTCACGGCCCAGCACGGCCCGTTCAAAAATCAGTAAATACAGACCCGCCGATTCTACAAAAAATTTCGATTTTTCTTAACAAGGTTCTTTTAATGAATACTGCATATATATATTTATGGGAAATTTTTGAAGTATATTTTATATTACTATATGTTTGCAAGCCATAGAATACAGAAGAGTAACATTAATGATCACTTAGACTGTTAGATTATTACTTTCAAATAAAGACTTAAAAAAAAAAAGAAAAACATTGTAGCTTAGACTAAAAGAAAAAAGATGGTTAAAAATATCATAACTTTTGTTGTTGTACAATAACAAAAAAAGTACATTTTTGAAAATGTTTCTCTATAATTTATTAAAATATATTTCCAAAGATTCCATTACCAGATGTTCACTATCGCTATTACCATTTTTAAAAAACAAATTACTTGCTCGGCACTTCCTGGCAGGGCTGAAACTAGCGGGCAGCAAGAGGAGCTTGTGCCCCGGGCGCCAGTGTAGTTAGAAGGTGCCAAAAGAAGATTTGATTCGTCTTTCAGTACAGAAAATAAATAACAGGATTTGGGAAAAAAGTCATGCAATCGGACATCTCAAAGTAAAAAAAGTATTCGTTGATTTTATTTGCTCTAATGGGCCGGTTTTTCCATTAGATGACAACAGAGGGGCGTTAAATCAATACTTGATTAACGAATTCATCCAAGATACTTGCAACATCAATACGCTATTAGAGATGCAACGGATGTAAAATTTGGCCGGATACCGAATATCCAGCTTCAGTATGTTTCGATCTGTCCTTTTTACATTTTCATTTATTTTTAAAGAAATTAAGCAAGGGATTAGATTAGCTAGCTATCACTATGTTATTTTCTGTTTGATCTAATTTTTAATTTTGCTATTAACAATTATTTTTATGATAATTTCCGTTTTAGTACCAATATTATAATTACATATTTAAAATTTTTAGTTTATAATAGTAGCAGCTAAATAATTTAGTAATAATAAATTACTTTTATGAGATAAACTTATACTGAATACTTTGGAAAGACAATATTTAATACTTTTATCTTTCCATTTTTACGCTGGGCATGTTATATTTCTGTATTGATAATATTAAGCTAGCATCAGCTCATGCAGCACATTTGTACTTATTCTCCTCCCAATCACGACCATTGAAAATTATTCATATTTTATCAGCTTAGTTTGATCCTTTTAAATTTTTTATGTCGGGCTGGTTGGCCCGCTTCATATTTTTATCACCCTGGCTGGCCAGTTTAATGTTTTATATCGGCCCGGCCCGTTAAAAAATTGTCTTTATTCTGCCGGCCTGGCTCGCGTGCGAGACTCGTATATATGCACTGCATTTTTCCTCTCTGATTCGCCTTCAAATTTGTTCCGTTCAAGAAATGAGGCATAATCTAAGCGATAACGCGCCAAAAATGTCACATGTGTGCCGGTCAGTTTACGCTTTGATCTTTCCGACCTGGGGTGGGAGATTGTTCAAAGTCGTAAATTATATCCGCCCATTCCGTGTGTAGCTCTTAGAAACACAGGGGGCGCTCGCTAGATATCTGAGTTCGGATTTTTCAAGTGAGTCGCCTTAAGTGCGTTTTCAGTTGCTGAATGCGTTTTTAAATTTAACTCATTTGTTGTTTGTTATCCCATACTTGGTGTGTATAAATTCTATAAATCATATACAGGGCAGCATAAAAGTTCTCGACTACATTTCCGTTTAATGATGGAAATTCTGGAAGGAAAATTTTAAACTGCGCGACGCGTTTAACAACCGGGCTAAATTTCAGCATTCTAACACATGGGCTGATAAGTTCCCGGTCTGGCACACAGACGGCGTTGCAATCGCCGAACCGATGTTTTTTTAGTAAATACTAACCTTTGAAAGATAGCAGAAAAAATGTCATGACGATTCGCCGTGTGGATAAAATGTTAGAGTGGTTTCAGTTGACCGACTTTGTTGATAAACAAAAAATTTATAAACAAGAATTTCAAGAATTGTTATTTGATGGGAAAAAACACCGTTCAAACAAAAGCTTGGCTTGATAAGCGTTATCCGGACACTGCACCAGGTAAATCAACCATTATTGACTGGTTTGCTAAATTTAAACGTGGTCGTACCGACACCAGTGATGCGCCACGCAAAAGAGGTGGTTACTCCGGAAAACATAAAAAAAAGTCCGCAAAATCGTTTTGGAGAACCGTAAAGTGAAGTTGCAGGAGATAGCTCAGACTCTGAAGATATTCAAGGAACGTGTAGATTTTATTTTGAATGAACATTTGTCTATGAAAAAGCTGTCGTCAAAGTGGGTGCCGCGCGTGTTGACTTTTGAACAAAAATAACAACGAGTCGATGATTCTGAGCACTGTTTGGAACTTTTTCGTTATAAAATTATGTTATTTATTATTAAATTATTATTATAAAATTATTATTATAAAATTATTATTATTATTATTATTATTATTATTATAAATTATTATTATTTATTATTAAAGTTATGTTATTTATTAAAGTTATAAAGTTATAAAGTCATATAGTTATAAAGTTTTGTTAAAAAGTTGTGTTTGCTTTATTAGACCGGGAACTTATCAGCCCATGTGTTATGTAGTATATATAAAAATCTATAGGTCATATACAGGGTCACAAAAGAGTTTAGATATCTTTCCAAATATTGTTGGTAATTCCTGGAATTGTGTTTGTTATGCGTTTAAATATGTTATTCGTTTTCCAATTACATATTATCTTTCACGTTATTAAATGGTAAATATTTGCAATATTATTTTGGAAGTGTTGAAAAGTGCTACATAATCTATGCTTAACGCATGATTTTTCGTTCTTCTTTGTTCCATTTTTACATATTTTTCTCTTAAATTGGTTAACTTTTTGAAAATCTTGTTCACAGTAAACCCTATTAAAAAGAAAACTGTCTATTACGGAATCCTGTCTTAAACGTCAAATTTTCATAGTCTCTACCGTAGGATACCATACAATTAAACCTGCTAAGATAACAAGTTGGACAGTGTACGTCAAACGTGACAAATGAGGAGCATTCGTACTAGTTTTATAAATATTCAGATCTTGGTGCAATAGCTGTTGCACTCTTATGTAAAAATGCATGAATACAAAATTTATTTTGTCTGCAGATTTTCATATTATATATATTAATATTATTTTATGAAATTGGGTTTTAATACACTTTTGCAAACAATTAATTACAATTCTGCTATATTAAAATTATACTATGCGCAAATATCCAATACAAGACAATGTAAAAAAAATCATTGTTATTATTTCACTGAAAAAATGAATTATATCGTCTGTTATTATGATACTGTTAATTTTCATAATAAAATAAGTACATTTTAAGCTGGCAACTTTTGATCTTTTGTTGACATTTACTGAAAATTCTAATGGGAAACTTAAGCCTAGCTTTCAAAATTAAAGAACTTGAAATCCATATTGAGACACTTTTTCCATTTAATATCTAATTCTCCGGAAACATCTATCCAAAAATAGATCCAAAAACGGTAGATTATAGTCGTATTATGTCGGTATTATGTCGGTAGTACTGCTGTAATTAAACAATTTTAGTATACAAATTCGGATTTTAAAATCAGTAATACGGAAATAATAGGACTCCATCTTAAATAGGACGTAATCACCATGGCAACCTAGAATCATTACCTATCATGGGGTATCATTGAATTAATTACGTAGGATAGGATTTAATAAAATGAAGACTTTTATTACTATTTTTTAAAGTTTTGATTCGATTTTCCTAAAATTTGAAATGACTCGACAAAATTCTGCTATAATTATATATATTAAATTTCAAACCATTCGGTTGGGTAGTTTTTGCCTGTTCTATGTAGACGGACAGACCAGACGACGACTATACGTATTTATGTAATTACGAACGCACCTAAAAACCAGTTCAAAACGGAATTTTTCCCTGTCTTTTGCGATTTCCTCTTACCAGGTTTTATTATACTAAATAAACACAACACTCTTCAACAATAAAACCTGTGAAAACGGAATCGCAAAAGGTTGAAACAAAATTCTAATTTAGCCAGGTACTGGTGTATAGTATTCTTATCGTAGGGACTTAAATTCTTATTTTTAAAATATAATTTCATTACAAGCAGGCTTCGTTTACACAGGGTTTGCTGAACAAAGTACAGAACAGAAACAGAAACAGAAACCTCCCACTCGTGGACAGCCAACCTCTTCGCATAGGAACTATAGTCCACGAGGGGGAAACCTATATCTACCAGGAACCCCAGTGTCCAAGGACCCGGAGTCCCCAGCAAGTTAAAAAAAATAAATAAATAAAAATAAAAATACAATCACACGAGCTACTCAATGCTGTTACTTTCAGCAAGTAGCGTGGGCACTGAAAGCACATTTGCAAATAATAGGGGAGAGTAGGGTAAATTGGGTAGGCATACCGAGTACCCTGTTTACTCGCTGATGGGTGCTGTCCAGCACCTGTCTTAACTACAGCCCTTAGAGTCCCCATAGCAATGTGCCATCGATTTTTGAAATGAGTTAATTTCTGTGTCCGTGTAGTGCTATTGGAAAGGAATTCACCTCAAAAAACTAAATTTTTCGCCATCTTTTCTGCTTTTCAAATAAAAACCAGCCTGATGGATCGATTTAGGTAAGTAAACTACTGTTTTCTATAGCTTTCAGGCGATATTTTGATTCCAAGTAGAAATGTGTACGCCCAGCTATCCAGGAGAACGAACATGTTGTTTGTTGGTCGTCTGTTGTGGCAAAACTAGGTACCTATGGTTTTACATTGAATTTTGTAATGAATTGTTTCTTCAATCAACACGGGGTGAAGGATGAATACAATGTTCAGTCGTCAAAGAGTGGGCACATAAAGAATGCAGCTGATACGAGAAGTAAAAGCTAAGAAAGCCATTACATGACAACATTAAAAATTGCTTGAAAACCTGAAAAAAAAAATACTGGACTTTAAAATATGTATACACGTTTAAAATTTTGATTCAAAATTTATTCCAATAAAGCTTTTTGTTATTGAAAGTGTAAAAAACTTCAGTTCTGATTAGTACCCGGTTTTACCCTACCATCAAAGTTCGGAGCTGTTTCAGATGGTCTAGAAAACGCCTTTCCCCAAGTAGAGTATGAATAAGTAATTTCCTGTGCCAACGTGCAGTTTTTCAATAGTCCAGATCTCCCCAAACACCTTTGTGAGGTGTTTCAATTTTTCCGCCCTTCTAGAAATTTATCAACAAAGGAAAACCTTTAGGTACCCGATTTTACCCTACTTTCCCTATAAATATATTATCAATGAAAGGATAAGCTTAAGTGATAAAATTTATTCAAACACAATATTTTACACCAATTTAAAATCTTATTCCCCCCCAAAATGCAAAATAAATAAAATTATTAGTGATATATATTTATGGATATAGATGATAATTTTATTGTGTACAAGCTTACAATAAACAAAACTGAAGATTTATATGGGTCAAAATCTCATAAGTGTGATTTTTGGCTGCTGATTTTTTGCTGATATCTAATTTTTAAAAGTCTCATATTATGCTCAATTTGCATTTTTATTAGTAGACGGGCATAAACCTTTTTGAAAAATAAATATGATATGGCAGTTTTTATCAGACAAAACTCAAATTGTAAGGGAAAAAAGTGACAGGGAGAGTAGTGACACTTTTTGTAGTTTTGCCACTTTACTTAAAAAAGAGCTTTTTTGGAATGTTGTATGCACTATACTCAAAGACCTATCAAACCTACGATTAAATGGCTAGATATTGGTTAATCTATTGTAAAGAATTTGAGCTTCGACATCCAGCTGCACTATGTGTCATTCTAGCATTTCCTGTGAGTACACTTAACTGCATACCTTCCCTCGCTATTTTTGCCTTGAAGACTAGCAGACGCCGAATTCTATTGTACTGTGAGCGGAAAGTTCGGACAGTGATGAAGTGGTAAGGCGTTACCCAAAAAGGGGTCTTATGCTTTGATCCTTGCCGAGTTCGTGGGAAAGAGTTCATCTGCGAGAGAAGCGATCTCTGCACACGATTTTTAGGTTTGCGCCCGAAACTTTGCCCTTTGTCTTAGAACGTCCAATGACGGACTTAGTGAAAACGAAACAGAGGGATCTCAAGGCTGCTAAGAGGCTGGAGAGTTTCGAGGGGCCCGCCTCGACAAAGCCCCCGCCCCCAGAAGAAGTTCTCCTGCGAGAATGAAAAAGTGAGAGAGGACAGTTTTTGGAGAGATCGAAAAGGAGAGTGTTGACTCTCTGGAGAAGGGAAAAGGAAACGTCAGTTTCTAACTCAGCGTGGTGTAAGCGCTAGTGAGGTCCGACCTCTAGAATTGATACAGCAGGTATCCGCTGAAAATCCCAGCGAAGTGAAAAAGCACACCAAGTGCGAGAGTGAGAGTTCTTAGACTCAGAATTAACGAGCATTAGTAGATCTTCCGAAGAAAAGGAACGGACGAGCCTTGGTCCGAATGAACTTTGTTTTGTAGTCACGACTGTCTGTAATGTTTAGAGACTTTTGTTTGTTTCAGTTACACTTGGAGTCAAGAGGTCATTAATTTATAAGCGATTGACTCACGAAAAATAATTAAATGCTGTAATTAACTTTCTTGTACATATTTTCATTAGAATTAATATTGGTATGCAATAAATTCTATTTTCTAATTTATACGAGAAATTCTCTGTGCCAGCGATCCGATCTCGCTACCACTCACCATCTTTTATCGGGTCGGTATAGAGGAGTTACTACAACTGGTGGCTTGCGGTGATGGATTAATTAGCAAAAATTAATGACAATCTTCAAAGACAAAGAGTGGACTCCGAAATTTAAATCATCAAAGTGCTCCAAGAAAGAGTCTCCTTGTGACTTGTGACCTGAGTCTCCTTAGACGCCCCTGTGGATCAACACAGCATCAGAAAGAGTAATCTACCAAGAATTCTGGAGAGTGTTCCCCCATCAGAAAGAGAAATCTACCAAGAATTCTGGAGAATGTTCCCCCATCCGGAAGAGTCCCCATCCGAAAAGTGTGATAGAAACCCCGTCTGTGCTCCTGAGAATCTCTGAAGTCTGTGCTTCTGACGCCCTGAAAGACTCTTAGTAATGGAGGTAAGCTCTTTTTATACTCAGAGTGGCTTTAATTGTTATTAGTGTTTGTGTAGGTGTTGTAGGCTTAAAAAAAAAGTTGTATGTTTATTTTTGTGAGAGTAAATATTTTGAGAAATTTTTCCGGTAGAAAAAAAAAGTATGATGAGATACTTCCGAGATTACTGTAACTTATTTAATAGACAAATTTTGTAGTTAAAATTAAATTATTGTTGAATTAATTTAATGCAAACTGAGAGTTGTGCAGTGTTACAAAATTTTAGCTGAATCTATAAATGAGAGTTCATTGAAAAAAAAAGTATTGAACGCATTTCATATTTTACGATAACAGAGTTGATTTTATATGTTTTTTGTGAATTATTCTAAATTTTTTAAGAGTGGATGCAGAGATTAAGACCACCATTGATTTAAAAAAAAAAAAAAGGGAATTGAATGAGACTTTTGCAATTTAAAATATTTTTACTGTGCTTTTTGAATTTGAAATTTTTGTTTTGTGTAGAATTTATCCCATATGTATTTTATAACCAAATACCAAGGTGAATGTAGACGTTAGGATAGAGTTGCTTATCTTTATATGTTGCATATTTCCTATATTATTGCTAAGCGTATTTTTTTTATGAGCGTATATTTTGGTAATATTTTGACGCACTTGGTAGGATTTGATTTAATCTTATTGTATTGTTTTATATTTGTGGGAAAGATAATTTCTAATTTTATACTTTAAAAATGTCGGAGCTTAAATATTTTAGGAAAGCTGATTTGCAAACGTTAGCTTACGAATTTGAGGTCATTTTAGAGGAAAATGATACTGTACCGAAAATTATAAAAAAAATAGAGTCGTCAGAGGGATTTGATAAAGAGCTAGCCTTAGCGCAAATTAAACTGTTAGAAAAAGACAGGGAAAATAAGTTATTGGCGGAGAAGGAAGAGAATGATAGACTTCAGTTAGAGAAAGAAAGATTGTGGGAGAAAGCAGAAAAAGAAAAAGAACGCGAACATGAGTTAGCTAGATTAAAAGCGACACAAGAGTCAGATGACCGGAGTACCGCATCCAGTAGCATCTCAGTTAGAACGAATCATTTACCCCTAAAAACAATTATGCATCGCTTTGATGAAAAGAATTCGGATATTTCGTTGTTTTTGAATTTATTCGAGAGACAGGCAAAAAAATGTAATCTAAATTCGGATGAGTTGGTGACGAACTTACTATCATTATTACCTGTGGGAATGGCCGAGTTAATTTTGAGAGAACCCGAAGACAAAATTGATGATTTTCAATATGTGAAAGAAAAACTGTTAGAACGCTATCGTTTGAATGCAGAGACATATCGACAAAAATTTAGTCAACATCCACGAAATCCTAATTCAGTTTGGAAGGATCTGATTTTCGAACTTAATAGTTTTTTAGAAGGTTGGCTGTCATGCTTACAAGTTTCGGATTTTGAGGGTTTGAAAAATTTGCTTGTCACGGACCAAATCAAACGGAGAGCGTCTCCAGAAATGCGCGAACATTTTATAGATAACTGGGCGGAGATTAAAGATCCCGAAGAATTAGTAAGGCTTTTAGATGCGTACGAAGCGATCAAACGCCCTTCTAAAAAAACGTGGAATCCTAAGCCACCGACAGAGAAGAAATTTGAAAGACCCAGAACTTTTGAAAATGGGCGAAACGGAAACAGAAATCCGGAGACTAACTTTAACTGGAGGGATCGAAATGATAATAAAGAAAGGGAAAAGGCGTTCGAAAAAAGGCGAGAAGTCAAGTGTTACGCGTGTTTGCAAAGTGGTCACTACAAATTAAATTGTCCGGAAATTAAAAAGAAAGAGGCTGCGCGGGTCAGTCACTTAAATAGTAAGCCGACACTTGGAGAAGCCTTCTCCCCTTATTTGAGTAAAGTATTAGTGAATGGAATTCGGGCAACTGCCTTGAGGGATTCAGGGAGTGATATTGATCTGGTTGCATACGATTTAGTCAGTCAAGATAAATTGAATGGAGATCACGTTTGGATTAAGACTCCGCTGGACAGTAAATTATACTGTCTACCCATAGCAGAGGTCACTTTAGAAATTGAAGGCGTGGGGGTTATTGAAACGAAAGCGGGAGTAAATAATAGAGGTTCAGATATGAATTATTATTTGTTGGGTAATCAATCTCAAAAGTTATTAGAGCGGGCGAACATGAAACCGGAGTTAGTAAATGCAGTTCTGACGCGCGCTCAAAAAAAAAATTGACCATACTCCAAAGTTGGAAGATAAGCGGATTATGCTTTCCGATAAGGAAGGGGAGAATGTTCACCGACGCGATGAAGCGGAAACTTTGAATTCGGTGAAAGAGAAAGAAGAAGCAGAAGCAAACTTTCGCGAATACGGTGAAACGGAAGCGTTGAATTCAAAACTTGAGGGTGAAAATCTAGAAAACCCTATTGAACTGGTCAGTGTAGATAAGGGATTATCGCCTTTGCCGATATGTGAGGAATCTTCGATCTTAGCAAACATTGAAAGAGGGGTTAGTAAAATGGAAAATGACAGGTATCCATCTCTCGAAGAGATTAGAGGGAAAGGGGAAATTGAAGAAACGCATTGTAATGCGGGAGATTCTTTGATAGTGGCAAAAGCCAGAGACAGTCGCGTGAATGTGGGGAAGCAGGTGCTTGTCCCATTGCCTTATCAGGCAGATATTTTTGGCGCGTGCCTTGAAAAAGTGTCATTACACTTAGGGAAAGGGAAGGTTAAAGGAAATGTGTCAAAATACTTGGACCTTGGGAAAAGATTGATAAACGATTTAACTACCGCATTTCTAAAAAGGTTCGGTGTTAAGTTGAAAAATCCGAGAGTGTGTCGCACAATAAGCGATAGTATTGCATGTTGGCATCGAAAAGTTAGAAAGCTTTTGAAAGCGTTAGTATTTGGAGAATGGATAAGAGAAACGGAGGAGAATACATTCGTGAAGGGATGTGTGTTTAATCTCACGAACAGGTTAAAAAGAGGTCGAGTTTTAGCCGTTGAAAATGTGTCAGAAGAACGAGAAAAGAGGAAATTTTGGTTTGACAGAAAGGCGGTAAAACGGAAGCTTAATGTGAAAGATGAGGTTTTAGTTTTAACTACCAGAAAGCCAATTAAAATGTCAGATAGTCGGATAGGGCCGGGAAGAAATGAGTCAATAATTACGGAAACAAACTATATTGTGAATGTTCCTGGGAGGCGACAGAAATCTCAGACTTCTCACGTGAGTTTAGTAAAGCCTTACGGAAAACGGGTGGAGTTAGCAGATATCTTAACGCGGGAAATAAACGCACTTAAGAATTTCTGTTTACCGTATCTAGATGATATGGCGATTTTTTCAGATAGTTGGGAGGACAATATGCGTCATCTAGAAATAGTATTGAAAAGGGTTAATGACGCGAAACCAAAAATCAAATTGGCGAAATGCAAGTTCGCTCAGAAAACCGTAAAATATCTTGGGCATATTGTAGGTGAGGGTAGACGGAGGCCAGCTGAGGCGAAAGTAAGGGCAATTAAGGAATTACCGGTTCCGAAATCGAAAACTGAAATTCGTAGATGTTTGGGAATGGCTGGATATTATTCCCGGTACATAAAAGATTATGCAGTGATTGTAGAACCATTAACGAGGGCGCTTAAAGGGAAAAATAAAAAAGAAAAGATTGCATGGAGCGACGAAATGGGAAAAGCCTTTGAGACTTTGAAAATGAAGCTTACTGAAGAACCGGTGCTTTACGCTCCTAATTTTCAGAAAGAATTCATTGTACAAACTGATGCTAGTGACTTAGGTATTGGCGTGGTTTTGGCTCAAAGAGAGGGATCGGAAGAGCACCCCATAATATATTTAAGTCGAAAATTTACTGATAGTGAGAAAAGTTTCTGCGCCACTGAAAGAGAGTGTGCAGGGATTATTTTTGCGATAAAAAAGTTAAGGCATTATATTGATGGACAAAACTTTTCTATCGAAACCGATCACAATCCTTTGGTGTTTCTAAAAAGAAATTCTGGAAATAATCCCAGATTATTAAGGTGGTCCTTAGCTCTGCAACCTTATAATTATGCCATTTCTCATCGCGCAGGCAAAGACATTCCGCATGTTGATTGTCTGAGTCGAGTTTAAGGAGATTTCTTGATAAACTTTTGTATATAATTATTTTAAGATTTTTTATTTTTTATTTCACTGTGTTTTATTTCATTTTATGTTCATGATTTCTTATCAGAGCGCGAAAAAAAAAAAGGAAGGTAGTATTATCTTATTCATGTATGTTTTATTTCTTGCCACTCTGATGTAATTTGAGCTTGCAATTCTTTATCCGACTCTTAGAGATTCTTAGTGTTTCACCCTTAAGAATCGTTTGAGGAGGAGGTGCTGTAAAGAATTTGAGCTTCGACATCCAGCTGCACTATGTGTCATTCTAGCATTTCCTGTGAGTACACTTAACTGCATACCTTCCCTCGCTATTTTTGCCTTGAAGACTAGCAGACGCCGAATTCTATTGTACTGTGAGCGGAAAGTTCGGACAGTGATGAAGTGGTAAGGCGTTACCCAAAAAGGGGTCTTATGCTTTGATCCTTGCCGAGTTCGTGGGAAAGAGTTCATCTGCGAGAGAATCGATCTCTGCACACGATTTTTAGGTTTGCGCCCGAAACTTTGCCCTTTGTCTTAGAACGTCCAATGACGGACTTAGTGAAAACGAAACAGAGGGATCTCAAGGCTGCTAAGAGGCTGGAGAGTTTCGAGGGGCCCGCCTCGACAAAGCCCCCGCCCCCAGAAGAAGTTCTCCTGCGAGAATGAAAAAGTGAGAGAGGACAGTTTTTGGAGAGATCGAAAAGGAGAGTGTTGACTCTCTGGAGAAGGGAAAAGGAAACGTCAGTTTCTAACTCAGCGTGGTGTAAGCGCTAGTGAGGTCCGACCTCTAGAATTGATACAGCAGGTATCCGCTGAAAATCCCAGCGAAGTGAAAAAGCACACCAAGTGCGAGAGTGAGAGTTCTTAGACTCAGAATTAACGAGCATTAGTAGATCTTCCGAAGAAAAGGAACGGACGAGCTTTGGTCCGAATGAACTTTGTTTTGTAGTCACGACTGTCTGTAATGTTTAGAGACTTTTGTTTGTTTCAGTTACACTTGGAGTCAAGAGGTCATTAATTTATAAGCGATTGACTCACGAAAAATAATTAAATGCTGTAATTAACTTTCTTGTACATATTTTCATTAGAATTAATATTGGTATGCAATAAATTCTATTTTCTAATTTATACGAGAAATTCTCTGTGCCAGCGATCCGATCTCGCTACCACTCACCATCTTTTATCGGGTCGGTACAGAGGAGTTACTACACTATAAATATCAATATTTAAATTAATAATGGGGACAGTAGTGTTGGAAGTTATGCTCATCTTTTCCCCCATTCTTTTCAATCCATAAAATCTTCTTTATGAACAAATAGGAAGCAATGGCGACTTTTTAAGAACAACATGTGCTCCCCTACTGGGAACAATGCTGAAAACGATTGCATACTGACATCTGGTGGAAATAGGAAGAAATTTATACACCGGGACAGTAGTGACCAAAAAAGTGAGAGACAACTTTAAACCCAACAAAAACAAATATGACACATTTCACTCATATACAAATTATAATATTATGCTCCATGATATTCATATTTATAATAAATGCATTAGTTTTTTTCAAGTTTTTTTTAATAATTATTGTTTGTTGATGGTTTTAATGATCAAGTTATGGGTTGAGGAGAGAAGACAGTACTGACATTTGATATATTTAAATTCTGTTTTAAAGATTAAAAAAAAAGGAGATTTTCACAGTAGAAATAACACAGTATTGTAGAACAATCACAGAGAAACATTTTAACATTAAATGAGAATTTATATTGCAAAGAAATGCGGAGCGATATACTGGGGACTGAGAAATTCCATTTATAAAATTTTGGTCTTCTCGAAAAATTTTCAAAAATTTTAAAAGTTTTGAGCAAATGCTCCGCAAATTTTCGCTTACTTATTCAACAAACGTCCAACTCTAATAAATTATTTTTTATTTATTTATGTAATACCCCTATAATCTATTTCTTAATTATAGCTATTTAATTATTTTTACTATTTACAACAAAACTTATCCTCTACTTCAGAGCTTGATTGCTGCAGGTGCAAACTTCGACCATTATTTCTGAAAAGTAATCGTGACCTAACTTAAATGAAGAATTTCTGTCAAAAATAAGGCAAAAATTACTATTCTAAAATGGTGGTGGAAGTTTGCCCCAACGACAATCATGCTTTGCTGTATTTTAAAGTAGGAGGATGTAGTCACTTATATTCATATGAGCAATTGCCAATTTTTAATAACATTCTCTTTCTTAAAACCAATATTCTGCTAGCGAAAAAAAAAAGAAAGAAAGAAAGAAAGAAAAGGAGAAAATTCCTCTATCTACCATTTAAAATTGCGGTTTTTCATTTGATTAATTTTTAATAGATGGCAGCACGTCCGATTATCTTTTACTGTTTATAATTGTACTTTTTTTTAAATCACCTGGTATAGTTTAAGCAAACAGTACTAATAGTAGAAGCACTTCAGTGTTATTAAAACGGGCATTAAATGCCCGTTTTAATATTTTTTAGTCCTCTGCGTTCCAATTTGTAGTCAAATTCATGGCTTAACAGTAATTATAGAGCCCATAAAATGAAGACCCCATGAGAATATAACTGAATGAAATTACAAGTTTATATTCTACTCTAAAAAATTCTAACTTGACTTATAACTTGAAATATTTTTTCCAAACTTTCAAAGAAAACAAAATGGTGACGTCATTTTACAAAAAAATGGTTTTGAGCCCATACAACATTTTTTAAAAGTTGGCGCCACTGTTTGTATTTAAGTTACTTATTAATTATTTTAAAATAAAACTTTTTTTAAAGGTAACAAATTAAGTAATTTGTTCTAAAATTTTAGGCAGTTATTCATATATAGTTATTCATAAAAAGTATACAGTAAAAATTTTGCACAAAGAACTGTCAATATTAATTTGCTTTTATTAAGCCATGTTTATACGACGACTTTTTCCAATTCATTAAAAGGCACGATTGCATTTGATAATACATCAGCATTTGAGCATAATTTTATTCATTTGTTTCTGTATTTTCTTGAAAACTTAACAACGTTTACCAGAATTGAAAACAATCTACTGAAAACAACAAACTGCAAATACCTACTGAAAACAACAAACGGAATATAAATACTGAAAACAACAAATCGAAAACATTTGCAAGAACCATCATCACAAGCTATTTTTTTCACGATCTTTTTTTAGTAATAAAATCCTGAAAAGTACTTTGTTTTTCAGTGAGAAAAACTCTATAAATTTTGCAAAGTGTACAAATTTGCACGCTCATAACGCAGGAAGGTGGCTCAGAGTAGAACTTAAGGCTGTTCTCAAATCCAAAAAGGCTACTTTCAGACACATTTTTTAATTATTTTTTGTACGGAAAGGCATGAAATGAGCAGATTTGATTTTTCCAAAACTTTGTAATCGAAACACGTTTTCGATTTTTTGGTAAAGGCAGAAAAAGATTTTTCAGAAAACATCGTAAAATTCGACGTTTTGAACCGATTTCCCCATGCTTCAGAAGCGAGAAAGGAGAAGAACATGTTACGAATCACTTTATAACTGGATAAACAATTTATTTATCAAAAAATTGAAAACTCATTTCCATTCCAAATTGCTTACATGATCAGGCCTGCCAATTTTATGCTTTTGTGTTTAAAAATGAGTCAGAAGCTTAAACCGGCGCAGTTTTGGCGCTGTTATATGTAGACAGACGGACCAGACAACAACTAAAGGTGGCACGTATTTATATAATTACGAACGCACCTAAAAAGAGAGATCCTTTAAGAACAGTACGCATAAAAATAAGTTAAAAGTATTAATTTCCTGAAGAGATATTTTAAAAATACGAATACATCACACGCCCATATATATTTAACATTAACGAGGAGAATTTGAGATCGCACTGATCAAAAGCTTTAAGAGATTCGACTAAAGCTTCGGTATGCACTGAAAGTTCAGCTGTTTTGTCACAGAAACCACAGTTCGCTGAAACTTGCACTAAACGAAAAGGAAATTCATAGATGTAATATCTTGAAATTAATCACCCAGATGAATTTCGAGAACATCACCCAATTATATGAGACGGAATCCAATTGGTAGTCTCAAAACATTTTAACAAGCAGATGTGAACAATATGCTTTTCGTTTTGTGTTAATGACTGATACTGCGCCAGAAACAAGCAACTTCTCGAAGCAGATGCTTATAACTGACTATAAGCAGACATTATTTTTATATTTTATTTTAGTGGCAAGTGTTTTTTATTGTAAATATTAACCTCATCCGAGAAATTAATAAACAAAAAACCCACTTTTCATTTCCTCTTGCAATGGGAAAAATAAAAAGACCTTGATCATCTAATAAAGAGAAAATCTAGCTTCAACTAATGAACAATTCTTTCAACGCATAATGAATTACAAAGTAAGATGTATGACCACTCAACTTCAAGTAAATGATCAAAAACTTTTCTGAATTGATGAACTATTATTATATGAAATATGTTAAAGACATTGGAACAATAATTATAGCAGGAAATGAAACATTATTACTCCGATTACGTTCTTACGGAGAAACCTTGCAATATGTGTAATTTCCACTGACGTAAGAATGATGTAATGATAAACTCTGAACTCTGTTTTTATGACTTTAATTCTTCAGTCCTGTATCAAAATGTAAACGCTAAATACGTAGAGCGAATAAGCTCAAAGATGTCAACTAAAATATAATCAAAACTTAATGTTAAAGTTAATTCTTGTAACGTCCATATGCTCTAAATTACTTAATATATATTTAATCAAGATTGAGGAAGATGTGTAAATTTATTTAGCCTCATACTAATATACATATTAGATTTCAGCAAAAAGATGATATACGCAGTGCGATCGATTTAAACCTTGGATTACAACTAAAAATTGGATTACAATCAGAAGTAAGATGCACCTTCAGAAAAGGTAAGATAATTTTATCTTATACTTTTTCTAAGAACTTTTTGAGACAGTTTCGCGCTGCACGAACTCCTCCTTCATTTTTTACGCCACACAAAAATGTTAGCTCATTATCTAAAATGTAATAGCTTCAGCAACACGCAGCTTAACTGCTCCTTCAAAAAAATATATATATGAAATCAAAAATGGAATCCTTATCTTGGTGTAAAAACACACACACAATTAATCCTCTGTTACTTTTCAGTACAGCTTGGATGAATCGTAAGAATATTGCTCACTATAAATAAATGTTCTTCACTTAATAACAAAGGATAATTCAAATGAAAGTATGTTTGTGCTATCCCTGACCATGTGTCATCACGAATCCCGAGCCGGATACGAGATCAGATGTATAACAGGTAAATGAATTTTACTTACCTCTATTTTTCTACGAGCAGCATATAGCCACTTGTTTTGTTTATTCATGAGAGAGCGCGATTACGCTATCGAGTGTTTTTGGCTCAACAGGCCATAAATTTCCTACATAGTAGAACAAAATACTTCCTTCCCTTAATACACTCAGTAATAATCCCCATTCTTTAATAACGATGTTCTTTAATAATCCCTAATCACCATTTTTTATGTCCACCAGTCTCTCTACAATAATTATACGAATAAAAGGAATAAATATCAATAAATGCCCCTTTAAATGGATTCCGTCATAATCACCATTATTTAATAAAAATATTTTTTTTTTCTGTGTCAACCAACAACTTCACAATATTCATTAATGTAATAGAGCAGAATACCCCAATCTGTTTATTTTAATACACTCCATAATAATCACCATCTTTTAAAAACAATATACTTTAATAACCACTGATGACCATTTTTATGTCCACTGGTCACTCTACAAGAATAATACGTAAAATTTAAATAAATGTCAATCCCCCCCTCCCCCCCACACACCTTTAACACATTCCGTAGTAATCACTTTTCCTTAATCATTATTTTTTTTTCTGTGTCCACCAACTACTTCACAATACTCAAAGGTGTTGTAGAACAAAATACCAATATGTTTCCTTTAATACACTTCGTAATAATCACCATTCTTTAATATAGCTGTTCTTTAATAATCAATAATGACCATTTTTTATGTCCACTAATCACTCTACAATAATCATAGATATAATAGAAATAAATGCCCACTTAAATGCATTCCGTAACAATCACCATTATTTAATAAACGACATTTTTTTTGTGTCTACTAGCAAATTCACAATACTCATAGGTGTAGTGGAAAAATACCAAACTGTTTCCTTTAATACACTCCGTAATAATCACCATTTTAGGTAGATTTCGTAAGAAATACTACCTATTACATTCTCACCTAAGTTGGAATTTTTGAAATTTTTTTGCAGATCTACGCCAATCATGACTCCCAGAACCCAAAACCACCCCCAGTTCAAAACTTTATCTATCTATCTATCTATCTATCTATGTCACTTTTTTATGGACACGATAACTGCAATAATTCTGCACAGAGCTCTTCGAAACTGATACATAAAATCAAGGGGCATAAAATCTCGGTCAAGTTCGTTAATGGGCAAAATCGAACCAAGGGGGGGGGGGAGGGGGGCTTTTTGTGAAAACAGAAAAAACCCATAATTTCTTAATTATGATACGTATATTGAATCCGTTTGAAGTTATTATTACTTCTAGGAGAAGGGCCGAAAATGTATGTATGACAGATTTTTGATATAATTAAAAATGGCCCCAAGGGGGGGGGAGAGGGTGTTTTAGAAGAAAAAAATTCATAACTTCGTCAATTCACAAGATATCAAATCCGCTTAAATTTATTATAAATCCTCTTAATATTATCTAAAACTCTTATATTGTCAAGTTTTTTATAGGACAAACCCTTATAGCAAAAAAAAAAAAAAATTAAAAAAAAAAAAAAAAATCCCTGCCGGCTCCGCCTGCAAACAAGTTATTTTTCGAAGTAGGCGGTTCCAACTCCTGCATCTTTTCGAAACTGATGCATAAAATCAAGGGGCATAAAATCTCGGTCAAGTTCGTTAATCGGCAAAATCGAACCAAGGGGGGGGGGGGGGAAGCTTTTTGTGAAAACAGAAAAAACCCCATAATTTCTTAATTATGATACGTATCGAATCCGTTTGAAGTTATTATTACTTCTAGGAGAAAGGCCGAAAATTTATGTATGACAGATTTTTGATATCATTAAAAATGGCCCCAAGGGGGGGGGGGGGTTTAGAAGAAAAAAATTCATAACTTTTTGTAAATCCTCTTAATATTACCTAAAACTTTTATATTGACAAGTTTTTTATAGGACCAACTCTTATAGCAAAACAAAAAAAAAAAAATCCCTGCTGGCTCCGCTTGCAAACAAGTTAGGTTTCGAAGTAGGCGGTTTCAACTGCCACATCATGGCAAAAAGGTCATTTCTTCCGCAATTCCCAACAAACAGGCGCCCCACGGTCTGCGTCTGCGAAATCTACCTGTGCCTGTAGGCCGAGCCGTCAGGGATTTTTTTTTAATTATGACGTTCTTTATTAATCACTAATGTCTATATTTTATGTCCACTAGTCACTCTACAATAATTATAAGTATAATAGAAATACATGTCAATATCCCCTTCCCCACCTTATACATTCCGTAATAATCGACATTTTTAAATAATCACCATTACTTTTTTTATGTGTGTGTGTCCACCAACAACTTCACAATACTCCCAGGTGTTGTAAAACAAAATACCAATCTGTTTACTTTAATATACTCCGTAATAATCACCATTCTTTAATATAGTTTTTCTATAATAATCACTAGTGACCATTTTTTATGCCCACCATTGACTCTATTAACAATCATAAGTATAATAGAAATAAATGTCAATGAATTCTCACCTTTATTACATTCCGTAAGAATCACCATTCTTTAATAAACATTTTTTTTTCTTTCTGTGTCTTACCAACAACTTCACAATACTCATAGGTGTAGCGGAAAAAATACTAAACTGTTTCCTTTCATACACTCCGTAATAATCACCATTCTTTAATAACGATGTTCTTTAATAATCACTGATGACAATTTTTTGTGTCCACTAGTCACTCTACAATAATCATAAGTATAATTGAAATAAATGTCAATGTCCCCTCCCCAACTTTAATACCATTCCGTAATAATCAACATTTATTAATAATCACCATTACTTTTTTTGTGTCCAGCAACCACTTCACAATACTACCAGGTGTTGTAGAACAAAATACCAATCTGTTTCCTTTAATATACTCCATAATAATCACCATTCTTTAATATAGTTGTTCTTTAACCCTTTTTATCCTGACGGTACTTATAAGTACCACTTTAATAAAACACCTATATATTCGTAATATGACCGTTTTTCCTAACGGTATTCATAATGGCACAAAGAGTGTATTTCTGACAGCAGGCAGGAGATGGCAAATTCAAGCACATATCCTCTTTCTTTGCATTGTGGGGATTTTACATTTGCCACGCAACATTCGAAATCCATTTTGCAATAGAATTGACATGCATGTTGTTTTTCATTTGAGTAATTTTAGTTGTTTATTACCGGTTATTTAGTACTATTATTTTCTATTGTTTTCTATACTCTACAGGTGAACATTTCCTATATTTTATTTGAAACTTACTATTTGAAATTTACTATTTTATTTTATATCATAGGGTAAAAAATTTATGGTGGTTACAGTTGCATAATTAACCACTAAAACACTATAAAAATTATTTTCCTCTTTCCTATGTTTATTCTGCACCAAAACTTATCCAATGATGCAAAAATACAATTAAAAAGTAGCTGGAAAATTAATTCAGGATATAAAGGGTTAATAATCACTAATGACCATTTTTTATGCCCACCTATCACTATACAATAATCATAGGTATAACAGAAATAAATGATAATAGAAATAAATGCTCCCTTAAATACATTCTGTAATAATCACCATTGTTTAATAAACTATTTTTTTTCTTTCTGTGTCTACCAACAACATTGCAATACTCATAGCTGTAGTGGAAAAAATATCAAACTGTTTCTTTTCATATACTCCGTAATAATCACCATTCTTTTATAACGACGTTCTTTATTAATCACTAATGTCTATATTTTATGCCCACCATTGAATCTATTAATAATCATAAATATAATAAAAATAAAAGTCAATGAATCCCCACCCTTATTACATTCCGTACGAATCACCATTCTTTAATAATCGACATTATTTGTGTCCAACAACCACTTCACACTACACCCAAATGTAGTAGAACAAAATACCGATGTCCTTCCCTTAATACACTCCATAATAATCACCCTTTTTTAATAACGACATTCCTTAATAATCACTATTCACCATTTTTTATGTGCATCAGGTTCTCTTCAATAATCATAAGTATAATAAAAATAAATGCCAATTTTTCTCCCCTTCAACTTTAATACATTCTGTAATAATCACCATTCTTTAATATTCACCATTATTATTTTTCTAAGTCCATCAACCACTTCACAATACTCTCAGCTGTAGTAGAACAAAATACCAATGTCCTTCCCTTAATACAATCCGTAATAATCACCATTATTTAATAATGACGTTCTTTAAGAATTACTAAAGACCATTTTTTTATGTCCTCAAGTCACTCTAAAATAATCATAATTGTAATAGAAATAAATGCCAATGCCCTCCCCACCCCAGCTTTAATACATTCCATAATATTCACCATTATTATTTTTCTAAGTCCATCAACCACTTCACAATACTCTCAGCTGTAGTAGAACAAAATACCAATGTCCTTCCCTTAATACAATCCGTAATAATCACCATTATTTAATAATGACGTTCTTTAAGAATTACTAAAGACCATTTTTTATGTCCTCAAGTCACTCTAAAATAATCATAATTGTAATAGAAATAAATGCCAATGCCCTCCCCACCCCAGCTTTAATACATTCCATAATAATCACCATTCTTTAATAATCGATATTATTTTTTTTCTATGTCAACCAAACAATTCACAATACTTCCAAATGTAGTAGAACAAAGTATCAATGTCCTTCGCTTAATACACTTCCTAATAATCATCCTTCTTTAGTAATCACCAATCACCATTTATTATGTCCGCCAATCACAAATAATGGGTATAAAATAAATAAGTGCCAATAGAAATAAATGCCCCCTTAAATGTATTCTGTAATAATCACCATTATTTAATAAATAACATTTTTTTTCTGTGTCTACCAACAACTTCACGATACTCATAGATGCAATGGAAAAAAATATCAATGTTCTTACCTTAATACACTCCAAATAATCACCCTTCTAACGACATTTTTTAATAATCACTAATTCACCTTTTTTTGTCTATGTGTATCAGTCGCTCTACATAATGTAATCATAAGTATAATAGAAATAAATGCCAATGCCTCCCCCCCCCCCCTTTTAATGCATTCTGTAATAATCATTTTTCTTTAATAATCACTATTACTTTTTTCTGTGACCATTAACCACTTCTTAATAGTTATGAGCGTAGTACAAAAAATGCCAATAGATTTAATAAATCAATAACCAAACTAAACCAAAAGAATGGGATATAAAAATCTTATATAAGCCCCTCAGATATGTTGAAATATAAAATATACGAAAAAAGATTTTTCACTTTATTCTTTTACACGAAATGTCAATAAAAACGATTTTTTTTTTAAATGTTCAGTAAAAAATATGTCTTTTTAAAAATTAGATAAAATATTTTGCTGACTGTTGCACATTACCATTATTCACCCAACGAAATATGCCAAAAATTTCACAGCTACAAAAAATTAGCCATTCGTAAATAAACTCTTACCTTTTTAAATATTGCAGGTATCTTTTTCAAACAAGAAAAAGCTCAAATATTTAATTAGAGTTTTAATTTCTAATCAACTATAACGCAACATAATCCCCAAACAAACTTCGCACATAAAAAAAAGACACAAAAAAGTCTGTTGGAACACTTGTTTTTAATTATTTTTGTTATGGTATTCTTTGTTATTATTATGTCTTAAGTACTTTGTAATCTCCTTTTTTTTATTATTTGACGATTTTACACAAATATCCAGAAAACAGTGAAAATTTAATTCGAATGCAGAAAAAATTATAAACGATATACAAAGAATTGTCTTACCTAACTAAGTAATAGAAAAAAAATAAAACGAATGCTTTATGTTTATGAGAATTTTATTTTAAAAAATGGTTTTTTGTTTAAATCATAAAAACTATGTAAAATAGATTCTCATAATTAATTATTTTTTCTTCTTTCATAATTAAAATGCTGTGGTGGATTAAAAATTTGTATTTTTGGAATTTATAATTTTTTGTCTAATAAATTGTATTATGTATTTTTCAAAATCTCCAATTCTTTTTATATATTCTAATTTTATGTTTTTTGTAATTCTTTAGATTTTTCTTTTTATCTTAAAGTAAACGAATTGTCTATTTGTTAAATATAATGGGATATGGACCTTATACGCGTGAAAAGGTATGCATTTTCTTTAATATCTCATTTTTATACTTAAAACAACACTATTTAATCTTTTAGATATATTTCTAAATTATTTTTTTAACAAACAGCTAAAGTTACTATTTTCTTATATATTTTATTTGCCTTACATAAATGTATATAAAGTATATGTTTTATCGCGTTAAGCACATTGTTATTTATTTTATTATTATTTTTTGGTTGGGGGGGGGGGGGGAGGCTGTATTTAATTACTGACTTCTAAACACAGTATATTATGAAATTATAGTAAGAATTCATTATTTTTGTTTTACAAAATTAATAAATTTGGAGATCAATTTTAAAAGAAAATTCAACATTCACTTTTAATCTAGAAAAATTAGAAAAAATTTTCTACAAATGTTTAATATTTTTTAATATTTAACTTAATTTAATATTCTTTTATATATTCTAATTTTAAGTTTTTTTTTTTTTTTTTTTTTTTTTTTGTATTTCTTTAGATTTTTCTTTTTATCTTAAAGTAAATGAATTGTCCATTAGTTAAATATAATGGGAAATGGACCTTATACGCGTGAAAAGGTATGCATTTTCTTTAATATCTCATTTTTATACTTAAAACAACACTATTTAATATTTTAGATATATTTCTAAATTATTTTTTTAACAAACAGCTAACGTTACTATTTTCTTATATATTTTATTTGCCTTGCATAAATGTCAACAGCACATTGTTATTTTTTTTTCTTTTGGGGGGGAGGGGGGGGGCTTTATTTAATTACTGACTTCTAAACACAGTATATATGAAATTATAGTAAGAATACATTATTTTTGCTTTACAAAATTAATAAATTTGGAGATCAATTTTAAAATAAAATTCAACATTCACTTTTAATCTAGAAAAATGAGACATTTTTTTAATATTTAATGCTTAATTTAATTAGTGACTTGTGAACACAGTATATTTGAAATTATGGTAAGAATGCCTTATTTCTGTTTTACAAATTTAATAAATATCTCACAAATTTCATATTACAAATTTAATTATAAAAAAACGAAAAAAAAATTGTACAAATGTTTAATGTTTTTTTTTTTTTTAAATATTTAATGCTTAATTTATTGCTTGATTAATATTTAATGCTAAATTTAATAAGTGACTTGTAAACACGGAATATTTGAAATTATGGTAAGAATTCGTTATTTCTGTTTTACAAATTTAATAAATGTCAAAACCAATTTCAAAGTAAAATTCAATATTCACTTTTGATCTAGAAAAATGAGACATTTTTACTACAAATGTTTAACATCTTGCAATTTTAAAAAATGTAATACTATATATTAATGTATATAGGCACTCCATCTTGTGTAGAAATGATAAATCCTTTATAGATGAAGCTCTTCTTACGAGGCTACTTCACTCAGACGAAAACAGCCGCTCGCTAATGTTAATCCTATGGAAGAAATAATTTACGATATCTTGTTCGCATTTCAATATTTTTAAATGATTTTTTTTTTTTTTTTTTTTTTGCATTGGATAGTTTAGGAAACGGGTTCCGAAAGTGAAAGTATATTAATAAAAAAAAACTGCAATCAAAATTGAAAAAGTACAAAGAAGCGTGCATAGAGATTGACCTCAGCTATCCAATGCAAAAAAATCATTTAAAAATATTGAAATGCGAACGAGATATCTTAAAATATTTCCCCCATAGGATTAACATTAGTGAGCGGGTGTTTTCGTCTGAGTGAAGTAGCCTGTTAAATGCAAAACACGCATATATCTAAACGTGTATTCATGTGTATCATTGTATGTCTTATGCAGGTATGGAATTAGGGGTGGGGATGCTGTGAACTCAATGCATCTAGGCCATGCGTTTATAGCGTCCCCCAACGAGGTTAAATAATTTGTAAGCTTTTTTTTTATTAGTTTGTGTCCCAAAATGTTTTGCATCCGGGGCCGCACTTTAATCCTATGCTTAACCCCCCCCCCCCTTCCAATTTAAAACATATTTTAGAAAAGTATTATGTTGCATGCATTTAACGCAATCATTTATCATAGAATATTTTACATAATGGCCCCTCATACATGGCTATATTTTTACCCTTTTAAATTAATACATATTTAATATTGATATATCATTTACATATACATCTCTATTTCTTTTTTTTTAATTTAATATTATCTTTTATATTTATTCAATATTCATTTAAATTATTACCTATATATATCATTCCATATTTTAAAAAATATTAATTATTTACTCTCTCCTATTAAATACTGTTTATAACCATATTATTTTTTTTAAATCTTCATATATCTTTATTTATATTTAGATGTTCAGTAATAACTTCATTGTCTGTAATTTATTTATAGATTATCGCTCTTCCTTTTAAAGCTAGATGGAAACACTCACTTTTCTTTTCTTTTTTTTGGAACTAGATGGCAACACCAGCCCATCTTCTTTTAATAATTATTCTTCTGTCTGCCTCGATTGAGAATCACCTAGAGCTATATTGCCTGGCACATTGTGCACGATTTAGTACCTTGCTTCATTCTTGCCAAATTTTATTCCCTGTTGAGTTTTGTCTATTACTTTTTAAGTTTTTTAATCTATTACAGATGTATTATAATTTATTTTTTGGATTTTTTTTTCTTTTAATTTCTTGGGCTTTTTCGGTATGTTATAAGGAGCTTAATACTGTCATTTTTAGGCCTAATGCCGACAATATTTGACGAAACAACGTATCTTTACTATGAACTACACTTATGAAGCTCCTCTGATAAATCCATGAAATATTCATAGTTTCTTATTTTTTCATTTTCAATTTCTCGTGTCTATTTTCTGTATTATCTTTTCCATTTATTTTTACACGTGTGATTTCGTTTTAATTATATATATATACACTGAGTGGCCAAAATATTTAGGAACACTCTGCTATATACAGTACTAATATCGTGTCTCCTCTGGCTTTGATAATAGATAAAATGGGTGAGATGAGTTGATATTTTTAAGATACGTTTCAAGATCCATCTTGAGGGCATATTGTGTTTTCGAAATCCCTGAGTTGTATTGCGCTACAAATTGCTGCATCGCAACTCTTCTCTTGCTGCACACAATGTGTGTCATTCGTATGGCACTTTTATCATTCGCAATTATTTTTTTGAAAATCTGAGACATTGCGGTACAAGAAAAACAAAACAGTAATTGTCTTCAGAGATATTGAACTCAGCACTTCTGCGCGACCACATTCAAAGTTACATTCAAAGTTACTCAAATCGATTATTTTCCCAAAGAATAAACAAATTGCGTAGTTCACTGGTGAGCCTAACCAAGAGAAAACTTTTTATCAGAAAATCTAATTTATTGCATCAACGTATGCAGCACGAACTTCAGTGAGGAGTGTTCCTAATATTTTGGCCATCCAGTGTATATTATATGTATGTATGTATATGTTTACATTGTTGATTTTATAGGAAAAAATCTGTCAGTCAGGTTAAAAAATTATTTATTTTACGGAAATAATCTGTATTTATTACAAACTTTATGTTATTTTAACACATTTCGCCCGTATTTACGTAAGAAATATACAGATTAAATCCTTAAAATAAGCAGTTTTTTACTGGAACGTCCTTGCTGACAGTTTTATCTGTAAAATCAACACGTTTTTTTCTTATGGTATGTATTACCGGTGCCGACCTTCGCATTAAAGAGTCCTGGGCAAATGAAAAATTTTATAGCTCAAAGATACTTTAGAAGATATATATATTTTTTAGGTAACCGCACTCTCAGAAATAAAACACTCAATTTTGACGATTCGGCAATCCTTAAGCTGTATTTCGTTATTTTTGACAATCATTTCGTCACAGAGTCACGTGGTTTTTGACGAAACGTGAAACCTCAAATATCTGACAAAACTGTTTCCTCACTGTCAAAAATAATACTTTCACTTTTGACGATTCAGCAATTCTTGAGCTATATTTCATCATTTTTGACAGCCATTTCGTCTCAAAATTAAGTGATTTTTATTGAAATGAAAACTCAAATATTTGACGAAACTATTTCCCCATTCAGAGCCAGATTATTTTTGTTGTTACAAAATCGTTCAAAAAAAAAAAAAAAAAATCAGGAGCTTTGTTTTATTTAAGTAACATATATTCATATAACAATCAAATTTAAAATATGCATAACAGATCCCTTTCCCCTCTATAAACATCAACGTGTTAAAATCTTAACCATAATCTAAAACTGATAAACTCTCCTGCACTTCAAAATTTATTATTTTTGACCAACAAATTAACTAGACCATATTCTAATCATTCATTGAACAAAGGACATTTTTCTAATAAGTTATATTAATCAAGCCATATTCTAATTTTTTATTACCCATAGAAAAACCATAATAATAATCTAGCCTTATTAATTAAAACATGCAGAAATTATAACAGCACCGATCTACCTTTTAAAATATAAACACACATCAATTTTCGGTAGGTGCATTTAAAATTGAAATCACTGAATGCACCGCTGGCGAAGCAGGCAGCGCGTTGTTCTCCCGCGCCAAAGTTTGCACGTTCGAATTCCCTTGAAGACTTGAGAAAACCGATGAAATTTTTCTCTCTGTCAAATACAGATGCTTCTAAAATTGTCAATAGATGGCGCCACCCGCCTTTTTATACACTTTCGAATAAGCAATTTGACGAAATTAATTTCCTCACTTTTTTGAGGATACAAATTTACTCGATTTGACGAAGTATTCGGTCGGAGTATTTCCCAGGAAACAGTTTCGTCAAAAACGAAGAAAATTTCGTGGAATTTGAGTATCCATTTCTGACAGTGCGATGGGGTTAAGACACATTGTCGTATTCAACATCATTTCTGATCATATTTTCTTCTTGTTCTGTTGTTGGCCTGAATAAAACCTGGTATTTACATTGACTAATGTTGTTTTTTGCAACAACCGATAATTTTGAGTAGCAACGGATGAATAAACCTGCGTAAATTTTTGTCTACACATGGCGAGCGTATCTTTAAGCGCATGTGTTGCGACAAAACTGTGCAATTCGAAAACTAATTTGACATTTAATTTTTGAAATGATCGGTTCCTATATAATATTATGGGAATTTATTTTCTTTCTAGACAAGGACGGCGAACTTGAGACATCCGTGCCATAGGTATAGCATGTGGCAGATTATTAACGGCACGGCATAGATTCAGATTCTAAATCAAAGTATAGTAAAATGGCACAAAATGCAGGATAATTTGGTTTTCTGTCGTTGTCATACAGATTGAAGAAACCGAAATACAACTCAAAAAAATACCAATCTAGCTCAATATTGGCTCAAAAAATTTTCATATTAAGAGATTGTTGGAAAGAAAGAATTATAAGGCATTATAAGGGAAAATGCCGATATTAAAACTATGACAATTTGTAATTCAATTCCAAATACGAAGAATTCATAAAGGAGCTTGCCATTTTGACAATTTTTCATCGAATCTTTATTTTTGGAAGCAAATAACATAAAAAAACTCAAGTAGAAACTTCTTCTCTGATGGTTCTAAATCTGCTGTATTCTCTTAAAAATAATTAAGTACGAAGCTGATATCAATTATTTGAATACTAAGATGTAACAACGGAAATAAAAAAAATTTAAATTATTTTCTAAAGTATAACATTTTTTAATCTTACAAACAAAAGTTTTAAGTAATTTTGATTGATTATTATTTGACTCACTATTTTTTTTTTTCTTTTAGGTTGTTGGCACATCATCATCACGTAAAATATTTTTCTGGAAAAAATTGGCTCGCGAATGTGAAAAGCTTCACTGTTCCTATTTTAGGATAGGGCAACACTTTGGAAAATTTGAAAAGTTTTACATCTTTAATGGTAGATTCAGGAAAAAAAGGCGCAGAACCAGTTTGAATAAATATTGTTTCATATCAAGCATTATAAACTTTACATATTAGAAAAAATATATGTAAAATAATTCATTTTTCTTCATTAAAAATTGTAGTAACTAATTTTTTTTTTTTTTTTTTTTTTAAGAAATCTTATAGTACACTTTTTTATAGTTTGGTGCATTTTTATAAACAAAAAAAAAATACAAGGCGAAAAAAGTCCACGTACATGAAAATATTTCACAAGGACAACAAAAATATTTTTGATGAATTTACAGAAAAAAATTATAAAAATAATGAAAAAAAAAAAAAAAAACAGGAATTTGTGTATTTGAAATAAGAACATCAAAGATGTGACAATAAAAAAAATAATTATTCCCGTAAGACATTAGTTTTCCTCTGACTGTGCGCAATCGTAAAGCATTTCAAAGTTGATATTTTTTTAATATTATTTTTTTTCTCTCTTTTATTTTCAAATCTGTCAAAACTGCATAAGTAAAAAACTATATAAGCGTGTCAAAAATAAAATAAAATAAACTGGATGTTCTTGCTCTTCTTCTAGTTTCTTTTCGGGAGAAATTCTCACTTCTCTACTTTTTATTTAAAAAAGTACTTGTGAAACTAAAATGTGTTGATTTTTTATTCTACTTAACTGTTTTTAACAGGGGTGATTATAATCTCTTCAGCTTGTGAGCATATTTTATCTCTTTCAAAATCAGATCCTGGATGAATGAGGAAATTATCAACACGAGTTTTTCTCTTTTGAAATTTCTTAAGATAAAAGACAAAATGAATTTCGGTTTGAGAAATTTTTGTATGAATACAGTTAGAAAAATTCATACAGAACTATAAGCTGTACATATAAGACAAAAAAAAAATACAAATTAATTAATTTTTTTTCACTAAAAAGTAGTGGTTAATTTTTTTTAAGTCTTAGGGTACACTTTTTTTATAGTTTGGTGTATTTTTATATACAAAAGAAGACAACACAAAAAGTGACCACTTAGATGAAAATAATTCAGAAGAACAACAAAAATATTTTTGATGAATTCGCAGAATAATATAAAAAAAAAAGAACAAGCATTTGTGTATTTCAAGCAAGCACAACGAAGAGATGTGGCAATAAAAAAATAATAACTCCCCTAAGACACTGGTTTTCCTCTGACTCTGCAATCGCAAAGCATTTCAAAGGTGATAGTGTTTTACACTAGTTTGTTTCTCTCTTATTTTCTCTATTTCAGATCTGTTGAAATTGAATAAATAAAATACTAAACATGAAAAAAAAAAACTGCTTCTTCTTCTCCTCTTTTCTTTTCTGATTAAATTCTCACTTCTTTCTTTCTTTCTTTCTTTTTTTTTTTTTATTAAAATAAGTACTTGTAAAATTAAAATGTGTTGATTTTTTATTCTACTTAACAGTTTTTGACAGAGTCTCTTCATCTTGCAAGTGTATTTTATCTTTTTTTCAAAACAAGATGCTGGATGAATGAGGAAATTATCAACATGGGTGTTTTTTTTTTCTTTTGAAATTTCTTGAGATAAAGAGAAAATAACTTTTGTTTTGTGAAATTTTTGTATGAATATGCTTAGAAAATTCATATAAAATTATTTTAATGAATCATGAATAGAATAATCTGAATCAATCTATCTTCAGTTTTTTTCCCGTTTTCAATAATTAGACTGATTGTAATCTTGTGTTTTCCAATAAGCGGCAATGTTCAGTGGCAACGGATGAATAAACCTGTGTAAAAGCTGCTTCTTCTCCTCTTTTCTTTTCTGAAGAAATTCTCACTTCTTTCCCTTTTTTTTTTATTAAAATAAGTACTTGTGAAATTAAAATGTGTTGATTTTTTATTCTACTTAACAGTTTTTGACAGGGTCTCTTCACCTTGCGAGTGTATTTTATCTTTTTTTCAAAACGAGACGCTGGAGGATGAGGAAATTATCAACATAAGTGTTTTTTTTTTCTTTTGAAATTTCTTGAGATAAAGAGAAAATAACTTTTGTTTTGCGAAATTTTTGTATGAATATGTTTAGAAAATTCATACAAAATTATTTTAATGAATCATAAATGAAATAATCTGAATCAATCTATCCGCAGTTTTTTTCCCTTTTTCAATAACTAGACTGTTGTAATCTTGTTTTTTCTCACTTCTTTCTTTTCTTTTTTTAAAAATTAAAATAAGTACTTGGGAAATTGAAATGTGAGGATTTTTTATTCTACTTAACAGTTTTTGACAAGGTCTCGTCACCTTACGAGTGTATTTTATCTTTCTTTAAAACGAAATGCTGGATGAATGAGGAAATTATCAACATGAATGTTTTTTTTTCTTTTGAAATTTCTTCAGATAAAGAGAAAATAACTTTTGTTTTGCGAAATTTTTGTATGAATATGTTTAGAAAATTCATACAAAATTATTTTAATGAATCATAAATGAAATAATCTGAATCAATCTATCCGCAGTTTTTTTCCCTTTTTCAATAACTAGACTGTTGTAATCTTGTTTTTTCTCACTTCTTTCTTTTTTTTCTTTTTAATTAAAATAAGTACTTGTGAAATTGAAATGTGATGATTTTTTATTCTACTTAACAGTTTTTGACAAGGTGAAGACCTTACGAGTGTATTTTATCTTTTTTCAAAACGAAATGCTGGATGAATGAGGAAATTATCAACATGAATGTTTTTTTTTTCTTTTGAAATTTCTTGAGATAAAGAGAAAATAACTTTTGTTTTGCGAAATGTTTGTATGAATATGTTTAGAAAATTCATACAAAATTATTTTAATGAATCATGAATGAAATAATCTGAATCAATCTATCCGCAGTTTTTCCCCCCTTTTTCAATAATTAGACTGTTGTAATCTTGTTTTTTCCAATAAGCGGCTTAATCTTTAAGGGCATGTGCAGCAAGAAAAAGGTGCATTTCGAAAACAAATTTAACATTTAGTTTTTGAAATGATTGGTTCATTTATGATATTATTGGGATTTGTTTTTCTCTTAGGATATGGAAACACTTCGAAAAACTTGAAAATTACTGCTACTTTAACGGTAGATACGGAGAAAATTATAAACGTTACATTTAAGAAATAAAAATACAAACTAATTCATTTTTCTTTATTAAAAAATAGTAGTAACTAATTGTTTTTTTTTTAAGTCTTATAGGGCACTACTTTATAATTTAGTGTATTTTTATATACAAAAAATATGAGACAAAAAAGTGTCAACTTAGATGAAATAATTCACAAGAACAACAAAAATATTTTTGATAAATTTACAAAAAAAAAAAAAAAAAAAAAAAAAGAACAGAGATTTGTGTATTTGAAGCAAGCATAATAATGATGTGGCAATAAAAAAAATTACTCCCGTAAGATATTGGTTTTCCTCTACATTTGTAATCATAAAGCATTTCAAAGGTGAAATTTTTGCAATATTATTTTGTTTCTCTCTTATTTTCTCTATTTCAAATCTACTGAAATGGAATAAATAAATTACTATGTAAACGAAAAAAAAACTGCTTCTTCTTCTTTTCTTTTCTCAAGAAATTCTCAATTCTTTCTCTTTTATATATATAAAAAAAAAATAAAAGTATTTGTGAAATTAAAATGTGTTGATTTTTTTTTTAATCCTGCTTAATAGTTTTTGACAGGGATGATTGAAATCTCTTCAGATAGCGAGTGTATTTTATCTCTTTCAAGATGAGATCCTGGATGAATGAGTAAATCATCTCAGCATGCACTTTTCTCTTTTGAAATTTCTTAGATAAAAGAGAAAATGACTTCTGTTTTCCGAAATGTTTGTATGAATATGTTTAGAAAAAATCATACAGAATTATCTTAATGAATCGTGAATGAAATAATCTGAATCAATTTATCCGCAAATATTTTTCATTTTTCAATAATTAGACTGTTGTAATGTGTTTTTTTCCCCCATAAGCGGCAATATTCAGTGGCAACAGATGAATAAACCTGTGTAATTTTTAGAGAAAAAAAAAGGTGCGTTTCCAAAACTTATTTGACATTTAGTTTTTGAAATTATTGGTTCATTTATAACATTATTGAGATTTATTTTTCTTCTAGGATAAGAAATCACTTCGAAAAATTTGAAAATTACTTTAACTTTAATGGTATATACTAGGGAAATTATAAACTTTAACATATAAAAAATACAAATGATGAAATACATATGAATTAATTTTTCTTCATTAAAAATAGTGGTAAATAATTGTTCTAAAAAAAGTCTTATGGTACACTTTTTTATAGTGTGGTGTATTTTTATATACAAAAAAAAAAAAAAAAATTAAAAATACAAAAATACAAAAATGTGTCCACTTAGATTAAAATATTGAGAAGAACAACAAAAATATTTTTGATAAATTTATAGAATAATATGAAAAAAAACAGGCATTTGTGTATTTAAAGCAAGCATGTACCAAAGATGCTGCAATAAAAAAAAAATAATTACTGCCGTAAGACATTTGTTTTCCTTTGTCTTTGCAATCGCAAAGCATTCAAAAAGTGAAATTTTTTAATATTATTTTGTTTCTATCTTATTTTTTTTATTAAGAATCTGTTGAACTTGAATAATTAAAATACTATATAAACGCGAAAACAAAAAACTGCTTCTTCTTCTCCTTTTTTTCTGAAGAAATTATCACTTCTTCATCTTTTATTTAAAAAAAAAAAAAGTACTTGTGAAACTAGGTTTTTTTATTCTACTTAACAGATTTTGACAGGAATGATTATAATCTCTTCGCCTTGCGAGTTTATTGTATCCCTTTCAAAATGATATCCTGGATTAATAAGGAAATCATGAGTTTTTCTCTTTTGAAACTTCTTAAGATAAAAGAGAAAATGACTTCTGTTTTTCGAAATGTTTGTATGAATATGTTTAGAAATATTCATACAGAATTATCTTAATGAATCATGAATGAAATATCCTCAAGCTAATCGAAAATTTTACAGAGATTAAAGATTCATAAAATGTCATTTTCAAGTCAACACATTGTAGCGCTTATAAATAATGTATTTTGAAAAACCGTTTGGAAAATTTAAACAAGAAAGAAAAATTATGCGTTAATCATTGATTATGAAACACTTACCAATACTTCCAGTCTATTATAACGGAAAATCACCATTTGAAGAGGTTAAAAAAGAAAAAAAATCGTTCACCAACGCGAAACTTTCTGACACATTTACTAGTTTCTTAATAAGTCCACCTGCCAATTTGATACGTTTGCGAACAAAAATGAATCAAAATATTTATGAGAAAATAGCCAGTTTTGATTTGAGAACAGACTTAAAATGGATGTGAAATGGATATACACAACTACAGGTAAACAACTTAGAAAACAGATGACACATTTAAAAACAATTTTCAGCACTTGCCGTCAATAACCGGAACATATTAAGCATAAAAGCACAATACTTGCAGATATTATTTTTGAAGTTATTTGTAACCGAACAGTTTTTATCATTTTCTGATAAAATAATTACATCTTGAGCTATAAGCAATTATTGTCTCAGGATGACAGTATTTTTCCCTTTTCATCGCTGTCGCATCCAGAAATTCGGTTCAAAACGGCAACTTTGACAGCATTTTTTCAAAAAATTTAACGAAAAAACAAAACAAAAAACAAAAAAAAAGAAGTTTCTTAATAAGTGCACCTGCCAATTTGATACGTTTGCGAATAAAAATGAATGAAAAAATTTATGAGAAAGTAGCCAGTTTAGCGTTCAGAACAGACTTAAAAATGGTAAAAGGAGATATCTAAGTAAACAACTTAGAAAACAGATGACACATATGAAAACAAATTTCAGCACTTGCCGTCAATAACCGGAAAGGTAATCAAACCCTTTTGTGCATTCCTGTACACGATCTGTAGATGTGTATATTACACTAAATAGTGAGCTAAAATTTAGCTTAGTTACAAAACGATAGAAATACATGAAACTTCCATTTAACGAAGTCTCATCGTTACACTTAAAAACTTCGTTATGAAGAAAATTCGTTAAATAGAAATCAACTTAAAATCATGAAATTTTTCATTCAGATATGACAAATAGGTATTGGATTCAGAAGCCTTTGATTCAGTTTCAATTTTGAAGCTGTCTTTTAAAAAACAGTTGTGTACAGTGGATGGAATCTCGTCGCATTCCCAAGCTTTCATCAGCTGTTATACACAGGTTCTTGAACTAATGTTTTTACCACATTGTATTTTTTCTGTCTTTTTCAATAATGTACTTCAAAAATCTTTTATTATTCCTTAGAATAATGGCTGAAGTTTATAAGTTGTATTGGGAGGAAGAAAAATAACTTTGATGTTCTTCGATTTGCATTTTGAAGCACATTCTTGTGGATGTACAAAGCTATTGTCTATAAGCAGTGAAAGGGCAGAATGGTAACTGTGTGACTGTAATTGATATTTTTTGCTTCAATGAATCTGGCGCCATTGCGTCGCTGCATCTTCTATACTATTTAATGTAAAAAGGGGGGTATTGACTTCCCCCAACTCTCAGCACTGGACTCTCGATGTGGTAGAGTGGTGATAGTAGGTGTTTTTCTTAATGTGAAAAAAAAATGTTTTATTTAGCACCAAGCAGAATGGAAATTATTTAAATGTGTTCATTTTCATACAATCCGCTGAAAAAATTTCGCATGTACATCGCAACAGCAACCTCTTAGTTTGAATTATGTATACGTACAAAAGTGAAAGAAACTTCGTTATATAGAATATATTTTTCGTAATATGGAGATTAATTTATATGTTAATGGCGTTCAAAGTCAAAGTTCTGCCGAAAATTTCGTTAAGTATAAAACTTCGTTAAATAAGGACTTCATTAAAGGGAAGTTCCACTGTATTATATAGAAATATATAATAGAAAACAAGCCTATGTTCATTTACGGGTTATAATCAACCTATATGCAAAGATACATGATCATTAAATTCTCCATTTTGACGCTGGCTTCAGCCTAACATTTGCACACAATCGGATTTATAATATTACTAGCTGTTACCCGTGACTTCGTTCACGTATCATTAAAAGAAGAATAAATGCATTAATTAAGCAAAATATTTCATTCCCGATAATTAGAAACGTAAATAATTAACTAACTCTTTATCACATTCCATAGAAGACAATACAGTATTTCTATGTTATAGAGGCCTTGACATAACTAAGTTTTAAAAAAGTTAAATTTTGTGACAAATAATCACGAAAAGGAGACTGCAACCAATGAAAAAAGGCGGGCCAAATAAAATCGTGGAAATCGGCGAATTGTGTAAAAACATATGTCAAGTTTACCTGGTAAACCATTTTACTTTTAACTCCTTTGTGAAAAGTTTTAATAGCCATCCTTCAAAGATAATGGAAATAGTATATTCTTTTTCATTAAATTCAATTCTTGTGAATAGGGAGCAATAATTGTAGACCTAAATGCAAGGAGCTTAAATTTGCCTCCTTGATTTAATCTATAACTGAAAACAAATCTTTATTTCTAAATGAAAATGTTGACAGACGATTTTTGTTCTCCAGAATAAATTGATTCATGAAGTTTGAATATGTAAAAATACGTTTTTATTTTTCAAAAATTTTACTGTAATCAAGATTTTTTCTTTCTTTCACCATCTATTCAAATTGAAAATAAATTCTTTTTTTCAGTTTTAATGAGAAAAAATATATTAATCCGTTTTATTTCTTATTTTTCATTCGCAAAATTGGAATAATTTAGTTGCCATTTTTAGAGAAACTTCGTTAAAATTTACAAAATAATAATAATAATAATAATAATAATAATAATAATAATAATAATATCTTGGAATTTAAATCATTTTTTTAAATTCTGAGAGTTTGTGACATCCTCGGATCAATGATAACCGGTGTTAAGTAAATCGCGTTGCGTTCGACAATCTGAAAGGAGTAGTTGCGAAATACAAATATAATATAATAATAATTAATATATAATATAATAGATAATAGAATAGATAATAGATTTTAATATAATAGATTCGTATTCATTTTTCTTTTCCTAATAATCATGGTGTGGTTCTTGCCAAAAAACTCTCATCTATATGTAACTGATATTCATGCTTAATAATCGATATAGATAAAAAAGGAATAATTTTTTCGTTTTAAATATGGCGTGAAACTTATTTACTTTCTAAACTTACCGAGCCTTGTATTATTAATGTAAGGAATTGATTCACGCTCCTTGTAAAACACATTTGGAAATTCCCGTTTTATTTCAAATATGACGTCACTTTTTCCTCAGAGAAATCTCTTTTTAATGGCATAATTCTTGTTAATTGTCTTTTTCTGGCAATCAGGACGTAAATTTTAGCGGAAAACTTACATTTGTATGTAATTGGTATTCAAGCTAATTATTAATCAGTATCAAGAAAAATATTTCAGTTTTTCATTTTAAATATTACGTCCATTATCTATCTACTTTCATTATACATTGATATTCATGCTCCTTGTATTATTATGAATATTTGAAAATACATATTTAATTTATGACGTCATATTTGTCCAAGTCAAGGAGGATCCTTTTCATAGTTCCATGGTCCAAGCGAAATCTATTTTTAATAATATAATTATTGTTCATTTTTCCTTCTAATTATAACTCAGTTTTTGACAGAAAAAGATCTTTTTAATGTAACCGATATTCATACTTCATGTATCATACTTCATGAAAATTAATTGTTGAGGAAAAATTATTTTTCCGTGTTTTTATTTATTGGCAACGATCAAAGCCCTAGCAACGATAAAGTAAAGTGGTTAAATTGTATGGAAAAATGTCCATTTATTCTCTATGAAAATAATGAAATTTTTAATTATTAAAAAAAATATTTGAATAAAATAAATAAAATCTAGCCTATGTTCATTTGAGTGTTATAATCAACCTATATGCAAAGATACAGGATCATTAAACGCTCCATTTTGACGCTGGCTTCAACCTAACATTTGCGCACAATCAGATTTATAATATTACTAGCTGTTACCCGTGACTTCGTTCACGTAACATTAAAAGAAAAATAAATGTACTAATCAAGCAAGATATTTCACTCCCGATAATTAAAAACGTAAATAATTAACTAACTCTTTATCACATTTCATAGAAGAAAATACGATATTTGTTATAGGGGCCTTGACATAAATCAATTTAAAAAAGGTAAAATTTTGTGCTAAATAACCGCGAAAAGGAAACTGCAACGAATGGAAAAAGGACGGCCAAATAAAATCGTGTAAATCGACGAATTGGGTAAAAAGAAATGTCAATTTTACCTGATAAACCATTTTACTTTTAACGACTTAGAGAAACGTTTTAACAGCCATCATTTAAAAATAATTCATTGGAAATAGTATATGCTTTTTCTTTAAATTCAATTCTTGTGTATAGGGAGGAATAATTCTACACCTAAATGCAAGGAGCTTCAATTGCAAAGCTTTTTGCAAGCCCAAAATTACATGCAAACGTAACACTTAAATTGCAAAGCTTTTTGCAACCCAAAATTATATGTAAACATTACTTTTGCATGTAATTTTCATTGCAAATTAACATTTATTACGGTTCAAATTAAAATTAATTTGGGTGCAAATTACATGTAAATGTTACGTTTGCATGTAATTTGGGGTTACAGAAAGCTTTGCAGTTGCAAGTGTTACGTTCGCATGTAGCAGCAAATTTGTTTTTTTTTGGTTTAATCTATAGCTGAAACAAATCTTGATTTCTTGACAATATGCTGACAGGCGATTTTTCTCTGCAGAATAAATTGATTCATAAAGTTTGAATATGTGGAAATGTGTTTTTATTTTTCGGAAATTTTACTGATCAAGATTTTTTTGTCACCAACTAGTCAAATTGAAAATAAAATAATTTTTTTCAGTTTTAATGAGAAAATGGCATAAAAATATATTAATCTGTTTTATTTCTCCTTTTTTATCCACAAAAAAGGAGTAATTTAAGTACCATTTTTAGAGAAATTTCATTAAAATTTACAAAAAAAAATATTAATATCTCGGAATCTAATTCAAAATTTTAAATTCTAAGAGTTTATATGACATCCTCGAATCAATGATAACCGGTGTTAAGTAAATCGCGTTGCATTAAGAGGAGTAGTTGCGAAATACACTCAGTCAGATTTTAACTTAATAGACTTGTCTTCAATTTTCTTTTCCTAATAATCTTACTGATAAAACACACATAAACAACGCCTGCAATCAGCAATTAAAGATACACAAATATTATAATACAGATATACATACAATAAATACAATAATCCAACATGGAGTGAAAAATTAGCCAGAGCCAGGAATCGAACCTGGGTCCACAGCGTTCCGGGCTGTCGCTCTGACCACTGAGCCACTCCGGCCAATTCCTGAGTCTGCAATTTCTCACTAATAAACCATGTTGGACAGAAAGTCACCAGCCATCTAACAGATAGCCTTGATGACAGGACAACGTATTAGTATTAATTTATTAATTATTTATTAATAATTTATTAATTATTAGGCTCAGTGGTCAGAGGGACTGCCCGGAACGCTGTGGACCCAGGTTCGATTCCTGGCTCTGGCTAATTTTTCACTCCATGTTGGATTATTGTATTTATTGTATGTATGTCTGTATTATAATATTTGTGTATCTTTAATCTTACTGTTGCTTGTATTATTAATCACAGAGTTCAGAGAATAAATAGAGATGAAATGTTCATGTTTGCGTGATGCTGAAAATGCAACCCTACAGTAGGCCCAAACAACTGGCGGCTTGCTTTAAAAACCTCTCCCCGTCCAATGAATCCAGTCATTGTTCCACGTGCAGCCTCATTCCATCCAATGAAGTCAGCCCTTGGGCCTAATGATTTGAGCGATAACCGGCTTCATATTGCAAGCCAATTTTATGGTTCATTATCTCTCTATTCTTTCACTGTACTCAGTGATTGTTAATGTATGAAATTGATACATGCTCCATTTGAAACATATTTAAAAAATCCCGTTTTATTATGACGTCACTTTGATCCCACAGAAATCTCTTTTCAATGATATAATTCTTGTTAATTTTCTTTTCTTGGCAATAATGACGTGAATTTTAGCAGAAAACTCACATCTGTTTCTAACTGATATTCAAGCTTATTATTAATCAGTATCAAAAAAATATTTCAGTTATTCATCTTAAATATGACGTCCATTATGTATATGCTTTTATTATACACTGATAGTCATGCTCTTTGTAATATTACGAATATTTGAAAATACATGTTTTATTTATGACGTCATATTTGTTCAAGCCAAGAAGGATCCTTTTCATAGTTACATGGTTCAAGCGAAACCTTTTTCTTAATAATATAATTATTGTTAATTCTTCTTTCTAATTATAACGCAGTTTTTGACAGAAAAAGATCTTTTTAATGTAACCGATATTCATACTTCATGTATAATAACAAATACTCCAGATTGTTGTTTCAAATATCACAGAAATTCATCTTCTTTTGAATTATTTTCATTTTTCACGTGAAAATCGCTCAATTGAAACTTAATTGTTGAGGAAAAATTATTTTTCCGCATTTTTATTTATTAGCAACGATCAAAGCTCTAGCAACGATAAAGTAAAATGGTTAAATTTTATCTAAAAATGTCCATTGATTCTCTATGAAAATAATCAAATTTTGAATTATTAAGAAAAGTATTTGAATAAAATAAACAAAAACCAGTCTATGTTCATTTCCGTGTTATAATCCACCTATATGCAAAGATACAGGGCCATTAATTTCTCCATTTTGACGCTGGCTTCAGCCTAACATTTGCACACAATCAGATTTATAATATTATTAGGATTAGGATTGAATAAAATAAATAAAATCTAGCCTATGTTCATTTGAGGGTTATAATCAACCTATATGCAAAGATACAGGATCATTAAATGCTCCATTTTGACGCTGACTTCAGCCTAACATTTGCACACAATCAGATTTATAATATTATTAGGATTAGGATTGAATAAAATAAATAAAATCTAGCCTATGTTCATTTGAGGGTTATAATCAACCTATATGCAAAGATACAGGATCATTAAATGCTCCATTTTGACGCTGACTTCAGCCTAACATTTGCACACAATCAGATTTATAATATTATTAGGATTAGGATTCCCCTTCAGCAATTTCCACAATAGATGATGGATTTTGCACAGTCCTGTATATTATCTGCAATTTTTTATACACGTCTCATATTAAACTAAAATTTAATTGAGGAAAAATATACGCATAACACAACGAAAACGTACTTTCAGCAATTACCATTCATAGTTGGCAATATATCCATTTATTTGCGTAGCCTCGTGTATGAATTTATTTATATTCTAAAAACTTCTCTTAGTATGATAGATATAGTTCAGCTGGAAAATACATAACTCAATGAAAAAAACTACCTAAAGCAAGACACAGTGATGCTTACGAATTATTTTGTATAGCCCTGTATATGATCTATAAAATTTATACACACCACGTAGCATAAAAAAATGTAGTTAAACTTAAAAACGCATAACACAACTGAAAATACACTTCCAGCGTTTATTGGTCATAGACAGTACCATAACAGAACACTTTTGTGCGTTCCTTGTAAATGAACGATAACTGCAAAATTCTGCTACGATTATATATATTAAATTTCAAACCATTCGGTTGGGTAGATTTTGCGCTGTTAAACGTGGACAGAAGGACATACGGCTGGACCAGACGACGATAGATGACTATAGGTGCTACTTTTTTATATAATTACGAACGCACCTATAAAAAGGGGCGGAGGCAGAGATAGGTATATGTTTTCTTTAAAGTAAGAAATACATTAATGGGAAAAAAATAAAATAAAAATTATAATAAAAAATCTTTATATCCGCAACACTTTTGTTTACCTCTGACTCAGTAATTGCAAAGCATTTTGAAGGTGATATTTAAAAAGAAAAAAATCCCTGACGGCTCGGCCTACAGGCACAGGTAGATTTCGAAGACGCAAACCGTGGGGCGCCTGTTTGTCGGGAATTGCGGAAGAAATGACCTCTTTGCGATGATGCTGCAGTTGGAACCGCCTACTTCGGAACCAAACTTGTTTGCAGGCGGAGCCAGCAAGGATTTTATTTTTTTGGCTATAAGAGTTGGTCCTATAAAAAACATGCCAATATAAAAGTTTTAGATAATATTAAGAGGATTTATAATAAATTTAAGCGGATTTGAAATCTTGGGAATTGACGAAGTTATGAATTTTTTTCTTCAAAAACCTCCCTCCCCCCCCCCTTTAAGGCAATTTTTAATTATATCAAAAATCTGTCATACATACATTTTCGGCAATTTTTCTAGAAGTAATAATAACTTCAAACGGATTCGATACGTATCATAATTAAGAAATTATAGGGTTTTTTCTATTTTCACAAAAAGTCCCCCCCCCCCTGGTTCGATTTTGTCCATTAACGAACTTGACCGAGATTTTATGCCCCTTGATTTTATGTATCAGTTTCGAAAAGAACCGGGAGTTGGAACTTCGAAAAATAACTTGTTTGCAGGCGGAGCCGGCAGGGATTTTTTCGTTTTTAATTTTTTTTTTTTTTTTTTTTTTTTTTTTGCTATAACGGTTGGTCCTATAAAAAACTTGTCAATATAAAAATTTTAGATAATATTAAGAGGATTTATAATAAATTTAAGCGGATTTGAAATCTTGGGAATTGACGAAGTTCTGATTCTTTTCTTCTAAACCCCCCCTTCCCTCCCCCTTTAAGGCAATTTTTAATTATATCAAAAATCTGTCATACATACATTTTCGGCAATTTTTCTAGAAGTAATAATAACTTCAAACGGATTCGATACGTATCATAATTAAGAAATTATAGGGTTTTTTCTGTTTTCACAAAAAGTCCCCCCCCCCCTGGTTCGATTTTGTCCATTAACGAACTTGACCGAGATTTTATGCCCCTTGATTTTATGTATCAGTTTCGAAAAGAACCGGGAGTTGGAACCGCCTACTTCGAAAAATAACTTGTTTGCAGGCGGAGCCGGCAGGGATTTTTTCGTTTTTAATTTTTTTTTTTTTTTTTTTTTTTTTTTTTTTGCTATAACGGTTGGTCCTATAAAAAACTTGTCAATATAAAAATTTTAGATAATATTAAGAGGATTTATAATAAATTTAAGCGGATTTGAAATCTTGGGAATTGACGAAGTTCTGATTTTTTTCTTCTAAACCCCCCCTTCCCTCCCCCCTTAAGGCAGTTTTTAATTATATCAAAAATCTGTCATACATAAGTTTTTGCCCCTGTTCCTAGAAGTAATAATAACTTTAAACGGATTCGATATGTATCATAATTAAGAAGTTGTTTTTTTTTCTGTTTTCACAAAAAGCCCCCCCCCCCATCCCCCCCCTTGGTTCGATTTTGCCCATTAACAAACTTGACCGAGATTTTATGCCCCTTGATTTTATGTATCAGTTTCGAAAAGAACCGGGAGTTGGAACCGCCTACTTCGAAAAATAACTTGTTTGCAGGCGGAGCCGGCAGGGATTTTTTCGTTTTTAATTTTTTTTTTTTTTTTTTTTTTGCTATAACGGTTGGTCCTATAAAAAACTTGTCAATATAAAAATTTTAGATAATATTAAGAGGATTTATAATAAATTTAAGCGGATTTGAAATCTTGGGAATTGACGAAGTTCTGATTTTTTTCTTCTAAACCCCCCCCTTCCCTCCCCCCTTAAGGCAATTTTTAATTATATCAAAAATCTGTCATACATAAGTTTTTGCCCCTGTTCCTAGAAGTAATAATAACTTTAAACGGATTCGATATGTATCATAATTAAGAAATTGTTTTTTTTCTGTTTTCACAAAAAGCCCCCCCCCCCCACCCTTGGTTCGATTTTGCCCATTAACAAACTTGACCGAGATTTTATGCCCCTTGATTTTATGTATCAGTTTCGAAAAGATGCGGGAGTTGGAACCGCCTACTTCGAAAAATAACTTGTTTGCAGGCGGAGCCGGCAGGGATTTTTTTGTTTTTAATTTTTTTTTTGCTATAACGGTTGGTCCTATAAAAAACTTGTCAATATAAAAGTTTTAGATAATACTAAGAGGATTAATAATAAATTTACGCGGATTTGATATCTTGTGAATTGACGAAGCTATGATTTTTTTTCTTCTAAAACCCCCCTTTTTCCCCCCCTTGGGGCCATTTTTAATTATATCAAAAATCTGTCATACATAAATTTTCGGCCCTTTTCCTAGAAGTAATAATAACTTTAAACGGATTCGATACGTATAAAAATAAAGAAATTATGAGGGTTTTTCTGTTTTCACAAAAAGCCCCCCCCATTCCCCCCCTCCCCCCTTGGTTCGATTTTGCCCATTAACGAACTTGACCGACATTTTATGACCCTTGATTTTATGTATCAGTTTGGAAGAGATTTATGCAGATTTTTTTCAGTTATCGTGGTCAGAAAAAAGTGACATAGATAGATAGATAGATAGATAGATAGATAGATAGATAGATAAACTTTTGAACTGGGGGTGGTTTTGGGTTCTGGGAGTCATGATCGGCGTAGATCTGCAACAATTTTTCAAAATTTCCAACTTAGGTGAGAATGTAATAGGTAGTATTTCTTACGAAATCTACCTAAAAAAAAAAAAAAGTATCTTACTTCAAACTTTTATTCTATTTATTTCAAATCTGTTGGAACTCAATAAATAAAAAACGACAAAGAAAAAGAAAGAAAAAAAGTACAACTCTAGAATTTTTCTTTTCTTCTTTCCTTCTTTTTCGATTCTCAACTTATGAAATATTTTAATATTTTAATGCCTGAGGAAGACCACTCGGCTGAGGGCGAACCCAGCCGTTGAGCGTTTACAACTTATGAAATGCAGTAATTAATGTCAGCATTACACAAAAAGAAGAAAAAAAATCCCTGACGGCTCGGCCTACAGGCACAGGTAGATTTCGAAGACGCAGAACGTGGGGTGCCTGTTTGTCGGGAATTGCGGAAGAAATGACCTTTTTGCGGATGATGCTGCAGTTGGAACCGCCTATTTCGAAACGAAACTTGTTTGCAGGCGGAACCAGCAAGGATTTTTTTTTTTTTTTTTTTTTTTTTTTTTTTTCTATAAGAGTTGGTCCTATAAAAAACATGTCAATATAAAAATTTTAGATAATATTAAGAGGATTTATAATAAATTTAAGCGGATTTGAAATCTTGGGAATTGACGAAGTTCTGATTTTTTTCTTCTAAACCCCCCCTTCCCTCCCCCCTTAAGGCAGTTTTTAATTATATCAAAAATCTGTCATACATAAGTTTTTGCCCCTGTTCCTAGAAGTAATAATAACTTTAAACGGATTCGATATGTATCATAATTAAGAAGTTGTTTTTTTTTCTGTTTTCACAAAAAGCCCCTCCCCCCATCCCCCCCTTGGTTCGATTTTGCCCATTAACAAACTTGACCGAGATTTTATGCCCCTTGATTTTATGTATCAGTTTCGAAAAGAACCGGGAGTTGGAACCGCCTACTTCGAAAAATAACTTGTTTGCAGGCGGAGCCGGCAGGGATTTTTTCGTTTTTAATTTTTTTTTTTTTTTTTTTTGCTATAACGGTTGGTCCTATAAAAAACTTGTCAATATAAAAATTTTAGATAATATTAAGAGGATTTATAATAAATTTAAGCGGATTTGAAATCTTGGGAATTGACGAAGTTCTGATTTTTTTCTTCTAAACCCCCCCCTTCCCTCCCCCCTTAAGGCAATTTTTAATTATATCAAAAATCTGTCATACATAAGTTTTTGCCCCTGTTCCTAGAAGTAATAATAACTTTAAACGGATTCGATATGTATCATAATTAAGAAATTGTTTTTTTTCTGTTTTCACAAAAAGCCCCCCCCCCCCCACCCTTGGTTCGATTTTGCCCATTAACAAACTTGACCGAGATTTTATGCCCCTTGATTTTATGTATCAGTTTCGAAAAGATGCGGGAGTTGGAACCGCCTACTTCGAAAAATAACTTGTTTGCAGGCGGAGCCGGCAGGGATTTTTTTGTTTTTAATTTTTTTTTTTGCTATAACGGTTGGTCCTATAAAAAACTTGTCAATATAAAAGTTTTAGATAATACTAAGAGGATTAATAATAAATTTACGCGGATTTGATATCTTGTGAATTGACGAAGCTATGATTTTTTTTCTTCTAAAACCCCCCTTTTTCCCCCCCTTGGGGCCATTTTTAATTATATCAAAAATCTGTCATACATAAATTTTCGGCCCTTTTCCTAGAAGTAATAATAACTTTAAACGGATTCGATACGTATAAAAATAAAGAAATTATGAGGGTTTTTCTGTTTTCACAAAAAGCCCCCCCCCATTCCCCCCCTCCCCCCTTGGTTCGATTTTGCCCATTAACGAACTTGACCGACATTTTATGACCCTTGATTTTATGTATCAGTTTGGAAGAGATTTATGCAGATTTTTTTCAGTTATCGTGGTCAGAAAAAAGTGACATAGATAGATAGATAGATAGATAGATAGATAGATAGATAGATAGATAGATAGATAAACTTTTGAACTGGGGGTGGTTTTGGGTTCTGGGAGTCATGATCGGCGTAGATCTGCAACAATTTTTCAAAATTTCCAACTTAGGTGAGAATGTAATAGGTAGTATTTCTTACGAAATCTACCTAAAAAAAAAAAAAAGTATCTTACTTCAAACTTTTATTCTATTTATTTCAAATCTGTTGGAACTCAATAAATAAAAAACGACAAAGAAAAAGAAAGAAAAAAAGTACAACTCTAGAATTTTTCTTTTCTTCTTTCCTTCTTTTTCGATTCTCAACTTATGAAATATTTTAATATTTTAATGCCTGAGGAAGACCACTCGGCTGAGGGCGAACCCAGCCGTTGAGCGTTTACAACTTATGAAATGCAGTAATTAATGTCAGCATTACACAAAAAGAAGAAAAAAAATCCCTGACGGCTCGGCCTACAGGCACAGGTAGATTTCGAAGACGCAGAACGTGGGGTGCCTGTTTGTCGGGAATTGCGGAAGAAATGACCTTTTTGCGGATGATGCTGCAGTTGGAACCGCCTATTTCGAAACGAAACTTGTTTGCAGGCGGAACCAGCAAGGATTTTTTTTTTTTTTTTTTTTTTTTTTTTTCTATAAGAGTTGGTCCTATAAAAAACATGTCAATATAAAAGTTTTAGATAATATTAAGAGGATTTATAATATATTTAAGCGGATTTGAAATATTGGGAATTGACGAAGTTATGAATTTTTTTCTTCTAAAACCCTCCTTCCCTCCCCCCCTTAAGGCAATTTTTAATTATATCAAAAATCTATCATACATAAGTTTTCGGCCCTTTTCCTAGAAGTAATAATAACTTTAAACGGATTCGATACGTATAATAATAAAGAAATTATGAGGATTTTTCTGTTTTCACAAAAAGCCAACCATTTCCCCCCCCCCCCCTTGGTTCGATTTTGCCCATTAACGAACTTGACCGACATTTTATGACCCTTGATTTTATGTATCAGTTTCGAAAAGATGCGGGAGTTGGAACCGCCTACTTCGAAAAATAACTTGTTTGCAGGCGGAGCCGGCAGAGATTTGTTTTGTTTTTAATTTTTTTTGCTATAACGGTTGGTCCTATAAAAAACTTGTCAATATAAAAGTTTAGATAATACTAAGAGGATTAATAATAAATTTACGCGGATTTGATATCTTGTGAATTGACGAAGCTATGATTTTTTTTCTCCTAAACCCCCCCCCCCCTTTCCCCCCCCCTTGGGGCCATTTTTAATTATATCAAAAATCTGTCATACATACATTTTCGGCCCTTTTCCTAGAAGTAATAATAACTTTAAACGGATTCGATACGTATAATAATAAAGAAATTATGAGGATTTTTCTGTTTTCACAAAAAGCCCCCCCATTTCCCCCCCCCCCCCCTTGGTTCGATTTTGCACATTAACAAACTTGACCGAGATTTTATGACCCTTGCTTTCATGTATCAGTTTCGAAAAGATGCGGGAGTTGGAACCGCCTACTTCGAAAAATAACTTGTTTGCAGGCGGAGCCGGCAGAGATTTGTTTTGTTTTTAATTTTTTTTTGCTATAACGGTTGGTCCTATAAAAAACTTGTCAATGTAAAAGTTTTAGATAATACTAAGAGGATTAATAATAAATTTACGCGGATTTGATATCTTGTGAATTGACGAAGCTATGATTTTTTTTCTCCTAACCCCCCCCCTTCCCCCCCCCCCCTTGGGGCCATTTTTAATTACATCAAAAATCTGTCATACATACATTTTCGGCCCTTTTCCTAGAAGTAATAATAACTTTAAACGGATTCGATACGTATAATAATAAAGAAATTATGAAGATTTTTCTGTTTTCACAAAAAGCCCCTCCATTCCCCCCCCCCCCCCTTGGTTGGATTTTGCCCATTAACGAACTTGACCGAGATTTTATGACCCTTGATTTTATGTATCAGTTTGGAAGAGATTTATGCAGAATTTTTCCAGTTATCGTGGTCAGAAAAAAGTGACATAGATAGATAGATAGATAGATAGATAGATAGATAAACTTTTGAACTGGGGGTGGTTTTGGGTTCTGGGAGTCATAATCGGCGTAGATCTGCAAAAACTTTTCAAAATTTCCAACTTAGGTGAGAATGTAATAGGTAGTATTTCTTACGAAATCTACCTAAAAATGTGAAATTTAATGCACCTCATTTTTAGGTAGATTTCGTAAGAAATACTACCTATTACATTCTCCCCTAAGTTGGAAATTTTGAAAAATTTTTGCAGATCTACGCCGATCATGACTCCCAGAACCCAAAACCACCCCCAGTTCAAAAGTTTATATATATAATCTATGTCACTTTTTTCTGACCACGATAACTGAAAAAATTCTGCATAAATTTCTTCCAAACTGATACATAAAATCAAGGGTCATAAAATCTCGGTCAAGTTCGTTAATGGGCAAAATCGAACCAAGGGGGGGGGGGAAATGGGGGGGCTTTTTGTGAAAACAGAGAAATCCTCATAATTTCTTTATTATTATACGTATCGAATCCGTTTAAAGTTATTATTACTTCTAGGAAAAGGGCCGAAAATGTATGTATGACAGATTTTTGATGTAATTAAAAATGGCCCCAAGGGGGGGGGGGGAAGGGGGGTTTTAGGAGAAAAAAATCATAGCTTCGTCAATTCACAAGATATCAAATCCGCGTAAATTTATTATTAATCCTCTTAGTATTATCTAAAACTTTTATATTGACAAGTTTTTTATAGGACCAACCGTTATAGCAAAAAAAAAAAAAAAATTAAAAACAAAACAAATCCCTGACGGCCCCGCCTGCAAACAAGTTATATTTCGAAGTAGGCGGTTCCAACTCCCGCATCTTTTCGAAACTGATACATAAAATCAAGGATCATAAAATCTCGGTCAAGTTCGTTAATGGGCAAAATCGAACCAAGGGGGGGGGGGGAATGGGGGGGGGCTTTTTGTGAAAACAGAAAAATCCTCATAATTTCTTTATTATTATACGTATCGAATCCGTTTAAAGTTATTATTACTTCTAGGAAAAGGACCGAAAATGTATGTATGACAGATTTTTGATATAATTAAAAATTGCCCCAAGGGGGGGGGGGAAAGGTGGGTTTTAGGAGAAAAAAAATCATAGCTTCGTCAATTCACAAGATATCAAATCCGCGTAAATTTATTATTAATCCTCTTAGTATTATCTAAAACTTTTATATTGACAAGTTTTTTATAGGACCAAACGTTATAGCAAAAAAAAAATTAAAAACAAAAAAAACCCTGCCGGCTCCGCCTGCAAACAAGTTATTTTTCGAAGTAGGCGGTTCCAACTCCCGCATTTTTTCGAAACTGATACATAAAATCAAGGGACATAAAATCTCGGTCAAGTTCGTTAATGGGCAAAATCAAACCAAGGGAGGGGGGGGGGGGGCTTTTTGTGAAAACAGAAAAAAAAAACCAAAATTTCTTAATTATGATACGTATCGAATCCGTTTAAAGTTATTATTACTTCTAGGACAGGGCCAAAAACTTATGTATGACAGATTTTTGATATAATTAAAAATTGCCTTAAGGGGGGGGAGGGAAGGAGGGTTTTAGAAGAAAAAAATTCGTAACTTCGTCAATTCCCAATAATTCAAATCCGCTTAAATATATTATAAATCCTCTTAATATTATCTAAAACTTTTATATTGACATGTTTTTTATAGGACCAACTCTTATAGCAAAAAAAAAAAAAAAAAAAAAAAAATCCTTGCTGGTTCCGCCTGCAAACAAGTTTCGTTTCGAAATAGGCGGTTCCAACTGCAGCATCATCCGCAAAAAGGTCATTTCTTCCGCAATTCCCGACAAACAGGCACCCCACGTTCTGCGTCTTCGAAATCTACCTGTGCCTGTAGGCCGAGCCGTCAGGGATTTTTTTTTATTCTACTTCACTACTGGTGACGTGAATGTTTACAATCATTTCCTTTTGTGAGTGTATTTTGTCTCTTTCAAAAATATATCCTGGATGGATGAAAGATCTTCGGCAGGAGTTAATCTCGATTTTTCATGTCTCAGAGGATGAAAGAGAAATTGTATTCTTTTTGTGAGATATTTTGCATAAAAATTGTTTAGAGGAATTCTCATTTGTAAAAGTCTCAGAGAATAAAAGAGAAATTGCATTTTTTTTTTTTTTTTTTTTTTGTGAGATATTTTGAATAAAATTTGTTTAGAGGAATTCTCATTTGTAAAAGTCTCAGATTAAAAAAAGAAATTACATTCATTTTGTGAGATTTTTTGAATAAAATTTGTTTAGAAGAGATCTCATTGGATGAAACGCACAATTACACTCGCTTGTTTCACACGAAATTTTTTTTAAAGAAGTCTCACTTTAAAATATCTTCGGATGAAAGAAAAAATTACTGCGTTTTTAAATTTTTTTTTGCATGAAATTTGTTTAGAAAATCTCTCGTTTGTAAATGTCTCAGAATAAGAAAAAAGAAATTACATTAATTTTGTGAGATTCTTTTTGCATGAAATAAGTTCAGAAAAATTCTCATTCTCATTCTGATTTTTTTTTTTTTTTTTTTTTTTTTTTTTTTTTTTTAAAGATGAAACACACAATTACACTCGTTTACTCTTTTTTTTTTTCGCATGAAATTTCTTTAAAAGAACTCTGACTTTATAATGTCTTTGGATAAAAGAGAAAATTACTTAGTTTTTTTTTAATTTTTTTTTTTTTTTTTTTTTGCACGAGATTTGTTTAGAAAATCTCTCATTTGTAAATGTCTCAGAATAAGAAAAAAAATTACATTAATTTTGTGAGATTTTTTTGTATGAAATTCTGTTAGAAGAATTCTCATTTCGAAAATGTTTTTAGGATGAAACACACACTAGATTTGTGCAATTTTTCGCAGGAAATTTCTTTAAAAGAACTCTCACTTAAAAATGTCTTCGGATGAAACAGAAAATTACTTAATTTTTTAGATTTTTTTGCATGAGATTTATTTATAAAATCTCTCGTTTGTAAATGTCTTGGAATATAAAAAAAGAAATTACATTCATTTTGTGAGATTTTTTTTTGTATGAAATTTGTTTAGAAGAATTCTCATTTTGAATTTTTTTAGGATAAAACACACAATAACATTAGTTTTGTGCAATTTTTCGCATGAAATTTCTTTAAAAGAACTCTTTAAATTCTTTAAAAGAACTAAATTTTAAAATAAATAATTAATTAAATTCTTTTGATTGTTTCGTTATGGTAAAGCAACATTGGGCCAATATTGTTTGTATTGGTATATCTTGGCAAAAATTAGCAATATGGGCGTGAAATATTTCTTCAACATTGGGAGGTATTGCCATTTTGCCAATGTTGCGCCAATACTAAGAATATACAGGGTGTTCCAAAAATGACCGGTATATTTGAAAAATCAATAAAAACTAAACGGGCAGCGATAGAAATACACCGTTTGTTGCAATATGCTTGGGACAACAGTAAATTTTCAGACAGACAAACTTTCGAAATTAGTTACAATTTTCAACAACAGATGGCACTGCAGTCTGGAAAAATCTAAACCCCTATATTTTCGACATATCCACCATGCGCAGGAATAATATGGCGTAGTCTCTGAACGAAATTACCAGAAACCTTTGTAAACGTATCAGGCGGGACAGCTTCACATGCAGAAGAGATGTACTGCTTCAGTTGTTCAATTGGTCCTGGATTGTGGCGGTACACCTAGTCTTTCAAGTGTCCCCACAGAAAGAAGTCATAGGTTTACAAAGGTTTCTGGTAATTTTGTTCAGAGACTACGCCATATTATTGCTGCGCATGGTGGATATGTGGAAAATATCGTGGTTTAGATTTTTCCGAACTGCAGCGCCATCTGTTCTTGAAAATTGTAACTAATTTCGAAAGTTTGTCTGTCTGAAAATTTACTGTTTTCCCAAGCATATTGCAATAAACGGTGTATTTCTATCGCTGCCCGTTTAGTTTTTACTGATTTTTCAAATATACCGGTCATTTTTGAAACACCCTGTATATTTCACAATCTTATTGCCTATATTTCAGCAATATTGGCATTTCATTGAAATACTTCATATGTAAAACCACTTCGTATGCAATACTTCAAATGTAATACTTCACTTGTAATACATTTATGTGTTCATTGAAATACTTCATATGTAAATATTTTTGTAACAATTGCATTTCCTTAAAATTATTTTTGCTATAAAGACAATACTTAACTAAAGTCGATGTTTCATCGGGATTATTTCTGATAAATGCAATATCGACGCAATTTTGTGCCCAATATAACAAATGTTGGCTTGCTGCTAGAGATCTGTCTAAAAAATCCATTACTTACTCATCATACGTAGTATAGGGTAAATCTTGTAATCGTTTTGAAAATCGATTTTTTTTTTTTATGAATTTACACGTTTCAGACATTGGAGATTCCGAAAAACATATTTTTAGAAAAAAAATTTGCCGTCCGTCTAATGTCTGTGTGTCTGTAAACGCTCTATCTCCCGAAAAAATTGAGATAGAGACTTGAAATTTATAGTATGTACTTAGTATGTAATAATGGGAAGAAGCTTATTGAATTTCAGTAACCTCGATTATCCGGAACTATTTTTTTCGGACTTTCAAAATATTCGTTCTGATAAAAGGTATATAAAAATTTTCGAAATTGTTTATTTTAAAGCGTGAATGTAAAAGACAATAAAAAAACATTAATTTTGCATAAAGAATGAAATCGGTCGAATAATGAGTTGCCGAGATATTTGTAATCGTACTTTCCACACTCTTCGATTTTTCATGACCCTGTATTTCATCCAAATTTCAATTCAAAGATATATTTTAATTGGAAATGAGGCGCTTAATCCGACGCAGTAAACCGTTAGTTAATATGATTATCAATTTTGAAGTTATAAGGATGTTTCTTTTACGCAAGTCAGTAATAGAGCATTTAAAGCGAGTCTAACGAAAAAGAAAGGCTACCGCGGTGCTTTACGTGTATCTTTTTTTACAGACCGCGAGAGTCACGTGTAGCTCGAATGCACCAATGCAGGCGTACGAAAAGAGCATCACGTCACTCTAGCGGTCTGTAAAAAAAAAAAGATAAGTGGGTTCACCGCGGTAGCCTGTCTTTTTCGTTAGACTCGCTTTAAAGTTTATAACGTCATCAAGCCACGATTTTATTCGAATTGCAATGCATTTTATAAATATTTTACGCATGTTTTATTTTCATATTTTATATTATGCATATCCATGATGGGTAAGTATTACGGTGGCCCCCAACGACTAGTTCAAATTTGTAAAGAAATCATAAGTTGTAATTTTCCCAACTGGGCGATAACGTCCGGGCCAGGATTCAAACCAGGGATCTCTTGGCTGAAGCTGTAAATGCTCTACCAACTGAGCAATCCTGGACAAATCTGGAGGATCTAATTCACCCATTCAATTAGATCTGTCAGATTTGTCCGGGTTTGTTCAGTTGTTAAGAGCATTTGCAGATTCAGCCAAGAGATCCCTAGTTCGAATCCTGGCTCGGACTTTTTCGCCCAAATGGGAAAATTATAACTTATGTAATTGAATTTTATTATTATTATTATTATTATTATTATTATTATTATTTTATTTATTTATTTATTTATTTATTTATTTATTTATTTATGGTTTGAGAGGAGATTTTTTAGATAAAGGTTGTCAAAGTCGGTGTTTGAAACCAAATATTCGTACGCGACAGAGCAGGAAAGAAAAAAAAATACCGTCTTGAGATAAAAATAGCTTATAACTCAAGATGTAATTCATTAACGGAAAATGAAAAAACTGTTCTATTTCAAATCACTTCCATAATCCTGCCTGAAAGTACTATGCTTTTATGTTTAAAATAAGTCAGAAAATGCGTCAGAAAGTTTCACGTTGTTGTGAAGTGAAAAATATCTTTTCAATAACTGACTTAAATTTAAAACTACTAAAGCTTTAAGGTGGTTCTTAAATGACCTGCTTAACAACACAAAACTTTCTGACACAATTTCAGACTCATTTTTAAACGCAAAGGTGTAAAATTGGCAGGCCTGACTATTGAAACGGTTTGGAATCGGTTTTTCATTTTTTGATAAATAAATTACTTATCGCGTTATACGCGATCGTGTCACGTGACAACGAGTTTTTCACCTTGTTCGTTTCGGCTCGGCGAGAATTCGGTTCAAAACGTCGACTTTGACAGTGTTTTCTGAAAGATCTTCTGCCTTTAACAAAAAGTAGAAAACGTGTTTCGATTACATAATTTCTGAATAAGAACACCTGCCAATTTCATGCGTTTCCGAACAAAAATGAATTAAAAAATATGTCATAAAGTAGCCAGTTTGAATTTGAGAACAGTCTTATATAGACTATGACACAAAGAATGTACAACACAAACTCTTATCGTTTGATTACGCATACTTTTACGTGGGATACAATCTAAACTTAAGTTAGAAGAAAAAAAAAAGTTTAAACAAACTATTTTTTCTCGGTTTAACAACAACAACAACAAAAACTGCGGTAACTATGTAATAAAAGGCTTTTATATAATACATTGTTGTTGCTTTTTTACAGTTTCATACATTTTTTCAAACATTAAACATAAAATGTGTATAGAAAAATATCCCCTTTGAGGTAAAAATATTTCTAATCTACATTTTTGTTATATACAAAAACAGATACATTTTTTTTTTGAAAATTCACAATATTAAGATAGGGCCATATGTATTTATTTATTCAAAATCTCGAAAAACGGAAATATTTAACAAAAAAAAAAAAAAAAAAAAAAAAAAAAAAAAAAAAAAAAAACTGCGATAACTATGTAATAAAAGGCTTTTATATAATACATTGTTGTTGTTGTTTTTTTTTTATAGTTTAATACATTTCTTTCAAACATTTAATGTAAAATGTGTATAGAAAAAAAAATATCCACTTTGAGATAAAAATATTTTTTATCAACTTTTTTGTGACATACAAGGACAGAAAAAAAAAAAATATTTTTGCTGAATTCACAATATCAAGATAAGGCCATATGTATTTCTTTACTCTAAATCTCAAAAAACAGAAATATTTAACAAAAAAAAAGAAAGAAAGAAAAAGAAAAAAAAACCTGCGGTAACTATGTAATAAAAGACTTTTATATAATACATTGTTGTTTTTATTATTATTATTTTAATACATTTTTTTCAAACATTTAATATAAAATGCGTATAGAAAAAATATCCACTTTGAGATAAAAATATTTCTTATCTACTTTTATGTGACATACAAGGGCAGAAAAAATATATATATATTTGATAAATTCACAATATCAAGATAGAGCCGTATGTATTTCTTTACTGTAAGTCTCGAAAAACTGAAACATTAAACAACGAAAGAAAATAATACTTCTGTAAGAATAATACTTTTGCTTTTCTTGACTCAGCACTTTAGAGATAATATTTCTTCATTCAAAATCAAGTTATTATTATTTTTCCTTTCGCATTTTGTTTATTCCAATTCTATTAAACTAAAAATAAATAAATTAATAAAAATAATAATAAAACAGTGTAAAATAATTTTTTTAAAAAGCAGTATTATTTTTATCTATAACTCTTTCATTCTTTTTATTTTCTCGACTTATAACCCTTTCCTTCTTTTTATTTTCTTGACTTTTGAAAAAAATTAAATAAATAAAAATATATACGAAAATCTAAAACAAAAAAAAAATCATTGAAGAAATTAAAGATTGCACGTTATCCCCTCCCCCTCCTTCTCTCTCTAATTCCATTTCACCTTTGTTCACTGTTCTTGCAAACTCTTCACCATTCGAGTGAATTTTGACTCCTTTGAAAAGAGATTCAGAATAAATGAGCTGTTATAAAAAAGATAAAAAGCATATATATATTCTCATTTTTAAGGGTCGCTGGGTGAGAAGAGAATGACATTCCTTTTGCACGATTTTCGCCTATATACATTCAAATACATCCAGATGAAAAAAAAAAAATCGGTTTTGCGTTTACTTTTTGCAAGAGTTTTAGTAATGTTTGAGTGAAAGCTTTGCTTTGCGCTTTGAATTTCAAAATATTGTCTGAGTGAAAAAATAAATAAAAAAGTAAAATTTTCTAAAGTGCAAATCTTGTAAGAAAAAAGAAAAAGAAAAAAAAAAAGAAAGAAAAAAAATAGGATTTACTTTGAAATGACGATTGAAAGATTGAGTTATACAATTTAAAGCATATTTAGCTAAGAAAAAGAGCTTAGTATAGCTTTTCTATAGGGAGAAACCTAAGAAGGGTCCTAAAATGACATAACCTAAGAAATTTTTTTTTCTATTGATACAAATTATTTCTCGTGACCTTTATTTTTTACGTACTAACTTTCCGAAGTATACAAAATGCTATAGTGCCTTTTAAAAAGTAACAAATTAAGTCACAACGTCATAATAACCATTTATATAAAATGCTGCACTATGTCATTTTATCTACATTGCTGTCGTTGTAATATAACGACACACGCATAAGTTGTTATAAATTTTAACTTGTATACATCACAAATAAATTTTCTTGCACACTAAGAAACACCACACATTCACTATGCCTCCACTTTGAACACTTAAGAGCCCACATCTGCCATGTGAAAAAACGCTCAAGCTAATGTTAAGTCTATGGGAAGGTTCTAGCGCGATTTCTCGCTCGCATTTTAATATTTTTAAATGCATTTTTTTGCATAGGACAGCTGAGGTCAATCTCCAACGTTGTTAATTTTTACTTTTTCGATATTGGCTCCAGTTACTTTATATAAGGGTACTTTCACTTTCACAACCGGTTCCAATCGTTTCCAAAATTGAAAATGCCCGCTTATAAAAAAAAAAAAACTGCAACAAAAATAAAAAAAGTAAAAACTAACAACGTTGGAGATTGACCTCAGCTATCTTATGCAAAAAAAAGCATTTAAAAATATTAAAATGCGAGCGAGAAATCGCGCTAGAACCTTCCCATAGACTTAACATTAGCTTGAGCGTTTCTTCCCGTGACTAGTGTAGGCTCTTAACACATTTTATCCACTTCTAATTCGGTTTTGAGTGACTGAATAAATCATTGTAACAAAGACAATCTTCATCATCATCATCATCATCGACAGAAAGATCTTTGTCCTTGTCGTCATCATTGGATGTAACAAAGCGAATTTTCTTTTTAAACCTGTAGAAGAGCTGCACGTCGTGAGTGTAAATTATGTTTCTCCTTCGCTTCGGCAGTATTAGAACTGCTAGTCAGAACATTTTCACCTTCGTGCTTCCACTTTTTAGAGAATGATCTAACATGAGGTGCAGAATGAAAGTGCAGGTATACATGAAGTTGTCTGATAAATGAAAATCATGAACTTAAAGATGCTGTCAGTTGAAAAGATAAACACGTCTTTGGAGTATCGGAAACAGGTGTTGTCGGCGCTGGAATTACAGCAGGTGACATTGAAACTGTGAAAATTGACGTATTAGTTCTAGATAGGCTTGTTATCTGAAGAACTTGTTATCGCTACTTTCCTTACTTTCCAGTGGACTTTCCGTCACAACTGACGCACAAAAAACGTGATCGGGAAAGATGTCTGGCGACATGTCATTTTACCTACAATCGCCATATTGTATATTCAAAGGCAGTATTCGAGATCACATCCATTTATAAATTTTCACATATACAGAAAATGATCTAAAAAGGAATAAGTGTTCACCTTATACTTCAGATGTGTAATCAATGAAATGAAACAGGCCACAATTAACACCAAAAAATACTCCCAAGAAATTTCTGACGCAGGTGTAAACATTTCCTTTGTAAACAATGAATAATACAAACTTGTAACATTCGCCAGTAAATGCTTATCGTTGCCAATCGATTCCGCAACATAACTGCGTATCGTTAAGTGCCTTTCGTTTGGCCTCTAGCGACAATATTAAGAAACATAAGGTACGTCATTTTGGGATAGTTTCTCCTGAAGATCTTTTTTTTATGTTAGTTTCAATTTTGGTTTTGCAGTTCAATTTTTTTAAGTGTAAAAGTACAGTACATGTCTGACAGGAGTTTAACCACTTCAGGTGCAAATTAATTTTATTTCTAAAATATTGAAATGATTGACTGTTACCAGAATTTACGAACAAATTGATATGAAAATATAAAAATGCTTTTCTTCACATTATAAAAGCAAAATTTCACCAAAAAGCTCTGGTACAATTTTGGCAGTTGTTGATTAAATTCAAGTGGTATATAAATATATACCACCGCCTTCAAAGTTTTAATATAGATTTTGAGTAACAGTGTAAGTTTTAAATTCTAGATATTAAGATGGAAATATTTTAAAGCTATTTTTTAAATCTTACAAAATAATAATAATAATAAAATATGAATCATAAAATGAAAAATAGTACATATTTACTTCCATATTTTAAAGCTAGAAAATGATATGTGAAAGGATCTAAAAAAATTAATAATACTAATCCTATAAAACAATTGTTCTTCTTGACTCAACAATCTTAAAACATTTCTGGAGTGATTTTTTTCAGTAAAAAAACAGTTGTTATTATTTTTCTGCTCGCATTTTATTTATTCAAATTCAAGAAAAAAGCCGCCAAAAATTAACTTTGTATTCTTCTTGTCTCTATACCTCTTTTTCCATTTCTTTTCTCAACTTATATAAATAAATAAATAGATAAAAATACATAGAAGCATCCTAAAAAAATCAATAGCGTAATTTTAAATACCATGTTATTATTTTTAAAAGAGCTTTTTATACCACTTGACAATATTTCAAAATTCACCTTGGGAGGGTATTTTATCTGTTTTGAAAAGTGATACTGGATAAATAAACTATAGTATCAAAATGAGATTTTCTCATTTTTGTTTTTAAAAGTCTTTGGATAAACGAGAGAATGACATTCATTTTGCGAAATTTTTGCATGAGATTTTTTTAAAAGAATTCCCCCAAAATTGTGTGAGAAGAATGTAAAAAATCCAATTTGAGAAGGAAATTTTTCAAAGATATTTTTTATCTTTTGAAAGGACAACAAAAGTATTTTTGATGAATTCACATAATCAGAAAAGGGTTATGTATTTTACTTTTCTTTAAAGATTAAAAAACATAGTTGAGAAAAAAAAAATTAATAATAATTACTTCCCTTAAGACGTTTGTTTTTCCTTTACTCAGCCATCTTAAAGCATTTGAGAGGCGATTAAAAATCTAGTTATTGTTAATTTTCTATATCGCATTTTGTTTCATTCATATCAATTTAAACTACTCTAACTTTTTTTTTTTATATATATAATTGCAAAAAAGAAAACTTGGTATAATTTCTGTATCTATCTCTCTTGGAATTTTAAATTTCATGGTAGTATTTTTTTTTTCTAAACCTTTGTATACTATTTCACTGTTGTTGACGTCAATATTTGCAAACTCTCCACCTTGCGAGGGCATTTTATATCTTTTGAAAGTGACTCTGGATAAATAAACTATTATCAAAATGAGATTTTCTTAATTTAAAAAAAAATTCTGGGTGAAAGAGAGAATAAAATTCATTTTTCAAAATCTTTGCACGGAATTTCTTTAAAAGAATTCATCAATTTATTGAATCAATTTAATGAAAATCAATTTAATGAATAGTGAATAAAATATTCATAATCAATCTGTAAAATAAATCCATTTTTCTTCAGGTAATTCACAAACATATTATCATAAAAAAAAATATTATATAAAAGAAAAATATTTGTATATTTTGCAAATTATTAAAGCTATAAATACTATTGTGTAAAGTAATTTACTCAAAAAATTTTTAACGATTGGTTAAATATTGTTTTGAACGGAAGAAATCTAAATTTAACTGAGAAGGGAAAAATGCCTCGAAAAAATTCTATGTTTTTTTCTTTTTTTTTTTTTTTTTTTTTTAGTGTTAAATATTTGTTGAAAAGGCTTCCGTGTGACACCCTTGATTTTTTTATCATTTAATACTTTTTTTTCCAACCATTAAGCAGAAAAAGGTGGACAGAATCGATTTTGAGAAGGAAGTATTTCAAAGCTATTTTTTCACGACTTTGAAGGACAACAAAAATAATTTTCATGAATACACATTATTAACAAAGGTTTTAATTCACTTTAAAAATGGAAAATCTTAGATGTAAAACAATGGAAAATAATAATTACTATTCTCGTAGACATTTTCTTTCCAGACTCAGCCATGTTGAAGCGCGTCAGAGGTGATATATTTTTTTTAAATTAAAAATCCATTTTTTATTGTTTTTTTTTTCGCTGGCATTTTCTTTATTCCAAATATGTTAAATTAAATAAAAAATATATAAAATGTAAAAAACATGCAATTTTTAAGAACAAATAAAAGCGATTTCCAGGGATTTTTCCTTACTTTTGTATTTTGTGGTCCCTTTAAAATAAATAAACCATTAAAAGAATTTGAAACGCATGTTTTTGCTAGCTTTTTTTTTCTAAACCTTTTTATTTCACTTTAATGTTGTTAACATTAAAAATCTTCTTTATCATTAAAACTTCTTATCATTAAAACTTCCCCAGCATCTTTCAGAAAGAGATCTTGGATGAATGAGGAATTTCGGAATTTCGGAATGAGATGAAGAAAAAAAAAATCCCATTCATTTTGCAAGATTTTTGTTTGAAATATTTTAAGACTATTCCGAAATTCAAACCGGCTACTTTCTGACAAATTTTTTGAATTAATTTTTGTTCGCAAACGTATTAAATTGGCAGGTGTACTTATTAGGAAAATAATCGAACTTTTTTTTTTCTTTCTTTGGTGAAGGCAGAAATTTTTTCTGAAAAGATTGTCAAAGATGGTGTCTTGAACTGTATTCCTTGATAAGACAGTTCATGGAAGGAAAAAAAACTGGCCTTCTGAGACAATAATAGCTTTTATAACTCAAGACAGTTCTGAATTTCTGACAAAAATAAATAAATAAACAAAAACGGAGCACTGATATTGTAACTTCTTTGCTCCCTTCATCCACAAATATGTATTTCATACATTATTTGCAAAATTTAAAGCATTTTTGCTTCAGTTAAAAAAAAAAAATAATAATAATAACATTTAAACATATATCTACAGAAGGAGAAGGTCGTTTACACTTTATGGAAACGATTTTAAAATTTAATTTCTACGTATAAATGACATATTCTTTGCAACAATTTTACTTAGTTGGAAAGCCTTGACTTTTTGGCTATAGCTCTGACTCGGAATTTCTATGATAAAAGAATTTCTTTGTTACACTGCAAAAAATAACTGTTGATTTTACAGTATAAAACTGGCACCCAGCTGCCAGTATTATACCGTAAAATTAACAGTATTAAACAGTAAAAAAAGCAGTAATACGCTGCCGCGCAAGCAGTAATACGCTACGGCGCATACGGTATAATACTGGCAGCTGGGTGCCAGTTTTATACTGTAAAATCAACAGTTATTTTTTGCAGTGTACAGTCATGTCAGTTTTTCCCGATACCTCTTGTAAAAACTTTCCAAAGTCTTTTCAATATTTGTGAATTCATTTAAACAATCCAAATGCAGAAAAAGGCCATTGATGAGGGGGGAGGGGGGGTGTCAGGTGATTTTACATGCATTTCTTCAATTGAGACACAATTTATTTCCATTTGGGATTTCTCTGATAAATATGCGTCAGTTGAGATATGGAAGAGCGGCTGGGAGACTTTGTTCATATAAAGCTCATTTAATGTATTTTTCGTATAAAGCTGAAATTTCTTCTTCAAAAATAGGTTCTAAAATATTTTACAGATAATAAAGTTATATTACCTTAGCTTTACTGCATTTTTTAACCTTTCATTTAATATTATAACAAAATCCAGCAGCAATCATCAATTCTTTTGGAATTTTTTTTTTTTTTTTACATTTACAAACCCATTTCTTTTTTTTTTTCTATTAATTGATAAAAATTGCTCTTCTTTTGATAAACTCACTTAAATAAAGCATTGTTTCATCCAGTGTTACCATAAATTGTTATCTATCACCACCTATCTGTTCTTTAAAGCGAGCGTTAGAAAGCTCTGTACACAAAACTTTGGGAGACTTTGGAATGTTTTTCAAGAGGTGTGGAAAAAAATTGATATGATTGTACTAAGAGAAAAATCGACTATGATGAAAATTTCGATCCAGTGTTGTAATCAAGAGTCAGGATTATACAGTAGAGTAAAATTGTCGCAAAGAATATGACATATATGTTCAGAAATTAATTGTGAAAATCGGTTCCATAAAGTATGAACGACCTTTTGTATACATAGCTGTATAGCCTAATACATAGCTGTCTGCTATTACCGGATGCAACAACACAGGGATGGATAAAAAAAACTGACATATTGTGATAAAATTCAATTAAAATTCAAGATTTAATTCATTTATAAAAAATGAAAAAAAAAACTGTTCGATGACAAATAACTTCAATTAGCATGCCTGCAAGTATTATGCTTTTATATTTAAAAATGCGTCAGAAAATGTATCAGAAAATTTCACGAAGTTGAACGAGGAAAAATATTTTTTCGAGAACTGCCTTAAGACTAAAAAAATATATATTTCCCCGCTCAACAACGCGAAACTTTCTGATGCATTTTCAAACGCAAAAGCATGACCCTTGAGACAGACTTATTGAAGTGATTTTTTTTTTTCATCTGTAGGCGATTAATGTCTCACGGAACAAGTTTTTTCCTTTTCCGAGCTGTCACGTCCAGAAATTCTGTTCACAACGCTAAATTTGAAAGCATTTACTGAAAAAACTTTACCAAAAATTGGAGAAAAAAAAAGATCGATTACAAAGTTTTTGAATATGAATGTCTGCTAATTTCATGCCTTTTCGAACAAAAAATAATTAAAAAATGTGTCAGAAAGTCGTCAGTTTGGATTTGAGAACAGTGTTATGTCTAAAGCTTTTTCCTTTAAAGTCTAGTATTTCTTTAATCTGTAGCCAGAAAAACTAAGTTTTGAAACAATAAATAAATAAAAATACTCCTGTAAAAATGCTCCTGTTTTTTTTTTTTTACTCATAAATCATAAAGTACTACAATGGTTATATTTTTTTTAATTAAAAATCCAGTTATTATTATTTTTCCGATGGTAGTTTATTTATTTTATTTCTATTACAACAATTTTTTTTTTAATTGAAAAATTAAAGTTCACTATTTCCCTTTTTCTCTCTCTTTCTCCTTCGTTTTCTTTTCTCAACTTATGATAAAATAAATAAATAAAATTACATACAAAAATTTGAAAAAAAAAAAGCATTAAAAAAATTAAAACTCGTATCTGTTTTTTTTTTTTTTTTTTTTTTTTTTTTTAGTTTTCTACACTGTTGTTGACGCTAACACTTGCAAACTCTTAACCTTGCTAGTGTATTTTATCTCTTTTGAAAAGAGATTTTGAATGATGAACTAATTATCAAAATAAGATTTCCTTATTTTGAAAGGTCTGTGAATGAAAGAAAATAAAACATTCATTTTGAAATTTTTCATTTGCTTGAAATTTGTTTAAAAGAATTCGTACAAATTTAATTTAATGAATCATGAATAATTTTTTGGCATTCAATCTCTAAAATAAATCTATTTGTTTCTTTCAGTAAATCGACTTGTCATCGTGTTTATACATTGTTATATTAAAGAAAGTGCTTGAATATTTTGTCAAATATAAAAGCTATAAATACCATTGTGCAAAGAAATCTACACAAAAAGAAATTTAACGATTGGTTAAATATTGTTGTAAACGAAAGTAATGTAAATTTAACTGAGAAGTGAAAAATTCTTCGACAAATTAATTTATTTTTCTGTGTTAAAAAAGGGTGTTAAATATTTCTTGAAAATGCCTCCTTGTAACACCCTTGATTTTTTGTAATTTAATTTTTTTTAATAAGAAGCAGAAAAAGAGAACACAGTCCTTGTTGAGAAGAAAGTATTTCAAAGTCTTTTTTTATGACTTTGAAGGACAACAAAAATGTTTTTGATGAATACACATTATTAAAAAAGGGTTACGTGTTTTTCTTTACTTTAAAAATAGAAAAACTGAGATGTAAAACAATGAAAACTGATAATTATTTCCGTAAGAAATTTGTTTTTACAGGCTCAGCCATGTTAAAGCTCGTGAGAGGTGATATATTTTTCTTTATTAAAAATCCAGTTTTTATGAACTTTTTCTATATTATTAAGACAAAAAAAAAAAAAGGAAATGTAAAATCTGTAAAAAAAAATAATAAACTCGTTATTTTTCCAATCTCTATCCCTCTTCTTTTTTATCTTTTCTCAATATGAAAAACATAAATAAATAAAAATACATACGAGCAAGAAGAAATAAATATATTGAAGGAGTTTAAGACCATGTTATTGTTACTATTATTATTATTATTATTATTATTATTATTATTATTATTATACATAGATAATAAACAAAATAAATTGTTTGATTAATGTTTGTATTATAATTACATTTTTTATAAATATACCATTCCACTATCAGACATTATCACATAAAGAACAGAGAACAACTCACGTATATGTCTGTATCTGTTTTTATTCCCTTTACTATAAAAAATGCTATTTTCTTTTTCTGAAAATGAATTAATTCTATCTTAAAAAATACATTTATCATCACTCTGTATAGAAAATATGACTTGATCACTTTATGAAAACATAGGTTTCTCCCGAGATGACCATAAGATGCAATTCTATATATATGAACTTATTAAAACTTATAAAATTCATTCTCGAACCTCTTCCATTTTTTTAAGTCCTTTGCCTTTATATTAATCCTGAAAAGGGGACTGGGGGGGGATACTCTAGAGCCATACACTTTCATTTTTCGAAAAATAATTACATTAAATTAGTGTTTTTCAAGAAACAAAAAACAGAATTTGAATAAATAGGACTATGATACAATATTTACAAATATAATTAGTAAAAAGATAAAAATTATAAGAGTATTATCGATTATAAATGCAGAAACAAGAAAAATAATTAGAAAAATGCTATATAACCAAATTTACATTAGAGGATTTGACCTATAACTTTCTCAGCCAATCAGAGCTAAGTAAGGCATCCAATCAAATTTGTCCTACAGCAGGCAGCCAATTACATTTTAACGACTAAAAAAGAAAAGAAAAAGCTTGTATTTTGCAGAAATCTAGGAAAGTGGATTGATTCCGATACAAAATGCAGTGGCAGGAACGTTTTCACATAAGCGAAAATAGTAGTTAATGAAAAATATTACGAAAAGGGTAAAAAGTATGAAACAAAATTTAGAATTTTGAAGAACGCGACGAAGCGTCTATTAACTATGAAGAAATAAAATAATATTCGACAAATTAATTCATTTTTCTTAGTCAGAAAAAAGTGGTGTTAAATATTTGTTTAAAAGTCTTTTTTATAACATCCTTGTTTTTTTTCCCAACTAGTATGTATAAAAAATGAATAGAAAAAATATCCACTTTGATAAAAAAGTATTTAAAAGCACTTTTTATGTGTTATAAGCATAACAAAAATATTTTTGATGAATACACATACTCAAAAAAGGGTTATATGTTTTACTTTACTGAGAAAAACTGAAATAAGAACTAATGAAAAAATAATTACACCTGTAAGACATTTGTTTTACCTTACTCAGCCATCCTAAGGCACTTGTGAGGTGATGCTTATTTTAATTTTTGTTATTTTTATTTATTTTATTTTATTTTAATCTAATTTTTGTTTTATTTTTTTCGCTGGCAGTTTGTTTATTTCAATTCTATTAATGATTAGAAAATAAAACAAGTCCCTTTTTGGCTCACTTGTATAAGATTATGTTGATTTATTTCATTTTTCTTCTTATTATTATTATTAATTATTTTAAGTTGAATACATAAAATTTAATACAAATTAAACAAATTGGTTTCACTCTGATCTATTCTGGAAAGAAAAATAATTTGTAGGAAAAGTTTAAATTTGGCTTACCAAATGTAATTGAATGGATATGAAGCAATTATACTATACATTTTTTAAAATAAATAAATAAATATGAAAAAAGAAAAAAATAATATTAACTCCACTAAGAAACCTTTTCTTACATTTCTCAGCCTTCTTAAAGCTCTTCAATTGTAATATTTTGTTTTATTAATTTTTTTTTTCGTTGGCAGTTTGTTTATTTTGATTCTATGAATAAAAATAAAATAAAATGAAATGTAGGTTTATTTTTTCGTTTTTATTTTAAGATGCATGCCTCACATTTAATACAAATTAAACAAATTGATCCCACTCTTTTCTATTTTGGCAAGGAATGCAATTTGTAGCGAAATTTTAAATTTGGCTTATACCAAATATTATTGAGTAGATATGAGGCAATTATATATATATATTTAAGTGTTGAAATCATAGTTTAAAAATCTCCATAGTCTATAATATATTGCCTACATTCAAACGAAATTCGAACACAGACCATTCAATAAATGTCATCGAAAACTTTTGTGTGTCCCTGTATACGAACTATAAGACCTACATACTTGATTAAAGAACTTATTTAAGATACTTGCAAGATCAATTCACTGTCCCAATAAGTTTCAAATTGGTTCAGTATTTCGAACAGTATCATGATAACAAAATTTCCATGTATGTGGATAGATAGATAGATAGATAAACGAAGTAATTGCAATTTGTAAAGAAATCAATCTATAACATGTAAAAATTAATGTTTAGCATTCTTTTTGTCTCTATATTTTCCTTTCTGAAGTAATGAAAAATTAAATTAAAATACTTTCGAGCATATGAAATAGAAAAATCATTGAAGGAATTTAGATGCATATTATTTATTTATTTATTTATAATTTTTATAAACCTTTTTATGCCACTTTACTGTTGTTGTCATCGATACTTGGAAACTTCTCACCTTGCGAGTGTATTTTATTGATTCAATCAATGCATTTTGTCCATCGAAAACGTTCGTTTTACCCTGTATACGAACTATAAGAGCTGCATATTGAATATCGAACTTATTTAAGATACTTGCAAGATCAATACACCGCCCCAGTCAGGTTCAAATTGGTTCGGTATTTCGGACGTTATCGTGATAACAAAATTTGCAGGTATCTATCTATCTATCTAGATAGATAGATAGATAAACTAAGTGATTACAAAAGGTCAATTTCTGAAGAAATCAATATCTAACACGTAAAAATTAATGTGCAGCATCAGCATTTTTCTTGTCTCTATCTTTTCCTTTCTTTTCTTTTCTCTATCAAAAAATAAATTAAAATACATTTGAGCACATGAAAAAAAAAATCACTTGGTTAACGAATTCATTTAAGATAGTACTTGAAAGAAATTAATAAAGTTTTACTTTGACTTCAAGTTTACATTTTACTTTAAAAATATCTATATATATATCTGCAAAAGAAAAAAGCTTAGATACAGAAAAAAAATTCGCTTAAATATTTGAAAGTGATTGAATTTATATTTTACAATATTTTTGATGAATTTATAAAATAAAAAATAGCACCCTATGTATTTCATTACTTTAGAAAATGACATGTATTTACTGAGATTTTTGCATACTGAAATACACACACTCCATCTCCATCCTCACCCCCCAAAAATAAATAAAATAAAGTAAATAATAATAGTAAATAAAAAGTGTTTTGCAACTTATGTTTTGCAAGCGGTTTACGGTTACTTTGGATTTACTCTGCATTTTTAAAATATTCCATCCGAGGAAAAAAAATACATACCTTTAAAAAAATTAATAAATCTTTACTGTAAATTATATTTAAAGTTTTACGTTCTAAAATATCTATGGCTAAAAGAAGAAATTATAACCTGTTCATATATATATATATACAGTCGAACCTCGGTAACGCGAACTCTCAAGGGAAACTTTTTTAACTTTTTTTGTTCGTGTTAAAAGTAGTTCGGGTTATCCGAACTTAAATACATTGCATACAACTGGACGAGGCAATCGGAAACAGTTCGTACTAAAAGTAATTCACGTTAAAAGTGTTCATATTAACGAGGTTCGACTGTATATATATATATATAAAGATTTTTGCAATTCATTGCCTCTGTTTAGAGATGCTCCTATATCTGGTTACTGATGTGCACCAGTATCCTTTTTAATCCAATTGTATTTCGTACTTTATGATTAAATTTCACTGTTTTTATGTCTTTACTAGCTTACCCGCCCGGCGTTGCCCGTGCCAACAACCTTAAATGTACCTGAAATCAGTGTCAGGTTCTTCTCTCACAGCTGCAAGAGTTGAAAGCTATTCTTAAGGGATTAGCATATTGTATGTATTGTATATGTATCTATTGTGTACCGTTAAAGGCGTCCTTTAGAAAATCTTAATCCGAAGGGTGGCGACTTGGACAGAATGAAAGAAGTATTTCCATTGCAATGTGGTCTTTCAGATATAAGAAAGCTATTGCACTCTTTTATTTAGGAAGACAGATCCGTCAAGAGGGAGGAAGGGTTGTCAAGGACCCTTGGAAACAGAGGAGAAACCCCGTAGAAAGGAGGGTGCTCTGTAGTTTACGAGAGAGAGAAAGTTAGTTCTAACGTAGGAAGCGAAGGTGTAAGGTCGTTCAGAGTTGGAGCTCTGAGACCGGTGTTGAGTTCAGACGGAGCAGCGAAGTGTGAAGGTTGCTCGGGGAATGAGCGCTGAGAGCGGGTGTGAGATGAATAGAAATCTCAGTGTGGAATAAATGAACGTAGTCTAACGGTACACGTAATGCGTTTCTATAATTATTTTGATTTAATATTAAACCGGATACTTTACCTCCGAGTTTAAGTGTAAATATTGTTAATAAAGTGTTTGTTTAAGTGTAATAGAAAGAGTTAGGTTTTTCTTGAATATACATCACGTATTGTGTCCGATATCACGTATTCATATCGGTGGTGGCAGCATATCAAAAGACCGGATTATATTTCGAAGTTGTGTGGACGGAGAAGTGGAATCCGACAATCAGTGTTGAACATTTTTTTATTTTTAAACAAATCTAATGTTGGGGGCCCCACTACCTTAGACAGCAAACACTGGACGTGCCATACACACTCCCATATATTACCATAAGTCGAGTCGAAAGAGCCATACCCCTTCATGATCCAGCCCATAGAACCAGAGATAGAAAAGCACCCCTGGTGGTGAAAATCGGAAAGCTCTATCTATGTAGAGTCGAATGAGCCATACCCCGTCGTGATCCAGCCTATAGAACCAGATATAGGAAAGCACCCCTTGTGGTGAAAATCCGAACTAAAATCAGTCAGCTCTATCGATGTCAAGTGGAAAGAGCCATACCCTATTGTGATCCAGCCCATAGAAACAGAGATAGGAAAGCACCCCTTTGTGGTGAAATTCAGAACTAAAATAGGTTAGCTCTATTGATGTTGTGTCGAATGAGCCAAACCGTGTCGTGATGTGACCCATAGAACCCGAGTTAGCTGCAAAATCCTTTAGTAACACCTTCCCCCGCCAGGGAGCACAATATGTTCTATACGAACATAACTGAATTCATTAAGGTTATCGATGTCGAGTCGAATGAGGCATACCCCGTCATGATCCAGCCCATAGAACCAAAGATACGAAATCGCCCCCTGTGGTGAAAATCCGAACTAAAATCAGTAAGTTCTATTGATGTCGGGTGGAAAGAGCCATACCCCGTCGTGATCCAGCCCATAGAAACAGAGATAGCAAAGCACCTCCTGGTGGTGAGAGGAAGTTGATGTAGAATAAATGTGATATTTAATAAAAAGTCGTTCCCACCCCACTCCCTTTATCTCGCCATTTTCGCTAATTATTACAAATATACAAATGTTTCTTAATTGCATCTAATGTCCCGATCTGATAATGGGGTTTCCCTATCTACCTATCCTAATCCGCTTTTCCTTATCATAATAGAAAAAAGCATATTTTATCAAAGAATCGCTGGCAAACGCGAATTTCGTCAAAGGTTCGCAAGAAAAACACGAATTTTATCAAATAATCGCTGAAAAAAACATGAATTTTGTAAAAGGATCGCTAAAAAAACATGAATCTCGTCAAAAGGCAGCAGAGAAAACACGAATATTGTCAAACGATCATTAAAAAAGCAAATTTCATCAAAGGATCACGGAAAATGCGAATTTCATCAAAGGATCGCGGGGAAAACGCAAATTTTGCCAAAGGATCACAGGAAAAATGTGAATTTCGTCAAAGGATCGCTGAAAAAAAAACACGAATTACGTCGTAGGATCACTGAAAAAACATGAATCTCGACATAAGTATGTGGAAAAACACGGATTTCGTTAAAGGATCACAAAAAAAGCAAATTTCGTCAAATGATTGCAGGAAAAACTTGAATTTCATCGAAGGATCGCAGAAAAAATACGAAATTCGTCAAAGGATTGTGGAAAAAATGCAGATTTTGTCAAAGGTTCACAGAAAAAAACTTTCGTGAAAGGGTCGCGGAAAAAATGCAACTGTCTTTATTAAAAACAGCACACACACAAACCTCTACACAAACAAACCTATTCTGTCTTCCTGCCTGAGGAAAGCACCGTAATTATAACACCTAGGCCTGATTTTTTTTTTCAATTTAGATTTTTTTTTAATTATTAAAACGTGTATACGAAATTCTGGATTCGAGGCTATTCCATGCTCTCCGCCAATCCACAGCAACAACGCAGACAGCCAATGAGAGCAGGTGTGAATATGGGATGATCCAGGATCCAGCGACGGCAGTTCATGTTCACAGCTGAAAGCGGCTAGCCACAGATTTCATTGTTTTGTTTATGTTTGAGTTTTATTTTAAAGAAAAGGTATATATTTTTGGCTAACTGAGGCAGGGTCGGACTGGGCCAGGGGAAAGGGCGCAGACCTTGGATTTTCAGAGGGCGCGAAAATGTTAAATAACTCATGTCAATCTTACTTATTTTTTCTGTGTTTTACTTGACAAGAGATAACACATTCGCATAGCACTAAGTAAGAAAATTGTTTAATATAATTGGGTTGTCCGGAAAGTTCGTGCCGTTTGGGAAAATCAATTCGTACCGGAAAATTCAACCCGTTAATTATTATACATTTGAATCGAATTTAATGTCTAATACTTAAATGGTAGAATTTTCCGGTACTATTTGATTTTCCCAACCGGCACGAACTTTCCGGACAACCTAATAATATTATTGAGTCTAGAAAGACGACTTCGCTATATTCCTCGTGTATGTTTGATGTTCCATCAAATCTTTACAATGCTACACAATTTTCCAAAACATGTTATGTAATGTTCAAAAACGCTAGAAAGTTGAAAATAGTAGTTAAACACATTGTAGTAGATTGACTATAGGTTACGGCTTTCCTACTTTATCTTTTTTGTCAGTAGAAGATGCCTTACAAAGTCATGGGAAAAAAGTGATCACCCTTACTAATTATCCTGCAAATAAGATATAAAAAAACATAGGTACCAATTTATTGGGAATAATATCTACTATTAAATTCTATTCATAAATTTTGTTTCGGGGATTGTCTACATATTAAAAAAAAATGCACGAACCATGATTTTTCAAATGGTAAAACCTACTTTTGACACTCTCTTTGAGTTCCCTGTATCAAGGTAACTTGGGAATATACTTCTCTTAAATCTCCATAGCCTTATAAAAGAAAATGTGTTAGGGGTTTGTCTAAAAATTTCGAAAAATAAAATTAAAATCCTACAAGAAAAAGTAATGAAAACATTCATTTAGACACCAGTAAATTATACAGGAATTTTAAATTTATAATTAACTTTCTTTCTATAAAAGTAAATACAGCAAAATGTTTCAGGTAATATACGATTTATTTTTTGTGGATCTTTTGAAAACAGAAGAAGGTTTTCTATATCTCGAAAACTAATTATTCAAATGAGATGTAAACTTACACACTAGTGATTTTTTTATACAAAAATTAATGCAATTCATGATTTATAATTTTTTAATGTGAATTTATTAATAACTTAAAAAAATGTCTTTGAATACAATAAAAGCCTGGAATATGTTTAGGTCAATTAAGTGTATTTCATTAAAAAATTAATAAAAATTCAATCGGATGTTTTTTATAAGTTTGTCAAATGTATTTAACATTAGCATCCTCAAACTTTAAACTCTTCTAATTCTATGAATATTTAAGATAAATACTATTAACTATACCTTTCCGCCAGCTGTCTCGATCCAAGGAACTCAAATGGGGTTAAAAAAAATGCGTGTTATGGTTTTAAATTCAAAGTTGGTATAATATTTAATATGTAGACGACTCCTGAAACATTATTTATGCATAGCATTAATTAGTAGACATTATTTCCAATCGATTGATACCTATAATTTTTTTTACAAATATTTTTACAGGAATTAGTAGGAGGGGATCGCTTTTTTTTTTTTTTTTTTTTTTTTGTCCAGGACTTTAAATTAACACATTAGTCCAACTTGGTATATCCATAGTCGTGTCCATTAACAACAACAAAAATAACATTGCCTTACTTTTTTAGCAATTTCAGATTTTATTACAAGCTTAACGATATATATATATATATATATATATATATATATATATGTATATTACCGTCATCTTTCTGTGAGTTACGACTCTTCCCTTTTTTGTATATATACTAGGGGGCCTACCCCCTGCGAGCTACGCTCGCCAACCCCCGCTCAGAGGTCGAGGCCTCTAAAAACATGACAGCGTGCTTTGTTTTAAAAATATTGGTAAATCTGTAACTGGGTTGCCATGCTTTTAACGTTTTAATGGGACATTTTTGTGATTATCATGGCCGTAAACACAGCTGTTGCGACAACCGACGACTGTTTTCTGGATTGATAAGTAAAATCAATTACAACTTGAAAACCAGCTTGTATAAAATGGTTAGGTTTAAATTGTGGCTACCTCTCGGACTTTTATAACAATGATCTGTATTCTATTCTTCCTTTGCGTTTAAGGATGAGAAAAATTCCATCTGCTTGTGAATAACATTAAGAACCACGGTATTGAAAAGTACTATGTTATAGATATTTTCAGTAACAGGTTTTAATTTTCTCTCTATTTTAGTGCACCATCATGCATATTTTTATATTATTTTAAATATGTAAATTATTTATTTTAATTAATATGTATATACGAATTTTCTAATAATTATTTATCATACAAAATTAATTAAATATTTTGTGCATGCATGCCTGCATTTATTTAGCATCAATTGATGGGATATTTAAACAAATTTGCTATCCATCCGCGATAATTTTACACCATGTTATGTCACTTGAATATTGTCCATAAGAAAATTGGGTACTTTTCCAGTATAGGATCCTTTGCTTTTAGGTTTGGCGTAATTCGAGCTTCAAAAAGGGATAGATTCGTTAATATACATAGATTTGTTGCCAAAAGTTATGAAAACATAAACCCAATGAACTTTTGGTGCTTTTCTATTATAGGGGTCTTACGCTTTTTAAAAAAGCTTGGCGCAATTCGGGCATCAGAAAGTGAGATTTGGTGCCAAATGACATAAACAGCCATGGAAACAAATTCGACGATTTTTTTGTTTATATGCGTATTTTAATTATACGTATATTTTGTTTTTTCTATACAAATTACTTCTGATTATATATAAAATAGGATAAATGACATTTTACGCTAAACAAATTCTATAAATATTGAAAAAATGCTTCTGTATACGAAATGACAAAGTGAATAGGTTGACAGAAAGTATGTTGCCAAATTTCCTTTTCCGCCAAGGCTATTTTCCCTATTTCGTCAAGTCCCCATATACTGGAAAAGCACCGAATAAATTAAATTAAATTCTGACAGACGATTGAATCCTGACGATAGAAATGTGATTTTTTTTTCAAATTTTCCTGAAAAACATAATTTAATCACAATCTTGTCTTCATTATCGATTGAAATAAAAGATAAATTCAATTTCAATTTGAAAATGACGAATAAAAAGAAATCAATAATCCCTATCGGGATCCTTTTCAATTTTTTTCTCTTTTTTGTCACAAAAAAAAAAACTGAGTAATGGTTGCCATCTTACAGAAATGTCATTAAAATTAGAAAAAAATTAATATCTCGAAAACTAATTCCAATTTCAAAATTCTATTACCAGTTTTGACATCCGCGGATTTTTATGGACAATTGGTATTAATTTCACTAATATTTTATTAAAAATAACCCTGAAACATAATCAGTCGTTTAATCAGTCGTTTCATAAAATCGTTTCATAAATTCGTTTCATAAAATCGTTTCACAAATTTGTTTCATTAGGATTTTATATATATAGGGTAGATATATATATATATTTTTTTTTTACTCAAGCAAGACAGAATTATTGGGATATCATTAGTTCATTGTTTTCTAGCTTCGTTAGCCAACGATTGAGTTTGGCAGTCTTGCGATTGGCAGTTTGGCGATTGACATTGGCCAAAGATTTTTCTATTAGTTGGACCAACAGCTAACACAAACACTGCGTCTGAGTCAACGTTTGGCTGATCTTTGGTCTAAAGATATGAGTTGCCATTTGACCAACAGTCATGTTTACTGGAAAAAAACTGCGCTAATAATAACAATAAAATATGATAATAATTGACCTTATTTTAATTAGAAACTTCAACTAATTTGTCGATTTTTTTAGGCAAAAATTAATTATGCTTCTAGAATTACTGATTAAAATTGCTAAATATTTGTTTTTTCTTTAGCAAAGTAGTATATTTAAATGGGATCTCTGCAGGTGTATACCTCATCACACACACACAGAAAAAGATTTAATATGCAAACTTCGTTCAAAAAATATTTATATCTAAAACAAAAATGTACTTTCCGTATGGAAATGGAAATAGAAATTCTGAAGTTAAAACTCATGCTTGATTTTTATTTTATTTCATTTATTTATTTATTTATTTATTTATTTTTGGAAAAAGTACCACACATTATAGCAGTATTTGAATGTTGAACTATATGATGAATGTATGATGTATTACTGTTTGTATGTAAATGCGGAAAGAACACTTACTTGTGAAAATAATATTAGACTTGAAGCATTTGACCTAAGGAGAGACAGGAGGGGGAAGAGGTATTTTATCTGCTTTAAAAATTACTTTATGCATCCGTTAAATACTGAATTGATATCGCACTATAAAAAAGTTTCTACTGAAAAGATAGATCGGAAATAGCTATTAGTAGTCTTAAATCACTGAAATAATTGAGTAAATTTACTTTTTTCAGAACACTCTTACCATGATTTGCAAATTTTTTATCACAATTAGAGATCAAGGGAAATATTTAAGTTTCCATAATTGAAATAAATCCCCCGGGGATTGCAATCCTGTAAGCTACAGGATTTTGCAGTCAGCGTTTTTTTTTTAACCTACAATAGTTTCTGAATAGTAATCATCGCTTTATTAAATGATCGATTTTTCTGTGATGAAATAAAGTAATTTTTTATTGAAAATACATACCAGAATTTTCTATTAGTTATTTAATTACAGAAATGCTGTTATTAAATATATCTAAGATTACTATCCGAAAAATATAATAGGTTTTTTTAATTAAAAAAAAAAAAAAAAAACGCTGGCCGCGGGAATCTGCAGCTTGTAGAATTGCAATCCAGAAATGTGATCGAGGTTGTATTCCTCGAAAAGAAAGAGTATGTTTTCCAGTCAACAACAAAATCCACCCAAAACGTTTTGGTTTTCTAATATTTATCTCTTTCTTTTATCAAACTGTTTTTCGAAAAGCATACTTTCGATTATAGGGACATTCAGGGCCGGCTTTAAAGGGGCGCAAGTTCGGTGACCAATGTTGAATTCAGGCGGTGGCCCGGGGGGATATCATCCCTCTGAGCCTGGAAATGTCACCCCCCGGAAGATTTGAGATTTTATGCTTTCAATGGGCAAAAAGTGGAATTTCCCCCCCCCCCCCTGGAGCTACAGAAATCCCTCCCGGACAAAAGTGTCTGAATTCAACACTGTGGGTGACCGCCCTGGGTTGACCGCCTAATAGCTAAGGGACGGAAAATTTCCAAAATATTTAGCCTAAATGTAAGACCTAAAACATATTATTTTAAGAACCAATGAAAAAATTTCTCGCAGGGCGCGGGAGTAATACCTGGGCGTAGTATCCACAGCGCGTCAGGGCTTTTAAAACTTTCCCTATGAACAAGATCTTAAATAGTACGCAAGAAGATTCCTCAATAGTATGCAAACACGTCTGCTTTGGTTTCCTATTCAGGAAATTCCTTCGATGTATCTTCAATTTCTTCATGATAATAAAAATCTCTCTCTTTTGACATTTGTCTTAATTGATGATTATTCGTAAGAAAATTATCCAAATTTAGTACAATAATCAGAATGTATGCTTATAGCCAGGGGAAAACATTGCAGTGGCTTAGGGGCGCAAAATTTTCCCTGGCTGAGGGCGCACCGGCCCTCGGGCCGATGGGCCGGCGGGCCAGTCCGAGCCTGAACTGAGGTTCACATAATTTAGTTGCAATTGTCTTCATTCTTTGTATGCGTAGTTGCCTCCATATATTATGTGTTTGGTAAGAATATATTTTGCACTTTACTGAATGTTTTCGTAGCGTTAGACATATCAGCTCATGTTCTTAAATGAAACAAACTGTTTTCAATAACAAATCTTAATGAATCAAATTAATCTTACACTTTACTATCAAATGTACAGTTCTACAATTTATCGCATATTACAACGTTCTTGGGAACTAAAAATGTAGTCCAATAACAGTAACAGAAAGAAAAATTGTAAATAACAATAAATAAATAATCATAAACTTCACATCATTGAATTAACAAACTCATATATAAGATACAACTTTAAACTGATATGCCTCATCAACTGTTGTCGAAATCAATATAATGTAAATAATTCTTAAACATTATGAGTTTGCTAAGAAATTAAAACATTCAGTGCAGTGTAGGATGTATTTTTTCCTCAAAACAATTTAATTTGTAAATATGAAGTTAAAAAAAAAATAAAAAATCCCCGTTTTCTCACATATTATGAGTTTTATCAGCAAGTTAAAACATTAAGTAAATATGAATGATTTGCGGAGCTGTTTCTATCAAAAATTCAATCACATCGCCCAAAAACCCTCAACAAAAATAATTATAAAGAGTGCAATGACAACATAAATTTGCATGTCCGTTCTTGGGCGATTCTTATAAAACACAAAATTTGTCACAAAATGGTGATTTTTTTATAACATGCTTACAAATTAAAATGGTTTATAATTATTTTTAAAAAAAACTCGGCCAGAAATAACATTGATTTTACATTTTTAAAGACTTATTCTTTATAATTATTTTGAAACAGCTCTGCAAATCATTCATATTTATTTATTGTTTTACTTTCTGATGAAACTCATTATGTGAGAAAACAGTGATTTTTTTTTTTACCTCATACTTATAATCCTCAAAACAATTTAATTTGTATGTATGAAGTAAAAAAAAAAGAAAAAAAATCACCGTTTTTTCACATATTATGAGTTTTATCAGCAAGTTAAACAATAAGTAAATATGAATGATTTGCGGAGCTGTTTCTATCACTAATTCAATAACATCACCCGAAAACCCTCAACAAAAATAATTATAAAGAGTGCGAAGACAACATAAATTTGCATGTTCCGCATTGCATGTCCGTTCTTGGGCGATTCTTATAAAACACAAAGTTTGTCACAAAATGGTGATTTTTTTTACAACATGCTTACAAATTAAAATGGTTTATAATTACTTTTAAAAAAAACTCGGCCAGAAATAACATTGATTTTACATTTTTAAGGACTTATTCTATATAATTATTTTGAAACAGCTCCGCAAATCATTCATATTTATTTATTGTTTTACTTTCTGATAAAACTCATAATGTGAGAAAACGGAAAATCACAAAATTCATCAATCAATAGTTGAAAAAAATCTCAAAAATCATCAAATGGTCTCGTTGGGGAAAAAATGCAAATATCGGCAAATAGCTTTAAAAAAAAATCACAATTTGTCAAATGATTGGGGGGGGGGGGCTAATTGTGAAATGTACCAAATGGTTTTGAAAATCATCAAACGACAGCAGGGGAAAAAAATCTTTTTTCAATCAATCATCACAATTGGCGAGTGTGACTATTAAGATGGCCAGTGGTGGCAAAACAGTCAATCGACAAATTTTTAGTATTACTTGCAGATTGGATAGTACTAATTTTGTCCTATATGTGAGTGATTCTTATGAAACTCATGTCACAAAATACACATCATAAATATTTCACTGACTGGGAATTTATAATCAGTTCATCAAAACAATTTAATAATTACCGTAAAATCCCGTTAATCCGCCCCCCTAAATGCGACGGAAAATCGTAAAATAACCAGGGGGGGGCGCTTGCACGGTATTAGAATTGTAGTATATGATATTTATGGGTGGTGGTGGTGGTTGGATGCTACCGACCGATCGTCGCAAAGTATGCATTCTATAAAGTGACAAAAGAAACAAATTTGAAAAAAAAAATGATATACAAAATAGAAAAACAGTATAACTTTACTATTAATGGCGATTTCAGATTATAAAAAATTCTGGATTTCAGAAGCTTTGAAACTGGAATGCATTTAGATTAATAATAACACTAATACCTGTCATTAATATGGTAACAGAAAAATAAAACAAATTTAATAATTTAAAACAATTAAAAAACACCGAGAAATTGCAGTTGAAATTTTTAGTCGCCCAAGAATTGACTGCTTTTCTTGAACTTTACTTTCTATAAAATGAAAACATTCAGCAAATAATTTCCGTTCTCAGGTGATTAAGATTTAATAATTATTTACTGAATGTTTTCATTTTATTCAAAGTAAAGTTCAAGAAAAACATTAGATTCTTGGGTGACTAAAAAAGTTCTTAAATCATAAACATCACTCAAAAACGCCCCAACAAAAAAAATAATGAATATATAGAAACAGCTCAGAAAATCTGTTTCATTAAGAATATTTTTAGTCGCCCAAGAATCGACTGCTTTTCTTGAACTTTACTTTCTATAAAATGAAAACATTCAGCAAATAATTTCCATTCTCAGGTCAATTGATTAAGATTTAATAATTATTTACTGAATAAAACATTAGATTCTTGGGCGACTAAAAAAGTTCTTAAATGAAACTTCTTAAATGGAGTTAAAAATGGTTCTTAAATGGAGTTCAATAACAAATCTTAATGAGAACATACATCTTAACAATTTATCGCATGTTATGAATTCACCATTCTCGGGAACTAAAAATGTAGTCCAAAACAATTACAGGAAAAAAATTGTAAACAATAAATAAATACTCAAAAATTTAATGTAAATTGTTTGTTTCCATCAAAAATATTTAATTTGTAAGTATGAGGTAAAAAATAAATCACAATGGATTCCTAACCGCCCAAGAACTCAAATTATTTACTGAATATTTTCATACTAAAAATATTAAAAAATGAAACAAACTAACTAAAAATACAGTCAAAAACAGTTTTTTTAAATATTATAAGCGTTGCACAAATTATTTACTGAATATTTTCATACTAAAAATGTTAAAAAATGAAACAAACTAACTAAAAATACAGTCAAGAATAGTTTTTTTAAATATTATAAGCGTTGCAGATACATGAAGATATACTTTCTGTTCAGTGAAGTGTAAGATGAAATAGGCCTAAACCCCAGTGACAAAACTAACTATCGGGAACTTAATATGATATATATTGCATATTTTAAACTATTTTTGAAATATTATTAGCGTTGCAGACACACGAAAATAGTTCTGTCACTGGGTTTAGGCCTATTTCATCTTACACTTCACTGAACAGAAAGTAAATAAACTAACTTACGGAAACTTAAAATAAATATATAAAAAGGAACAGAAACTAAAGAAACTAACTTACGGGAATTTAAATTAGTAAAAAATATATTTTACAATACTAAAATGTTTAAAAATAGAAAACTATAGCTCAACAGTAAAAACTGCTGTTTGATTTATATATATGAGTTTGTTAATTTACAATCTTTCTGTTACAGCTTTTGACTACATTTTTAGTTCCCGAACTGTACATTTTATAGTAAAGTGTAAGATTAATTTGATTCATTAAGATTTGTTATTGAAAACAGTTTGTTTCATTTCAGAACATGAGCAAATATGTGAACGTTTTGAAACCATTCAGTAAAATGCAAGTTATATTCTTACCTAAAACATAATATATGGGGGCAACTAAACATACAAAGAATGAATACAATCAAAACTAACCTACTTTAATCTCAATCAGGCAAAAATTAATCTCAATTCCTTTTCTTTAAAATAAATCTAAAAAATAAACACTGTGCTACGACTAATAAACTGTCGTCGCTGGTCGCTAGATCCTGGATCCTGCACCTGCTCTCATTGGCTGGCTGCTTCGTTGCCACGAATGGCGTTGCCGAGGCTATTTCATGGGAAGAGCTTGAAATAGCCTCGAACCCAAAATTCCATATACACGTTTTAATTTTTTTTTTTTAATCTAAATTAAAATTTAAAAATCCGGCCGCGAGGTATACTATCCGGTGACAACATCTACACATGACAAAAATTTCTGAGTCCTAGGTGTTATAATTACGGAGAAATCCGCGGGCAGGCAGGCAGACAGACACTTACTCTTTTATAGAGATAGAGATTATGGGTAAGGTTTCTCTCCTTTTTAATATTGTTTTTATTTTTTGAACTTTAAGATTGTTTTCACAGGTTTAATTCTTTGTTTATAATGTGGTAGTCCCAAAATCATATTCTTTAGCAATGTTTTGGCTAATATGATGATGAAACCACACATTTTATTTGTGGTATTTAGGCATTTGGGACTTGATAATTCTGTCTAAATTCTACAAATTTCATTCATTCAATTTCATTCATTCAATTTTTAATTTAATGTCTTCTTCTTTTAAATAAGTAGTATATGGTATCTATATTCAGAATGTTGGGGAACACTATCGTTGTCAATTAATTATTACATACTAATTCATAATTTCATAGTTTATGTTGGTGTTATGGTAATGTTTCATTAATGGTTATATATATATATATATATATATATATATATATATATATATATATATATATATATATATATATATATATATGTGTGTGTGTGTGTGTGTAGTGACTGGAAACGGACTCTGTGGACTCTGTCCGCAAAGCCAGCAGATTCTCTAATGAGGCTCTTGATGAAAATATAAACTGGCGAACAACGGGTTTTGATGAGTTGAGTAATTTTTACAGCGTGAGAACGAGGTAGAAGGAGTCGAGAGACGGAGTCAGACGGACTCTCGGAGAGATGCTCCTAAATTTTTGCGCCAGCCGGGGCGAGCTGAGCTGACCAATGTTTGATCGGAAAATGGCATTTACGAGCTACGGAATCTGCCATGCTGTTAGAATTATCTGTAAACTTGTAAATATTTGTAATTATTTGATATATATCCAAGAAAATTAAGCTGTGTAAGATTTCGTTAAAAGTCTGACCTGGACTTTATTCATTCCCATCTAGACGACCGAGCATATAACATAAAATATATCTACATATATATATATTATTATTATTATTATTATTATTTTCTTTTTTTTAACATTTAATGTATTTTTTATACACGCGAAAATCATATTTTATTAGTTAGAAATCAATATCGAAAGTAAAAGAACAATTTTGGAGCTACAGAATTATAGCGCACCACAGTAACGAAAATTTTAAACTTTTTTTTTTTATTTTTCTCAGAACAGCATTTTCAAAATCAGTGGACGCTCTATCTCCACCAATTTTCAATCAGTCAATTTCATATTTTTTTGAAAATTACTTGTTATATATTTTTCTAGGGAAATAAGTAGGAGTTTTCAGAAATGTTGATATCTCGCTTTCCTGTGTGACTTCAGATAACGAAATATTTGATTGGAAATTTACGTTTTACTTTGATTCGATTCCATTTCACTAAAAATGCATTTTTTTAAGGCATTCTAAATAATAATAATAATAATAATAAATAAATAAATAAATAAATAAATAAATAAATTCCTCCCATTTTACAATGCGAAACTTTCTGACACATTTTACGACTCATTTTGTAGAAGACTACCAACTATTTTATATAGGGTGTCTAGTTTTTTGTGTGGAAGCGTTTTGTTTACTATTTACCAGGTGTGCGTGAAAGCGACCTCTATCCTTCTTTTTTCTTTATTTTTTTTCAAAGGAGTTTGTGGCTATCGGAATCTGCGGTTGGTAATTTTCGCTGTAGTTTTAGGCTAATTAGGGTATTGGGACTTAAAACGGCCTATAGAGGCGCTGATCGCAGGCGTCGGTACAGGAAAATTATCCCTTCAACTAATGCTAAAGTGTCATTGAAACAATTATTTATTGTAAACGTGTTTGAAAATGTTAGATATTCAAATTTAGATAATTTTTACCTTGTCATATAAACACAGAACACAAATATCACAGAAAATCTGAAATTGTAGAAAAAAAAATAATGATTATGAACAAATTCAAAATGCATGTAATACAATGGTCTTGCAAGGGATTTTCCTGAAGCGAGAAGTTATGTCTTTTCTGCTACCACCAGATTTGATTTGATTTGATAGCCTAAGAGGGACTGCTCAGACTAGTAGAAGTCTGTAGAGCATAGTGTCCCTCCCGGTCCCCTTTATTAAGGTCTTAAAAAAAAAAAAAAAAAATTACAAACTACAGCCGAAGCTGGACCCGCCGTTAAACGCGACAAGGAGCGGGATAGAATGTTTATAACAAATACAAATACAAACTATGGTCAACGACCAGATCATATATAAACTCGGCCCTGCTAGGGAAGGACCCTTTTCGCGACAGTTAGCAGGGACTGAATAGGAGTTGTGCATTGAGAGTGGCAGCTGACGGCTACTAGGTAAGGTTAGAGAGTTCTGTCAGAAAAATATAGATTTTAAGTAGCTTTCTGTTTAGGGTGTGCCTCTTTAGAATATTAGGAAGCCATTCCTTGGGAGGGATTGCAGGCTTCCTAATATGCCACTGTGCTGTTAACGGGCAGGTGAAATAATAATGGGGAGCCGACGCCTCTGCGCCACACTCGCAAAGGAATGTGTCTGCACATTTAAATTTGTAGAGGTATGTTCGAAAGGGACCGTGTCCCGTGAGAAATGCTGTTGTGTGTGCGGAGAGGTTGTAGTGTGTTATTGAGACTTTCGGTATTAAATTATATGTGTGTCGGCCTTTGCTGCTGTTATCCCAGATTGATTGCCATTCTGTGAGTATATTTGCTTTTAGTAAACGTTTTATGTATGTGGAAGGAATTGGAAGATGAATGTCAATGTGTGGTTTAGCTCTTGCTTCCTTTGCGAGTGCGTCCGCGATTTCATTACCTTGAACGCCCGTGTGCGCTGAAACGTGGCCAAGAGCTACTCTATTTAGAAGGGACTTTAACTTAAGCTTGATTTCTAGGATTAGCGGATGTTTGGTTCTATGGGCATAGATAGCCTGCAGACCAGAGAGACTGTCGCTATAAATTTGGACGAAGGGATGTGTGGTGTTTGTCTGGATCCAGTCCAGGGCTTTTAGGATGGCATAGAGTTCTGCCTGATAAACAGAATTGTGGTCATCTAGTCTGCAGGCCCACTGATGGGTGACGGCATTCCTTTCCATGGCGCAGAATGCTGCTGCCACGCCGGTGACAGTTCCGGACCCGTCAGTGAAGAGAGTAATTCTAGAGGATGGGGAGAATTAATTAAGATTGGTGTTTACTTGGAAGTGAGATGTCTCATTGGAGGGGTGTATCTGCCATCCTGGAACTTTGTGCTGTATTTTGGTGTTTGGAAGGAATTCGCTTGCAGTCGGTTCATGCTTAAGGTGGAGAATACGTCCCTTGGTGTATTCATATGCGAGTATTGTGTCGATTGGTGGTATGCCAGTTATGGTATTTAATGCATCCGTGGAGATTGTTTTGTAGCCTCGTGAGATTTGTAAGAGAAACATTCGCTGTAGTGAGATCAACTTTGTTATTGCTTGTTTTGTTAAGTGTCCCCCCCATATGCTTGCCCCGTATGTTATAATTTTCTGTACTATAGTGTGATACCATATTTTAAGCATGAAGTTGCTAATACCCCATGTTTTTGACGTCATTTTTAGTGAGTTGTGGTGAAAAATTATGAGTTTTATTTTAAGTTGATGTAGATGTGCTAGCCAATTTTGATGCTTATCGATAGTTATGCCTAAAAGCTTGAGATATGGAACATGGTGGACGCTGGTCCCGTTGACGCGAATGATTGGGTTCCTGCCACGCAGAAGGCGTGGTTTTGCAAATGTCAGTGCTTGAGATTTGCCTGGTGAAAGTTGTAGGTGTAGGGATTCCAGTAACTGGCAGAACACAGGGAGAGCTGAAGCTGCCTCTTGCTCCAAATTCAAACGGATGCGGCCCGAAAAAATAAAGGTGAAGTCGTCCGCGAACGCGTAGAGGAGGAAACCTAGTTTGTCTAATTCTTTAAGGAATAAATTTGCTATTAGCAGCCAAAGAATGGGTCCGAGGCAAGAGCCTTGTGGGCAACCCTTTTCTAAATTGTGAATTGAGGTGCCTGCACCCCAGTTGATTAGAACGCTGCGCTGTGATAAGTAGGAGCGGATGACTCCAGCTATATTTCTTGGGCAGTTGAGTACTTGTAGTTGTCGTATAATGTCGCGCCATTCCACGTTGTCGAAAGCCCCCTGTATATCAAGTGAGACGAGGGAAGTGTAATTTCCACGGGCAATGCTATCAGCGCAGGAAGTCATGATGGCATGAAGAGCTTTTTCGCAAGATCTGCCCTCTCTCAACCCAAATTGTCGGGGGTGCAGGATATTGTTAGTTTCTAGAAAAAAGGTCAATCGTTGGACCAGGAGCTTTTCAAGCAATTTTCCTAGCGTTGGTAGTAGGCAGATCGGCCGGTATGAGCGCGGTTCAGAGGGCGACTTCCCTCGCTTCAGGAAGTATACGACTTCCCCCTGTCTCAGGACAAGTGGAAAGTAATTATGAGAGAGGCAAAGATTTGCCCAGTCTGTGAGTAGTTGTGGTAGAATTTTGAATATCCGTTTTAACAATCGGATGTCTATAGCATCGGGACCTGGTGCTTTTTTGTCATTTAGTAAATTAAGGGCCATTCTTAATTCAGTCTTTGTGAAGGGCTTGTCTGGTGGTGCTGTGAATTCTATGTCCTCGTTATCGTGTTGTGGGTATGCTGTCTTGCCAAAAACCTGATCTGTAAGGAATTCTAAACTGTGTTGTCTGGATGCTTCGCTGGGAGGCAGTTCAAGCTTGATTTCATCAGGAGTGAAATATTTTCCTGTGAAAAATTTTTGCGATGTGCCGAAAGGATTGGACTCACTACTACAGAACTTCCTCCACGCTGCATTCTTGGTCAGCAGGACACTGCGCTTGTACTGCGCCGCAAGCTTCGAATATCTAGCACCCAAGACCTTTAGCTCATCCGCATTTGGGTCGAGTTGTCTGGTTGCTTTCATTTTCCTCCTGAGTGCCGTAAGTAGGTTTCTCTGTGCCTTGAGTTCGGGAGTCCAGAAAGAGAACGAGCGCGTTTTTCTGACTGTTTTTAGTCGGAAGCAAGCACTTGCTGCTAAACGGATTTCTTCTATGAATTTGGTAGTGAAAGTATTGATTTGTTCTGTGTTGTTGATGTTGTGAAGTTGTTCAGTTAATGCCTGTTTCCGTGCTTTTAGAATTTTGTCAAATTTATGGACCTTACCCCTCGAGGTGTTAAAACGTCTTCTCAACGTGTAAAGTGGAGTTGTCTGATATGTGAAATGTATGTATTTGTGATCAGAGGCACTATAAATGTCTATGACTTGCCACTGAGAGATTCTTTGAAGTGTCTGTGTGTTCGTGAGTGTGAGGTCTGGCCAGCCCCTGGCAATGACCTTACCTTTAGAGTTTACTTTTACGAAGGTTGCCTCTGAATTGTTGACATTTGCAATTGCTAGGTTATGTACCACTAAGTGTTCTGTGAGGAATTCCCCGCGGAGGTCCTCCCGTACACAATTCCACAGAGCAGAATTGGCATTGAAGTCTCCTCCGCAGATGAATGCGTGTTTTTGTGTGATTAGATGGCTCCATTCTTCCATTGACTCCTCGAAATCGACTGAAGGCGCCGCATAGGTCGACCCTATGATGGTCTTGCCTTCTTTAGCGTCAATGGTGACAAAGGCACAGTGATTACCCGTGAAGAGGTGCGAGTACACTAGCTCAACATTCCTAATGACCAAGTGTGCGCTGTTTTTTTTGGAGGGGAAGATTGCCCATGATGTTGGAAAACCCTCGAGAGTTCCATCTTTGGTGCAGTAGGCGTCCTGTAGTAGTGCGATATCAATAGAATTTTGAAGAATGTGCTTCTTTGCACTGTCATTTACTGCTTTGCAGTGATTTAAGTTAATTTGTAGGAAATTTAGTTGGCCTAAAGATGGAGAGGGAGGTGCGTGAGACATCTCTGTAAGTATGCTTTACTTTTAAATTAAAAGTTAGTTTAAGATTAAAAATTTGTTTAAAAATTTAAAGTTAGTTTACGATTAAAAGTATGTTTAAAATTAGAAGTTGGTTTAATATTAAATGTTAGTTTAAGGTTAAAAGTTACCTGGGTGGTTGTAGCCGTCAGACTGCCAGTTGTTGAACTGAGTCCCTGAACGTCCTCGTGGATGAAGGCTAGAACTATGCAATGTGGGGGACATCTGGAAATTACTGTAGCCAAAGTGAGCTTCTGGATATGAAGGTGGCTGGTTTTCAGGGAGATAAAGCTCCGGTAGGTGGGCTCTTGGAATGAAAATGTCATCTAAGCGTTCCCTTTCCCTGGTGTATAGAGTTCTGTATATTTCACAGCACGAGTCCGACGCTTTGTGGTCGGTCTGATATTGTGTTTCGTTGTATTCGTTTGATTCGCAGCAGTTGATACATTCTGGCTTGTCATCGCAAGAACGTCGAGGGTGTTTTTTTCCGCAGTTTTCGCAGAAGGTGTTGTTCTTGCAATATTTTGTCGGATGTTTAAAACTTTGGCAGTTTCGGCAACGCTGTATGTAGGTGTGTGGGCGAAGTTGACAATTTCTAAAGCCCATGGTGATGCCCCCATCTGCTATCACCATCCGGCCCAGCGTCTGTGGCATCAGTATTATCCAGTCCTTGGCATCTTCAGAACGTTTATTTTTGAGGGCAGTTAGGATGATGACGTCACCAGGCTGTACCTTGTATGTTGACTCAAAAGTCTCCATGATTCTTTCTTTTGTGACAGTGTCTGGGACGCCTAGAAGGATCATTTTGTGGTGGTCCGGTGCTTTGGTTACGAAGTTGAGCTCGCTGTTCAGGTGCTTGTTTTTTTGCAGGTCCCTTATCAGGGTTTCCTTGTCGTTCTCTGTTTTACACAGGATTTCCAGGTGAAATCTTCCTTGCGTCACTTTTTCAAGAATGATTGGGCTGGTAATCTGGCGCTTCGCGAAAATGTTGTCAATTTCCTTCCCTGATTTTCTTGAGCTACCCCTTACTACTATGGTTCTCCTGTTCCTTCTGTCTGTGAACTGTTGCTTTTCAGTGGTTGGGGATCTTGCTGGCAGCTGCACTAGGGATTTAGGAAGGGTTTGTTTAGTGGCTTGGAAGATGGCATGTTCAGTGGATTCATGTAAAGTGTTTTGCGCTAGAGTGGTGCAATGGTTTTTGAGGGTCTTTTGCTTCTCTACTTCTTCTAGTGTTGTTCTCACTACCACGGCTATGTCTGCAGGCGTTGGGATGATGGTTTTTAAGTTGTTGAAACCTGCTCTTAAGCTATGGCATTGCTCTTCAAAGCCACGGTTTCTTTCTTCTAGTTGTGTGATTCTAAGGCGCTGTTCTTCTTGCTGTTTTTTATCTGTTTTATCGATTTTTATAAGTATCGAACGCAGATTCTTTATGTACGTTAAGCATTCATCCTTGGTATCTGAGGATTGCATCTTATTCAGAGTGATCTTCCCATTTCTCACTAGGTCCGAAATTTGATATTCTTCTGTTGTTGATGCTATTGGCACCATGCTTGGACTACGTGAAAGTGTGGTGTCCTGCAGCATACTTTGGTCTGTTGATGACATTATAGAGAGAGGTTCTGGAACTTAACTGCTAAGGCGACTCAAAATATTTATATTTATAGAAGTAACTCAATAAAACCGGTTTCGAAAGTAAAAGTATCCTCAATAAAAAAAAACTGCAACAAAAATCGAAAAAGTAAAAAGGAGCGTGCATAGAGATTGACCTCAGCTATCCAATGCAAAAAAAATCATTTAAAAATATTGAAATGCGAACGAGCTATCTTCAAAAATTTCCTCCATAGGATTAACATTAGCGAGTGGGTGTTTTCGTCTGAGTGAAGTAGCCCCTTAAGCCCCGCCTTGAGTTATAAATGATTATTGTCTCAGAATGGTAGTTTTTTTTCCTTTCGCGCATTGTCATGCCTGGAAATTCGGTTCAAAATTCCAACTTTGACAGCATTTTCTGAACAGTATTCTGCCTTTACTAGAAAACGGAAAAAACAGTTCGATTACATTAGTTATCTAATCAGCGCACCTGTCAATTTGATACGTTTGTGAACAAAACTTAATTTTAAAATGTTTCAAAAAGTAGCCGATTTAGATATGAGAATAGATACGCATATTTCACTAGCTTTTGGATAAAAAAAAACTGATTTGTTTTGTATCTTTGTTCTAGGTAAATTCTACGAAAAGTTATCCGGGCCACCGCTTGACGCTCTTGGCCATCAGCTGTCAAGACGTCATTTTGGTATATATCAACTCAAAGTAAATGCCATTTTCTACTTTAATATATTTTATAATAAATTAGTATAAATGGATTTTTATAAATACTTTGACATTACAGCATTTGTTTAAAAAGAATTCCAAAGTAAATGCCATTTTCTACTTTAATTTTATAATAAATTAGTATAAATGGATTTTTATAAATACTTTGACATTACAGCATTTGTTTAAAAAGAATTCCAAAGTAAATGCCATTTTCTACTTTAATATATTTTATAATAAATTAGTATAAATGGATTTTTATAAATACTTTGACATTACAGCATTTGTTTAAAAATAATTCCAAAGTAAATGCCATTTTCTACTTTAATATATTTTATAATAAATTAGTATAAACGGATTTTTATAAATACTTTGACATTATAGCATTTGTTTAAAAATAATTCCAAAGTAAATGCCATTTTCTACTTTAATATATTTTATAATAAATTAGTATAAATGGATTTTTATAAATACTTTGACATTACAGCATTTGCTTAAAAAGAATCCCAAAGTAAATGCCATTTTCTACTTTAATATATTTTATAATAAATTAGTATAAATGGATTTTTATAAATACTTTGTCATTACAGCATTTGTTTAAAAAGAATTCCTCAGAAAACTTTAAATTTCAGGGTATCAAAATGATATTAACCATTAATAAAGCTTTTCTGAAAGTTTTATTTCTTGTTTGAATTTGAGTTTTGAAGTTAAAAATGTCTCTGGGAATAAAAGTGTAAACTGTAAATAAATAAATAAAATAAATGTTTCTTAATCCATGAAAATAAGTATAACCACGAACGAAAATACAACCCTTCCAAGTTACCCACGATTCCCAAAAAGCATTCTTTATCTTTAGCCACCTCAGAAAACAATATATTTTCGAGATTTAAAGAAGAATTTATAAAAACAAGGTATCTTTTTCTGCCACCTGATTTTCAGAAATATTTCCGAATAGTTTTTAGAGTATTAATCAGTTTTCTCAAACCAAAATATCGATTTTTAAAACGCTATCAATTGTCAATAAAATATTTCCATCTGCGTAATTCAATTGATATATACAATAATAATAAAATAATATTATTTTAATGTTAATGTTAATGCTGTTTATGTATCGTGTTTGTTTGTAAAACATGATTGTTGAACATGAAAATATTTACTTGAGAATGGATAATATCCGAAAACTTGTATTCCAAGTTAAGAAAACTGATTACTGCACTATAAAAAGTATTCCGAAACGTTTCCAAAAATCAATGCTAGCAAAAGAAACTTTGTTTTTATAAATGCTTCTTCAAATCTCGAAAATATATTGGTTTCTGAAATTTCTAAAGATAAAGGAACGCTTTTTTGGAATTGTAGGTAATTCGGAAGACTTTAGTGTATATTTTCATTCGTGGTTATATTATATTATCGTAGATTAAGAAACGTCTGTCCTTTCTTACAGTCTATGTCTTTCGACAAATTCAATAAAGTCTGTAAAAAGAAAAATAATTTCTGTATAAAATTCTGTATAAATTTTTGTATAAAGAAAGAATAAATAAAATTATATCTTGTAAGAATGTGTAAAAAATTTACTGAAATTTCATTTCTATTAAATTTTTAATATATATATTTTTTTATATATAACTTTGCTTTTTATTCTAAAATATATCATCACTAGTGGGGGGGGGGGGGAGAAAAAAAGAAAAAAAATATATATATATACAAATTTTGCAAAAATTTAGTAGTGAATATAAATAATATAAAATAGCTGAGTAGGAAAAAATATCCATCTTTTTTTTTTAACTTTTTTAATTATTTATTTAAAGTTAACAATAAAAATATTTCTGAATAAAAAATGCTCTTTTTGAAAGAATTTTATAAAACTTAAAAACAAATAAGGAGGTTTTTTTTTTCAATGTTTTTAGATAAAAATAAATAGTTAATTTGCATGCATTTAGAAAATTAACTTTCAACCATAAAAAAATGCTTACTTGGAAAGAATCTCGCATTTAAATATATTTTGTATAAAAAATGATGGAGAATTTAAAAATAATTATATATTACAACAAAAATTCGGTAGACGAAAATATATGTTATAAAAATAAGATAGAAGTAAAAAAAGAAGGTATAGCATAAATGTAAGCATAAACTAAAATATAAATCGGGCAAGATGACTTTGCTTATTTCGTTACTAAAAGCTTTTGGACACCACTAATTTTTAATTGCAATCTTTGCTTTATTAATAGGGAAATATTTTTCAACATATAAAACAAATATTTAAGTACGGAAAAAGTGGTGTATCGTTCCTATTTTTAGTTTATGGTGTCGAAAAAACCCAACAGTTAAGGGGTTAAAAAATATGGTTTTCACCTATTCTGTAACCCGAGAAGCCCGGGTTGGATATTCTAGTATAAAATAAAGGGGGGGGGAACACAGTGTAATATATAAAATGCAGTGGAAATAGGGCTTATAACGAAGTTGAAGGAAGCACGAAATTTATTCTTTATACGCGATTTTTTTTTAAATATATAACCGATTTCCTTGCAGCATTAATAATTTTATAAAAAATCATTTTTACTTGATTTTTTAGAGTTATCATATGTTTTAATATCAGCTAAGGCTGTTATCAGAAGACGTCCAGATTTAAAAGTTTTTAAGTTTTTTTTAAACGTTCAATCCTGTTGTAAGTTCATCATGTTGTTTCATCAACACTGCATTTATTTTTTATTGATACATACTGCAAGGCTGCCACTATTTTTATATTCTATTTGCACCACTATTTTAAAAAAATATTTTTTTTCTAGTACATTTCTCTTGCACGTATCAAAGTGTACGTGAAAAAAAAAAATTTGAGAAAGTGGTGCGATATAGAATTAAACTAGTCGTTGGGGGCCACCGTAATACTTACCCATCATGGATATGCATAATGTAAAATATTAAAATAAAAATGTGTAAACTACTTATAAAATGCATTGCAATTCAAATAAAATCGTGGCTTGATGACGTCACAAACTTTAAAGGCTCGATTACTGAATTGCTTGAAAGAGGTTTTTAATTATAACTCCAAAAATAATAATCCTATTAACTAGCGGTTTATTGCATCTGATTAAGCGTCAAATTTTCAATTAAAATATATCTTTGAAGTGAAATTTAGATGAAATACAGGGTCATGAAAAATCGAAGAGTGTGGGAAATAGGATTCCAAATATCTCGGCAACTAATTATCCGATCGACTTCATGCTTTATGAAAAATTTATATTTTTTTATTGTCTTTTATATTCATTTCTTAAAATAAACAATTTCGAAAATTTTTTATATACCTTTTATCAGAACGAATATTTCGAGAGTCCGAAAAAAATAGTTCCGGTTAATCGAGGTTATTGAAATTAAATAGGCTACTTCCCATTATTACACACTAAGTACATACCAAATTGGAAGTCTCTATCTCAATTTTTTTCGGGAGATAGAGCGTTTACAGACACACCCACAGACGGACGGCAAACATTTTTTTTTTCTAAAAATATGTTTTTCGGAATCTCCAGTGTCTGAAACGTATAAATCCGTCAAAATTTTTTTTTCGATTTTCAAAACGATTACAAGACTTACCCTATACTACGTAGGATGGGTAAGTAAAAAAATAGTCGCCAACGGCAGCCCTGATATTGATGTAGGTCTGTACGTACAACATATTTTATTTATAGGACATATATAGTTTACGAAATGTTATAAACTGCTTATTTGTGCCATTACAAATTCGTACATCATCGTTGTCCATAAAACAATTTTTTTCAACACTTCATAATCAACACTTCTTAAATTATGCCAGGGCTCACCGGAGCCAGCTCTGGTACTTCTTGATTTTCAGTGGCTATTCAATAACTAGTTGAAGCCAACCGCAGTTTTTAAGTACAGTGCACCGAAATCCACTAAAACAGCGCGTTTTGTTGTATTTTGCTGGTTCATAAATAACAACAATAATAATAATAATAATAATAATGATTCTTTTCGAATAAGATTTTCTGGAAATTACACACATCGGATTATATATTTTTATTATTATTATTCATTAAAATTTATTATATTTAAATGCATACATATATGTTTAAAAATATATATTTTTTTTTCTTTGCTGAAAAAATAATGGATTTAAATTTTGAAAATACTGCATGAAATACAAATATACTGGTAGAGCGCACAGCAAAATACACTACCTATTGCAAAAAGTTTGGATTCAAGTTTTTTTTTTCCTTAGAAATTAAGCCCTAATAAACATAGCAACACGAAACTCGAATATCAGTGTTTTTCAGCCTCTAACACCTAAGTATTAAAGTAATCATTTCGAACCAAAAATATCGAATTACTGTTAGATAATTCATGCTATAACAAATAAGATTTTAAAAATATTATTACAAAATATTATAAATTTCTTCATCATATCAAAACGGCATTCATCAAACAATAGAGTCTATAAAAGAGGTTTTCCGCAACTAGTATAGCGGAAATGAGAAGCATATGCTAAAATATCGTATATCAGTGTCTTTCAACCTCTAACTCCTAAGTCTTAAAACAATTCTTAAGTATTAAAGTAATATTTTCCATCTCAAAGTACCAAATTAGTGTGAAAAATTCATACTATGAGGAAGGATATTTTAAATATACTATTACAAAATACAATAAATTTCTTCATCGTATCAATACGGAATTCATCAACCAATAGCATCTGTAAAACATGTTTGACCGCAACAAAGCGTAGCAGGACGGGAAAATAAATTAAAAAATCGTGTATGTCAGTGTCTTTCAACTTCTAATTCCCAAGTATTAAATTAATCTTTCCCATCTCAAAGTATCAAATTACTGTTAAATAATTAATGCAAAGCAATCCTTAAGTATTAAAGTAATCTTTCCCATCTCAAAGTATCAAATTAGTGTTAATTAATGCAAAGCAATCCTTAAGTATTAAAGTAATCATTCCCATCTCAAAGTATCAAATTAGTGTTAAGTAATTAATGCAAAGCAATCCTTAAGTATTAAAGTAATCTTTCCCATCTCAAAGCATCAAATTAGTGTTAAGTAATTAATGCAAAGCAATCCTTAAGTATTAAAGTAATTTTTCTCATCTCAAAGTATCAAATTAGTGTTAAGTAATTATTGCAAAGAAATCCTTAAGTCTTAAAGTAATTTTTCCCATATCAAAGTATCAAATTAGTGTTAAGTAATTAATGCACATTGATCATTCACAAATGCATCACAAATATATCATATCAGTATCATTCATAAATGATATTTTAAGTATATTATTAGAAAATATTATGAATTTCTTCATCGTATCAATACGGCATTCATAAAACAATAGTGACGGTAAAACTGGTTTTTTCGCAACTAGTATACCAGAAAGGGGAATCAAATTCTAAAATCTGGTATACCACTGTTCTCCAATCTCTAATTTTTAAGTATTACAGCAATCTTTAAATTGTAAAATAATCATTTCTAATTCAAAGTATCAAATTAGTGTTAGGTAATTCATACTAGGACAACTGATATTTTAAGTATATTATTAGAGAATATTATAAATTTCTTTATCGTATCAATACGGCATTCAACAACAACCAATAGTGTCTGTAAAACAGGTTTTTCCGCAACTAGTATAGCAGAAAAGGGAAATTCTAAAATCTAGTATATCAGTGTTTCTCGACCTCTAATGCCTGTATTACAGCAATCTTTAACTATTGAAGTAATATTTTCCAGCTCAAAATATCAAATTAGTGTTAGGTAATTCATACTATGACAAATGATATTTTAAATATATTATACTTTTTTTCACCGTATCAGTACGACATTCAACAACAAACACTATCCGTAGAACAGGTTTTCCCGCAACAGATATAGCAGAAAGGGGAAACAAATTCTAAAATCTCGCATGTCAGTGACTTTCAACCTCTAATTCCTAAGTACTGAAGAAATCCTTAAGTATTTAAGCACTCTTTTCCAACTCAAAGTATCAAATTAGTGTTAGTTACTTAATACTACGACAATGGATATTTTAAGTATATTATTAGAAAATGTTATAAAATTTCTTTATCGTATTAGTACAGCATTCATCAACTAATAATGTCTGCAAAACAGGTTTTCCGGCAACGGGTATAGTGGACAGGGGAAACAAATTCTAACATTTGGTACATCAGTGTCTTTCGCCAACTAATTCCTAAGTATTACAGCTATTCCTTAAATATTAAAGTAATCTTTTCAAATTCAAAGTATCAAATTAGTGTTAAGTAATTCTTTTTATAACAATCGATATTTTAAATATATTATTAGAAAATAATATAAATTTCTTTTTCGTATCGATACGGCATTCAATAGTATCTGTAAAGCAGGTTTTTCCGTAGCAAATATAACAGAAAAGGGAAACAAATTTTAAATATGTGATATCTGTTTCTTTCAACCGGTAATTCCTAAGTATTATAGCAATCCTTAAATATTAAAGCAATCTTTTCCAACTTAAAGTTTCAAATTAGTGTTAATTAATACTGTGTCAAATATTTTTTAAATATATTATTAGAAAATATTATAGTTTTCTTCATCATATCAGTACGACATGCAACAACTAATAGTGTCTGTAAAACAGGTTTTTCAGCAACTAGTATAGCAAAAATGGGAAACAAATTCTAAAATCTCGCATATCAGTGGCTTTCAACTTCTAATTGCTAAGTACTGAAGCAATCCTTAGGTATTAAAGCAACCTTTTCCTACTCAAAGTTTCAAATTAGTGCTAGTTAAATAATACTATTTCAAATGGTATTTTAAATATATTATTAGAATATATTATAATTTTTTTCATCGTATCAGTACAACATTCAACAACAAACAGTATCTGTAGAACAGGTTTTTCCTCAACTAGTTTAGCAGAAAGGGAGAAAAATTCTAAAATTTCTTATGTCAGTGACTTTCAACCTCTAATTCCTAAGTACTAAAGCAATCCTTAAGTATTAAAGTACTTATTTCCAACTCAAAGTATCAAAATAGTGTTAGTTAATTATTACTATGACAATGGATAGTTTAAATATATTATTGAAAAATATTATAAATTTCTTTATCGTATTAGTACGTCATTCATCAACTAATAGTGTCTGTAAAACCTGGTTTTTTCGCAAATGGTGTAGTAGAAAGGAGAAACAAATTCTAATATCTGGTACATCAGTGTGTTTCGACCACTAATTCCTAAGTATTGCAGCTATCCTGAATCATTAAAGTAATCTTTTCCAATTCAAAGTATCAAATTACAGGGTTCGTACGGCTCCTGGAATTTTGCAATCAGGAAATTCTTCGGTACCAGTATTTTCTTACAGAAAATCTCTCCTTAAAAGAAGACTAAGTTTCGCGAGCTTAACCTAGATTTCTTTTTTTTATAAAGAAAATACCAGTGAAACTCCTGGAAAATTGCCTGATCCGTACGAACCCTGACAATTAGTGTTAGGTAATCCACACTATAACAATCTATATATTAAATATATTATTAGAAAATAATATAAATTTCATTTTCGTATCAGTACGGCATTTAATAGTGTCTATAAAGCAGATTTTTCCGTAACAAATATAACAGAAAAGGGAATATTTTTTTTAATTTGTGATATCACTATCTTTCAACCTCTAATTCCTAAGTAATATAGCAATTCTTAGATATTAAAGCAATCTTTTCCAACTCAAAGTTTCAAATTTGTGTTAATTAATACTGTGACAAATGATATTTTAAATATATTATTAGAAAATATTATAGTTTTCTTCATCGTATCGGTACGACATCCAACAACAAATAGTGTCTGTAAAACAGGTTTTTCGGCAACTAGTATAGCAAAAAGGGGAAACAAATTCTAAAATCTTGCATATCAGTGACTTTCAACCTCTAATTACTAAGTACTGAAGCAATCCTTAGGTATTAAAGCAATCTTTTCCTACTCAAAGTTTCAAATTAGTACTAGTTAATTAATACTATTTCAAATGATATTATAAATATATTATTAGAATATATTATAATCTTTTTCATCGTATCAGTACAACATTCAACAACAAACAGTATCTGTAGAACAGGTATTTCCTCAACTAATTTAGCAGAAAAGGGAAAAAAATTCTAAAATTCCTTATGTCAGTGACTTTCAACCTCTAATTTCTAAGTACTAAAGCAATCCTTAAGTATTAAAGTACTGATTTCCAACTCCAAGTATCAAATTAGTGTTAGTTAATTATTACTATGACAACGGATAGTTTAAATATATTATTGAAAAATATTATAAATATCTTTATCGTATTAGTACGGCATTCATCAACTAATAGAGTCTGTGAAACAGGTTTTTTTTCGGTATGGTAGAAAGAAGAAACAAATTCTTATATCTGGTACATCAGTGTCTTTCTACCATTAATTCCTAAGTATTGGAGCTATCCTGAATCATTAAAGTAATATTTTCCAAATCAAAGTATCATTCCCGCAACGGGTATAATAGCAGGAGAAACAAATTCTAATATCTTGTACATCAGTGCCTTTCGCCAACTAATTCCTAAATATTACAGCTATTCCTTAAATATTAAAGTAATCTTTTCCAATTCAAAGTATTAAATTAGTGTTAGGTAATTCATTCTATAACAATCGATATTTTAAATATATTATTAGAAAATATTACAAATTTCTTTTTCGTATCAATACGGCATTCAATAGTGTCTGTAAAGCAAGTTTTTCCGTAACATATATCACAGAAAACGGAAACAAATTTTAAAATCTGTGATATCTGTATCTTTCAATCTCTAATTCCTAAGTATTATAGCAATCCTTAAATATTAAAGCAATATTTTCTAACTCAAAGTTTCAAATTAATGTTAATTAATACTATGTGATGATGACTCCAAATGATATTTTAAATATATTATTGGAAAATATTATAATTTTCTTCATCGCATCGGTACGACATTCATCATCTAAAATTGTCTGTAAAACAGGTTTTTCCGCAACAGGTATAGCAGAAAGAGGAAACAAATTCTAAAATCTCGATGTCAGTGACTTTCAACCTCTAATTCCTAAGTACTGAAGCAATCCTGAAGTATTAAAGTATTCTTTTCCAACTCAAAGTATCAAATTAGTGTCAGTTACTTAATACTACGTCAATGGACATTTTAAGTATATTATTAGAAAATGTTATAAATTTCTTTATCGTATTAGTACAGCATTCATCCACTAATAGTGTCTGTAAAACAAGTTTTCCCGCAACGAATAAAGTGGACAGTGGAAACAAATTCTAACGTCTGGTACATCAGTGTCTTTCGCCAACTAATTCCTAAGTATTACAGCTATTCCTTAACTATTAAAGTAATCTTTTCCAATTCAAAGTATCAAATTAGTGTTAGGTAATTATTTTTATAACAATCGATATTTTAAATATATTATTAGAAAATAATATAAATTTCTTTTTCGTATCAATACGGCATTCAATAGTGTCTGTAAAGCAGGTTTTTCCGTAACAAATATAACAGAAAAGAGAAACAAATTTTAAAATATGTGATATCAGTTTCTTTCAACCTCTAATTCTTAAGTATTACAGCAATCCTTAAATATTAAAGCAATCTTTTCCAACTCAAAGTTTCAAATTAGTGTTAATTAATACTGTGACAAATGATATTTTAAATATATTATTAGAAAATATTATAGCTTTATAGTTTTCTTCATCGTATCAGTACGACATTCAACAACAAATAATGTCTGTAAAACAGGTTTTCAGCAACTGTTTTGCAAAAAGGGGAAACAAATTCTAAAATCTCGCATATCAGTGACTTTCAACCTCTAGTTACTAAGTAATGAAGCAATCCTTAGGTATTAAAGCAACCTTTTCCCACTCAAAGTTTCAAATTAGTGCTAGTTAATTAATACTATTTCAAATGATGTTTTAAATATATTATTAGAATATATTATAATTTTTTTCATCGTAGCAGTACAACATTCAACAACAAACAGTATGTGTAGAACAGGTTTTTCCTCAACTAGTTTAGTAGAAGGGGGAAAAAATTCTAAAATTTCTTATGTCAGTGACTTTCAACCGCTAATTCCTAAGTACTAAAGCAATCCTTAAGTATTAAAGTACTGATTTCCAACTCAAAGTAATCAAATTAGTGTTAGTTAATTATTACTATGACAATGGAAAGTTTAAATATATTATTGAAAAATATTATAAATATCTTTATCTTATTAGTACGTCATTCATCAACTAATAGAGTCTGTGAAACAGGTTTTTTCGCAAATGGTATAGTAGAAAGGAGAAACAAATTCTAATATCTGGTACATCAGTGTCTTTCGACCACTAATTCCTAAGTATTGCAGCTATCTTGAATCATTAAAGTAATCGTTTCCAATTCAATGTATCATTCCCGCAACGGGTATAATAGCAGGGGAAACAAATTCTAATATCTGGTACATCAGTGTCTTTCGCCAACTAATTCCTAAGTATTATAGCAACCCTTAAATATTAAAGTAATATTTTCCAACTCAAAGTTTCAAATTAATGTTAATTAATACTATGACAAATGATATTTTGAATATATTATTGGAAAATATTATAATTTTTTTCATCGTATCGGTACGACATTCATCAACTAAAAGTGTCTGTAAAACAGGTTTCCCGCAACAGGTATAGCAGAAAGGGGAAACAAATTCTAAAATATCGCATGTCAGTGACTTTCAAACTCTAATTTCTAAGTAATGAAGTAATCCTGAAGTATTAAAGTTCTCTTTTCTAACTCAAAGTATCAAATTAGTGTTAGTTACTTAATACTATGACAATGGATATTTTAAATATATTATTAGAAAATGTTATACATTTCTTTATCATATTAATACAGGATTCATCAATTAATAGTGCCTGTAAAACAGGTTTTCCCGCAACGGGTATAGTAGACAGGGGAAATAAACTCTAATATCTGGTACACCAGTGCCTTTCGCCAACTAATTCCTAAATATTACAGCTATTCTTTAAATATTAAAATTATCTTTTCCAATTCAAAGTATCAAATTAGTGTTCGGTAATTCATTCTATAACAATCGATATTTTAAATATATTATTAGAAAATATTATAAATTTCTTTTTTGTATCAATACGGTATTCAATAGTGTCTGGTTTTTCCGTAACAAATATAACAGAAAAGGGAAACAAATTTTAAAATTTGTGATATCAGTATCTTTCAACTTCTAATTCTTAAGTATTATAGCAATCCTTAAATATTAAAGCAATCTTTTCCAACTCAAAGTTTCAAATTAGTGTTAATTAATACTGTGACAAATGATATTTCAAATATATTATTAGAAAATATTATAATTTTCTTCATCGTATCGTTACGACATTCAACAACAAATAGTGCCAGTAAAACAGGTTTTTCTCCGCAACTAGTATAACAATAAGGGAAAATAAATTCTAAAATCTCGTATGTCATTGACTTTCAACCTCTAATTCCTAAGTGCTAAAGTAACCTTTAAGTATTAGAATACTCTTTTCCAACTCAAAGTATCAAATTAGTGTTAGGTAATTAATTTTATGGCAACGGATATTTTAAATATGTTATTAGAAAATAATATAAATTTCTTTATGGCATCCATACGGATACGGCATTCATCAACCAATATCTGTAAAACAGGTTTTTCCGCAACTAGTATAACAGGAAGGGGAAGCAAATTCTAAAATTTCATAGGCTGATTAGTCTGATGTCAAACTCCTCTCTCCAATGTTAATGCTATAGGCTTGGAATGCATTAGTATTTTTTTTAATTTTTCATCAGAAAATCAACGTTTTAACTTCTTTTTGCTGTTATGCTCTTCTTAAAGGCTGTATCTTTCTTTTACAGTTTCGAAACCAGTGCCCAAAGTGAAAGTATCCTCATGAAAAAAAGAAAAAGAAAGAAAGAAAGAAAAGAAAAGAAAAACTGCAACCAAAAAAAAAAAAAAAAAAAAAGTTAAAAACAGCCTTTGTAGAGATTAACCTAAGCTATCCAATTCCAATAAATAAATAAATAAAAGTATCGATATGTAAACTGAAAAACAGAAGTAATTATAATAAAGTTAGCATTTCTGTCTTTAAAAACTTCACAAAAGATCCCTGCCTTCAATGTTCAGAGGGAGAAAAAAGAAGAGAGAGAGACAGCAGTAGCAGTAACATACGTACGACTCTTATTTTCATTATTTTTGTGTTGAAGTAGAGACTCATATTATGAACGCTTGAAACAGTTTGTATGCTAAAAAAGTTTGGCTGTTTAAGCTTTCCTTTACGTTGGATTTTGCACACATGTATTTATCATAACACAAGGAGGTTTGTATGCATCTTATCAGTTTTTAAATGCTCTGGGAGGGGACACCCCCCCCCCTCCAGTGTTTTAGCAGAACATAAAACAAAAATCTTAGCTATAATAAGAGATATTTTAAGCAGGGCCCTAACCCGGAGGGGCAGGGTATGCTGACCCCCCCCCCTCAGTAACTTCTTGAGCATAATAATCTTTTAATCATAATATTATCTATAATACATTAAACAATATTAAAATTTTGTAATAAAAAAAATATGATAGGGACGGACTTGTCTTTTACTCTTGTCTATATTTATTATTAAAGTACGGGGAAAAAAAGATAAGCTGTGAATTAACCCCATCAATAAATTTAAAAAAGAAAAAAAATACCTCTGGCTTTGCCGGCTGGTTACGGCTCTGCTTCAAGATGATTATGTACTGTATAACTTTAAAAAAAAAAAAAAAATCTGCGTATACAGTAGAATCTCGTTACAACGAATGCCGCTTTAACGAATTTTTCCGTTTAACGAATATTTTTTGGATTGTTAAAAAACGGTAATATGCTTTCACATTATAAAAATATTCACTTTAACGAATTTCATATTAGCGAATTTTTCAAATGAACGAATTTATTGTAAGCTTATAAAGAATAGTTATTTCAGTTTTACGAATTTTGAGGTAACAAAAAAGAAATAACTATTGAAAAACTTGAATTTGGAAGAAAACTTTCGTCGGAAACTCAATGTAATTGTGGCAGATGACAGTGAAAATAAAGCTGCTGATGATTGTCCATCAAGTACCGCAGACTGTGTTGTGCGATCAAAAGGGACTCTATAGAATATTCAAACTTTTAAAGATAATTTACTCAGAAAAATAATGTTCCGAAAATATTTTACACAATTAGTTTTGAAAAATACATTGTCAACTTCTGAGAATGAAAAAAAAAAGTTACAGTAACGGCAAATGTTTTTTTTTTTTTTTTTTTTTTTTTTTTATCCACCCCAGGTATATAAGGTAAATTATAATTTCTTTATAATAGTTGCGATTAAAATATTGAAATTTAATTATTTTAATAATTATCTTATTTCTAAGTAGTAAGTTCACAATTTATTAATACTGTGTATTTATTATTTACTGTCATGTTTGGATGTTTACCGAAATTTAATATAAGTGTAGTAATAATATATTTTTGTATTTAATGTGCATGCAAATTTCCTTTTTTATAAAACGCCGTATTGAAATTTCACATTAACGAATTTTTCAGTATAACGAATTTTATCGGCGGTCTCCAGAAATTCTTTATAACGAGATTTTACTGTAATCCATTTTGGTGGATACATTAAGTTTGGAATTTTTTTTTCTCTATATTTATTTTAATTATTTTATATGTAGTGTGAATTTTATGGTACACAAGTAACACATTTATTTTCATAACATGCTTTATTCTTTTTTATAATTACTTTGCCACTGCTAAGTTACAAATAAAAAAATTATATATATATTTTTTTTCAAATTCAAATCAATAAACCAGGTCCTAGTCTTGGAATTTTGGCAGTGAAGACTAGGCATCTGGTAAACCAACCAGGTGTAAGACATAAAATATATGTATATATCCAAGAAATATATATGTTTATAAAACTACATCTACTGAGAGAGGAAATGCAATGTGGTTTGTCTAGTTACTTCCCAGCATTTTTTTTAGCTAGTAATAGACTGTAAAAGAGCAAAGAAGAGAAAAATATGAACAATATTATCTACAAAAGACCAACTAATATAATTTCATTTCACAAAAATCAATCACAGTTCGCCATCTATTTGAAACTTCAATTATTTGTATTGAGTTTCTCATATAACCAACTCATAATAGATGGCGCCACATCCCTGTTGACATTCTTATTAGTTGGTCGGTTTCAAAAATAGCTTTGCGGAGAAGCAGAGCTAAAGTGAAAAGAAAAGAAAAAAAAAACGTTGGTAAAAGCATTTAAATAAAATGTTTGTTACATAAAATATTGTACTCATAGCAGGGAAAAACGGTTTCAAACCTAATCCCAGAGGAGAGTGACTATATAAAGATTACTTTAAATACAATTATACTTTCACAATTTCACAAGTATTTAACAACCTTCAATGAATAATAAATATTTGAAAATGTTTTACATGAAACCTATTTCATCACTCTCCTTTATCCCTAAACCTTTTAAAAAAATAAAACAGTAACGCACATCAAAATTAAATACCCCCAACGTTGTACTACAATGATAAACATTAACAGGTATGCCACAAATATAAATTTGCATGTTAATATTGCTGCAATGAACAACAAACATTTGAAGTTTGCAACAAATATTTGAAACATTGAAATGTTTTTCTGGAAACAGTTATACAAACTAGTGTTTTATCACAGACTATTTAAATTTTGTCACAAGAAACTCATTGCTATATACTAAGACTAAAGAATATAAAATATATGCTATTTGTAGAAATATTTTACAATAGTTGCTTCTAATAGTCATTCTGATGTAACAGTAACATGTAATTAGTAAGTGAAATAACTATTAGAGACTTAATAATTCGTTTAGAAACTCAAGACCGTACAGTTACAGATCTTAGAAACATTATTTACACGAGGATTCTTAAATTGCTATAACACCCTCTGGATATTTTATAATTAAATGCATATTTACATTATAAAGAGTGTAATTAAAAGAAGAAATAAAATAAGGATGTTTCTCAAATAGTAATCAGTTTAAAGGCCTGACCTTTTAATTGTTTACATTTAAGGATTTTTACAATCCTTGTTGATATTTGTCCAGTATTGTACAACAATATATCACAAATACTATGCTTTATGCATTTTGAAAATATAATTAATATTGTCAACTAATATTTTTCCAATACAGTCAAACCCCATTAATCCGGATCCCATTTAAACTGAACTTTGCTTGATCCGGATGAACCTAAATAAAATAATTAATTTAAAAAAAAAGCATTAACAAATACGAATAAAAAAATCAAAACAGAACTGATGGATATTAGAAACATTTGAGCAACTTGCATTAACTGCAGTTGAGGAAATTAAATCTAGATACAGGCAGCAAAAAAAAAAAAAAAAAAAAAAAAACAGTTAGTTTCTTCAAATCAGTGTGTGTACGTCTGTGTAGATAAACCTATTTACTGAATATGCAACTTAAAAACAGTGCCTGATTTATGGCAGGGCATTCGGGGCATCCCCCCCCCCCCCAAATGCTACTGAAGATTTTGCAATTATTGGCCAAAATCTGATAAAGTTTTAACTAGTAAAAAAATAATAGGGAAAAATCTGTTTATCGTTTATTTTATTTACAAATAACTTTTAAGGGGCTACTTTACTCAAATGAAAACACCCGCTTGCTAATGTTAGTCCTATGGGAGACATTTTTAAAAATATCTCATTTGCACTTCAATATTTTTAAAAATCTCTACAAAAGCGTTTTTTTTTTTGTTTTTTTTTTTTTTTGGACAGTTGAGGTCAATCTCTACAAAAGCGTTTTTTTTTTTTCTTTTTCGATTTTATGTACAGGTTTTATTATTATTATTATTAATACATTTTTTTACTCAAGACAGCTTGCATTGGGGCAAGCCCCCCCCCCCCCCCCTCATAAGCATCTGTGACCAGGGCCTACAAATTTGTGAATCAGTCCCTGCAAACTTAGATTTTAGGGTTGTAATAACATGTAAGTTATATACTGATTTATTTCTTGTGGATTAATTTGCTTTTTAAATATATAAGAAGCTTTTATAGTCTTTGTACAAGATGTTTATCTATGCTATGCCCCATTTTATTGGTTATTTTTTTTCAATCCGAACTTTCAGAGTGCATTGATCCCTAATTAGTTCGGATTAATGGGGGTTTACTGTATCAGAATTTTTTTAAGAATATCACAGCAAATATTTTTAATGAATCATCAAGTCAAAGGAAATGTTCCAATCAGATTGGTAATATTTTTAATGAAATGTCGAAATTTTCATAATTGGATTACATTCTAGATACTTTGAATGTAATATTAAAATTAATGTAATATTTATATTACATTCAAACTTTGTTCACAAAGCCAATAAATGAAATACTGGACCAATACCCGTTTACAGTTAGTTTAGGATGTAGATCTATATTTTATATTATGCTGGAAATATTTTTCATTAAAAGCCAATAAATGAAATTACTGACTCAATATTGGATTCATATTAGCTTGTAATTATATTAGATTACAATTCAAAAAAAATTTCAACATTAGTTTGCTATTGCAGTAAAATATAGTACAGTGCATGTGTAAAAAATGTTTATATTCCAGAATCACATTTTAATGTATCAAAAAGCCAAATTTTAATTTCAAACAAGACTTTTTTAAGCTACAGGTAGAAATAGATTTTTCTATAAATAATATAGGCGATAAACAATTTTCAGTATTAAAATTTTTAATTAATATTTCAGTTTTTATTCAACAAGCAAAATAAATAAATAAATTTCATAAGTAATTGAAATTTAATATCAAGCCAATTATAAATTCAAAGCTAAGTAATACTACATATTAAAAAAATCAACAAGCATAATTTTTTTTTTTGTTTATAAAAAAAAATACAACATATAATTAAACATCTGAGCTGGTAATGAATTCAAAGCCAAGAAAGTGCTGTATACTGCTTCATATGCTATATTTAAAGTCATGTTACTAATCTATTAGTCCAATCTTAAAAATAAAACCAAAAAAATAATGCTAAACTATTAGATATATGAAAAGATTTATGTATATATACTTGTTTAGATGATATAAAATAAAATGTTTTAACTTTTCAAATATTTCCTCTGATTCATTCTTACAAAATTTGATGATAAGATGATGATATTGTAAAATATTGCATAGATATTGATGATAATTAAAGATCTAAGGCATAAGATATATATGACTAAGCATTAAAAAAGTGAACTGGTTTAGTGAAGATTTATTTTGATAACTTTTCATGTAAATACTTTTAACTAAGTTATAGAACATGTTTATGCTTTGGCAGTAGAAACACAACTTACAAGAATATAAGTTGATAGAGCAAGAGTTAGTAACCGTATATAACTGCTAGTACTTTGTTGAGCATATTGAATTGCATTTAAGATTCAGAAAAAAAATTGTATATAAATTAATTTCAATTAGTGTAACTTTTTTTACATAAAAAGAACTTTTTTAACAAAATTTTTTAAATGTATACAAAAATTATGGAAATGTATCTTTCTGAAACATATAATAAAACGATATCAAACTGTGTTTAAAAATTACTTTCAAGTAATTTTATTCATTTATATAAAACAGAACAATTATTTTTTATCAATAAGTTTAAATATGTACAAAAGTAATAGAAAAGTATTTTACTGAAAGTGCAAAACGATATCAAACTGTGTTTTATAATGATTTCTAAAATGGTCAATCTGTGTTTTACACTGATGATTTTTAAGATTAGTCTTATGTAGAAATGGTATTATTTTGAATTGATAGTTTAATCTTGATATGAGAATTTAAAAAAAAAATGTTTATTTTATTTCAAGATTTTGTATATTTTATTTTAAAAGCTTTTTTTTCTTTTTTTTTTCTTCAATTTAAACGTAAACATTATAAAATAATAATCTAGAATTTTTACCAAAATTTTACATATTTCATGACAAGTGATTTACTTTTTCATTCAATAGACATTCATTTTGGTAAATTCTAATATTACAGATAATTAATCAACTGTAATAAATCAGTTAAAATTTTCATTATTTTCCCTGAAAATTAGGTTTGTGTTGATCATTTTAAAATGTTCCTAAAATGAAAAAAAAATGGATTTTTTTTTTCATAATATTTATGAAATTTCTAAGAGAAAAAAATTAAATTTTTATTTTTACATTATTTTCTGTATAACGACTTGGATTCATAAATTAACTATAATTTTTTGTATATTCTATTTTTAGCATATTTGCTCATACCAACATGTAACAATGTAACTTCAGATGCACTTCAACTTTACACATATTAACCCTCTCTTGCGCGAATTATTTTTAAATGGATGAAACACACATTTTCACTTAAATTGCATTTAAAGAGGATTATCAAAAGTACAGATGCCATCTGTAGTGTGAGCAAAGCGGATTTGTCATTAGGTTTATAATCATGTTATTTATTTGAAATGATATGTACAAGTTAAAAAAAAATTCCCCTTAAAGTAGATGTATATTTTAGATTATATATGCGTAACACAAAAATTACTTGTTATATACGAAATTTTGTTTTGTATAACCGCTTAGTTTTTACTTAACTTTATCTAAACATCTATGGCCATAGATGTGTTAGACAGACTTTTCTAAAAAAGCATTGCATTAAAAATATATAATTTAATAATAATAATAAGTATCTTTCGTTTTTCTCAAAAAGAAATTAATTAAAAAAAATTACTGAAACATTCAGAAAAAAATATATATATTCCAGTATATCTTCTGTAATATTTTAAATATATCATAATGTTTAATAGTTTTAAAGAAACAGATTACTATACAAACATGGTAAGTTTTAATTCACTAGCTTTAATAGATTTTACAAAAGTCCTAAAGTTATAAAACTGAAAAAAAGATTTACATATACAAGTGTGTTTGTTTACAAACTTAAAGGCGCTGTTTAGTGATTTTCATATTGTGAAACTATATAAATTGATTATTTGAATATGTTTTCTTTTTTTAGAAAAAAATTGAAAATTCAAAAATTTAACAAAAACATTCGAAACAAAGGGAAAAAATCATTTTTATACGACCAAAACTTGTTGTGTTATAATGCTTTGAATTGTATGAAATTTCAGCATTGTTAACTGACACTAAAATGGAAAAATGTGTCATATGGCTATTTCCAATACCTTGACAAATTTCACAGTCACTAATTGCACTCATTGCTAGATATAATGCTGTAAACAACAATTATTAAGAAACTTTTAGGAAATTGTACATGTTAGAAATAAAAAGTTAAAAATATTCATTAAATACAGTTTTGTATGATTTTTTGCATTTATGCTTTTGTTTGAAAAAGCCTTAAAATATGCAATTGCATATATTCCGCTATTATGTATATATATAATAGGAATAAAAATGAAATCCACGCAAGAGAGGATTAATCTTTTTATGATTTCTCTTTTATGTTAGATTCAAATTTTCATTAATGTAAATACTATAGGGTTGTAAAAATATTTTACAAAATGAGCAAGCTATATGCAATGAAGCTAACTAGGCAGTGGTATTTGCTGTTAAGTTAACTATATTGTAGCATTTTTGGGGTGAAGCTCTATAGCAGTAAATGTTGCACTTCTGTAAGGAATTAAAACTACTCAGATTTCACGTCAGTAGTCATATTTAAAATATTATTTAATGTCACTAATACTATATTTATATAAAGACAGAAAAGTTAAAATAATAATAATAATAGAAACTTCATACTTGTTCATCACAAAATTGTCGATCTGAATTTATTAAAAAACATTTTAAGACTTAATTTTATCAATAACAACAATTGGATATTAATGGCTTATTAATTATTCATCTGAATATAACACAGTAATACAACATACAGTCTGAATACAACAGTTTAATGAAAAGTATTATTAAGTGTGTTATATCACGAGATGTTTTCTTGGTCATTTTTATTTTGTTATTTATTTTGAGGATAAAATAAAATAAATAATTCATTTTGTATAGGAATTTTGTAAAATTTAATTATTATTATTATTATTTTCATATCATATTTTTGTAATAAACAGTGACACAGATATTTTCATGTAAATCACTGCATTCAACAAATTAATAAAAATTTTGAAATTTAATTTTAATGAAAAATGTAATTAATACTCCAATATTATAATATTATTCCTTTAGGATTTTTTTTTTTCAGGTTTTAATGTAAACACATTTTTTTTTTCAATTTTTACATCAACTTTTCACTTATTTATAAAAAATTTAATTTTTTTCATATTTAAACAAAAATTTATTTTTGTAAAATTATGGTTTCATTCTTTACACCACTAAAAACACGATTTCTTTAAACTGTTCTGTTTAAATACGAATTTTTTTATAATTACATTTAAAGATTTTTTTTTCTGTCTGAAAATTATAAAACTTTATTTGATGATAGATTTCACAATAAAATATTTTTTTTTCAACTTAAATTCACGAAGTACATGATATTTAGGTGGGTCCACAATACATTTAAATACTTTGCATAGCATAACACAACTTCCGAACCACATTGTACAATATACAAACAGTATACACTGAACAAAAGATTGGAGTACACATAAATTATCAAATACCTGCATCTAAACAAAAATGTTTAAGTCTCACACTGATGAGGTTATTTTATGTAAAAATGATACAATGTACGTAGTATCCCAATAAATATAGAACCACAAAAATGAAGAAAAGTTTAAAAACAAATATCAAGCATAATCATTCATGAAATTGATGTAAATATAAATATTTTGAAACAAAAGTTCCATCATAATTCTGAAGTCTTTATGAAAAGTAATTAAATTGATAATTAAAATTGATTAATAAAATAAAATAAAATACTACCTGATTAAAACACATAATTATTTTTAAACAAATTTAAATAAATTAAAAGTATTTAATATAAATCAAAATGATGGACTTAAATTAACCAAATTAATTAATTTAAAATAATTAATTAAATTAAAAACTTATTTATTTTTATTTTATTTTATTTAGGCAATTTAAATTTTTACATGGATTGATAATTCTTATTCTTGCAGTTGTAATTCATTATTTTTTAGCGAGGGCGGGGGGGGGGGGGATCTTAAAAAAATAATTTTTATAAATATTCGATTTCCAAATGGTATTGTTCATTATTTTGTGTTTTTTATCTTATTTTTAAAAAATATATATAAATTAGGTTAATTAGCATTTAAATCATCGGTTTTAATGTAATCCATATTTTTTTTAATCATTTTATTTTAGTACAGAAATATAAACTTTATTTTTCTATTCCACCAATTAGATGTTTATTATTAGGTTAAATGATTTTTAAAAATATAAAAATTTATTTTTTATTATTTTCATGAATTATTTTATAATTTATTATTTTTATGATTGTTTTTGTAATTCAATATTTTTATTATTATTATCACAAATATACATACATAAATTCTTATCTGACACTTAAAGAAATTAATTTAAAGAAATCTCATGTCAAAGCAGTAATACATATTAAAATTACATTTTTTAAAACGTTAACCAATCAAATTTAAAATAAAATAACATTTAATATTCTAGAACTTTATACAAAATGTTATTTATATACATATTTATGTTAAAATTTCACTTATGAATTAGGCTTGATATTTGTTTATAAAATTAAACATCACCCAAGTTAAGAAAAAGGAAAATATAAGATAATGTAATTAGTATTGATGACAAAATTCACTAAACACCATTTCGTGAATATGAACACTAATAGGGAATGAGTGATATATAAAATATAAAAGTCTTTCTTTGAGAAATACATTTTCCAAAACCTTTCCATAAACATTCTACACTTATCTAACTTTTTTCCTTACACTGACAAATACACTTAGCAAAATAAGAGAAACAAATGCAATACGTGTTAACCTTCTCAAAACTGTTATATTCTAACACCCAATATGTATACATTGAAGTATATAAATGCATACTAAAATATAAAATTTCAATTATTAATCAGAATTTTCACAGATATTGTTTTAATTTGACAAAATATATGTAACATCAAACAGTTTTCATAAAAATATAAATGCAAAATCTATACAGTTTTTTATAAAGTTAAATTAATTCTCATTTACTATGATTTTAAACAAAAAACATAACAATTCATGAACAATGAAATAATGTTTATTTTTACATTGCAATAAATTTAATGAATCACATTTAGCATATCAATAATTTTGATAATTATTATAATGTCCATCAATATTTTATTTTACATAAAAAGCACTTCAATATTTTTTGCCAATTATTTTGAATCCTGCACAATTTAAATAAATCTCATTTAAAAATGTTTTCAAATATTTTAAAGTAAGTCATTTCTTTAAAAATATAAATTACAAAATACATTATAAATAAATTATCTTGTTTTTTGAAACGAAAAATTGAAGGATAATTTCATCAGAAATATTTCAATTGATTTTGAAACAATTAAAAAAAAGACCTTTTATTAATTGAAGACTTTAGTGGAAAATAGTTGTTATGTAACATAAATTAAATTTTGAGAAAAAATGAGTAAAAATGTTTTGTTGTAAATTTTATTGATTTTTTTTCTTTTTTTCTTGGTAACAGTTTAAAATGTTAACAGGTGGTGGTACTAAACTGTCTGAGAAATATTCATTATATAATTTTAAATAGTTAAAAAATGTTAATAGTATTTAAATTATTACATAAAAAATATTAATATTATTTAAATTATTTAATAAAGAATATGAAATATTAAAAATTATTAATAGTATTTAAATTATTAAGTAAATGGTATTAAAATATAAAATAATAATAATAAATATAAAAAGCACTAAAATGTAGTAGGTGGTGCTAAACTGTCTCAAAAATTCTTATTGATATTTGATTTTCAATTGCTTAAAATTCTTGAAAGTATTTAATTGAATATATAAAGAATATTAATAATTAAAAATATTAATATTATATAAATTAACAATAAAATATTAAAAATTAAAAACTATTAATGGAATTTAAATTAATAAATAAGCAGAATTAAATATTAAAAAATATCAATAATATTTAAATTATTTGATAATTAAAAAATATATAAATATTTAAAAGTATAAATGTTATTTCAATTGTTAAATAAAAAATAAAAAATATATATAATTAATCTCTCATATTTTCAGGACTAATTAGAATCTTAGTATTTTATCTTTACCATACTATAGATGGCTTCATAACATCTAAATTCATAAAATAAAACATTTTTTTTTTATAATAATTTGACAAAACAATTTCTTCCATTCAGGTCTTCAATTACACATGAATAAAAATTATACTATGCTTTAACATTATTTCAAAACAAAAAACAATCTAGCCTTGATCTAGTTTTTTTCTCTCTAATAACATTGAACAATAAATGGTAAAAATAATGCATTTTAAAAGATTATACATAATTACACTATTAGATATTTTAAATCTACAAAAGACAACTAATTACAAAGGCTCGTTTTTATTCACAATTCACTAAAAGATAAAATTATTCACTCTTTTCTCACTCGATTCTACTTCTCAGGTCAACATTGCATTTAAATCTCTTTTTCCTTAACAACAATTATTTATCACTTCCACCATGGATGTATTTATAACAAAAAATTCCAACTCTTAGCTTTTCAAAGCTTTCTTACCCTTAACCATCCATATCCAAATAAATAACATTATTTAGATGATAAAAAGCTGAATTTGCCTCATATTTTAGTACTAATTGATTGAGATGTCATTTGAATCCATATAATATATCATGTATAATTTGAATGCACATTTATTATTTTTTATTACACTGGGTGTAATCATTTATTATATGAATGTGCACTTATTAATTATTTTTTTTACACTGGGTGTAATTGTTTTTTACTTACTATATTCATAAGCTTATACGTGATTCAAATGACTTCATGGCTGAATCAGAAAAACTGTTCTTTAATTAACAATACTCGTAAATTATTATTGAAACTATTATGAACTCGTTTAAAAGTTCTAGAAATTCAATGTGCATAAAATTTTCCTTCCCGTCTAATATGTGAGTTACTAATGTCATTGTAAGATCAAAGTACATGTAAAATATTAATTATGGAATTATAAAGTCAAGAAATAGTACAATTCTTAAAAGTGTATTCCGTCACAAACTAAATTAAACTTTTGCTCACCAGTTGGCATATTCAAGAGCAATAATATGGGTAGCATTTATAAATAATGTAACATGTTTTCTTTTTCTCATGGTCAATTAGTCCTAAGACATTGAAATGTAATATGATAGTGATAAACTACAGAGCAACAATAAAGTAACTACAATGTACAGACATTCCATTATTGCGAAGTAACAATGACATCACAATTATCTTCAAATGGAATTGCTAAGACATGTCATGATGGATACTCTGTAAAAATCATTGAAAACAGAGAGTAGTCAAACAAAATATAAACAATAGTTATGAAATAAAATATTCACCATCAAAAATCCTATTATTGCCTATTAATACCTATTTTGAATCGCTTCCTTTCTACAGTTCACAATACAAAAATTATTTTTCAAATGATACTACAGGTGATAAATCATGACTTTCTTAAATTAACAATTTTGCAATTTCGTAAGAATTCACTTTATATTATATTTTTTTATCACTTGTTCTTTGGATCTAAGATGCAAAAACGAATAATTGCACCAAAGGATTCTACAATCACATTTAATAACTTTTGACATGTTGCACTTACAGTTGATAAAATCATTTGGAAATCCATTGACATCCCTAATAACACAGGCAGTCAATGTAACGTCACTGTGATGTGACAAATGTTCACACATGTCACAATAATAACGTTGGTTAAAATGTGACTTCTTTAATTCATCACATAATGACTCTCAAGTGACTCATATTTGGTATGTGAAGTCACCATAGCAAACTTTTTAGTCATTTGTAATTCGTCACAATAGGAGACACATTGACGTCACAGCGACTCGAATGCGACTTATCTTCCTCTTATCATCCACAATCAGAATTGTACTTTGGTAATAGTGCATTGCATAAACATTTTCATCTTATTTTAATCATGGTGCTATTCATGCCGTATTTGTATTAATGATTTTAATCTAAAAAATACATTTTATCAAAGAATTTTGTTTTTTGATTTGATTAAAAACTTTTTTTTTATTATGCTCGATAACTGATGCATTATAAAAAGCGACATTAGATAAAAAACATCTATAACTTAAGATGAATTCAAAACTTTTGAGGCATTTTCAGCTTGATACCTTCTATCATTCTATAGATTCAAGAACTGCGAAGGACGCACAGCCTATATTTAAACATACAAAATGATATAGAATTGTTTATTTCCAATGAAAAACAATGGTGAGATATATACCTGAGCTCAAAGTTTTAAATGAAGAATATAAAGTAAGAAGGTAAGAGAAATTGTACAAAGGGTTTAATAAATTACACAGGGACAAAAAATCAGAACAATATTTATATCTTCAAATAATAACTCAAACTGTAAAATCTATATAGTACCACAATTTAATTAACTGGTTCCACCTTTCTGAACTTCAATTAATTCTTAATGAACTGATATTAACATTAACAGAAAATTACTAAAGCCATTTTTACCTATAAAAAAATCAATGATTTTAATAATCGTTAATCGTATGATATTAAAACTCTGCAATGGTCATGATCACAATATTTTTTGTGTTTTGCTCATTAATTTGTGCAACCTTTATTAAAGTGTCAATCATTTCATTATGTGTCTTCATAATTTTCTCTTTGAGATCAAATTTAAAATTAATAAAAAGCAAATATGATGACTCAATAGTTCTTCCTCGTTATTTGTACAAAATATTAACTATAATCCTTACATAGAACGCATACATCACCTAGAAAGTATTCAATATTTAAAAAAAAAATTATATATTTTCTGCATTACCTATCCATGAGATTTTTGTATAAGATAAATTATGGTATATGAAAGTTGTTAAACATTGCATCACTACCAAAAATTACTTTTAGATGTGACAAGGACGAAACAATAAGTATAACTTTCTTTATTAGATAAAATTTCTTAGTAGATTCTCATGAGTTTCAATAATGGAGTAAAGATGTGAAGATATTTTGACAAAACTTGAAGAGTATAAATGTGGACTTTGTCATCTCCCGAAAAATGACACTTCAAAATTTTGGGAAATGCATCACATTGGTTGGTTTATCCATTTTTTAATGGCATTCATCCTGCTTAAGAACAACATGTGCCAAAAGAAAGAACATCTGTGTACTTAAAAAATTAACAATATAGATCTTTACATGATTCAAATAGCCTTAAGAGAACACTGGCTGAATCGGAAAGGTCTTTCTTTCATTTAAATAAGAACAAAATAACTATTAAAATTATCACTCATTACAATTAAGTTCTATAGATAATTCACATGATTTTTCACTTATGATCTCACTAACGTATAAGTTATTAATGTCATCTGAACAGTAAGACAATGTAATAAATAATTATGTAAAAGTTACAAAGCAATAAAATGTCACAGTCCTTGTGAGTATATTCGGATGCAAATACGTTTAAACATTTTTTCACCAGGTGGCATATTAAAACTATACATCAAACCTCAACTCTTTTTTAAATGACTACCAGTAAAAAATATTGAGCCATACATATTACTGCATATCATCCACTATGTGACAGAAGACATTGTTACTAACCTTCCCGATTTTTTAAACCACTAGTTTCTTATATTAGCTTTATTTAATGACAGTAATTCTGCGATTAAATAAGGCAAAGATTAATATTCGAAAATAGTGGTCTCAAAAAACGGGAGAAATTGGTAGCTATGAGAAGATGGTAGAAAGACACATGACACATATAAATAAATAACACCTTTTAAAATATATCCTTAAATAGCAGCGTCCTTCGCAAGTCTTCGACCTGATGTATACGCAGGCCTGTGTCAACAATGATCAACAAGAAATAAACAAATATCCGTCATGAAGGATGCTTGATGACAAAACATTAACTGTAATAATGATCTTAAATAAATACAAACGATAAAACATGGTCCCCGATGTAGGTCGAGATTCTTGCACGGTACAACAGATCGAAAAAGAAAAGTAACATGAAGGAGCAATTCTAGAACATATCTGGGCTTCAGCTGATACGATAAGGAGTTCATATCTTTGTAATTGAGCAGTAAGCTGCTGTTATTTTTTACCCACACGTTTTAAGTCTCTGTTGCTTTTGAGATCTGTTAAAAGTCCAACAGGATTTTCGCATCTTCTGTTGCCACGTTAAAATAAAAAAGAAAGAAAGAATCTGAAAAGAACGAAAAAGGACAAAGTTATTTAGAAGATTAGTAGTACTAAATGCGTTGATAATAAGACATAACACAGAGTGATACATTGCCCTAAAATTTATAGCTTATAGCATACAGTTTGATCAAACAATCCAGGAAATGCTTTATTTACGAAGATGACATTAATGCATCCATCTAGCTTGTAGAAAAAGTCGTTTCTCAAACGATACAGGCATAACTGGATGCAAAACATATGTGTGAACAAATAAAAAGTACAACCTCAATTAATATTTTTTAAAAGTTGTCATTTAATTATCTATAACACGTACTTATTTACCAGAGCTCAGTGTGTCAGATTTTATTATTATTATTGCTATTATTATTATTATTTTACTGATTTTTGGTTATTATTAAATAAAACTTAAAAAATAATTAAATTAAAGAGGAAAAGATTAAATGATATTTTTAAAACAGTTTCAAAAGGGCACACTTTTGCTACAAATGTTTAATTACTGCTTCCGTAATATTTTAAAAAGTTTTGATGCAATTTTTTAATTTTTTAATAGAAATATAGCAAAAATGATAATCGGATATGTTTAGTAGCGTCAGTGTCTGAAAAAAAAAAAAAGAAAAAATCACGAATAACAACACATTTCAACTAAGGAAAAAAAAAATCAATGTATTACAAATCTATAACTTAAATCTCTTAGAAGCAACAAAATGCTCAACTAGCAAAAAATTAGTACCATTTCGTAAACATTTTGATGATTTTTTTTTTTTAATAAACAGATAAACTGAGATAAATAGACTTAAATATTTCGTTTGCAAGTAGTTGAGAGATATTTGTAAAAACAGCTCTAACTCACGATCTGATAAAGGTAAGATTTGAAATTTTTCTGAGATGTACTCAAGAGTATATAGATTGTTTTAGCGCAAAAATTTCAAAATGAACAAGTCTAAATTTTCGAAATACTGAGCTCTTTTAAATTCATAAGAAATGGTGCTAGTTTCTAGGACTGTTTATTCATTATGAAACACTTAAAATATTCTTAAATGTTAACAATCTCTTTGAATTTTGTATTATGAAAAAAAGAAAAGCTTTCTAAAATATATCTATGTAAAGAATCTATGTAAAGAATCTATGTAAATATCTATACGTAAATATCTATGTAAAGAAAACAAATCATTAAAGTCATTATTTGATTGAGCTCCAAGAGTTTGAAAACATACCATTTAAGTTTCAGCTGTAAATTCTTAAGCTTTTTTTTTTTGTATTAAGAAAATGACAGTTTGAATTAGCTATAGATAAATAATAAAACAAGCCTTAGCTATCAAGATTAAATTGTTTAGGAATATTATTCTCAACTAAATTTGAAAATAAGCATTTAATCTTCTAACACTAAATATTCAGCAAGAACAACTCTGCAAACCTCAGTTTTTACGCGCGTTCGTAATTATATAAATACGTAACACGTCTATCCACATATAACAACGCAAAAACTACCGAACGGAATGGTTTGAAAATTAATAAACCTAATCGTTGCAGAATTTTGTCGCGTCATTTCAAATTTTATGAAAATCGAATCAAAACTATAAAAATATATTAATAAAAGTTTTCTTCATTCTACTAAATCCTATCATACGTAATTGATTCAATGATATCCCTTGGTAGGTAATGATTCTAGTTTGCAAGGGTGATTACGACCTATTTTAGATAAAGTCACTAATATTTCCGTATAACTGAATTTAAAAACCGAATTTGTATACTAAAATTATTTAATTATAGCAATCATATAATTTACTGACAGTTTTTTGGAGAGTTGTTTCCGGAGAAATAGGTATTAAATGGAAAAAGAGGCTAAATATGGATTTCAAGTTCTGAAATTTTCAAAGCTAGGCTTAAGTTTCCCATTGAAATTTTCAGTAAAGGCCAACAAAAGGTAAAATGTTGCCAACTTAAAATGTATTTATTTTATTACGGAAATTATTCCTGTCATAATAACATACGATATAATTTATTTCACTGAAATAACAACGATGATTTTTTTACATTGTCTTGTATGATACGTATGATTTGCGCATAGTATAACTTTAATGTAACAGAATTGTAATTAATTGATTGTAAAAGAGTATTGAAACTTAATTTAAAAAAATAAAATTATTATCTATGTTATGAAAATCTGCACATAAAATAAATTTTGTATTCATGCATTTTTGCAGAAGAGTACAACAGCTATTTTGCCACGATCTGAACATTTATAAAACTAGCTACAGTACGAACGCACCTCATTTGTCACGTTTGACGTACAGTTTTCAACTTGTTACATTCTAGTAAGCGTTATAAGTTTTTCTTAACCATTTCAGGTACTTCTGTTGGGAAAATGTAGAAATGATTAAATGACACAAAAATTGACGAGCAAATTTAATTTACACAATCAATAAAAAGTAAAAAGCTTTTCTTTATGTGAAACATTTTATTTCCGGTGCGATTGTGGGATTTACGAATTAAAATTAAGTGGTATAAATAATAATTAGCTCCGACCGTCTAACTTCGACATCACAAATAGCATCTCCAGTGAGTGCTGAAATTTTAAAATATAGTTCGAAGCTTTCTCGCTTGTGTGGAAGGTAGCTCAATTATATGACGTTTGTTTCCGGCGTTTAAGGTTTTTCTAACTCGAGTTCGTATCTTGGCAGCGGAAATCTTGAAACATAAAAAAAAAAAAATAAAATAAAAAAATAAAAAAATAAAAAGAAATTATTTTTCAATATATTTAATTAAGTTATAAAAAAAATAATTTTAAACAATCTTAACTTTAATGATTTTTTTTTAACGTTATACTGTTTATAACATTTGTTTTTATTTATTAAATAGTTCCGTAAGCTTGGAAATGAATAAAGAAATCATAATTTTGACAGTAATTTCACAATTTAATGATGATTCTGAATAATTTAAAAAATACTAATTTACAAAATTTATACACTCTAGAACAAGAATAGTGACAATATTAAACGCAAGCGGAGCGCGCAGTCCCCACCCCCACCCGGCGACGGGGTCCGGAGGAGCAGATTGTGGAGCTGTGCCTCGAAGAGGCCACGTTAAGCAGATTACCCATTATGTTGTAAAAAACGCATCTTTACTTTATTTTGTTTGTAGAAATTGAAAGAAATATTTGATAATGTGTAAAGTTTCATGTAAAAACGTTTCAATTTTAAAGTACAGATGGCAGCAGCTACAATAATTCTCAAATCGCTGATCTGATGCTGAGGCTACAGTTAGACGGTCGGGGTGTAGACTCTAGTTAAATATATCGCACCGCCACCCTTCAAAGGATTAATGAACTATGCTGTAAAATTAATGCCGTCAAAACTAATGGTTTTTGTTAACTCTTTCGGGACCATGGGTGCATATATGCACCCTCAAAAAGAGCATACAGAATTTGTTTTAGGCACCAGTAAAAAATAAAAGTTATATTTTTGCTTTCTAATTAGAGCATTTTTTGTGATAGTTTAAGTAAAGGTAGCTTCTTTTTTTTTTTTAAAGTGGTGCCAACCGAATAAAATTTGTGTAAAAGCCGCCGGCCCTGAAGGGGTTAAACATTTGTGTTGTATTAAGAAATATTTTTGCCATTGTTTTAACCTACAGCTTTTATTTTCCCATGCTGCATTACGTTTCAGATAAAACTATACGATGTAGGTGAAGTTTCGTAAGCATATAATGTAGGATTGACACTAAATATACCAACTGGTCATTTAACCGGTACCATATGAAAATATATCGATTCGAACCAGAAATTTCTTCATAAAATAAATAAAATATTAATCGCACAGATAAACACATGCTTTCAGGGGATACCCAGTCGCAAAGCAACACTATTCCCTTTATATGAGTATTTGTGTAACACAACTATGAGAAAAGAGTCTAACCATAGTGCAATATATGCACTACAATAAAAATATAAAAAGATAGAGATTAAAAGGTGAAGAGAGATCTTCAGCTCACAGAGACAGAAGAAGAAATGAATAGGAGAATACGAAAGGTCTATTTATACGGACTGGCTGCGCGGGCAACCAATCCGAAAATAGGAGAACAAAATGAATAGAAGAATAGGATAGGTCTATTTATGCGGACTGGCTCCGCAAGCGACTAATCCGAAAATAGGAGGACAAAACGAATAGGTAAGGTTTATTTATGCAGACTGGCTGCGCGGGCGACCAATCCGAAAATAGGAGGAAAAAATGAATAGAAGAATAGGATAGGTCTATTTATGCGGACTGGCTCAGCGAGCGACCAATCCAAAAATAGGAGGACAAAATGAATAGGTAAGGTTTATTTATGCAGACTGGCTGCGCGGGCGACCAATCCGAAAATAGGAGGACAAAATGAATAGAAGAATAGGATAGGTCTATTTATGCGAACTGGCTGCGCGGGCAACCAATCCGAAAATAGGAGGAAAAAATGAATAGAAGAATAGGATAGGTCTATTTATGCGGACTGGCTGCGCGGGCGACCAATCCGAAAATAGGAAATAAAGAAATAAGTTAAATAGAAATGTTAATTAGTTTAAAATAATAATTCTGGTGTGAAATATTTTTTATAAAATGTGAGTAAAATTCCCGGTATGCTTAGTGTTAACTGTCACGTGTATACATATTTTGCCTTACACTGTTATTGCTGCTGTATTTCTGCCTCTTCCATCTTGGGTATGTCGTAGATCTCTGCGAAGAGAGGTTGAAGCCGCAGTCTCATCCAGTTGGCCCGAAACCAGTCGAGGTGCTCCTCGTGTTTGGCGCCCAGCGATCGCAGCTCCGGCAGCTTCATCATGAGCAAAGGAAAGGCGTTCGGCTCCGACGGCCGGTTCTTACATACTTGCACCTTCAGCGCTTCCATGACGCGTTCTTGCATCTTGTCTATGGTCTTGTGATCGTAGATATTGGGTCGCTCTGGGAAGAAAAAAATCGTCGACATTAATATCATTAGCAATAATAGAATAACACTAGAGCATCGATTCCCAAACTTTATTGTTGTGCGACACACCTTAAAGTTTCAAACATTTTTGCAACCCACCTAATATTGTATGTATATAGAACCTTTTGTGTAAACAACTCTAAGGAAACATTACATTTGGTAAAAAGTATACTCACGAATACAGTAATTGGGTAACTCACTACTTTTTTGCGAAAAGTAGTGTCTCACCACTATTTGCGAAAAGTAATACTCATCTTATTAAATTCTGTTATTAAATAAGGTGGATATTGCTATTTAGAAAAAGTGGTAACCTTGTGGCCCGCTTTGTGAGTACCGCTGAATTAGGTAACACTAATGTGAAAATGGAGTAATCGAAAAAAATACGTTTTTTTAATTAATGTATTAAAAAAAACGTTGAACTTGGTACAATGTTTCACCAAACAACTAGCTTAAAAAGAAACCTTGAACTTGGTTAAACCTTTCACCAAAAAACTAGCTAGGAGAAAACCCTTGAACTTGGTTCAACATTTCACTAAACAACTAGCTTAGACAAAAACCTTGAACTTTGTTCAACCTTTCATCACAAAACTAGCATGGAGAAAACCTAAAACTTGGTTCAACCTTTAACAATAAAATTGGTTTAGAATAAAATCTGTATATGGTTCAAACTTTCGTCATAAAGTTAGTTCAATATTTTACTAATATAGTGGTATTTTTAAAAACACCACAAAAATAGTGAAACTTATCACCAATATCTTGGTCACAGCTAAATTTAACCAAATTTTTTACCAGTTTCTTCGTGAAACATCGAACTTTATTTTTAACAGTGTATAGATAAAATTAATTATACATTTTTCTAGGTGTGACCAATAGTTATGCGACTTACTAGTGAGTACTGACTCGTAGCTTGAGAATCGCTGTACTAGAGATGAAAAAATATAGAAGATAAATCTACTTTTTCCTCCGGAGATTCAAGCATGACTAGATGTTACTATTATAAAATTTCTAAAGCCATAATTATGCTTAAAATACGTATTTAGCTCATTGCGTTTTTTTTTTTTTTTTTCTTTTTTTTCCAAGGTTCATACAAAAAAAAAAAAGAAAGAAAGAAAGAAAAAACTATTAAGAATGTTTTAAATGTTTCCCACTAATCATCGCGATTTTTTTTTTTTTTTTACGCATTCAAGAAGTTATTTTTATCCTTAAATGCATAAAATTTCCTGGCATAACTATTTAAATGTCTCAGAATCGAACAGAAAATTTCATTTTCCCTATAAATATATATAAAATCTTGAGTGATAATCGATTGTTTAAAGTGGTGATTTGTCCTTGATCACATTATCAAAACGTTAAAATCTGAGAGCGTTTTCTAAACGTTCCTGTGTTTTTTTCCAAATATAGAAGCAAGAACGAATAATCATGTATCAGGTATAGATTATTAAACACTTTCCAACACTAACAGAATATTATTTTCATCCTCTTTTTTTTTAGTTTCATTATGTTTGAAGTAACATAGCATCAATAAAATCAAGAGCTTGGGCAAAATACATCGAAAAACCATTTTCGATACAAAATACAAAATACATTGGTTTTAGAGCATAAAATACAAAATACAAAATACTTTTAAAATTTTAAAATATCAAAATACACTGTAAAAAATATTTGGAACGTTTAGTATTCTAACAGGAATGTTTCTGATACCATCGGATATCTGAGAGCTATTTTCACTTTCTGAAACCACCAGAAACCTTTCCGTATGTTTAGGATTAGGTGATTGAAACCGACCCTCTTCTATAGCAAACCAGTTTGTGCGCATTCCAAATATTTATCTTCTCAACTATTTCAAGCAGTTTACCCTGTTAACGGCAAAGCTAAAGCAGCTCGTTGTTGGGGCTGTGGAAAATATTATGTTAGTTATTCGAGCGGTCCAAAAAGATAATTTTAAAAAAGGAATATTTGAAAAGGTAAGAATTACTGCTGTTTTAAATACTCTAATAATATTTTTTATAATGATTCTGTTTTATATTCATTATTATCTCATACATGGCGTGATATTTTTCAGTTTATATCAATATTTTTAATAAATGTCTTAACCCTAACATTTAGGACTATTTACATGAGCATTTAGATACTTTGAGTTGGAAGGATAATTATTAAAATATACTCTAAAATATAAAAATACAAATCCTTTGTCTCTCATTTTAAGTTTTTTTTAATGTTGCTTCAATAAATATGATTTATAATACCATTTAGTAGCAATTTTATCTCTTAAAGAATAATATCTACCGGCGGTACTGTGTGTTTGTTTATATATATATTTTTTAACGATGTTTCAGAACTCTAACTTTTACAATACTATATATTGAAAATTGACTTGTCTGACTTTAAAAATATCGTTTTAAAGTAAACAAACTATATTTATTTATTTTATTCTAATTCTGAAAAGAAAATTCCTAGGTGTTTTTATTAATCTCAGGGTTATGTCCAGATTTTTCTCACAGGGTCCTGTTATTGTGAAACTGAAGTATTTTTTAATATTTTAAAAATTCCGGTCATAATTTTGTGAATTTGAAATTATCGTTATATCAGGTTCCTTTGTATCTATCCTTTACACATAAAAAAGCTATGCACTTTGATAAGTTCAATTGTTTTGTGATAGGTCAGATTTTATTTTTAAATCATTAAATTTGTGAAAAGTTCAGTTTTTGAGGTGGTAAAGTCTTGTTTTTAAGACAAAGAATTTTGTGAAGGATACTGTTTTGGAACGAAAAATTTTGTGAAGGGCCCAGTTTTAAGATGAGAATTTTTGTGAAATGTCTTGTTTTAATATGAAAAATTACCTTTTAAGGACCGAAAAAATTAACAGATAAACAGATCTCTGAAGCTGCATTGCTTTTGGAAAGCTCATACATAAGTTTTAATCATTTTATGTTGCTGGGAGTTAGATTGTTTGAAATGTATCGAAAATATATTAGTATAGCTTTAGTTTGCCTATTTCATGTTAATGAAAAGTTTTGAAAGTTTTCTTTCTAAGTATATATGCTATTTTTTTTTAATTTTTAAAAATAAATACTTGATTTGTGAAGCTGTATGAATCCTATATTTTTTTCATGATATGTTGTTAAAAAACAAGGTAAATATCTCCATTCCCCAATATTCACTGCGTGAATATTCTTAAATATTAGGGTTAAAACATATTTGATAAAATTTTGATACAAACTGAAAAATGTCACGCAATATACCGAATAATTTCGCCTAGAAAAAAGAATCATTATAAAAAAAAAGTTTGATTAGAATATTTAAAAGAACAGAAATTCTAATCTTTTCAAGTATTCTTTTAAAATTCAGATAATATATAATAAAAATAGATAAAAATATATTCAGAAACACTTCAGATATATTCAGAAAGGTTTTAGATACATTCAGAAAAGTTTCCGATATATTATGAAATATTTCCGATATATTCAGAAACTTTTCCAATATATTTTGAAAGATTTCCTATATATTCAGAAACTTTTTCGATCCGTAATGAAAGATTTCCGATATATTCAGAAAGGTTTCAGATATATTCAGGAAGGTTTCATTACGAATCGGAAAGGTTCCGTGTTTTAGCCGAAACATTTTTCTGATCGAATCAGAAACCTTTCTGTTAGTATCGTGCAGCACAGGTCTCCGTTACTTTCAGAAACGTTTCTGAAAATTTTTTACAGTGTACAAAATACACGTATTTTCAAAATACATTCATGCTTCAAGCATGGATTATGAAACACTTTCCAACACTTTAAGAATATTTTAACAAAACTTCACTGGTTAATGACGTGAAAGATGATGTCTAAGTAAACAAAATCAAAGTTAAACCGGACGTGGAGGCCTACTTTTCGTCTTAAGCACAACTAGCCCCGCCCAAGTAGATTTGTTTACTATGTGTGCAAAGCCTTACAAGATAATTATTAAAGTTGAGAGAAAACAATAAATACAAATCTATACTAATACCTCACTTATTGAACGATAAACAATTAATAAATATGATAAAGACAAAAGAAATAATCATAGTTTGAATAGTAGCAAGTGATTAAAAAGACTTCTTCGGGGAAAAACTTGAATAATTAGATATGTGTATTTACAGTAAACAATTAACACAATTTAAGTACAGCAATGTACTAGTACTAAGAATATTAGGGAATAACATAAGTGATTGTATAGGAATATGTACATGTAGTGAAAACAATAAACACAAATCAAATACCACCCTGAGATTAGAAAATTAGACAAAGTCAAAGTCAAACCAGGCGGGGAGGTCTACCTTTCGGCTTAAGATCAACTATACCCACCCATAGAAAAATAGACAATTTGGAAAATACATAATACATTTGAAAACCCAATTTCAGGTATTACCATCAAAAATCCCCAAAATATCCGAATTCTTTTGTGTAGCTCTGTATAGAATTTATAGATTTGTATATAAACTACATAGTATGCTGAAATTTAGTTCAATTAAGAAACGCATAGCATAGTTGAAAATTCACCTTCAGCAATTTCTGTCAATAAACGGAAATGTACTCCAGACTCTTTTGTGCTGCCCTGTATATGATCTATACAATTTATACACACCAAGCAATAAGCAAAAAATTAGTTAAATTTAAAAACGGGTACCACAACTGAAAACACACTTCCGGCAATTATTGTTAAAATACAGTACTGTAACTGAATTCTTTTGTGTGTCCCTGTAAATGAACGATGAAGACTAAGAATAGTATGAAATGTATACGCTCTAACTCGCGTAAATATACTCGAATTGCCATGCAACTGATATGTATTATACTAAAGTTTACTATGACATGTTTGGCATTGAAAACGCAGTATGTAGCATTTATAGTTCCTTTACAGGGACACTCAAAAGAATTCAGTTACATTACGGTCTATCTGGAAAAATCTATAAATATATTATATTATTAATATATTTATTATATAAATATATTAATATAATATATTTATATATTTATTAATATATAAATTGAGAAAAATGAGAATGCACATATTGTGCTATATAAGTTATTGTATTACATTAACTTATATAGCACACCATATTCTATAGTAAGACTCTTGTGAGTGATATATATTAATTTCACCTGAGTGATATTATGTATTAATTGAAATATGTTTGAAATAGTGCAATATCATTAAAATACACGGAAAAACGATTTTTCCAGATAGACCGTAATGTAACTGAATTCTTTTGAGTGTCCCTGTAAAGGAACTATAAATGCTACTTACTGCGTTTTCAATGCCAAACATGCCATAGTAAACTTTAGTATAATACATATCAGTTGCATGGCAATTCGAGTATATTTACGCAAGTTAGAGCACGGATAGAGAGACAGACAGACAAACCGAATTCATAAACACTTTTTAACTATTTTGGAAAGTGGAGCTTTAGACAGAAAAAATAATATACAAAATTTAATATGACAATATAGAAATTCCTTATAATTAATGCAATCACTGCTTGAGAATAGAGGAATTTCCAAAAAAAAATCGGATCATTATCAAAATAAAAGCATGTCATTAGAAGTTGAAAAATATCTTTCGAAATAACCTATAATTATCCTACAGCCTGATTCCTAAAAGCGAATAAGATAAAGATAGTGGGTTGTATAATAATTTTAAATAGTACATTTGTGTTAACTGTTGGCGAGAAACCAAGACTTAGAAGAGAAATATTACACAGTTACATTAACTTGAGGAGGAAAAAAGCACTGAAATTGACACAATAATCCACTCACATTAAAAGATTATACGTACCTGATGTGAGTAGTACAATTGCAGAGAAGAGTGCTATTTCTGTGTCATTAAGTTCCATGCTGTTTAGTGATGTGATAAAGTTGAAAAGAGCCACGACGAACTCATACTGAAAATAGTAATGTTGGAAATATCACAAAAAAAAACAACAACAAAAAAAAACATTAATATCTTTTAAAAATATTACAAACATTTTTATTATAAAAAGCACAAATCATAACACCTTGTAATTATGCAGGGTGCTAGACTGTTGACATATGTTTCAGCTCAGAAGTCATTATCTAAACTCTAAGCGTTATCTAAATTCTAAACAAACAAAAATATTCTATAAATGCACGGTCTACGAAGTTATTTGAAACGTAATAATTTAATTTTTTACGTTCTTTTAAAAAAAAAAATAACGTGCTTAATTTTTAAAAAGAACGTGAAAAATTAAATGATTGCGTTTCAAATAACTTCATAGACCGTGCATTTATAGAATAGTTTTGTTTGTTTTGATAATGTATCGGATTGAGCTGAAACATATGCCAACGGACTAATAAAATCTATTTTACTGTTCATAATCTTTTTATTTTACATTTCTTAGAAATTAAAAGAAATATATAATTAACACTTTATTATACAAAAATATCTATAAATGTCTATATTATATCTATAAATGTCTATAGCCATCAAAAATATCTATAAAAATATCCCAATTAGATTATTGCTGAAATGGAGGATTACGATGTCTCCGATCCCAGCATTAGAAAAAAAAAACTTTATTCAACATTAATTAAAGATAAAACCTGATTTTCTTTCTTTTTTTTTTTATCTTAAACTTGCATTTAATTTAAACTTCTTATAATTTTCATTAATATATATATATATTATTAAACATTATTTTTCACTTTTAATTCCATAATATTATTTTTAACAAATACATGAAACACAAATACACACACAAAAAAACATATCTATACCTTTGAAATCAAAATACATTAAACAAGTCCTGTAATCAAAATCTGACCCAATCTCCAATTTAAAATGGCAAGTATTTAGTGTATAAAGAATACTTTTAAGTTAATAAATAATTAACAAATTCAAACATCCAACTACCAAAACTCCAATTTAGAGATAGCATGTAGTAATATATACATAAAAGGTTGAGCGAAAAAAACCTAGAAAAAATTAATACATAAAATGAAAAAAGATGCCAGATAAATAAAATAAATATAAATTAATCACACATTTGAATAAGAAATGGAATTTAGATATCAAATGAAATTAATATAGAATTCGAAAATAGACATGATGTGACCATGTATAATCATCAGTTTGGTAGTACATTTCACATGTCAAATGAAAATGCAATATTTCATAAAATATACTGGCATACTTGCCAAAAACAGTATATTTCTACCAAATATATTGCATTAAAAAAAAGATGAAAAATGGATAAAAACAAAATTTACTCACATACCATGCTGCATTACACGAGATTCATTCACGCGGTCTAACAGCATTTGTAGTAAGCAAGTGAACAACATCGTAATATGCATGAATATTTACGGTTACAGCAATTTAAAATTGAGAGATTAAACTATTATAGAAAATCCTTAAAATGTATTAAACAATAATTATTACAAGTAAAAACTCAGTAATATATATATGATTAAAATGAAATCACACATGTATAAATCAAAGGAAACGATAATACAAAAATTAAACACGGGAAATTGAAAATGCAAACATGAAAAACTATGAAGATCGTATGGATTCATTTTTGGAGCTTCATAAAAATAATTTATAGTAAATATATGTTATATTGTCGGTATTAAGCATAAAAATGACAATATTAAGCTCCTTATAACATGTCGGAAAAACCCTATGATTGATAAAAAAAAAAAAAAAAATAAGATAATGAAAAATAAATGAAAATTCAACAAAAGGAGATACAAAATTAAAAATATATAAAACACTTCACCAAGCGGGGAAAAAAAAAAAAAAAGATGCAACCGTATTCAGATCGACCCCATAATTGGTCAATGATATGACAATGATTGGAAAATGATTGGTCAATATTGATAATAATATATTTTAAACATTCTGGGTTGAAAAAGTAGCAGGTAAAGTGCATGCATAGAAGCCCTATCACATTGCATTTTTTCAAGCAACAATTGCAGGCTGAGATTCGTGTTGAGATTAAGCACTCACTCATGTAGCAAGTATGATAGCGTTTTAAGTCTTTTAAACGTTTAAGCGATTTAAGTTTTTTTTTTTTTTTTTTTTTTTCATATTTCCTACATTATTTCTAAAATTTAAAGCAATTTCGTCTTCAGCAAAAGAAAATTGTAATATACCGGGTCATCGAAAAAGGTGTCCCTGATTTAAAAAAATAAATTGCATGAGAAATACGCAATCAATCGGTACGAAACCCACGTGAAATTGTCGAACATCTGAAATAGTTTTGGTAGTGGTGATTGCATTAACCTTGACGTGACTGCGCGTATGCACCGACGTCACTTCGTGACGCGATGCCATTTCACTCATCAGTCAGTTAGTACACAGCAATCATACAAAACATCGTTTATGCAGAAAAAATTCGACATCTCTAGAATTAAGGGACAGGTTTTACGCAGCAATAGCTACTGTAACTCCTGACATGATTGAGCGCACCTGGAATTAGATCGACTATCGCTTAGATGTTTGCCGAGCAACAAGGCAGCTCAAATTGAAGTTTTCTAAGTAATGTAAAAGAAAACTCACAAATTTTTCCAATCTAATAGTGTAAAAATAAATGGCTTATCTATATTAAGGCCTTAGTTATTTTAATTCGAAATCAGGGACGCCTTTTTCGATGACCCTTTATTTTGAGTATATCTATAGGCATTTATAATACATAATAAGATCTAATATATTGAACAGAGCAAAAACATTAATATCAGGAGTGAAGAATTTTCCGAAAATCCTACTCGCCAAGGATTCCTTTGTATCAATTAGCAAATCATAACACACAGCGTTCTTCCGGTGGGCTTCGGTGTGCAGTATTTATAAACTCCGATGGGTTCCGACAAATATTTAAATATTCACTAAAAATAAATGAGAACCGGAGCTGCCCTCCTGTGAGATTCGGCGCAAATTAAGCACCATGTGGAGTGAGCTAAAAAGTTGATCAGTAAGAATATTTTACAAACACGAACAAAAAACATGTAACACAACTACGAGTAAAAATGACAAATACGGTTGCATTTAATTCTGGCATTCCTCGTCGCTGTTCGGAAACCACTGCGACAAAAAATACATTGAGTCTACACTTGCGAGCGCTAGATAGAAGTTTGCTCCTACGTGTGCGACACGTTACTTCACATATATAAGCACTTTGGTAGGAAAGAATGCAAATGATTGGAGATAGTAGGATAAAAAAAGATAACTGTGCTGTTTCGCTGTTCTCCGGAGCACAGTATTTATGAGCTCCAGTGAATTTCGGTGAATATTTAAATATTCACTAAAAACAAAGACGTATCGGAGCTGATCTCCAGTGAGCTCCAGTACAAATTAAGCACTGCTTGTTACTCACATCAAACATGAGTTCCACTTGTTGCCTGGTGATATAAGTTCCATCGTCAAAGGTGATAGTTGTGTCTGACGGGCTTGTTAATCGTGAGGCATGCACCACCCACATTTCGAAAAAACCTTTCTTGATCAGCCGTAGCTGGTCGTCCTGAGTCAGCTCAAAGAAGCCGGGAACTTTCTTGGCGAATTCGACCACTCTCTGTATGGAAGGAGTGAGGGAGGCTGCGAAGTGTTGCCACATTACGATCTTCTGCTGCTCGAGACTATCAGGGGTAGTGTCAGAACTATTAGCCTGGAAATCATTCAAGCTCTGAAATATATAAAGAACAAAAATAAGAATTGCATTTTCAGAATTATTCTTTAAAGTGGTTCTCAAATGACCTACTGAACAACGCGAAACTTTTTGACATATTTTCTAGCTCATTTTTAAATAAGGCAAAGAACATTATTTAAATTTAGTGGTGAGAATTGCTCATATTTTCCACCACTGTAGTGACTTACGAAGATCGCAGGCTTCCTGACAAGTCCTCGAGTCCTCATCTCGGTGTAGAAACAATGGGCATGGTGTGCCTGTGCCACCGTTAGTGTCAGATCGTACAACGCCAACTCTCGACTGCTCTCAAGTTGCTCACTCTCGATTTGCTGTTGCTGGTTGCTGCTCACCACTCGTTGTTGCTGCTCTTCCATCCTTTCACGGGAGCGTTTCGGAACTCGACCATATCTTACGGCTGCAAAGAGAAAAATCATATTACAAAAGTCAAATATTTACAGAATTATTTAAATGTTCGTTCCAGAATTTCACACAGATTTTTAAACTTAACCTTTTTTTTTTTTTTTTTTTTTTTTTTTTATCACTATGAATGTATAAGCTTAAATTTAAGAATAAGTTCGGTCACTAATGAGCATTTTCCCTGAATCATATAACACAAGAAGTAAGACTGAACAGAAATACATTAAATCCGAAGATTTTTTTTTTTTTTTAAATAAAAACCTCATTTGAATAAAAAGTGCAGAAAATAATAACAACAACTACAACAATATTAATAATGATAATGAAAGGAGAACTGTAAATTGTAACTGATAAAGCATTGTGTATAAAATTGACAAGCTGAACACCATAAAAAAGAAAAGCAATACGAATAAAATATAGTCAAAATTGCTTATGATGAATTCGGATGATATGAGAATTTAGCTTTAGCAACGAAACAGAAATAAAACGATAACTCTAAAATAAAAATAAAATCACCTTGAACAATTAACTCGGGTATAACTCAAATATAGTGCGGTAAAATTTTGCAAACTCAACAATTTTCTGATTTTTTTTTTAAACTTTTTTTATCAAAAATTACTGTTTCATCAAAAATTATTACTTCTTGTGTTCTACATTTTCCTTATATTATACAAAAGATTTCGAAGAGATTATCCTTACCACAGTCTCATATTACCTGATATTTACCTGTTTAATTATTGGAGGAGAAACAATTATTCGGAATAGATTGATTCACAGTATTTCATTCATGATTCATTAAAACTCCTTCTTAGTCAGACCTGAAATTCTCCAATCTTAATCCTATGGGCCACAGAATTCATCTATATTTTTCAAATTCCTCATCAAAAATTTTAAATTTAAAACTTTAATTTCTGTGTACTGTTTTTAAAAGATGTTTCTTTGATTTTCGTTTGGCAAAATATTTCTACAATGTATATTTAATTTTATTTTAAGTTTTAGAATTTTATTCACAGCTTGACAGTTTCATTAAGATTTTAACACGTCAATTAGGAATTTAAATATACAGGTTGTACCAAAATGATTGAAAGGCTCTCTTGTTTGAGATACATGGACAATGTAAATTGCAAAAGTGTTCAAAATAAGGTAGGAATTAGGATTATGTTGATAAATTAACAGCATTTTATAAACTTTATATGATATATTTTCATCCATAAATAGTCTATTGAGTAAAAAATATATTTTAAAAATATTATATCATTAAGTCTTAACAAAGAGTACAAATTTTGATTGAAAAGTGTCATTTTAGAAACAAAGTGTTTTACTGTGTTTATCAAAATCCATTATTTTTACTTAACAGATACCAAAAATAGAAAGCGGCAATTGTGTATGAACACTTGTATGTAACATAACTGCTATAACAAAACAGATTTCCATAAAATAATAATTTAAAAAAAAAACTATTTTTCTTTTTCTATTTTTAGAGAAAAAAATAGATTTTTTATTATCCCCTTCTCACAAATAGAAAGAAAAAATCGTTTAAATATCACTTTTAACTTCACCTTTAAATGTCGTTTTGCCACTATAGCATTACTTCATAGAAGAAGCTACAATTAGGGGGAATTATTACAACACTTTAATCGCATTTTCTTTTTTCTTTCTTAATTATTTATTTTACGAAAACATAACTCCAATAACAAACAAATTTCTGTAAAATTTCGAAAATTTTGTAAAATAACGTTTTAGGCAAAAAATACACCTTTACTAAAACTTGAAACACCTTTTCTTACCGAAAAAAATATACTGATGAAATATAATTTTTAACTTTATCTATAAAAATTGTTTTACAATTATATGAATATAGAAAAATTCATGTTTAGAGAAAATTATTAAAAATTATTTAATGCACACTTTTTCTTTCTCTCTCTCTTTTTCTCAAACAAATTTCATAAAAATTCTGATTTTCTTTTTTTTTTTTTTTTTTAAATAATGTTGTAAGAAGAAAAACTATTTTCATTACTCCATTTTTTACTGAGAAAAGAAATCTCGATTAAATATAATTTTTAACTTCACCTGTAAATGTTGTTTTGCCACTATAGCAATACTTCATAGAAGAAGCAAAATTTAAAGTAGATTATTAAAACCCTTTAACCCGCACATTTTTGTTTTCTGTTTCTTTTTTCGTTTTGTTTACCTTTTTTATTAATGTATACGAAAACATAATTCCAATAACAAACAAATTCTCTCTCTCTCCCCCCCCTTCTTCCCCCTCTCTCTTTTTTAAAAATTTTTAATGTATATGTGAAAAACGTAACTGCAATAACAAAACAAATTTCATAAAAATTCTGATTGTATTTATTTTTTTTTTCTTAAATAAAGTTTTAGAAAGGAAAACCACCTTTATAATTCTGTTTTTTCTGAGAAAAGAAATCTCTATTAAATATAATTTCTAACTTTACCTGTAAATGTTGTTTTGCCACTATAGAATTACTCAGTAGAAGAAGGTATGTTTAAAGGAAATTATTGAAATATTTTAAGGCTGTTCTCAAATCCAAACTAATTGCTTCCTGACATATTTTTTAATTATTATTTTTTATTTTTTGCAAACGTATCAAATTAGTAAACTTATTAAAGAAACTATATAATCGAAATGTATTTTCTCCGTTTTTCGGTAGAGACAGGAGATTTTCCCGAAAATGCTATCAAAGTTAGCGTTTTGAACAGATTTTCTGGATGCGACAATGGAGAAAAAAAAAACTGCTGTCGTGGGACAATAATTGCTTATAACTCAAGGTGTATAATTCAGATAGTTATCGGAAAATGAAAAAACTGTTCGATTATTACTATAAACTCGATTATTATTCGACTTTCTCTTCACTAATTATTCCTTTTATGTTCAAAAATGAGTCAGAATATGTCCCAGAAAGTTTCGCGTTACTGAGCGGGGTATAATATATATATATATTTTTTTTAAAACGCCTTACCCGCAATTTTTTTTAATTAAATAATTTATTTATTTACATATACAAAACGTAATTACCATAAGGGGAGAAAATCATCAAATTTCAGAAGATAAAATTTTTTTAAACACTGTTTTAGGGAGAGATATAGATTTATTACGGAATAAAAGAAAAAAAAATTCACTCAATATCGCAAATTTTTCTGACGCATTTACGGGTTCACTTTTATAAGTAAATGGATAAAACTGGCAGGCACGTCTACTGAAGTAATTTAAAATCAATTAGCAGTTTTCAATTTTCGATAAATGTGTTACATTTTAAATGTTATTTTAGGAATTATAATCGATTTCTCCGTGAAAAAACGAGCCGTCTTCTACTGTCTTGTCCCACAAATTTGCTCAAAATGCCGAATTCGATTGCATATTCTGAAATATTTTCGTTTTTTTTTTAATCGAAAAACAGAAAACACTATTCGATTTCCTGATATCTGGAAAAGAACACGTGCCCATTTTGTGCATTTCAGACAGAAAATGAATACAGGAATGTGGCAGAAAACCTTAAATATTATTCTCAACTTTACCTGTAAATGTTGTTTTACCACTGTAACACTACTTCTTAGAAGAAGCTATGTTTAGGTAAAATTATTAAAACACGTTAAGAGGCTACTCCACTCAGTCGAAAACACTTGCTCGCTAATGTTAATCCTGTGGGGGGATAATTTGCGATATTTCGTTCGCATTTCAATTCTTTTAAATGATTTTTTTTTTTTTTTTTTTTTTTTTTGTATTCGATAGTTGATGTCAATCTCTATGCACGCTCCTTTGTACTTTTTCAATTTTTTGTTGCAGTTTTTTTTATTTTATTTTTATTTTATTGAGATACTTTCAATTTCGAAACCGGTTTCGAAAGTGAAAGTATCGTATTAGTGGGATAAAATAAAAGTGGGATAAAATATATAAAGTGGGATATAATATAATAAAGTGGGATAAAATATATACCACCGACATTCCATGGGTTAAAACATTAACTCGTATGCAACAGAAATTGAAATTATTCAAGAATATATAAAATATCATTTAATAAAACCGACAGATGAAATAATTGCTATATTACCATCACTAGCAGAAAATTTTGTTATAGAAAAAAGGAGCACATAGCTGATATAAAGTGTAATAAAAAATCACAGCCTTTAAAAGGCTATATCAAGAAGAAACCATCCAAATAAATTTCAATGAAGATAAAAATATTTTTTCATTTAATCTATACTATCCATAAGCGAAAACATAGAGATAAAAAAATCGTTAAAAATTCAATATGTAACAATGCAGCACCCAAGTAAAAATAAAGTAAAAATAAACGTGCGAAATCTGACAGAGTATGCGAAAAATTGAATGACGACATTTCAAATCATTACATTGTAAATCATGAAACTATAGAATATTTTTATTTGCTTTAGTAATGGCTTCGGTGGAGTTGAAACATGTAAACAGTTTATTAAAAGATTTTTTACTGTTTTTACAGTTTTTTTCTTTTTTTTTTTTATAAACACTTTTCAGCATTTTAAAGGAGTATACAAGCAAAGGAGTAATATTATCATATTTTCGTTATTTCAGGGATATTTCTCAACTTTATTTTTAAAAAAAACATTTTTAAACTGTTAATCCATATATAGAATATTTGTTAATGAGATAAATGTGTACTCACAGTCCCTGGACATGCCAACGTCCATACATTTCTTGAACCGGCAAAACTGACACCTGTTTCTATTGAGCCGGATCACGAGGCACTTCTCATCCCGTAAACATCTGTACTCGATCTTTTTCTGAATGCTGCGCCGGAAAAAGCCCTGACAAAGAAAAGAAAACACATTTCATTTAACGTTTATCACAGATACAAAAATCTATAAAATTCATTAATTAATTTAAATTTTAATACCACTAAGAATAAACATCAGTTATATACAATTACAACGGAACGTCCTATTTTTGTAATGCCCGTATTACAATTATATATTATATTAGTACACCAGATGATCAGGAATTAGTATTAATTGTGGAGAGCAATCCTAGTACAGTTTATCTGTACTAGTCTCCTTATAAAAAAATTTTCTTAAAGGAAATAATGTGTTTTTAAAGATAAAAATAATATGAAAAGGTAAATCTATACTAGTATTGCTCACCACAATTAGTACTAATTCCTGATGATCTGGTATACTAATATAATAAATAATATTTACAAGTAATCTAATAAAAATACTAATTGTCTAATTTGACTAATTATAACTTTTACAAAACAATTACGTGATCCTTTCAGTTAACTAAAATATACAATTGAAAATCATTTTAAGTAAAGTTTCTAAAGTCCTAAATTAAATTTCATGACAAACAAAGATAGCAAATGTAAACCATAGCTTCCACGCTTTTTTTTGCTATCACTATTTCTTTAGAGAAAATTTTGCTTTATTTAATAATAGAAAATTTATATTAAGTAAGGTAAATTTTTCTGTTAAAAAAACGTTGTATTAAAAAGCGTAAAAATTAGCAGCTATGGAATAAATGATATATTAATTAAATGGATCATTCAATAATTAAATAGTTAAAAACACAAATTGATTAAATTGAAAACACAATAAACTGAACTGATTTACTAATTGTTAGTTAAATCATATTTAAAATAAACAATTACTTAAAATATACGTTTCTCTTTTTCCGAAAGAAAATTAAATTAAAAAATATATTTTTTAAATAATTTTTTCCGGTATTTCAAATTGAAATCAAGTAAACTGTATTTAAAATTGGAATACCGGGAAAAATTAATAATAAGTTATTGTAAAAGAACAAACCTTATAAAAAACAAAAGCGAAAAGAATGAAATTTTTGAAAGTAGTGAGATATTATTAATATTAAACTGCTTCAAAGCAGGAAAACGAAAATACAATTTTGATTTTGTTAAAGCATTTCATTTACATCGTAATCCATAGATGGCGCCACATAATAAGAACTTTTCGTTAAAGTTCAAGAGATAGAAACACAACAAAAAATGAGCTTTATACATAAAAAATAATGACAATTTAAAATAAAATTATATATCAGGGAAATATATGTATGAGCAGGTTCTTTATATAAATTTCTAATTAAATTATATGAAAATCCAAACATTTATTTTAAAAAGGATGAATGCACAGTATTTTTTTTCTTCTTTTCTCTGTTAGTAATGTATGAGATATTCAATTTGATTTTCATTTTTCAGGTTTAAAAAAGATTTATATCAGATCGTTTATACATCCTAATTTAAAAATAAAAATAAAAAATAAGTTATTTATTTAATAAATATTTAAATTAAATTAAAATTAATATTAAAATTAATTTAATTAAATAAAAATTAATCGATTAATACGGAGAAACAAAAGAAAAAAAATCATGCAAATGTCGTCTGCGGTATTACCATAACAAAAACCTTTAAAACAATTAAATTATGTTCTTCAGTTAAATTTCACATCAATTCAATTCTTCTAACTGTTGTTTTGCTGCTGGTGTCACTCCAAGTATAACCAGGCCTATTAATTTTTATTTTTTTTTTTCCAATTTGAAAACAATAATGCAATGAAAAGATAGAAAAATACAATGAAAGACATGAAAAATGACAAAAGCGCTCTAAACGGAAGGATAAATAAATCTATTTCCCATGAAGTTTGTAATGTATTTTTGTCACTGGGATTAATATATTTAAAAAATCCATATTCTAATAATTGCATCTTTTTTTAAAAATAAGTGTGAGATATAACATCGGATCAAAACTTATCATCACTTCATTACATCGCTTGAAAACGATGAAATCATTCTTCAGTTGAATTTTTGTTTTACATGTTTACCTTTTATTAAAACTGTTGATATATATATATATATATATATTATATTATTATTATTATATTATATATATATATATATATATTATTGATTATAATGAAAAGATTATATTAAATGTGTCAAAGTCTTTATAGCATATTGGCGTAGCATCGTTACATACACTTTTACATTGGCATTTTTATTTTGCATAAATGAGACTTCCGAACTATATTGGATCAATTCCATTTTTTTTCTCGTTCAACCTAGTTTAAAATGATTTCTTGCTCCGCAGACGATAATTTGTTTGATGTAACGAGCCAAAAAAAAAAAAAAAAAAAAAAAAAAAGAAAAAGTTCTTTTTTAATCTGTGAAAATATAATATCACTACGAACGAAAATATACATAAACCTTTTTAGAGTTCCAAAAAATTCTCACCATTCCAAAAAGCGTCCTTTATCTTTAGAAACCAATATATTTTTGAGATTTAAAGAAGCATTTATATCATTTTGCCGCCACTAACTTTCGGAAAAGCTTCCGAGAAGTTTTTATAGTACATTAATGTTTTTTCAAACCGGAATATAGGATTTTCAGACGCTATCCATTCTCAAGTAAGCATGTTCCAAAAAGCCTGTTTTATACATGATAAATTACAGCATTAACATTAACATCAAAATTACGCTCTTGCATAAATAAGTTCAATAATGCAGCTGAAAATGTGTTATTGAGAATTTACAGCATCCTAAACTAGTCGTTGGGGGCCACCGTAATACTTACCCATCATGGATATGCATAATGTAAAATATTAAAATAAAAAAATGTTTAAACTACTCATAAAGTGCATTGCAATTCGAATAAACTCGTGGCTTGATGACGTCACAAACTTTAAAGGCTCTATTACTGAATTGCTTGAGATTACTGAATTGCTTGAGATTACTGAATTGCTTGAAAGAAACATCCTTATAACTCCAAAAATAATATTCCTATTAACTAGCGGTTTATTGCATCTGATTAAGCGTCAAATTTCCAATTAAAATATATCTTTGAAGTGAAATTTGGATGAAATACAGGGTCAGGAAAAATCGAAGAGTGTGGAAAATAGGATTCCAAATATCTCGGCAACTCATTATCCGATCGACTTCCTGCTTTATGCAAAATTTATGTTTTTTTATTGTCTTTTATATTCATTTCTTAAAATAACCAATTTCGAAAATTTTTATATACCTTTTATCAGAATGAATATTTCGAGAGTCCGAAAAAAATAGTTCCGGTTAATCGAGGTTATTGAAATGAAATAGGCTTCTTCCCATTATTACATACTAAGTACATACCAAATTGCAAGTCTCTATCTCAATTTTTTCGGGAGATAGAGCGTTTACAGACACACAGACACACAGACGGACGGCAAATTTTTTTTTCTAAAAATATGTTTTTCGGAATCCCCAGTGTCTGAAACGTGTAAATCCGTCAAAAAAAAAATTTTTCGATTTTCAAAACGATTACAAGACTTACCCTATACTACGTATGATGGGTAAGTAAAACCGATATTCCAATTTCAGAAAACAGATCAATTAATACACTATGAAAACTACTCGGAAACTTTTCTGAAAATCAGTGGCAGTTAAATGAAACTTCGATTTTATAAATGCTTCTTTAAAACTCGAAAATATATTGGTTTCTGAGGTTTCTAAGGATAAAGAAAGTTTTCGGAATCGTGAATAACTCAGAAGAGGCTATATATTTTCATTCGTGATTTATTTTATATTTCCGTAAAATAAGAAATATTTGTATATTTTTTTCAGTCTAGATTGAAAATGTAAGCAAAAAATAGCGCAAGTGTCCTATAATTCTGTATATGTACTAGAACCCATTAATTTTATTTTCAAATATCTCTGGATAATACCATTATTGGCTTGAAATATTGCCCCATTATTGGGGTGTTTACTCTTTGCGGATATCTAACCAATATAACAAATGTTGGCGCACTATTGGGATATTTACTCTTTGCGGATATCTAACCAATATAACAAATGTTGGCGCACTATTGGGGTGTTTACTGTTTGCGGATATTTAACCAATATAACAAATGTTGGCACGCTATTGGGGTGTTTACTCTTTGCCCTTATTTAGCCAATATTTGTAGCCAATATTGAGCCAATCTTTGTAGGAATTATTGCACGAATATTGGGGTCTTTACACTTTTCCCTTATTTAGACATTTAGCCATTTGGGGCAAAATTTTTTACAAACATTGGCGCAATATTGGCTACAAATAGTGGCTAAATAAGGGCAAAATGTAAACACCCCAATATTGGGCCAATATTTTCTATAAACACTGGTGCAATGTTGGCTACAAATATTGGCTAAATAAGGGCAAAATGTAAACACCCCAATATTTGGGCACTATTTCCTGACAATATTGCAGCAATATTTATCCAAGTTATAGCCAATATTGGCGGCTACAAATATTGGCTGAATAAGGGCAAAATGTAAACATCCCAATATTAAATATATTTCATGCCAATACTTCGCCAATGTGCCAATATTGCACCAAGATATAGCCAATATTGGTCCGATATTGGTTGGCTACTCTACTAGGGATGTTTTATGGAGTTGATGCCTTATGATTCTGAAACGCTTCAAATATTGTATAGCTACTTTGCAGATACATTGAATAAACGTAACATAGCGGCATAAAATAACCCTAAATGCCATATTTGCTTTTCGCTTAAAAAATGCATGGATGAATATTCCAGCGAAATGTTTACAAAAGCATACAATGCAAAACAAAAATCGATTAGAAATATAAAATGTATCACTAAGATTGTAGAGAAATAAAGTGAAAGAAAGAAAACATGCAAATTTTGTCAGCGGTGTTTCCAGCAAAAAAAAAAAAAAAAAACCCCTCCAAAACAACGAAATCATGTTCATCGGTTAAATTTTACCTGCATGTGTTTAACTTCATCTGTAAAATGTTGTTAGATATAGTATATCAGGATTTGTACGGGCACTTACTTTTGAATACCAGTAAATCGGAGATTCTTTTAATTAAATATACCGAAAATATTTTATCTAAAATATTGGTATTCAAAAGCAAGCACCCGTACACTGAAAAATAAATAAATAAATAAAATGTTGATTTTACAGTATAATACTGGAAGCTTGCGCGGTAGCGTATTACTGCTTATTTTACTGTTTATTACTGTTAATTTTACGGTATAATACTGGCAGCTGTCATGTCAGTATTATACTGTAAAATCAACAATTTTTTTTTTTCAGTGTACGAACCCTGTATATATTGATTATAATCGATATATATCAAATATATCAAAATTTTGTAGCATATTATCGCATATACAGACTCTTTATGTGGCATTCTAGTCTGACATCATCGTTTGAATGATTACTGCAGAGACATTGAATAAACACAATGGCAACAGTAAATAAGCATAAATTCAGTATTTGTATTTTGCGCAAACATTAGATGCATTGTAGGTTCCAACGAAATGCTTACAAAAACAAAAGTATATAAATCATAAAAAAGGAAGGAAATTCTGAAAAAGAAAATGGATATGAAATATCAAATATATCTCTTGGGATATGGGGTAATATATATTGCATAGTAGTACTGCAAAAACATTGAATAAGTATAACAAAATAAATCTGAATAAATATAAATACATTTTTTTTTTCTTTTTGCGTAAACATTCCATAGATACCACGCAAGGCCATTGTATCCCCCATCGAAATATTTACAGAAGCATATAATTTATAAAAGCGAGGTGACTAGGGGGAGGGGAATTAAAAAAAATATAATATCGATATGAAATATCAAATGCATCTCTAGAGACGTAGAGAAACAAAAGGGAAAAAAAAATCATGCAAATATCGTCTGCGGTGTTTCTAGTAAAAAAATAAATAAAACTTCAAAACAATGGAACTATGTTCTTCGGTTAAATTTTACATCGATCTGTTTACTTCTTCTTCAAACTGTTGTTTTGCTGCTGGCGTCATTCCAAGTTCCACCAAACCCTTTCATCATATAAATCCCCATGGTTGTTATTTTTTCATCGATGAAAGCCTTTTCATTCGAAAATGAGGTCTCGTGGCAGACTGGATTAAAGAGCTTTGGACTGTTTTACTCGAATGTTCTAAATTAAACTGGCCGCAGCTAAATGTCACAGTACAAGCGAAAAATGTAATCTCACTTGATTCCGAACGAAATTAATAGCTTGGAAAGTAAACATATATTATATATTTTTTTAAAACATAAATTTTTATATTCCATACAATTTTCCATTAATAATAGGAAATGCTTTTATTTAAATTGTCTTAGTTTGAAAAATGGACTTAGTAAAATTTGAAAAAAATAAATGAGAAGAACATTTCATAATGGAATTTACTAAAGTATGAAATACTTGTTATTTTCAAAGTTTATGATTTTAACTTTTCTGACCTCACACTTGAGTGATAGAAATTCTTTCTTAAGGTGGGTCTCAAAAAAAATATTTATCCCCGCTCAACAACGCAAAGCTTTCTGACTCATTTTTAAATTTAAAGCACGACACGTGCTAGCATGATTATTGAAGCGATGTGTCACAGAAAAGTTTTTCATTTTTCGATAAATGAACTACGTCTTGCGTTATAAGATATTGTAGTTTTATGACGGCAGCTTTTTTTTTTCCTCTCTTGTGCTGTCGCGTCTGGATATTTGGTTCAAAATGCCAACTTTGACAGCACTTAGGGAACACATAACGCAGTTGAAAATTCCCCTTCAGCAATTTCTGTGAATAAACGGAAATGTGCCCGAATTATTTTGTGCAGTCCTGTATATGGTCTATAGAATTTACACACCAAGTAGTATGCAGCAATCAATAAAATACATTGCAAACGAGTTTTCCCCCCATACACCATAATGTAATGGAATTCATTTGAGTGTCCTTGCAAATAAATGCTACACACTTAATTTTCAATACCGAATATGCCGCAGTAAAACTCAATAACATATATCAATTACATGAGAATCCTAGAATATTTACGCGAGTTAGAGCTTGGACAGACAGACAGACGACCAGGCAAACCGAATTCATAAACACTTCTCAACTACTGTTGGAAATTTTAGAAAAGGAAAAGAAAAATGGAAGGAAGAGTTAATGCCAGCAACGTACGCTGAACATACAGTATTATCAAATGTCATAATTTAACCAGAATACCTTGTACTTGTTCAAATTTAATTATTATTTTAAAGATTACATTAACTGCAAAAACTTATTAGTATTTATCAACTTTATGGCCTTTCCCACGTTCTAGTTTTAACGTAAAAAAGAAATAAAATTTTAGATAAGATATATGAAAATTCTGAGCACATAATAAAACGTATAAAGAGAAATAATAATATTAATTCCTACCTTAACAACCATCTCGCGTAAACAGCAATACAAGTTCCAGCAGTTAACGATATTTTACAGAACAATGGTAACCGTTATGTATCAAAATAAAACTAATGGGAGGTAACACCACTTTCAGTTAAATCTGCGGTTCATATAGATTTGGTATTCATGCAAGTTGAAAGTATTCACATTTTTTTTTTTTTTTTTTTTTTAATTCTCGAATTTCTTTCCAAATAAAAAATTTCTTATACATAAGTTAATACACTTTATTCAAATAAAAAATACGTTTAAATAATCCAACAATAAAAATTCAGAAACTTATAAACAGCAGACGACTATCTTGTTATATTTGTATAAATAATCGATTTGACTTTGGCACGAATTGTTACACTTTTTTTTTTGGAAAATTGCCAGTTCTCGAGTTTTATTCTTGTCATTATTTTTTCAATTTTTCCTCCGTAAGAAATATTTTATTGTTAATTTTTTTTTCCATATTTCGTTTTTTTTTTTTTTTTTTCAGTCACAGACTTTAAATTTTTAATCCCGAGACAAAATTTTGTAAAAATATTTATAAAAAAAAATACAGAAGTTATCTGGGTTGGGTTGATTGTTGACGGCCAATTATCTGCACTTGGGATATAGGCCCGGGGGGAGTGCCCTTCGTGGGGGTCTTTCTAAGGGAACCTAACCCGTATTTACGCATGGATAAATCCACGGCTCGAAGAAAACCACGAAAACTCCGAACGATTAGGCCGACGGGCGCGATTGGGATCGAACCCAGCACCTCCCGTCTACCAGCTTTGAGAGCACAACCTCTCAGCCACTGGTGGGGCCCAGAAGTTATCTGGAACTTGTCGTTGGGGGCCACCGTAATACTTACCCATCATGGATATGCATAATGTAAAATATTAAAATAAAAATGTGTAAACTACTGATAAAATGCATTGCAATTCAAATAAAATCGTGGCCTGATGACGTCACAAACTTTAAAGGCCCGATTACTGAATTGCTTCAAAGAAACATCCTTATAACTCCAAAAATAATAATCCTATTAATTAGCGGTTTATTGCATCTGATTAAGCGTCTCATTTCCAATTAAAATATATCTTTGAATTGAAATTTGGATGAAATACAGGGTCGTGAAAAATCAAAGAGTGTGGTAAATAGGATTACAAATATCTCGGCAACTCATTATCCGATCGACTTCATGCTTTATGCAAAATTTATGTTTTTTTATTGTCTTTTATATTCACTCCTTAAAATAAACAATTTCGAAAAGTTTTATATACCTTTTATTAGAACGAATATTTCGAGAGTCCGAAAAAAATAGTTCCGGATAATCGAGATTACTGAAATTAAATAAACTTCTTCCCATTATTACATACTAAGTACATACCAAATTTCCAGTCTGTATCTCAATTTTTTCGGGAGATAGGGCGTTTACAGACACACAGACATGCAGACACACAGACACACAGACAGACAACAATTTTTTTTTTTTTCTAAAAATATGTTTTTCGGAATCTCCAGTGTTTGAAACGTGTAAATCCGTCAAAAAAAAAAAAAAAAAAAAAAAAAAAAAAATCGATTTTCAAAACGATTACAAGACTTACCCTATACTACGTATGATGGGTAAGTAAAATATCCATCATTTTTACACTATTTTATTTAACGTAACTTGTTTTTTTTTTTTACGTAAAGATGGAAATTTGTAATAAATTTTTCACTCGCTTCCTGATATGCTAGAATTATAAAAATCATGTGCATATGTGTGTTTTCCGATGACAATATGACATTTTAATATTTTTTAACTTAATTATAAATTAATAAATTAATTTTAAGATATTTTTCCGCTAGCCGGGTGCATAGGTGATAAATCGCCAAATATTCTGTATGGCTACAACTGTGTATGAGTTAAAACAATTAAATTAATTATCCGCCAAACCACATTTGCTAAAATATGCCAATTCGCTGTGAAACCGCAACAAAAAAAAAAAATTTGAAAATAAAATAAAAATCTATATATATATATTTGTCTTACGTGGCGCGGAAATAGGGCTGAATTTTTACCTTATCGTTGGCAACAACCGTAGTTTCCAGAGCTCAGACCAGTGAACAGACAAGATGTGTTAGCTCCGCCTCCAAGCTAGCAATTATTAAAAATAAAATAATATGAACGTAATCCAAAGCGTCTGAGATGATTCCTCATTTTAATTTATTAATATTTTTAATTTCAAATGAATTCTCAACTCTTATTTAGAATTTATTTACGAATTTCATTCACACAAAAAATCGGAGATAATAAAATATAAAATTTCTAGAATGCCCCTGCTGCCATCTGTTGCTGTTTTATTGAAGTAAAAATAATTTATTTTGCAGAAATCTATAATCAATTACAATAGTAAAATGTCGAACGAAATTTAAACAATCATTGATGATAAACTATCTTCCTACCACGTAGTGTTTTTTTTTTTTTTTTTCTTTTTTTTTAATGAATTTAAGCCGTGCTGTACAATATTATAGGTGCAATAAGTTTTAAACTAATTATATTTCCAAGATCCTTTTTTCATAGTATTTAAATAATTTATATGCCCATTAGTAGCATCAACTAAATGCATTTTTAGTTGTATTTTCAACGGAGTTTTCAATTACTTTTTTACATTAAAAAATTGTCAATTTCATATGTTCGAATTATTTATTGTAGTACTTATTCCGGCTAGAATTACTGCAAAAATAAAAAGGGGCGAGCGAGCGAAGCGAGCTGGGACCGCATAGCGGTCTCAATGTGAATTGCATTGCAATTCACGGGGGGTTGGCGAGTGTTAGCGAGTAGGGTGCTGAGCCCCCTAGTAAAAAATAAAAAATACAGAGGGTAGTATTTTTTTTTTTTCATGTGCTAATCTCAATTAATAGTAGAATATTAATTAAATTATTCTACGTTCAGAAAACAATTTAGAAATGCTGAATAGATAGTTTAAATAATTCTTTTTTTTTTTCATGTTGGCATATCTTAAAATGAAAATAGAGCAAAAGTTATTTATTGTTTAACCCGTTTGGGACCATGGGTGCATATATGCACCCTCAAAAAGTGCTTACAGCGCTTGAATTTAATACCAGTAAAATAGAAAAGTAAAATTTATTTTATTCAATTACGACATTTTCGTGATTTATAAAGTTAAGTCAAACAATTAACAAAAGTGATGCCTAACGAATAAAATTCGTGTAATAGATACTGGTCCTGAAAAGGGTTAATAAATTCACTAGTTTGCGCTTTCTACCAAGCATAAATCAAAGCTATGAATTTTCCATAATCGGGACCCACGCCAAATTAACACATTGTAACTGAATTTTTTTGTAACAACATGAATTGCAGTCATGAAATTAAGCATGATGATTAAGATAAAGATTGAATGCTTATTAAAGAGTGTTTTTTTTTTTTTTTTTTTTTTTTTTAATGATAGTAATAACGATAAAAATATCGTAAAAATATTAAACTTATGCATATGTAAATAATAATTTAAAGTATAAAGAAAATCTTCAAAGGAATTCAGCGAGACTATTTTTTAACCAAACTATTTTCTTTGACTAAATACTAAATACACTGTAAACAAACTATATGTCAAATAAAAATACTTCCAACTAATCCAACAATACAAAAAATTCAGAAACTTCTCAACAACATAAGTCTGCCTTGTTATATTTGTGTAAATAGCCGATTTGACTTTGTCACGAATTGTTACACTTTTTTGGAAAATTGCCAGTTCTCTAACTGCGATTATTCTTGTCATTATTCTTATTTGTTTTCTCATCTTTTTTCTATCAGAAATATTTTATTGCTAAATCTTTTTCTTGCTTTTTTCAGTCACAGGATTTGGATTTTTTCTCGCGAGAAAACATTCGTAAAAATATAAAAGAACAGAAGTTCTCTGGAAAAGTTAGAATCTATAGAAAGAAGGTATAGGGGAGAAAAATATGAAAATCCATTGAAAAGATAACTCCAAGTCATACAGAATTCAAAGGATATTTTGTGCTGTAGGAAATAAGATTATTATATAAGGATGGTTACATTTTACGCTAGGGTTATTTTGAGACTTAGATATTGTTTACTTTTACTTTTAAATTTTACGAAAAGTAGTAATTATGAAAAAGTAATTTTTCATTTTTTCTTTTGTTTTCTTTTAGCGACTGAGTGCAGCAGTTTTCAGGTCTCAAAAAGCCATTCTGGTAAAAAAAAAAAAAAATAATAAATTAAAATAAATCCCTGATGGCTCGGCCTACAGACACAGGTAGATTTCGAAGATGCAGACCGTGGGACGCCTGTTTATTGAGAATTTCAGAAGAAATAACCTTTTTGCCATAATGTGGCAGTTGGGACCGCCCACTTCGAAATCTACCTGTGCTTGTAGGTGGAACCGGCAAGGATTTTTCTTTTCTTTTTCTTTCTTTTTTTTTTTTTTTTTTTTTTTTTTTTTGCTGTAGGAGTTGGTCCTATAAAAAACTTGCCAGTGTAAAAGTTGTAGATAATATTAAAACGATTTATAATAAATTTAAGCAGATTTGATATCTAGTGAATTGACAAAGTTATGAACTTTTTTCATCTTAAACCCCTATTTTACCCCCTTGAGGTTATTTTTAATGATATCAAAAATATGTCATACATAAATCTTTGGCCCTGTTCCTAGAAATAATAAAAACTTTAAACGGATTCGATTTGTATCATAATAAAGAAGTTATGGGTTCTTTCTGTTTTCACAAAAAGTCCCCCCCCCCCCCCATGTGCCCGATTTTTCCATTAACGAACTTGACCGAGATTTTATGCCACTTGATTTTATGTATCAGTTTGGAAGAGATTTGTGCAGATTTATGGAAGTTATCCATAAAAAAGTGACATAGATAGATAGATAGATACAGTTTTGAACTGGGGTTGGTTTTGGGTTCTTGGAGTCATAATCGACGTAGATCTGCAAAAAATTTTCCGAAAATCCAACATAGGGGAGAATGCAATTGGTAATATTTCTTACGAAATCTACCTAAAAGTGGGATTTTTGGTCGTTTTATGCTGATATTAATGATAGTAAAATATTAATTTAAGATTTAAATTATCAATCTTAATTTAAAAAAGAATAGATAACAGCATACATTATGTCAAAGTATACCAAAAAAAGTATAACAATATCACATAAAATATTACACAAGAAAATATAAAAATGTCACTTAAAATATTACATGAAACAGTATAGAAATATCATATAAATGAATCAGAATCGGGTATTGCGCATTAACTGTGGCACAATTTCTTGTTTACAGGATACAACATCGAATTCCAATGTATGGGAGTTGACTTGTAAAAAATAAGAATCGAAAAATTTTCACAGAAAAAAAAATCTAATAAAATCCACAAATTATGTTGCATTATCTTACATAATTAATGTGAATTTACATTAAATTTATTACACCTTTTTGAAATCTACCAGTTCTCTAGAAGCCTTTCTTCTTGCTACTATATATTTTTTTCTTTTTAGCATCTTCTCTCATGAAAAATATTGTATTGCCAAATCTGTTTATTCCTTATTTTATATTTTTTATTCACAGTCTTTGGATTTTTTTTTCTTAGGAAATAAAATGTAAAAATTCTGCTATTTTAAAATAGTTTACTTCCATTTTTAGGTGCGTTCGTAATTATATAAATACGTAGCACCTATAGTCGTCGTTTGGTCCGTCCGTCTGTCCGTCCGTCTGTCTGTCTGTCTGTCCGCATATAACAACGCAAAAACTACCCAACCAAATGGTTTGCAATTTAAAATATATTATCTTTGCAGAATTTTGTCGAGACATTTCAAATTTTATTAAAATCGAATCAAAACTTTAGGAGATATTAATAAAAATATTTATTAAGAAATTTGAATTTTTTTTTTTTAAATCGGTGCTTTTTTGTTATAGGAGCTTCCAAAGTTTAATCGTCAAGCGACCGAGATACTTATTTTATGACAGAAATGAATCTGCAGACGATATAATTCATTTTACAGAATTAAAAATCATCAAGATCTGAATATTTATATAACTAGCTCATACATATATATCTGAATATTTATATAACTAGTTAAGATATTTGTATGAACAGTGTCATAAAATATATACTTAACTAGCTGTTTAACCCGTTCTACGCACGGGATATCATGAATTTAATTCTAAAACGTGCGTACGAACGCACCTCGTTTGTAACGTTTGACGTACAATTTCCAACTTGTTAAAATTAGAGTTTAAAAAAAAGTTACAAAATGTCTTGTTTATTATTATTATTATTATTATTATTATTATTATTATTTTGTGAACAGAATGCTAAAGTTTTTCGTACTCAGAGAAAAAAAAGGATTGCGGAAAAATAAAACACTGGTCATTTTTTATACTGTTATTAATAAAGATAAAATTCGAAAAAACTACTAAATTATGATATATGGATGTGTTTAAATACCAATTTAAAGTATTCATAAAACCTTAAAGGAATTTCATACATATTTCTTTCTTTTTTTCTTTTTACAGTAAAATATTTTCTTTGCTTAAGTTAACACACTTTATGCAAACGTCATGTTAAATAAAAGTACGCTTAACTAATCGAACAATGAAAATAAAGCAATATATCAACAACAGAAGTCAGTCTTGTTATATTTCTGTAAATAATCTATATGACGTTGCAAAAAACTGTTACAATTTTTAAAAAAAACTGACAGTTGCCTAGGAACCTTTATTCTTGTAATTATTATTATTTTATTTTATCGTTTCACCATAATAAATATTTTATTGCTAAATATTTTCTTTCCTTATTTAATTTTTTTTTCAGTCACTGGCTTTGGATTTTTTTCTTGCTAGACAATATTCTGTAAAAATATAAAAGAACAAAATTTTTCTTGGGAAAATAAGAATCTATAGATGGAAGTTAAGGGAGAAAAACATCGAAATATCCTGAAAGGAGATTTTCAAGTCATATAGATTTCAAAAGATGCTTTGTATTGTGCGAAACAGGATTCTTATATGCGAATGGCTAAACTTTACGGTAGGGTTGTTTTGAAACTCAAATATTATTTACTTTTATTTTTTTAATTTCGCGTAAAAGGAATAGTTACGAAAGTCTGCCTTTTCTTTTATTTTAGTGACAGAATGCATCAGTTTTCTGTTCTTAAAGAAAAAGAACAGTATTGCTATAAAAATTAATAATATTCGTCATTTTTTATACTGATAGTAATAACGATCAAATTTATAAAAATCTATATATTTAAACTAAAAGCCGGTTTTTTTCGTTATCTATCCAGAGCCCTTTATTTCATAAAACCTTTAAGAAATTCCACCGATATTTTTTTTTTTCTTTGACTAAGTTTAATGCATTTTACATACCATATGTAAAATGAAAATATTTTCAACTAATCCAACAATACAAATATACAGAAACTTATGCACAACAGAAGTCTGTATTGTTATATTTGAGTAAAAAAAATCGATTTGATTTCGCCCCGAATTGTTACAGTTTTTAAAAAAACTACCAGTTCTCTAGGTGTCTATTCGTTTTTTTTTTTTTTTTTTTTTTTTCCGTTTTTTTTTTTTTTTTTTCATCTTTTCTACATAAGAAATATTTTATTGCTAAATCTTTTTCTTCCTTATTTAATTTTTTTTTCTCCAGTCACAGGATTTGGATTTTTTCTTGCTAGGCACTATTCTGTAAAAATAGAAAACAAATATATCTGGGAAAATAAGAATAGTTAGAGGAGAAAAATATTGAAATATCCCGAAAAGAGAAATTGAAGTCATATAGAATCCAAAAGAAACTTTATATAGTGCGAAATAAGATTCTTATATGCGATTGGTTAAATTTTATGGCAGGGTTATTTTGAGGCTTTGCTTGACATTGTTTAGTTTTATTTTTAAATTTTGTGTAAAAGAAATATTTACAAAAGTCTGTCTTTTCTTTTATTTTAATGACAGAATGCTACAGTTTCCTTACTCGAAGGAAAAATAGCATTGATGTGTGTGCATGTGCGCAAATAAATAATTTAAAGTATAAAGAAAAACTTCAAAGAACTTATCGATATTTTCTTTAATAATAAGATTTCCTTTGGCTATGTTAATACCATTTATGCAAACTTTATGTCAAATAAAAATACACTTAACTAATCCAACAATGAAAATAAAGCAATATATCAACAACAGAAGTCTGTCTTGTTATATTTCTGTAAATAATCGATATTAATTTGAAACAAATTGTTACACTTTTTTGGAAAACTGACAGTTATCAAGGAGCCTTTATTATTCTTGTCATTATTATTGTTTCAATTTTCATTTTCTCCATAAGAAATATTTATTGCTAAATCTTTTTCTTCGTTATTTCTTTTTCTTTTTTTCTTTTTTTTTTTTCAATACCAAGCTTTGGAGTTTTTTCTCGCGTGACAACATTCTGTAAAATTATAAAATAACAGAAGTTTTCTGAGGAAATGAGAATCTATATATGTAAGTTAAGGGAGAAAAATGTCGAAATATCCTGAAAGGAGAACTTCTAATCATATAGAATACATCAGGTACTTTGTATTGTGCGAAATAAGATTCTAGTATGCGATTGGGTAAATTTTACGGCAGTGTAGTTTTTAGGCTCTAAAATTGTTGACTTCTAGTTTTAACCACTGCCGAGTTAAAATTACCGGAATTTTATTTTATTTAGAAAGTTCGAATTCATACCAGAAAATACTAATAGCAATATTTACTTTGTTTAATTACACACATTTCGTGATTACATAAAATAAAGATTCTTCTTTCCAAATTTCCGGTACGCATACGTAATTTTAGATTGAAAAATTAGATTTATTAATACGTAATTTAAGATTGAAAAACCACAAGTATACTCGTGGTTAGCAGCGAATGGATTAAATTTTGCGTAAAAGTATAGTTATGAAAGTCATCGTTTTCTTTTATTTTAGTGACAGAATGTTGTAGTTTTCTGTACTCAAAGAAAAAAAAAAAAAAAAAAGTTCGTCATTTTTTATACTGATAACGATTTATAACGATAAAATTCATAAAAATCTATATATTTAAAAATAATAGCCAGTTATTATTTATTTATTTATTTATTTATTGTTATATCTGTCCCCGAGCTTTTTAAAGCATATTTATAAAACCTTTAGAGAATTTCATCGATATTTTTTTTTTCTTTGACGTTAATACATTTTACAAACATATGTCAAATAAAAATACGTTCAACTAATACAACAATACAAATACAAAAACTTATCAACAACAGAACTCTGTCTTGTTTATATTTGTGTGAATAATCGATTTGACTTTGTCACGAATTGTTACACTTTTTTGGAAAACTGTCAGTTCTCTAGGAGCCTTTATTTTTGTAATTTTTTTTTCGTCTATCCCCCATAAGAAATAGTTTATTTCTAAATCTTTTATTTCTTATTTCATTAATTTCAGTCACAAGCTTTGGATTTTTTTTACGCGAGACAATATTCTGTAAAAATACAAAAGAACAGTACTTCTCTGGAAAAGTTAGAGAAGGAAAATATCGAAATTTCCGGAAAGAGAACTCCAAGTCATATATAATTCAATAGTTGCTTTGTGTTGCAGAAAATAAGATTCTTATATGAGGCTGGTTAAAAGTATAGGTAAGAATTATTCTGAGTCTCTAACATTGTTTACTTTTATTTTTACAATTTATGTAGTTATAAAATACGTTTTATTTTCCGTACTAAAAAAAAAAACATTGTGGTAAAAAGAAAAATATATTAGTTTTTTGTTTTGTTTTTTGTACTGATAATAATAACGATAAAATTAGTTACAATATTAATTAAAAATTTATGCATATGTGGAAGTAACATTTTAAAGTATTCATATAAACTTTAGAAAACTTAATCGATTTTTTATTTTCTTTGACTAAGTTTACAAGTTTGCAAGTTTACAAGTTACAAGATGACACATTATACAAGTTTTATGTCAAATGAAAATACTTTCCACTAATCCAACAATACAAATACAGAACCTTTTCAACAACATAAGTCTGCCTTGTTATAATTGTGTAAATAATCGATTTGACTTTGCCATGAATTGTTACACTTTTTTGGAAAACTGCCAGTTCTCTAGAATCCTTTATTCTTGTCATATATTTTTTTTCATCTTTTCTTCATAAGAAACATTTTATTGCTAAGTCTTTTTCTGTCTTATTTCATTAATTTCAGTCACAAGCTTTGGATTTTTTCTCGCTAGACGATATTTTGTAAAAATACAAAAGAACAGAACTTCTCTGGAAAAGTTAGAGAAGAAAAACATCGAAATTTCCGGAAAGAGAACTCCAAGTCATATATAATTCAATAGTTATTTTGTGTTATAGAAAATAAGATATCCCCATTCTTTTATCAGACTGGTTAAGTATAGGTAAGAATTATTCTGGGGCTCTAACATTGCTTACTTTTATTTTTACAATTTACGTATTTAAGAAAGATCTGCTTATTTTTTTATTTTTTTATTTTAGAGACAGAATGCTGTAGTTTTCCGTACGCAAAAAGAACAAAGAACAAATATAAAAGAACAAAGTTTCTCTGGAAAAGTCAGAATTAGAATCTTTAGATGGAAGAAAAGCATCAAAATTTTCCTGAAAGGAGAACACCAAGTCATATAGAATTCAAAAGATAGTTTACGTTGTAGGAAATAAGATTATTATGTCAGGTTGGTTAAAGTATCGGTTAGGGTTATTCTGGGATTATATCACTGTTCTTCTTTTTTTTCCGTAAAAGTAATAGTTAGGAAAAAGATTTATTTTATTTAGTTTCAGCGACTGAGTGCAACTATTTTCTGTACTCAATAAAGCATCATGTTAAAATAAAAAACAAAAAAGGAGAAAGTGAAAGTTTGATCATTTTATGGTGATAGTAATGATGATTAAATATAAATTTAAGATTTAAATTCTCAATCACAATTTCTTTTCACCGCAAATCAAAATTCATAGTCTTCCAATCGAGAGAAAAATAAAAAGTTTGGTCATTTTATGCTCATAGTAATGATGATAAAATACAAATTTAAGATGTGAATTTCCAATCTAGGTTTCTTTTCACCGCGAATTAAAATTGCCATTCTTCTGATCGAAAGAAAAAGAGAAAGTTTGGTTAATTTATGTTGATAGTAATGATGATAAAATACAAATTTACGATTCAAATTCTCAATCACAATTGCTTTTCACCGCAAATCGAAATTCCCATTTTTTCGATCCAGAGAAAACGAGAAAGTTTGGTCAATTTATGCTCATACTAATGATTATTAAATGTAAAGTTAAGATTTAAATTCTCAGTCACAATTTCTTTTCATTACGAATCAAAATTATCATTCTTTCGATAGAGAAAAATAGTAAGTTTGGTCAATTTATGCTCATGTTAATGATGATAAAATACAAATTTAAGAATTAAATTCTCAATCACAACTTCTTTTCACCGCGAATCAAAATTACCATTCTTCCAATCAAGAGAAAAAGGAGAAAGTTTGGTCATTCCATGCTGATAGTAATGGTGATAAAATATAAACTTAAGATTTAAATTCTCAAAAATAATTATTCTTTTCACCGCGAACCAAATTTCCCATTCTTCCAATGAAGAAATTAATGAACTTTTCCGAATTCAAATTTAGAAACATCTCGGAAAAATCAATATTTATGAGCACCTTAGATTCCAAGGACTTATCTTTAGCTTTTGTTTTCGTCTTCACAGGCTTCACCCTCACCCCTTTGTCCCGGGCACCATAGCTGGAATCCCAGGTATCTCTGCTTCTCATCAAAACCCGGGCATAGCGTTTCTAGATACTGGTATAAAATTTATGCCGTATGCCGCAAAAATGAACCGACAAAAGAAAATTACTGAATCGGTACATCCATTCAAAAGTTGTGTGTTGAGAAACAAATATATATGTGTGAATGTATTATGTGTCGATGAACTGAATAGTCTTAGTTAAAAATACATTTATTAAACCATCTTTTTCAGCACAAATCAAAATTCACATTCTTCCGATCGAGATATTAATAAAGTTTCTCGATTTCAAATTTAGAAAGATCTCGGAAAAATCAATATTTATGAGCATCTTAGATTCCTAGGGTTAAACACTTTCCAACATAGTTGAAAAGTGTTTATGAATTCGGTTTGTCTGGTCATCTGCCTACCCAAACTCTAACTCACGCAAATATATTTGGATTGTCATGTAATTAATATATGGTATTAAGCATTGCTATGACATGTATCCTTTTGAAAACGAAGTGTGTAGCATTTATAGTTCATTTACAGGTGTACTCAAAAGAACTCCGTTGCATTTATGGTCTATGGAGAAAAATCGTTTGTGGTGTATTTTAATGATGTTACAATATTTCAAATATATTGAAATTGATATACATCATTTAGGTGCACTACAAGGTGTTTACTGTAGAATATGGTGGTAATAGCATTTATCGTTCATGTACAGGGACACGCAAAGAATTCGGTTACAGTACTGTCTGAGAGTGATAATTGCTGGAAGTGCATTTTCAGTTGTGGTATGCATTTTTAAACTTAACTTATATTTTGCATATTACTTGTTGTGTATAAATTCTATGGATCATATACAGGGTTGCACAAAATAATTCATTTCCGTTTATTGGCAAAATTGGTGAGGGGGAATCTTCAACTGCGTTTTTTACATGAACTACATTTTAGCATACTATGTAGTATATAAACAAATCTATAGATTATATATAGGGGTACACAAAATAATTCGAATACTTTTCTTTCTATAGACGGTAATTACTGATATTCCGTTTTCAAATGTGTTACGCATTTTACAAATTGTTTACTTAGATATCATCTTTCGCCTTATTAAACGGTGAAGCATTGTTAAAGTATTCTGAATGTGTTGGAAAATGTTTCATAATCTATGCTTGACGCATGATTTTTCTTTCTTGATAGCTTTTTCTACTGTATTAAGGAAAACGAAACTTCCATAATGTCCCGGACACCGACATATCTGCCAACTTTTACGCTTTTTTTCTCACCACTAAAATTTAATAGTAAATTGCGCCTTAATTTAAAAATTCGTGCTTAATGAAATAGAGAATTTGTTTTAAATTTTAGTGGTGACAAAAAAATCGTAAAAGTTGACAGTTATACAGCGGACATGGAATCTCAGCTATATCACTCCCTCTCGTCAAATCCGTGCATATCGTTTGTCAAACACAGAATGATTTACAGCGCTAGAAAAATGAGACCTTCCGCTAGAAAAATGAGACCTTTTAACCCATTAACTGCCAAAACTACCGTAATTTCGCGCGTATGCCTTAGTTAAGTCTTTTTCAAACCGGAAATTTTATTGAAAAAAAAGTCAAATAAGAGCTAAGCAGAAGTAAGTAACATTTTATTTAAAATAAATTCTGGTAGGAAATCGAATTGTCTCAGGTGCGGCGTATACGCGAAAAATTACGGTATGTGGGCGGAGTATTTGATATTTTTACTGAAATTCGTTTCCCACCAAAAATTCTGAAAGATAATATTTGGTAACCTTAATAGCAAAGTTTTTGTCATTAAACAAAGTATTTTTTAACATTTTAAAATAGTGGTGGCTAGGGTTTTTTTTATCATGCACTTCTATTTTGAATGTTGACAACCACGAGTATACTCGTGGTTGGCAGCGAATGGGTTAAACTAAAGAAAATTGTGAAATTGGCGCACATGTTCGAAAGCTATGTATAGTAAAACAAATTTATATATGTATGCATGTGCTATGTGCCGACGAACTGAGTAACCTCGGTTAAAAATACATTTCTTAAGCCATTCTTCTCAGCGCAAATCAGAATTCCCATTCTTTCGACCGAGAGATTAATAAAGATTCCCGAATTCAAATTTAGAAACATCTCGGAAAAATCAATATTTATGAGCACCTTAGATTCTGAGGGCTTATTTTTAGCTTTTGTTTCTGTATTCGCGGGTTTTACTCCCCATTGATATTCCTTGCGCAAAATGTAAATCGATGATGAAAGATGTAAAAATGTCTTCCAGGCTGCGTTATTGATTTTTATGTGGTGCGCCAAGGTTTTTTTGAATGAAAAATGGGCATCAACATAAAGCATAAGTGCCAAGATTTACGGATTTTGAGTACCACTTTTTCTTTTTAGAAAAAAATTCGCATTCATTTATCGCAGAAATCTGCAATTAAATAAGCCGATCTTTTCTGTAGTGAAAAAGTGGTAATCAAAATACACAACTTTTGGCTCCTATGACATAAACAGAAAAACTGGGGTTTAAATGTTCAAGAGGTAAACTTTAGAATACAAGTGTTCATAAAAGAAGTAAGTTTTAGTGCGGTAAATGTTTTAAAGATATTTTCATTGTGTGATAATTCAAATATGATGCTTACATATAGACCATTCGGATTGTAATAAAAAAAGTGAATGTATAAATTATGACACATACTTCAAAATCATGTACAAAGATAATTAACTATGTTGTTAAGCAATGTTGTAAAAATCTCTTCTACTTTCAGTTGAAGAATTTGATGTGCACAAATAAAAAATACGCATCAAGATAGAAACATAAATTTTAGATATTACATATATGCTTTGAAATATTTAAAAGAAAAAAAAATATGAAAAAGCAAACTTTAAAGTATCATTGTAGTAAAATACACTTTTGTAAGACTTTTTTTGTTTTTGTTTGATTGTGGAAAATCTTGAGTTATTTAGATCCTCAATGTCAGATGTACATATAGACTGTTCGGATTGCAATTAAAAAAAAATGTATACATACATAAATTTAAATTTTGACACTTACTTCAAATTATGTACAAATATTGGAATAGTAACAAAATAAACATCGAAGTCCACATTAGAAATCTAAGCTTTTCCAGATATTATTCAAGCCCTGAAACTTTTTGCATAATTTTTGAATACTCATATAAATTGCAGTTTTTGCAATTATTTAAACTGACACGAAATGCTAACATGTGTTCTCTTCTGCATAAGTTTATCCAACAAAAGTATTTTTTTACTAGTTATACACAGCAACAAACGCAGACGAGAGACTCGGATGCTTCATAAATAAACTTGTACAAAGGCTCATAAAAAAAGTCAGTTTAGTAAAATGTACAAAGTGTAGTAAAGTAAGCAATATTTTGTACATAGAAAATTCATAAAGACTTTTCACAAATATTTTTAGAATTTGGAGATTTACAAGAATATTTTCAGTGTTTTGACGTTAAAAATATTTTTACATAAATAAAATGAAAAAAATATATATATTTATTAAAATTAATTTTCACCACGAAAAAAAAAATAATATTCACAAAGTTAATTTTTCACAATACAATTTTGTATACTAATCATCTATTCATAACATTCCATCGCGTGACACAGCACAAAAGAGAAGAAGCATGCGCTTTATTTATCGTCTGCCAGAAACGAACCTAATTGAAAGTCGTTACATACAAGGAAAAATGAAAAAAAAGACAACCGTTATTAATTTGTAACATTACGTAATTCTTCTTTTTTGGTAAATCGGTTTTCAGGTCGCTTTGCATAATGCAAGCTTTTGTGGATAGAACAGAGAGAGTGAGAATATTGCGATTGACGTGTTTGCATACGATGTACAAACACAAGAGTAATTTCTGTTTAAAATGTCAGGATGATCTTTTAGAAAAGAAGACACGCAAAATGAATATGCATTTTGAAAACAGAAAAGAGAAAAAGTTCAACAGGTTAAGTTTTTGCATTTGTAAAGAGAACAGATATTCATAAAATTTACAATATCTTATAGAGTAAAGGACATGCAAAATTGAAAGAATTTGAAGTTGATAAGTTTTCTTTTCAAAATTAGAAAAATGTGAAAAAGTTTAATAATTTCAATGACTATGAATATTTCGAAATTTTACGTAACTATCTTGTCATAGTTCATATAACTCTTGATATTATATCATCTGTTTTAAGACTGAATAATATAAATTTATTTGTAAAAAAAAAAATGCTAAATACTTTCGAGAATGACGCTTTATAAACCGTCTTAAACAGATTAACCTCAAAACAACAACAAAAGAACCGTTATTAAATTATAACAATACTTACAATTCTTTTTCAGAAAATTGATTTTCAGGTGGCTTTGCAAACCCAAATCTTTGTGAACAGAGAGAGAGAGAATATTGCAATTGGCATGTTTGCATACGATGTACAAACACATAAAATTTCTGTTTTAGATGTCAGGATGATATTTTAGAAAGGAAGACATGCAAAATTAATATGAATTTTGAAAACAGAAAAAGGAAACGTTTAAGAGGTTCAGTTTTATAATTGGAAAAGAAAATAAATATTCCAGAAACTTTCGTAAAATAAAATACACGCAAAATTGAAATAATTGGAATTTGAAAAGAATCGTTTAAAAAATAGGAAAAACGAAAAATTCAATTGATCAAGAAGTCAGATAATTTTTTTATTAGCAATAAAAACGAATATTTTCTAAATTTTACGTAACTTTCCTGTTAAAGTAAATATATATTTTATTCCTTATATCAGTTTTTAATGTATCGATTTGTCAGTGAAATCCATTAAAAAAGAAAAAAAGAAAAAGAAAGAAACTGGAAAAAGTACAGTTGTTAGTTCAGTCAGTCAAAAGTTATTGTTTCACTCAAATTACTGTATTTTTAGAAATTTATAACGAACATAAGATGAAAGACTTTTATGGGTGTGAGTTTGTATATAATTATATGAATGGATATCTCAAAGAGATAAAATATTAGATAAATTTAAAAGAAATCATACATTTTATATTACCAAAAATTATTTGAGATGTTTTATCGATTAGGACTAAAATTAACGCTACTTTATTAATTAATAAAGTTATTACATTTTTTTTAATAATACGAGGATGAATCAAGTATAAAAAAGATTTTTTAAATAAATTAATTTTTTAAATATTATTTATCAAAATCATACCAATATTTTTCTTGGTAGCTTTCTTTGACATCCACACAATTTATCCAACACAGTAGGGTTTTTTTTTTCTTTTATTCTTGTGTAATAAAAAGAATTAGGACGTGCATGAAGCTAATTGCACAAAAAAAATCTTAGACTTTTCTTCATCTGATAAATTTTTTTCTTCTCCGAATGCTTCTTTAAAACGATCAAAATAGATGCTAGTCCAAAGATTATAAGTTTGGATTATAAGGAGGGTGATCCAGTGTTATTCAGTGAACTTTTTGTTTCGCAATATCTCTTATGTGAAATCTTGCATTGCCCTGCAGCTAATGGACATTCAGATCGGAATGGGGCGTTTTTAGGATCGATGTGCTGCTTTAATCTACCCTAAAAACAACCTAAATGTCCCAAATCATTACTAATCGGAATCGGATCGGAATGGGGTGTTTTTAGGATCGATGTGCAGCTTTAATCTTCCCTAAAAAACAACCTAAATGTCCCAAAACATTACTAATCGGAATCGGATCGGAATGGGGTGTATTTAGGATCGATGTGCTGCTTTAATCTACCCTAAAAAACAACATAAATACCCACAATCATTACTAATCCCCAAAAAATATTAGTGAGAAAAGTGAATCCCCCAAAAATATTAATGAGTCAGTTTTTTCTCCAATCGAGCAGTTTCACTTTTTCTGCGCCATTGTATACTGTATCGCCTTTTCCATGGCCAATTAATTAACATCATGTGCCATTTACATATTTCAAACCTCGATAGGGTATAACTTCCGAAATGTACTTCCAATCGTGCCAAATTTCAATAGGTTTGACATTTTCATTTGTTGAAAGTTTTATAATTACACTTTTTAACTATCGCACTAAGTTTTTTATGTTTATTCATAATGCTAGCGTCTAAATAAACAAAAGAATGAAGAATAAAATCGATGCCAAACGAAATCCAGACCGTAAGCAACTTAGCATAGTTACCATGACAACAAGTATAAAAATATATATATATCAATGATATTTAAAAAAGTCTCCTTTATATTTGATTAAAATTTTACCACCAGACATCAGCGAACAAAATGAAAATACTAATTGCAGCTCTCAAAAACCTATATGAGATAATTTAGCTTAACCCTTTGCACTCGCTTGTCGGGTAAAATCCGACTGTGGTTGTCACTAGCACTATTTCAGAATTAAGCTTTGGACACCAGTATTTCAGAACAAGATCCTTATAATATATTTCTAGACCCTTTACAATTGAAATCTATGGAAAAAAATTCTGTGTAGAAATAGTGGTAGCTGAAAAAGTGATCGCTATTTTCAAACAATAATCTTCAACGAGTGCGAGAGATTAAGTCTAAAAAGATTTTGCTAAAGACTAAACGTGTTAAGTAATTCAGTTTTGAACCTGTTAAGAAATACTACTAACAAACATCACAACGTATTACCATTTAAACGGGTGGCAACACATTAGAGTGTTTTGACTCGATTTCAAATTAACGACCAAGGGCGTGTTCGGTACTTTACCTCCACCTACGGCATTTTGCTACTTAAAACGAATGAACAGCTGTTTTTTAAAATATATGCATCTATGGCATAATCTTCATTCATTTATAGACTTAATAAATTAAAACTTTATAATTTTATTTCAAATGATATTTGCAGTTGAAAATGATAAAACACGGTCCAATAAACTATGCAAGCAGACAAAAAAAATTAAATAAAATAAATAAGGGAAAATTCTGTTTATCAACTAGGTAATATGTTTTTATTTTTTAAACCAAACTATTTAAAATAATTTAATTTTTTGAAAGTATGAAAATAAAGGATATAAATGTTGATGTTTATAAAAGGCAAAGGTTGATAAGTTTGCTTTTGGCCATGATGAAAACAAAATATTTTTCAGAACATGTAGTATCACTATGTTAAATTCTGGATGTATATTTAATGATCATGTTGGGAGAATTTTTTCTTTGATAATGCAAATTGTTTTTCACCTTCATAAAGTTAAACGTTGTTGTTTCTCCATATTTTAACCGATTTTTTTTCCTCTCTACCATGCATTTTTCTAAATCTAGGAATTAATCATTACCGCAATGCATGTTTAATATAGTTGCCTTATTTATAGGAGATAAACTCATGTAAAAGTTATTGTGTTCATCGTCTATTTTCCAAAATTTTGGACTAATTAGTACCGCTGTGAATACTTCAACATATTTTTCGTCTTTATAGAAGATAAACTTATGTAAAAGCCATGATAGTATAACAATTCGAAAATTTCAAAGATCAATGCTGTCTCTATTTCGTATACCGCTATTTAAAAAAATAATCCTTGTGGCAGATTTCTACAACGTTTCCAAAAAATAAAAAATAAATAAATAATCTAAAAAAAATGGTTGTTTAGAAAATGTGGTAGCAAAACAAGAGGCCGCTCCGATCTCCGAGATTTTAAATAAGACGGAAGTGCAACAAGAAACATATACCCTAAAAACAGTAAATATTTACGAGCAACTTTAACCAATTTAACACGCTTCGTACGCTTTCCTCCTTATATAATTTTTCAGGAATCACACCACTATTTTCGATAAGTGGTGTCTGCCTATTTAATGACAGAAATGTGCAATTAAATAAGGCGAATTATTTATAATTTTTAATTATTATTGATTATTTAAATTAATTAATATAAATTATTTATTATTTAAAAATAGTGGCACACAAAAGCTAACTCCGTTCGCAAAATTTTATTAAAAACTTCTTGGTGTCATTTGTCAGTTTGAAATTAAAATTAACTGGTATAATTTCTTCAAGCTACTGGGAAGTCGAACTTTAGTTTCCAATATCATTAAGAGATGGCGCCACAGTCGCTAGGAAAATCCTCAGGGATGCAAGGGATAAAAGAACACCGGGAGCGGATGGCTAGGAACGGCTGGCTGATTATTTTTCAACAAAACATTCCGAATTTGTCAGACGTCAAAAGAATGAAAGATAATAAACCCAATGTTCTCGGTCACATATTTTCAGATTCGTTCAACAATACAAATGGAATTTTAAATTATCAGAAATTTTATTTTCGCCAGAAAAGCGTTTTCAGCATAATGTTTTTATTTTTTCTTTCGTTTTCTTTATGCATTTCTCTTTTGTGAAGGAATCGATAATATTATACGTGCACAGAGAAATTTATAAATAGAAAGAAAGGCGAATTAATGATACGCTGATTGTATTATGTCAGAAATGAATGGTGGATTAGAATGGAATGGTGGCTTTTGTCAAATGGAATTTTGTTTTCTATCTTTGATGTTTCATGAATAGAATAATAAATTATTATTATCATTATTATTATTATTATTATTATTATTATTATTATTATTGTGGTTATTATTATTTAAATTCAAAATATTTTTAACGTATACGTAAAGGCTTTAAATATACAGAAGAACTCTTGTGTGTGTGTGTGCCAGAAAATTTTATTAAGGCTGTTCTCAAATCTAAAGGAGCTATTTTCTGATACATTATTATATTGGCTATTGTTATTGTTATTATTATTATTTAAATTCAAAAAATTTTAACGTATACATAAAGGCTTTAAATATACAGAAGAACGCTTGTGTGTGTGTGTGTACCAGAAAATTTTATTAAGGCTGTTCTCAAATCTAAAGGAGCTATTTTCTGACACATTATTATATTGGTTATTATTATTGTTATTATTATTATTTAAATTCAAAAATTTTTTAACGTATACATAAAGGCTTTAAATATACAGAAGAACGCTTGTGTGTGTGTGTGTGCCAGAAAATTTTATTAAAGCTGTTGTTCTCAAATCTAAAGAAGCTATTTTCTGACACATTTCTCAATTCATTTTTGTTCCGAAACGTATGAAATTAGCAGGTGTTCTTATTCAGAAAGGATGTACGCATGTGGTGTATTCCTTTCTTTGGTGCATTAATAAGATCTTTCAGAAAATACTGTCAAAGTTGGCGTTTTGAACCAAATTTTATCAAAAGAAATTAAACAAACCATTCAAGTCCAAATAGCTTCAATAGCACGTGCCATGCTTTTGGGTTTAAAAATAAGCCCGTAAATATGTCAGAAATTTTCGCGTTGTTGAGCAGGGAAATATTTTTTTTTTCTTTTTTTGAACCACCTTAATTTAAAATAAGTTTTGGTGTTTCAAAAATGGAATTTTTACTCTTTTACTTGCTACAATATGCAGTACGTTTTTCTAAATATAACTTAAGAACCTAAGTATCATATAAACATTTAAATTTCGTAATTTTTTAAAATATATATTTTTTGACATATATGGTTTTTTATGTGATGAAGAACATCACTTGAAACATTTTTCAATTGAAATTATATCTCTAAAAGTTTACCGGTTTTGAAATTAACTATTGGTCAAAGATAAAAAAAGAACACCCTGTATATACATAAGCACAAATGACTATATTCATATATGTATCTATATTCAGTGCTTACATAAAGAAAAAGAAATGTGAATAGACAGATAGCTAGATTGCTAAATGTATAAATAGATGATATAAACATACTGTGGTTGCTCTTGACGACTATTTCTTCATTATTTTGTCCTCCTCTTTTTCAAAAAAATAACCATTATGATAAATTTCTGATAATCTTTGAGGTAGATTATTTTTGTTTGGAAATAACGGTAGAGAAAATAACAATAAAATAGTCGACAGTGGCAGCCCTGGATATAAGTAAATCATTTTCTATTTAAGTTCAGGAATCATTTGTTGAAAGTGTCTGTATTAACCTTTTAACTGCACTGCAATTTTTAAATCGCCATGATTGTCCGATTTTAAGATGCAATGACACTGAAATATAAAAACTTCTGGTAACAATAACAATTAAATGACACCAGCATTAGAAGAAAATAAGCACATTTTGATGAATGAAAAGTCCTTCTTTCTATATTTGTATTTAAAAAATAACAGCCCATAACATACTGTGGCTGTACATAACGGCGTAATTCTCCCTTTAATTATTAAAAAAAAAAAAAAAAAAAAATGTTGTTCTCATTTTTTTTTCAATCAAATATCGGAAAAGGGAAAGTTTGAATTGTTTGTGGTTTACATGTATTTTTTTTTTTTTTTTTTTTTTTTTTTTTTTAAGAAGAGTGCAAACATACATTATTTGGATATCCCAGTAAAAACACGGCAGAAAAGAAAGTGATTTTTCTGAACTTCTGACCCAATTAGGAAGATGCTGCGGGGTATGTTTGAGAGTTGATTAAGAACCATTAGTATGGCGTCACCTTGTTGCTTTCTTGTAATTTAATAGAAGATGCTGACAACCGCTTGTAAACTAATCGATGACGACACAAAGAAATTTGCATGTTTCTCAGCTTAAACGACTATATTTGTTGTTGAGTTATGTTTTATCAGTAGTGTTTGACCTTCCACTGTTTTCCAATGTATTAAGCTATATGTAACGATTTTCAAAGCAGTTAATGTTATGTGTATATATATATATATATATATATATATATATATATAATTTCTTTTATTTTCTTTGTTAAGTGTTATCAATGACGGGTAAAACATAATTCCCCACAGTTGAATTTCATTGCCTACATGAAATGTAAAATCGAATGAAAATCAAATAAGAAACATTTTGTGTAATGCATAAATTATTATCTTACATTTTTAAATATTAAACCATTAAACATAAATTGAATTAAATTTCTTAGTTTTTTTAATTTATTAATTCTTAATCTTCTTATTTTTATTTCTATGTTAATATAGATCGTCATCTTCCATTTTCTGCTGTTTTGAAACTAAGTTTTATTTGAGTGTTATGCCATCTTTCATTTGTTGTACTTGGTTTTAATTAAGCTTTGTACAACGGTAACGGTAAGTTTTATCCCTATATGTATGAGTTTTATAGCTATATTAAATCATTTGTCTTCTGTTATTGAAAGATGATGCTTTTTTTATCTCGCGAATCACTGGCTGATAGCAACGATTTTAGGATTTGTGTGCCCGGGAAAGTTGTTTAAAACTATATTTTCAGCAGTGTTCTTTTATACAGTACATAGTTTATACATCTAACAGTTTGCACTAGGTAAAGCTATTACAATGCATTTTTATGCATATGAGCATAGATATGTGTATTTAAGAATTTATTTATTATGCTTTTATACATGTACATACATGTTTAATATAAATAAATACATTATTATTAATATATATCACATTTTTCTTTTTTAACCAAGTTATTCCTGAACTATCAATTCATATATATTCTGCACACATCATCTGTATGTTTATCTAATCATCTACCTGCCTTTCTCTATTTAATTTTATATATTTACTAGCTGACCCGCCCGGCGTTGCCCGGTCCCGAAATAATTACAATCTCAGAGAAAGGCGTTAACCCCCTCCTTCCCGATACCCGCAAATATAATGAATAATTTGTTCAAGAGTACCACCGTCACCTACATTAACGCGATCATTAAAAAAAGAATTACATTTTTCTGATAATTAGAACATAACGAAGACGCTACGCTAAAATAGCCGGCAAATGATACCCCTTCCCGACATCAATTTCAAATCTATATCTTAATTAGTTACCTAAATTTTTGTTCATTAGTAAAAATTGACAATTATTTCCTTTCATTTTCGTAAACTAAATGGAGGGATCGGCCCGAGAAACAGATCTCATTGTAGTTCAGTTTTTAATGAAAGCAGATCCCTGTCTGAAAATTTCAAGGATCGTTTTCACTGGCGCCGGCAGATTTTTGGCAGTTTTTTGCATATATTAAAAAAAATTACCGACCAAATTTTTCAAAAATCACATAGTGAGATGCAGAATATTTTTTTACATATGCTCAGAAATTTTCAAATTGATATCTCAATTAGTTTTCTTAAAATTCGCTAATTAGTAAAATAATTTCGAATTCATTCATTTCCGTTTGTAAATTCAATGCACCGGTTCGTTTCTTTCGCCATTTTGATTTAAAAGATGTCATTTTAGAAGCGATGGTTAATGAGAATCTAATTAATATCTAGGCTAATTATCAAAATATTAAAATTCTGAGACTCAGGTATACTGGGAGAGGGTTTGGACTACCTAAATCTAAATTTACAGATTTCTAGGTGCGCTAAATTTTCCTAGCCATCGCAGACAGACACACACACACAGACACACAGAGCGAAACTTTCTTTTATTAGTATAATAGATGTGTACTTTTATGTACACGTATATACAAATAGACCATATGCATAGATTTCTATATGCTCTAACATGAATATTGATAAATATTTATGCATATTTTTATATTACGAATTTCTTGTTACCTCCACTCACACACACATATTTATTTATTTTTCAAATCATATGATATCATATTTATCACATTCGTTCGTTATGTATACGTATCCTTTCGGGAAATATCTCTTATTTTTATTTATTTATTTATTTTTACGGATTTTCCAAACTGCATTGCGTCAATTTTTTTTTTCTGAAATTTCTTTTTAACAAGCCTTAGGACAAAAACATGATAAGAAATTTAATATAATTCATTTTTACCAACTAGTTTTAAGGGCAATTCCTTTACTTATTCTTTGCCCTTCTTTTCGTACCCTTGCAACGGTTTTCCGAAACCCACTTTTGGAGAATGGATCACACAATTACCTCTTTCCCGAGGTAATAAAACAGCAGAAAAGGAAAAGATTTTTTTGGTATATCGTCTCAGAATGCTTAATGTTTTGGCTGTAACGAATGTCCTATGAATGATAAATAGAGAACAGAGACTAGTACGTGATCCAGTTAGAGATTAGAGGCATTATCCAAGAGTGCATCCGATTGGCTGCTTTAGATGGAAAAAGAAAGATGGTGCATGAAAGAAGTATAATGCAAACTTTTCTTTTACTTTTATCTGTGATTTATTGATGCAATGTACACTTGTCCTTTGATATAAATCTTTTGAAAAGATTTTCTCATTTGATTTGGTTACTTATTTTAGGTAAGCTGTCAAATCGATAGATAGATAGATATATATGATTCGTAATACAAGAAAAATCAAGATATTACGTTATGACTTTGTGTGTGTGTGTGTTTATGTGTGTGTACTCCAGAGTTATTTTATCTTTATTAGTGTAATCAAGACATAAATAATAAAACAATAAGGACGAAAAATTCTTCTGAATTTTTTTAATCACGAATCTCTATGAATTTTATGTGGAACTAGATCTGTAGGGTCTAGAAAAGACACGGTTTAAACCTGGAAATAAACAGGAATTTTGGGGAGAATAGATTAAATGTTTTGGGAATACACCGGATTTTGAGGAAATAAAATTGAAGATAAACCAGGTGTTTTCCAACTATATGTAGAACATAACTCATTTTCTCTCTGCTGAGATATTTACAAAAGCCTAGCAAAGTCTCATTAAACTAATTAACTCATTAACAAAAATCATTAATCTCATTAACTAATTTATATTATTCTCATTAAACCCGTGAATTCAACACTAGTGCAAATTCGTACCGACCAAAATTTCAAATGTCGGCGTTTTTTGAAAACATGCTTTCAATAATTTGCACTTTTCATCAACAAAATGCCATTTTTGATAAAAATAACTATCACAATTCCATTTGTCATTAAATTTCGTGTAGGAATCAGGTATTATATTTCGTTATCACTAAATAGAAAATAAATTTATATGGAGTTAAAGTTACGAAATCCCAAATTACACAAGTGTGGAGTGTGCGGGTGCTGAACCGAAGTGGATTCCACGGGTTAATATTAACACAATAATTTTTTTTTTCTCCTCTCAATTGACATATTGAAAATCATAATTCATCTTTGGGTTCGGTTTGAACCTTTTATCATTTGCGTTGATTGAAGATGAATATCAAAGTAAATAAAATGGGGCAGCAGAGTGATTAAGATTGTCCGGTGCCCAACGCCAGGCAGTTTTTCAGGGGCCCCTTCAAATCAAAACATTAGCTAGAAATGTTTTTTGGTAGTATTCGAAAATGTTCCTGCATGTTTTTTAAAATGTTCATAAAACTCGTGTTATTTTTTCTTTGTTTGTTTGTTTGATGCTTAATACCTTATGTGTTCATCTTTAAAAATAATTCTCATAAAAATATTTTATGCACACCATTCCTAATTTAAGCTATTTTTAGAGAATGGGAAAATACGGACAAATGTGCTTATAGAGATATTTGTTACTTAGATTGAAATAAAATGTTTTCTAGGCAATTTAAGAATTTTTTTTTTCTAAATAGTTTTACTCATTTTTGGCCCTTTGTCTGCATACCCAAGCCTAGTTGAGCTGTGCGGTAATCAGGCCCCGTGTGGTAGTTATCTCTAACCAGTAAGGATGCGATTGACAATCAATTAAAACAATTTAGTTACCCCTTTTCTGAGATAAAATGATACAATACTCTTATGGTAAAAAAGAAAAAAAGTTTTCTGAAGCCGTGAAATAATAGCGCGATGCAAAATATAATCTTTCTCTCACTTTCCAATAAAAACAATCTCAGAAGGCCTGTGTCACGTTTCCACGTGTATGTTACCCTTCTTTTCTTCCCTTTCGTCTGACTAGTTCCATCACGTGGTCTGGGTCAGCCGGTTCGTAACGCAATCGCTTATGACCGCTGGCTAAGAGCTGACCCCTATCTGTCCATTTATAGAATTACCTCACATCTCCAGAATTGGTGTCTGTTTGTGTTGTCTTCAGGCTAAGGAGGTGCGAATTCACACGTTTGGTAGACCTTGCGAAATTCCGGAAAAGAAAATAAAAATGAGAGAGGAAATGCTCAGATCAAGTATCATCTGGTTCAATGGTAATGTTCCAGTATACATTACTAGTGAGGATTTCCCAAATTTTTAATAGTTGACTTTCATTATAAAACCTAATACGTATACATAAGCCATTTGTAAACGTATCCAAAATATATCTGTAGAATTGCTGAAAAGCATCTCCAGAATCGATATCTGTTTATGTTGTCTTATAAGGAGGTGCGAATTCACACGTTTGGTATAGACCTTGCGAAATTCCGGAAAAGAAAATAAACGAGAGAGGAAATGCTCAGATCAAGTATCATCTGGTTCAATGGTAATGTTCCAGTATACATTATAGTGAGGATTTCCCAAAAAAATAGCTGACTTTCATTATAAAGCCTAATACGGAAATGTGAGGCATTTGTAAAAGTATCCAAAATATTTATGTAGAATTGCTGAAAAGCATCTCCAGAATCGATATCTGTTTATGTTGTCTTCAGGCTAAGGAGGTGCAAATTCACACGTTTGGTATAGACTATACGAAATTTCGGAAAAGAAAATAAACGAGAGAGGAAATGCTCAGATCAAGTATCATCTGGTTCAATGGTAATGTTCCAGTATACATTATAGTGAGGATTTCCCAAAAAAATAGCTGACTTTCATTATAAAGCCTAATACGGAAATGTGAGGCATTTGTAAAAGTATCCAAAATATTTATGTAGAATTGCTGAAAAGCATCTCCAGAATCGATATCTGTTTATGTTGTCTTCAGGCTAAGGAGGTGCAAATTCACACGTTTGGTATAGACTATACGAAATTTCGGAAAAGAAAATAAACGAGAGAGGAAATGCTCAGATCAAGTATCATCTGGTTCAATGGTAATGTTCCAGTATACATTATAGTGAGGATTTCCCAAAAAAATAGCTGACTTTCATTATAAAGCCTAATACGGAAATGTGAGGCATTTGTAAAAGTATCCAAAATATTTATGTAGAATTGCTGAAAAGCATCTCCAGAATCGATATCTGTTTATGTTGTCTTCAGGCTAAGGAAGTACGAATTCACACGTTTAGTAGACCTTGCGAGATTCCGGAAAAGAAAAAAAAAAACGAGAGGAAATGCTCAGACCATCAAGTATCATCTGGTTCAATGGTAATGTTCCAGTATAAATTATTAGTGAGGATGTTCCAAATTTTTAATAACTGGCTTTCATTATAAAGCCTAATACGAATACGTGAGCCATTTGTAAACGTATCCAAAATATACATGCAGAATTTCTGAAAAGCATATCTCAGAATCGATATTTGTTTATGTTGTCTTCAGGCTAAGGAAGTGCGAATTCACCCGTTTGGTAGACCTTGCAAAATTCCGGAAAATAAAATAAAAATGTGAGAGGAAATGCTCAGATCAAGTATCATCTGGTTCAATGGTAATGTTCCAGTATACATTATAGTGAGGATTTCCCAATTTTTTTATGACTGACATTCATTATAAAGCCTTATACGAATACGTGAGCCATTTGTTAAAAAATCCTTTGTTATCGTTCGCGCATGCGCATATAAAACATAATTCATACAACTACTCATATTTCATCAAATGTTTAATATATTTATATTCCAATTACACTATAATATTTATACTACATTTTGGCAAGATTTCTGAAACTGGAGTTAAATTTGGTTGAAAACATTGCATGATATAAACAAAAAACATACAAGAATTTTTCGAACATATTTACATTACAAAACCCTTCCCATAAATGTCCCTTCCCATAACCTCAGTGGCCATGTCATAATTTTAAAAAATCAATGCATGCTAAAAAATAAAATAGAAAACTTGACCAGTAATATAAGATTATTTATTAACCATATGTGAAAACATCTATGCATTTTTTAAGATATTTTACATACTTTTATAAAATAGATTTTTTTTCTATTTTGTACTTTTTTGCGAGAATGGTCCTTGTAATTTGTTTTGAGATTTGCTTTAAATTGCGATATATATTATCAAAGATTCGATTTCTGATGAGCACAAAGCTGAACATTTATTAGAATCTATAATAAATGTTTCTTACAATGTCATTATTTTGCAATTAATTTTTATATATATGCATGCAACGATGCAACTATCTTTCAATAAATATGAAAATTAGAAAGGCTGAGCTCCCGTTCATATACACGAAACATTGTTTTCGTGGGTGTTTTTTGAAGGTTACAGTATTATGTTACAAATTAATAACTATGACAAAAGACACACTTGACACACTTTTACTATTGTCTGATGATGAATTGCTTGTTTAGATTGCCGTACACGAGAATTGGTTCAAACAAAATAATTCACTGGCATCTCAATAAAATTATTCAATGTAAATTAAAGTCCTTATTGTGTGATTGTAATTAGGAAAAATAATGAAATTTAGGCTATTACAAGGAAGTTTCTACAACATTATTAATGTTAATGTTAAATATAGCATGAAAATTTATTTCACTTCATTAATGTTAACTTCATATATTATAAGTTAGTTTTCCATATTTTTCTAAGACTAACATTTGATATTTTAAGAAGGAAATTTAAAACTATGTAACATTTAAAAACACTGTAAAAAAGTTCCTTATATATACGAGTGATTTCAGTGGCGTAGCGTCCGGGGGGGGGGGAGCTGAATCACTTTACTACCAGCATTTTTATATACTTACATTTGGCCTTATTTAATTCAAAACGTTCTAAGATTAAATAAGGCCAACTGTAGTATATAATTATACTTGTAGCAAAGTTATCCAGCCCCCCCCCCCCCCCCCCCCCTTGACGCATCGCCACTGAGTGATTTTATGTGAAATTTCTATCTTTTATTACGGATTCTTTCTATTTCGAGTGGAAATCGTTAATTTTAACGCAATAAACGGAAAATTTACTTTTCGTTGAAAGTTAAAAACGGAAATGTTCCTTTTTATTTGAGAGAAAACGGAAATTTGTCAGTTAAATTTTCGTAATTGATGTTTTGGCATATAACCAAGTTGTTGGATGTGAGCAGTTGGTATAAGTGACAGAGTATTTGTCCTCTAATGGCGAGTATCGAGGTTCGAATCAAGAGGAAGACAACGAGATAAAAAAAATGGGTGTGATATTATCCGATACAAATACATGGTCCATGTAAATATGCATCAGTATATATAATTATTATTGAGATTTGTTTTTAACTATTGCGCTATTGCTCACATTTATTTTTAAAAACAGAAATTTCCCGTCTTGAATAGCGGAAAATGTCCCTCTTAAAACGGAGAATATCAAAACTGGAATTTTGTAAAAAAAAAAAAAAAAAAAAAAAAAAACGAAAAATAGACGGCAATTTTGTTGCTAGTACATTTTCTGTTTTTACACGATTTTTTTTTTTCTCGTATTTTTTTTACAGTGTAACATTAGACAGTCAAAGAAATTTATTTTGTATTCAAATGTACTCAAACAATGAACATCATAATAAAGTTTCTTCGTCTTCATTATTAACAGTATATAAGATATCAGAAGACTGATTTTGTTTATATTAGACAAAGATATTAAGGGGGGGGGGGATGGCAATTAGGCCTTGTTAATATTACCATTAAATTTGTGTAGTGTTATTTTCACAGTAATTTAGTAAAATCTGAGTTGTTTGTAGAAAATTTCTTATTTCTGATACTTTAATATTCGACAATATCGTTAGTTAATGCAATTCATTTTTTCTTATTAAAACTGCTCTTATGAATCATAGTCGTGCTAAATAAATAAGCAGTACAGTACAGAGGAAAAAATCGCCTAACGTCTTGTAGAAAGTCAATGGACATTAACCTATTAAAACATTCTATAAGAATTACAGTTTGCTCCTTATTAAAATATCACTGATTGATATTGATGCAATATGATAAAGCTGCAAAGAAATAGATAACATTTAAGCAGTCAGAAATTTTTTTAAACTCAATATTATCGTTTAACAGATTGTTTATTAAAATTTCTTCAAATGAAAAATTCCGAAAATATTTGAGAATAATATTTAATCCAATGAAAAATAAATAAATAAAACGAATATTTCCAAAGTTTAAAATAATTTAATCAGTTAAATAAGCTTTAAAAAAATTTTGTAACAATAAAAGAAATTTTGTAACAAAAAGGGAATTGCTAAATACTAAGAACATCTAATTATTCTGTTCGTCTTTGCGTTATTAACTTTTCTCACGTTCTGGGAACATAACAAACAAGAACGAAAAATCATGCGTCAAGCATAGATTATGTAACACTTTCCAACGCTTCCAAAATAATTTTACGAATCATACTCTTTTATCAGCTAAAAGATAACATCTAAGTAATCCGAATACTTTATTCAGCCCTGTATAGGATCTATAGATTTGTATATATACTACATAGGATGCTAAATTTTAGTTCAGTTAGGAAACACGTAGCACAGTTTAAAATTCTCCGTCTGGAGTTAAATAATACGGAAATGTGTTCCCGAACTTTTGTACTTCCCTGTATAGGATCTACAGAATTTATACACACCACGTAATATACAAAAAGCGATTTAAAATTAAAATCGCATTCAGTAACTTAAAACGCACTTCCAGGAATTATTGTTAACATACAGTAGAGAATTCTTTTGTGTGTCCCTGTAAATGAACGATGACTGCTATACACACAATATTCTGTAGTAAGTCTCTTGTAATGAACCTTATATAAATTTCAATGCGTTTAAAATAGTGAAACATTATTTAAATAAACCGCAGACGATTTTTCTCCATAGACGTAATGTACCGGAATTCTTTTGACTGTCCCTGTAAAGTAAGTATAAGTGCTATGCACACCCTATTCCATATTAAGCTTCTTCTAATGCACCTTAGTGATATATATAAATTTCAATGCGTTTAAAGTATTGAAACATTATTTAAATAAACCGCAAATGATTTTTCCCCATAGACCGCAATGTAACGGAATTCTTTTGAGTGTCCCTGTAAAAAAACTATAAGTGCTACACACTTCCGTTGAAATAGGGAACATGCTATAGATAACGATTATAACATATAAAATTTGCAGGGCAATCCGAGCATATTTACGGGAGTTAGAGCACGGACAGACGGCAGACGGCAGACGGCCAGACGGCCAGACAAACCGAAGTCATAAACACTTTTCAACTAGGTTGGAAAGTGTTAAAAAGAAACTCTTTTCTTAAAACAAAGCTTTTAATACGTTTAAAAAGAAAAAGAAAAGGAAAACATGTAAACTTCACACAGCTTCGTGATGTGAAAGTGAACCATTTGCATCGAATTTACTTTACTCCATGGCTTTATTATGATGGATATAATTCTCCAATGAACCAATTGGCCATCTTTTTCCAATGTTTCTGATTACAGTAATATTCCATTCTGCCTCCCTCCCACCTCCTTTAATTCCAACTCCAGTGTTGTTAGAATGTTGATTTTTGTTTGTCCTCGATCAGTGTTCCCAATTCGGTGACGTCATAAGAGAGAAAAGTGGAACAGAGGCCATTAGAAAAGGTTTTTTGCTTGCACGTGAGGAGATGTGGGACAAATCGAGCCGCCAAAGGACGTCGCCAAATAGAAAGCGAGAGTGGAGGGCAAACCTAAAGAAAACTGAGATTCGAATACTTTCGCTTTCGATTTTTCATTCAGTGTCGGATCGTTTGTCCGATTACGTGGAAAGCGATTACGAATTCGTAACGCGTTTTCTTTCGCTTAAATTGTTTTGTTTCTTAAGAAATGTTTGTGCACTTACGAGGAAATTTATGTTATTAGACAATCCCTGCTAGCTATGAGGGGTAAATGGCTTAACTTAACATGCAGCACGACTGTGTATGACTTTGTAAAAGATATTATATAACAATAATGATGACCTTCGGCGGTAATTTCATTGCTGGGAATTTAAAATACTTTTAACTTTCCGCTGCATGTAGAGATAGCAGATAATGGTAAAGACCAGGGGATGCAAACCTCACCGGAGAAAAATTTAGCAGGTGGGTAAGGGGGGGATATTTTGGGGCGCAAAATAGAAGTTCTGCCTTGAGTATTATCTTAGCTACAACAGTGAAGCAATTCAAAACAACAGAGAAGAAGAAAATATTAATTTTGTTTACGAAATCAAAAGCACGCATACAATTAAATTCTTATCGCGACCGAAAATTAAATCATTAAACATAAAGTTAACAAAATTATTATTACTTAAAATAGTTATTATTAAAACGTTTTTTAAAATAAGGTTCAAAATCATTGTTAAAATGTATTTCTTGTCAAAAAAGAAAAAAAAAATTAGAGTATGGATAAATTTATCTCCAAATAATAATTGACAAATTCATATAATATAATTTCCTTAGTAATTATTCTAACATTCAGAAAAATATTTTAAACGTAAATCCATAAATAAGTGCGTGTTGTTTAAATCTAACAATTCAGATTTGAAGGCCACTTAATAATAACTTATTTGAGGTAGATTCAACTGCAATCTAGCAATATCCTCCAAGCTCAAAATTAATCGCAGTTTAATATTTACTGGTGGTAATATATTTCGTCAAAAATTTTTTGGTCGAACAAAAAGACAGACAAACACAGTTTTTTTTTCTGACTTTGTTTGAAATCAGTTTTAAAAAGTGTTCATGGCTTCAAAAAGGTTTCCTAAATACAGTAAACTAATGTCTAAGGCGGAATCGATCGGACCGAGAAAGTTTTCCGTCCTAGATAGTATTCCGCCTTAGAGAGTTTACTGTTGTGAAAATCTTTCTGCGGAACTTTAAAATCTTTCCGCGTTAAACAGATTTCCGTCTAACGCAGACTCCGCAATAGATAAAGTTACATTTTTTTTTATATTTTTGTATTTTGCCCTTTTTATTTCTTTGTTTGTTTGAGAGAAAGAGAAAGAGTAATTTGTAAAGAAACAGTAACTTTTAAACTTCATTAAATAAGATAACAAAATGTTAAAAATATATATAATTATATATAGCATTAAATAAAATAATAATTATGTTGGTGAAATAAAATATCTCCATGATTTCACGGTATGAATACTTCAGAATTGTTTTTGATAGACTATGTCTATCGGTGTTAACTCAGGATAGGTCATTGATTAAATACGAGTAGTAATTTTCCAACTGGACGAAAAATGTCCGGGCCAGGATTCGAACCTGGGATCGCTTGGCTGAAGCCGCCACGCTCTACCACTGAGCTATCCCGGTCGAATCTGGAGGGCATAATTCATCCAGTTAACCTTATTGATCAGAGAATCTGGTCTGATATTTTAATCAGCTCAACAGAAAAGATCGCAGGTAAAGGAACTCCAGAAAACGCTGGATACATTTTTCGTCCAGTTGGAAAATTACTACTCGTATGATTTATTTACCAATTTGAAATAATTGTGTTAAAATTAATCTAGCATTGATTAAATAATTAAAGCAAGATATATTGAAATAAAAGTAGTTTTTGAAAATATAAAATAATAATAATAATAATAATAATAATAATGTTTAACCACTTTGGGTTCGAAATTTTTTTTTCTAATTTTGGGGAAACAATTACTTTTACGTTTATAATATTAAAAGCACTATCCAAGTCACAAAAATTGCTGAAATTCAACTAATATTCTTTTATTGAAATTTAACAAATATGAAATATATGCAAATATATTTTGCATAATATTCAAATGACAATAGATTAAGAAAGAATTTTTGAAGACGCTTGGAAAATGTCGTATTAGAACAGAATTAAACAGTCATAACAACGTTCTAGTCTTTATTTTTATTTTATTTTTTTAATGTTTTAGCCCAAATCATTCGTTTGGAAAATTAGCCTCTAATTTTAAATTTAAAGAGTTAAACATATATTAGAAATAAAAGAATCGCCAACTGCGTTAAGAAAATTAACAAAACTTTTATTATTATACCTTATTTATTATTATTACTAAATGCTAAAACATAAATGAAGTCATAACAATAAATATGTAGACACATACTATCGTTACTGCGTGCTGATGATAACAAAAATAATCGTTAAGACAAAATAATATGATGATGACCCAATGAAAAGACATATTCCATTAGAGATAAATTTATTCCAACTTTTTTTTTTAGAAATATTATTTAACATTAAAAATAATATAAATTAAATTAAATTAACATAATTTTTAACATTAACTTGTCAGGTCTGTGGTTCTATATTGAACGTAACGTTAAAAATTATGTTAAAAATTTTAAAATCACTTATAATGTTAAAAATTATACCCACAAAAGCTTTTGAACAAATTTATCTTAGATACGTAAAGTGAAAACAACAGTTTGAACAACAGTTAGAATTGCAATATCCTCTATAATTATTCTTCCATGGAAAGATATCTTTTAACCACAGGGCCGTGATTCAGATAATCAGAAAACCATGCTTAAGTCAATACTTCAAACTTGAGTTCGCGTTAATAACAGCTTATTTTGCAGAGATATAAATGTAATCTAACAATATCCGCCAAGTTCAACATTAAAATTCATTTACTGCTTCTTATTTTACTTTAAATTAGGACGAGCTCGTAGTTATGTTTCAGCTTGCTTGTTAAAATATGTTCTGAACAGGCTCCGAATAATAATATATTTAGGATTTGAAGCAGCTGTAGCGTAACAAAAGGTGAAATTAAAATGTATTTTGGAGAATGACTAAAATGAGAACGTATGTGAATCATTCATGTAGATAATTCACTTTAATTATCACTTTTTTTAAATTCAGCTTTTCTGATTCTTAATAGAAAAAAAAAGATAATTTTAAAGAAATTAAATAAATGATTCTCCCGACTTTTTATTTAAAAATTTTTTTCACGTGCAATTTTTTAACGGAAGGTCAATTTTCATAATCATCTTTAACATTTTCTCAAACATGGTTGAAAAGGGTTCATATTTTTAATTCGTTTGAATAATTCATCAGATTTTGTATTATTATTATTTTTTTTTAATGTGTAATGTACACATGTGTGTTGTCTCCTAACTTTCGTAAATATATTTTGATTATTAAATGTGACTATGGTAGTTTCCTCTTGAAACTGGAGTGTGTAGTATTGGTACTTTACCAGTATAGAGGCTTTGGCGAGATAGATAAAGTGGGCTTGGCGAGAGAAGGCAATTTATCATGCATATATTCTGGCAAGCTATTCACTGTTTCATGTACACAAGCAATTTTTTTTTCAATACTTATACAATTTATTTAATATTAAGAAGGCATTTGTCTAATTTTATATACAAACAGAAGTAAATTGTATAAAAAAATAAAAGTAGTATATATAAATAAAATGTTTGTATATTTTTAAATGCATATATAAACAAGCATAAAAATTCATCAGTTTTTTTTTTCCTAAAGCTGTTAATATTATTTGGCACCAAATCTCAGTTTCTAAAGCCCAAATTGCGCCAAGCTTTAAAAAAAAACGCCAATAGTGGAAAAGTACTGAAGTGTTTGAAGGATACACGAAATAATTTAGATACATTAAGGTCAATGGATGCTAATTCTTTGAAGTGAACTTTAGTGATGTTAAACAATTTGAAATAAAATAAAACTAATATACGTTATTGAATTCAATAAAAGTTAAAATTTCAGTGCAAATTCATCTTGTTTAATAACTAAAATTTCATTAAGATACAACTAAATGTAAATATATTGCTTGAAGGTGCGTAGAAACATACATAAAACATTTAAAAGCACATTAAAGTCCTTTTAAAAATTCCAAAACGTTTTCAACCGAAACCCGGTCATCATCAGTGGAAAAACTAAATTGTTGAGTTGAGTTGTCATCTCTTTGTGTTTTCTTGCTTGCCCGGACTAAACTATTTTACTTCAAGGGTTTGGAAATAAGGTGGGATGGGAAAGGTAATCAATTATGCATTAATTCATTCCAGACTGCGTGGATATCATATGATAATACATCGTTACAGACTATTTCTTTTTTAGACATTAATTCTAAAAATTATTATTTATTATTAAAAAAGAAATAGTCTGTAACGATGTATTATCATATGATATCCACGCAGTCTGGAATGAATTAATGCATAATTGATTACCTTTCCCATCCCACCTTATTTCCAAACCCTTGAAGTAAAATAGTTTATTCCGGGCAAGCAAGAAAACGCAAAAAGATGACAACTCAACTCAACAATTTAGCTTTTCCACTGATGATGACCGGGTTTCGGTTGAAAACGTTTTGGAATTTTTAAAAGGACTTTAATGTGCTTTTAACTGTTTTTATGTATGTTTTGTACGCACCTTCAAGCAATATATTTACATTTAGCTGTATCTTAATGAATTTTGTTTACGTTATTGAGGTTTACTACAGCATGGTCTTTATAGAAATTGTGGCATTTGACATTTATAATTGTATAATTAATTTACAGGATCACACAAAAAAATTACATTATATATATATATCATTATCAGTTAGTAATTGTTTTCAGTAGATGATTCTGTCAATTTAAAATTATCCACATTTACATGACTGTATACAAAATTATACCCATTCTTCGCACAAACAAAAATGCATTAAGAGCTAAAATGTCCAAGACATCTGTGACACTCATAAATAAAGAATATACATGTATGAGCTTGCATCTTCATGTTGAAACATGTTTTCTGTTAAAATATTATGTATATTGCATATACAAGACTCATAGAAGCATGCGGACTTGTTATATGTTTGGGCTTTGTTTTTTCTCTCCCTCTTTTTAACCCTTAACTAACGAAAGGCCCCGCTTCGGGAACATCACACTTTTATGACGAGCGCTTTTTTTTCACCACTTTTCCTGAAAAACTTTTTTTGTATTATTTAATTGCTGAATGTTTGAGATTTGATAAGGAGAAATTCTCTGTGCAAAAGTACTGGTGTCCAAATTCAAGGATTTTGCACGTATACGTGCCGTGCCGTACAGAGTGTGCAAAATCCTTGAATTTTATCACCAGTATTTTTGCACTGAAAATTTCGCCTTATCTATCACATATAATACGTCCAATATAGAGTATGCAAAATCCTTGAATTTGGACACCAGTAGTTTTGCATAGAAAATTTCGCCTTATCTAATTTTAAAATTTCAACAATTAAATACAATGCAAAAAATGTTTGTGAGAAAAAGGGGTGCTAAAACAATAATAAATAAAAAAAAAAAACACATTTAGACAAATCTAACCGTATACAAAATTTAGTTACATAATATATATATATATATATATATATATATATATATTATAATATATTATTTTTGAACAAAACTTTATGAAACTTCAGAACTTATATTGTCCTTAATCTGTAAACACAAATTAATAGGATATAAATAGAAAGCTCGTTCTTAGAGTGACACAACTAAAAAAAGGAAGTTTTTCAGAAAAGCCAAAAAATATTTTCAAAAGAGCCAAAAATGGTTTTCAAATAAGAATTTTTTTTTTTTTTTTTTTTTTTTTTTTTACTTAAGGGTTTTTTTAAATCTGAATTGGCTACTTTCTGGTGTTTTTAATTTATTATTCCGCTATCGAAAATGGTGATCTACAAATGTGTAATGACAAGACTTTTAAATCCTTAAATTAGATGACTAAAGATATTTAATATCTAACTGTATAAGAAATATTTATTTACATAAATATGTATATTAAATTTTTTAACAAAACTTTATAAAACTTCAGAACTTATATTGCCCTTAATCTGTAAATTTATATATAGGATATAAATAGAACGCTTGTTCCTAAAATGACACAACTAAAAAAAGAAAGTTTTTCAGAAAAGCCAAAAAATGTTTTCAAAAGAGCCAAGAATTGTTTTCAAATAAGAAAACAAATTGTTTTTTACTTAAGGATGTTCTTAAATTGAAATTGGCTACTTTCTGGCACATTGTTTTTTTCATTCATTTTTGTTAGGAAACGTATCAAATTGCTCAGTGCTATAATATTAAAAAACTATGTAATCGAACTGTTTTTTTCAGTTTTTTCGTAGTCAGTTTTTCGTTAAAGTCAGAACATTTTTCAGAAAATCTTGTTAAATTTGGCATTTTTAATCGAATATAAGGACCCGACAGCGCAGGAAAGGTGAAAAACTGTAGTAACTGCAAATAAAGTAATATCTAATATCTTCAAGATTCCTATTCAGATAAACTTGCAAAAACGGAATTACAGGGGTCCGAAAAAAAAAAGCTGTTTTAGACAGGTTGTCATAGCAATTATAGCTTTTTTTCTCATTGTATTGTATTTTTTTCGACGGAAATTTTATGTTAAGAAGAAAATTTTACGTTTAAGGCAGGATTCCGTTATAGACAAGATTCCATTTTTACAGACTTTATTGCATTTTGATATTTGTTTTTAATTTCTCAATTCTTTCCCATAAATCGTTAAAATTAAATGAATAAGAACACATTCCTCTTGCTGCAGCAAAACTTGCTAAAACGGAATCACAAGAGACCGGGAAAAATAAAAAAACTGATTTTGGCAGGTTGTCATATAACAATAATAATATCTTTTCTCACTGTATTATATTCTTTTGGACGCGGGGCGAAGAAATTTTTATGTTTAACAGAGGATTCTGGCATACACAGGTTTCATTTTTGTACGTTTTATTGCATTTTGATAGTTTTTTTTTCCTTACTTCCTCATTTCATTCCCACAAATCTTAAAAAATAAATGAAGCAGAACACATTCCCCTCATTTCAACAAAACTTGCTAAAACGAAATCACAAGGGACCGAAAAAAAACTGTTTTATACAGATTGGCATAACAATTATAACATCATTTCTCACTATATTATATGTTTTTCGACGGGACGAAGAAAATTTTACATTCAAAATGGGATACCGTTATAGCCAGGCTCCATTTTTATATAGGTTTCATTGCATTTTAATATTTGTTTTTAGTTTAACATTTCATTCCCATAAATCTTAAAAATAAATGAAGCAGAGCACATTCCCCTCATTTATACAAAGCTTGCTAAAACTGAATCCCAAGGAAACAAAACATTATTTTGGACAATTTGTGATAGCAATTTTAACATCTTTTCTCACTGAATTATATTCTTTTCGAACGTAGCGAAGAAAATATTACGTTTAAGGATGTTTTCCGGTTAAAGATATGTCAAAGATTTCTAGGTTTTGTTGCATTTTGAAACTTGCTTTTACTTTCTTAATTCACTTCCATAAATCTTTAAAAATAAATAAAGCAGACCATATTCCCCTCATAAAAAAAAAAAAAAAAAAAAAAAAAAAAAAAAAAAAAAAGTTGAAACGGAATCACGACCGGAAAAAAAATACGGATTTAGACAGGTAGTCATGGCAATAATAAAGTCTTTTCTTACTATATTATATTCTTTTCAACGGAGCCAATAAAATGTTACATTTAAGCAGGTTCCATTTTTACATGTTTTATTACATTTTGATACTTGCTTTTATCTTCTTAATTCACTCCCATAAATCTTAAAAAATAAACGAAGCAGAGCACATTCCCCTCGTATATAACTCACAAATCTTTTTCAATTACATAGAAAAAACAATCAGATTTCTGACCTTATACTATTATTCATCAAGCAAATCCACGAAATTTTCTCCTTTATTCCCAATTATCCTTAATATGGACAGCTTCCTAATTGTGTCCCTAATTTATTTTGCTACCGAAAATGAATGATCTTGGCTTACCCGCAAGTAGGCCAAGACTGGGAAGTGAATTATCCACGATGCCTGGTTTTAGATCAAAAATCAAAGTCGCTGGGTTTTTAGAGTGGGGCATTCTTCAAGCGTGAAATGGCTAGCTCGAAAACAAAACTAAATTTTGCATTTAAATTACATGTTAACTAACGACTTTGACATGTTTTGTATCAGTAAAATATGCAACGATGGAATAAATTATGACGTACTTTATTTCTTTTAAAAAAACAGCCAGAGACCTCATAATTCTCTCTGTTTTATTACATTTTTTTTACGTACCCATTACACTGATGAAGTACATTTAAATTAAAGTATGATAGTCCGACTAGTAAGTGAACAGCCCCCAGTGGATGAACAATTAGTAAATAGTTTAAAAGAATAAGGTTTGAAAAACTCCCCACTAGTTAATTATCATGCTGGGTTTAAAAAACCCATAATTCAGTAAAAAACGTGTTATAAATTATTTGTGAAAGTTGTAAAATAAATAACATAGTATGAAACTTAAGTGTTTTTAAATATCTGCCTGTTCATTCACTGAAAAGTTTTGCGTTCATTTACTGGTAATAACTTTCATTTACTTGTTTTTTGTTTAGCTTTTTATTAAGACACCCCTAACATATATACCAAACAAATTAAATACAAACTTCCTTTTATTATTTTTTAATAATTTGTATACCAACACATGTATTGGCACTGTCAGACAGCAAAAAGTACTGTTTATTAAAATATTATCAATATATTTTTTTCTTTTTAATAGACTTAAGTGTTCATTTACTAGTCGGACTACCCTACATTTAAAAGCTTATATCCAAGAGTTTCTTGTATGCATATAACCACGATCGAATGATAATCATTTTTAAATAAACCCGCATTTTTAAAGTATATATAACACTCTTTTTTTTCTAATTTTTAGTGTTTAAAGTTTTTCATTGTTGCAGTTTCACATTTGGCGATTTATCACATGCGCCCGGTTATCGAAAAAAAAAACTTAAAAAAATTTATTAATTTATAATTAAGTTCTAAAGCTATTAAAATGTTGTATTCTCATCACATACCTGTGTACATAATTTTCAGAATTCTAGCCTATCAGGAAGTGAAGGGGAAAATCGATAACAAAATTCCATCTTTACATACATGAACCAAGTTGAGTTAAATAAAAGCATGAAAAAAGCATAAAATTTAAATTAAATAATTCAGAAAAATGCATTTTAATTCAGTTTTTACACTCTTTTATTTAACTCAACTTGGTTCATTTATGCAAATATGGAATCATGAAATATGGAATTACAGAAGTTAATTTTTAAATACATGAACCAATTTGAATTAAATAAAAGCGTTTAAAAAAAGCATTTACATAGTTCAGAAAAATCCAATTCAATTCTGTTTTTACACTCTTTTATTTAATTCAACTTGGTTCATTTATGCAAATATGGAATTACAAAATTCCATATTTATATATATGAACAAAGTAGAGTTAAATTTCAATTTAATAGTTCAGAAAAATCTAATTCAATTCAGTTTTTACACGCTTTTATTTAACTCAACTTGGTTCATGTATGTAAAGATGAAATTTTGTAATCGATTTACCTCGTTACTTCCTGATATGCTAGAATTATGAAAATTATTTACACGGTTGTATTTCCGATGACAGTACAACATTTTAATATCGTTATAAATTAATTATAAATTATAAATTGATTGCAAGACAACCTTTCTGTTAGCTCGGCGCAGATGACAAAATTTCGCTTACGCTGAATTTTGACTTTATTAAATATAAAAATAAAATTTACTTAGATTCAATTTGTATCTATATAAATTTTATAAATTAAAAAATGTCAAAATTTTCATACAGTAAATGCTGAATTTCTTAGATATAAAAATCAAGAAAAAAAAAATCTAAACACAACTTTTATAAATATTAATTTTATAAACTTTTTACATAAATATGAAAAAAATATTCAATAACAGCTTGCCTTTTCTTGATCATATAATAATATGAGAAGAAACTTTTCCAAAGCATTGTAAACTAAGTAATTTGTTTGAAAAACAAACGTAGAAGAATTCAAAATAATACTCTGAACACGTGTTTCATGCTTTAATACCTGAATCAAATCTGCATATAATTGTAATATGTGGAAAATCAAATATCAAACATTTTAATGATGATAAAAATCTGCCATTAAAGAGAATGATGAATTGAGACGCATTGTTCTGTTATTTTGCTTTTACTGTCATACATTTTATAAAATGAAAAATAAAACGTCAAATTCCCATTAAGTAAATTATGAAATTTCTTAGAAAAAAATTAAATAAATAAATTCTAAACATAACTTTTATAAATATTAATTTTATAAACCGTATGTGTAAATATGAAAAAAGATCTTCTATAAGAGCGTTTCTTTGAATTCTGTAAGGCTTCGTCATATAATAATATTAGAAGAAATTTTTCCAAAGCATTGTAACCTAAGTAGTCTGTTTGAAAAACAAACATAGAATAACTTAAAATAATAATCTGAACATGTGTTTCACGCTTTAATACCTGATTCAAATCTACATATAATTCAATTATGTGGAAAATCAAATATCAATATTTTTAATAATGATAAAAATCTACCGTCAAACAGAATGATGGATTGAGACGCATTGTTCTGTTATTATTATACACTCTGTTATTTAACTCAACTTGGTTTTTGTATGTACAGATGGAATGTTGTAATTGATTTTTCATCCACTTCCTCATATGCAAGAATTACAAAAAATTATGTACACAGATGTGCTTCCGATGACAATACACTATTTTAATATTTTTAGAAATTAATTATAAAATAATAACTTAATTTTAAGGCATTTTTCCGCTATCCTGCCACAGGTGATAAGTCGACAAATATTCTTTATGGTTACAATTGTATACCAGTTGCAACAGCAACGGATTAATCGCCAAAAAAGACCGACTGGCTGTGAATTTGCAATAATGTAATATTTTAAACAATAAAAAGTAGAAAATTAAATAAAAATAAAAAATAAAGAATTATAATAATTAAAAGAAAAAACACTTTTATCAATTAAATTATGATTATACGTTGAGAAAACAATTTACAAATCCCAAATAGGTAGTTTAAATAATGTTTTTTTATTTTTATACATTCATTATCTTGCTCTTTCTGCCAAGCGCGGAAAGAAAAAAAAAAGCTAGGTGTGATTTTTAAGATAAACATTGAATCCTTCTAAAAGAGTGTTAAATATTTTATTATTTTTTTTAACAACTATAGAAAAGGATTTAAAATAATCATGCTTAATGAAGAAATCATGACACACATCCCTACATTATGCAGAATTAAAAAAAAAATAAAAACATGGCGTTGCTCTTTTTTTGGAACTAAATTCTCTAAAAAACGTTCTGTTATCAGTATCCGTGTACAGAGAATTAATATGCAGCCGGTCTACAAAAGATTGAAAATAGTATTTATGTAAGTGTGAAAAGCTCTTTATTCAGGGATTAGTTTTTTTCCTTTTTTATTCCTTCCTGAAACACCGCATTCAACTATTTACTACAAAGAGTTTAAAAAAAAAAAAAAAAAAAAAAAAAAAAAAAGAGAAAAGATGAATGCAACTCTTACATTATTGATATTTTCTCGAAGAAAACTAATGTTACGCAACGGATAAAGTTGACATCCGATTACATGCAAATGCAATAGCGCACATGCATTGATAATGCTGCTATACTTTCAGAAGATACCTCCGCATTGCTAGTCCTCTACTTAATCTATATATATATATATATATATATATATATATATATATATTCAGATTGCTGGGTTGGCATTGTTGTTTTATTATTATTATTATTATTATTTAAATAATAATAATAATAATAATAATAAGTAATATTTGCTTTAAGTAATGACAGATTAAATAAAGTGAAAATAAGGCGAATTAAACTATTTCAAAAAAGTGGTGGCAATCAAGCAATCTGATTTTTTTTTTTTTAAGAAAAAAAAAGCAACACTGCACAACATGCAGGACAGACATCTAAAATATATCCTTTTTCCTTCTAATAATTATTTTAGCCTTTATTGTTATCTAAATACGAGCATGAAATATAAAATTCTATTGCTAAATAAACGTACTTTCACTTAAAAACAATTTTACATCTTGCCAAAATAAAAAATAAAACACTTGAAAACATTGAAATAAATGCTACTACAATAACGTAAAGAGATAATCTTGGATTTAACAAAAAGTAACATAAAGCGTCAAAAGATTACAAAATAGCATTTACTCAACATAAGTGTGAAAAGCTATTTATTTGGGGATTACGTTTTTTTTTTCCTTTTTTTTTTCATTTTTATTCCGTCTTGAAACATCGCATTCAACTAGTCACTACAAGCAATAAAAAAGGAAAGATGAGTAGAACTTCCTACGTTATTCAGATTTTTCCAATGTTGCGTAACAGAAGACTAGACACCGGATTACATGCAAATGTATAACGCATATACAATTCATAATTCGATTAATTTAGAATGTCTGCATTTAAGGGTTTCCTCAATATTTTTTTCCACGCAGAAAAAAAAAAAAAAAAAAAAAAAACAATTTGGGTCGAAAGATTCTTAGGTATGTGCCCAAATTGGGTCATGCCGGTTTTGGTTACCACTGTGTATCCGTGTATCCATTTTGGGCACTGTTAAATACCCATTTTCAATAATAATAATAATAATAATAATAATAATAATAATAATAATAATAATAATAATATATATATATTAATTAATAGTTTTCAAACTATAATTTCATTCATTCATGTTAACTCTGTGTATTAGTAATTCACAATATGTAAGTACGGCCCTCGCTCTCACTTCTCTTCCAGATTTTGGCATTGGCAGAAATTTTAGTGGATACCATTCCTTCAACTGTTTAAGGGGACTCGAGACTCTCATTTTGACAAAAAATGAAAAAAAAAATGTCGAATCGCAGATTTTTATCCTGAAATTAACCTTAACATCTTTAATATTTTGCTCACATTTCTTGACGATTTGATAAATAATAAAGGAGAGAGGGTTAATACATTTATAGATAAAATTTAACACATATTTCTCTTTTTTGTAAAAGAAATGTTTAAACTCATTTTCCTCAGTTCATATTTTTTCATATTCTCTATGTAATCAAAATGCTAAGATTTCCATAGTAATTGAGCAAATTTAAATGTATCTTTAGATTCTATGAAAGATAACTAAGTACAGATTTTTTTTTTATCTATATATCTTTAAAATTTTTGTTTAAAAAAAGATCCGAACTTAAGTATATGCGATTTTCATAGGTTTATTTCATACACATTTTTTTTTACATCTAGTCTAATATTTGTATAAAAAATCCGATACTAAGTCTGTAGAACAAATTACGTGAGTATAAGATTAAAAATATATATATTTATTTATTTATTAACAATTAAGGCCGTTTCTGATTTTTCTTTTTTAAAACATGATCCAAAAACTTTAATATAAGTGTCATTTCAGATTTTTTTTTTTTTTTTTTTTTTTTTTTTTTGTATTAAGCCTTCTAAATATGTCTATATGAGAAAATTTATTGAAAATTCATACACATCACACTAATATCTGTACCTTATAAAAACACTTTTATTTCGATTGAATTCTTATTTTTAATTGCATAATTCTTCGATATCTAATTAAATGATCCATTTATTTATTTTTTTAGCCTCATTTCCATTCAGCCAAAAAAGGCAGTTTTTGCCAAATATGGCAACCTAACCCTTAACGTACTGGTAGTGTTTTTCAGAGTGAAACCATCTGCTAATCCACTTTTACTCTTTCGAAACCTTTATGTGCGATGGACTCGTTTTACTTCTTTTTTTTTTCTACTTTATTTTACTTTTTTTCTTCTTTCTTTTAGTCCAGCGACTGTAGTTATGCCCAACAATGTTGCGTGTTATAGCTACAATGGAAAAGAAGATGATTCTTCGTTGATGACCTTTTTTTCGCCGGTTTTTCATTTGTTTCATGGCTTGACCTATATATGTTTTTACATCGAATGATTACGTTTTAAACATGTGCACTGCCTGTCGTAGAAAGTAGAAAGATATGTTTTAAATAATGTACGAATGTTTTTGGCTTGTTAAGAAAATAAGTAATAGTTTGAATAGTTAGCTATTAGTGATGGGCATAACGATTATTTTGATTATTCGAATGAATCATTCGGGCATGTGCAGAAGCATATCTGTCAAACTTCATTTTTTTTTTTTTTTTTTTTTTTTTTTTTTTATTCAATTACTACCAGAAATTTTGAAAAAAAAAAAAAAGTTTCTCAGAAACTTTTTTTTTTTCAAAATTTCTGGTAGCAATTGAATTTAAAAAAAAAAAAATTGAAGTTTGACAGATATGCTTCTGCACATGCCCGAATGATTCATTCGAATAATCAAAATAATCGTTATGCTCATCACTATCAGTAATGAAAGGCTTTTTAGCTCGGAAATGCTAAGATAAGTTTTACGGTAGAAATTTGGATTTAAGCATACCCAATTTAAGATAAAATATTGATGTGCATTAAATGTTTCTAGCAATTTATGTCTTCATTCTATTTAAATTTCAGTTCTTTGGTCAACACAAAAATACTTTTTTAAAAGTTATATAATTATAATTTAATTATATTAAATTAAAACAAGCTAAAATCAATTTTTGTATGATATTTTAAAAGTTTTTACACATTTCTTTCTTTTTTATTATTTTTTAAGACACTATCCTTTTTAATTTAATTTTTTACTATTTATGTTTTCATTATATTTAAGTTTCATTTCTTTGGTCAACGCAAAAACACTTTTTTAAAAGTTATATAATTATAATTTAATGATATTAAATTAAAACAAACTGAAATCAATTTTAGTATGATATTTAAAAAAATTCCCATATTTCTTTCTTTTTTATTATTTTTTAAGACACTATCCTTTTTAATTTAATTTTTTACAATTTATGTTTTCATTATATTTAAGTTTCATTTCTTTACTCAACGCAAAAACACTTTTTTTAAAGTTAGATAATTGTAATTTAATGATATTAAATTAAAATAAACTGAAATCAATTTTAGTATGATATTTTAAAAAATTCCCATATTTCTTTCTTTTTTTATTATTTTTTAAGAAACTATCCTTTTTAATTTACTTTCTTACGTTAATTTCGTTTAAATGGAAAGTACTTTTGATAATTTTATAACCAAAATCATTTATTATCCTCAGTAGCAAATCAATATTGGATATATTTTGGCCAACTACTGCGCCAATAGTGCATTAATTGGGAAAATTTCAAATGTAATACCAATATTCGCGTCTTTAAATTAAAGAAAATTGCAAAAAATCGACAATATTGCTTAACTATTGGCTTTATGTCGAAATATTGGCAATGAAATGGCAAAATATTTTTTGGTAATATTGGAAAAATTGGAAATATTTCCAATGAGATTAAATTATAATGTATTAATAATTCCAAGGTTATTAATGCTTGCTTCAAATCGAAAATTTTCCCAAAGAATCGATAATATTGCTGAAATATTGGCTTTATATTTGAAATATTGCCAATGAAATAGCAAAATATTTCTTGCCAGTATTGCTGCGAGTTTGCCAAAATATAAACATAGCAATGTTGCGAAGATTGACCTTTGACCAAGATATAAGACATAACCACAGCAAACAAAATTTTGATCCAATATTGTTATGCTATCAAGGGTGAGACATTTAAATGAATGCTACCGTTTCTTCTACATGCCAATATATTCAAAGCAATCTTCTAAAATAAAACCGTAAGTCATGTGACTGTCCTCAACAGTTCCGGGATGTCCGTTTCACTTTTTCATATGCCAAGCGGCCATTTTTATTCAAAATTATTTTTTCGAATAAACTGCATAAAAGTTACATTTTAAGAAAGATCGTTCAAAATAAATTAATATTTGAGAGATGACTTGCGTTCAATTATGTATATATTCTGCAATAACTTCAGTCGAAAGATTCGCAGTTCAAATTCTCTATTCATAAAAGTAAACAAAAAAAAGATTGATTCGTCGTAAACATTTAAAATATTAAATCATGGAGGTAATCATTCGCAAAGCAAGTTCTCCGCGAATGAATTTTTGGACCGCTGCCTCGCGTCAAAAAAATAATTCGCACCAGTGAGACAATCAAAGTTTACCATAATTATGTGCTATACAACTCAACTTTCGGACCTTTTCTTGACGTAAATTAAACTCATGTAATAATATTTAATGAATCAGATTTTTAGCATTTTTAAAATCGCTAATACAGCTTTTATTTATCGCGTGTACAAATTAGAAATGATACTTTGATTTTGAAATCAAATGTTTTGATTTATGATATTATTTCTTATTTATTTATTTATTTTCTCTTTTAAATGAAAAGTGTGAAGTATTTTAAATTTATGTAATATAAGCATTTTAGATTAAAGTTAAGTATTTTAAATGAAATGAGTGACAGGTTTATAATTTAAAATTAAATTAATTGTAGTATGAATGACGGTGATGGGAACGATATTTGGCGAATTATCATCTGCTCCCGGCTAACAAAAATACTCATAATTAAAAAAAAGAATAAAAATAAATAAATGATAGTTTGATGTAAATAAATATCGATATACATATCAAAAATAATTTATAGAATTAAAATAAAAAATAAAAGTAAATAAACAACAATTTCCATAACAAAGTTTTCGCCAAATTGGCGGGTGAGGGGGGGGGGAATCGCGCCAACGTGCGTATGTGACATTTGTGCACAAAAAATATGCGAAATGCTACCATGATCGCAAAAGTTCATGATTTGTCTATTAGAATCTTCCGATTTGGCGAAGGATTAAGGGAAAATTAAATTATGAATAAATGTAACGTGTTGCAATGTTTAACATACATTTAAGGGAGACCAAACTGGTCGCCAGTGGCGGCTAGTTATCTTTATATTGGCATTGAGTATTTGAAACTTGATTTTATTAATGCCCTGAATTTATTGGAATTAGTTTCAGACAATTCTACAATGTAAGCAGTTTAATAATCATATACAATATTTTCTAAGTATCATAAAGTGAGCCAAAACCTATAAAGTGATGAATGATATTTCTTTCATATTACTTACCCATCATACGTACTATACTGTAAATCTGGCAATCGTTTTAAAAATCGAAAAAAAAAAAAAAAAAAAAAAAAAAAAGACGGATTTACACGTTTCAGACACTGGAGATTAGGAAAAACATATTTTTAGAAAAAAAAAATTGCCGTCCGTCTGTCTGTGTGTCTGTAAACGCTCTATCTCCCGAACAAATTGAGATAATAGAGACGTGAAATTTGGTGTGTAATAATGGGAAGAAGCTTATTGAATTTCAGTAACCTCGATTATCGGGAACTATTTTTTTCGGACTCTTGAAATATTCGTTCTGATAAAAGGTACAAAATTTTTTTCGAAATTGCTTATTTTAAGGAGTGAATACAAGAGACAATAAAAAAAACATAAATTTTGCATAAAGAATAAAGTCGATAGAATAATTAGTTACCGAGATATTTGGAATCCTATTTTCCACACTCTTCGATTTTTCGTGACCCTGTATTTCATTCAAATTGCAATTTAAAGATATATTTTAATTAGAAATGAGACGCTTAATCCGACGCAGTAAACTGTTAGTTAATGTGGTTATCATTTTTGGAGTTAAAAAGATGTTTATTTTACGCAATTCAGTAATAAAGCATTTAAAGTTTATGACGTCATCAAGCCACGATTTTATTCGAATTGTCATGCATTTTATAAATAGTTTACATATTTTCTATTTTCATATTTTATAGTATGCACATCCATGATGGGTAAGTTTTATGGTGGCCCCCAACGACTAGTTTTAATCTGCAGTACACTTATAATATTAATACATTAAACATTCAACAAAATGACACATCAGGTCATTCAACTACAAAACTCCCAAATCAACAATGCTAGACTTTCATAATAAGGCAGCTGCGTTGTTAATTTTCATAATAACTTATTCAAAGTCATGCTATCTATTTCAGCTGACTCGAAAGCTAAGCATCACAGGTAAGGTTTTGAAACTTACCTATCAAATTGCTAAAACCTTTGATGCCGCAATTTCACTCAAACATCAGCATCAATTTATTTACTCAGGCATGTGAGTTTTGGATATCTTAATGCTGAAGCAAAGTTTATTACGAATTATTCCATTGGGAATTACCGTATATTCTGGCATATAACGTGCTCTGGTGTATAACGGCACCTGTGCTTTCAGACTTCATTTTTCTATTTCTAGATGTATAATGTATATCTCCTTCTTTGCAAAAAAAAAAAAAAAAACTTCACGAAATATATAGAAAAAATAAAATAAAGGTCATTGCCAAGTATAATAACTATTACTTTTCATGTAATCTGACAGCGAAAATATTTTTTTGCATATAAGTAGCATGTTCATTAAATTAAAAATCTTAGTTCATCCTTTTTTTTTTTTTTTTTTTTTTTTTTTTTTTTTTTTTTTTTAACGTTAATGTTTAAATATTCATTTTTATAAAAGGCGTATAACGTACACAAATAAAAAATAAAACAAAGATAAAGATATAATAACTATTATTTTTCTTTAGTAATCTGATAGTAAAAAAAATAATTTTGTGCATAAATAGCCTGTTTATTAAATTAAAAATCTTAGTTCTTATGATCCTTTTTTTTTTCTTTTACAACAGGCGTACACATGTAAAAAATAAAATAAAGAATATTGTAAACTACAAAAACCATCACTTTTATGTAATCTGGTAGCAAAAAAGAAATATATTTGGTACATAAATAGCAAGTTTATTAAATTAAAAATCTTAGTTCATATGATCATCTTTTTTTTTAACCTTAATATTTAAATATTCATTTTATAACAGGCGTATAACGTACACCTGTAAAAAATAAAATAAAGTTTATTGTAAAGAATAAAAGCTATTACTTTTTATCTAATCTGATAACGAAAAAAATTGTACATAAATAGCATGTTCATTAAATTAAAAATCTTAATTATTATGATAATTTTTTTTAACCTCAACATTTAAACATTCATTTTTATAACAAGCGTATAACGTACATATGCAAAAAATAAAATAAAGAATATTGTAAACTACAAAAACTATCACTTTTATGTAATCTGGTAGCGAAAAAAAAATTTGGTACATAAATAGTATGTTCATTAAATTAAAAATCTTAGTTCTTATGATCATCTTTTTTTTAACCTTAATATTTAAACATTCATTTTTTAAACAGGCGTATAACGTACATCTGTAAAAAATAAAATAAATATTATTGTAAACAACTATAACTTTTATGTAATCTGATAGCGAAAATTTTATTTTTACTTAAATAGCCTGTTCATTAAATTAAAATCTTAGTTTTTATGATCATCTTTTTTTTTAACCTTAATATTTAAACATTCATTTTTATAACCGCTGTATAACGCGCACCTGTAAAATTTCGATCACTTTTCTTGTATCAAAAGTGCGTTTTATATGACGGAATATACGGTATGTATAATAATTGCAACCTTAGCCTCATTGCAAAACAATATATAAAAGCGTCCAAAGCAATACTTTTTTTTTTCTAAAAAATGTTGTCTAATTTAAAAAGTAATATATATTAATTTTAAACATATTTCCTTTTCAAACGTACTTATGTTAAAAATATAAACCTAATATCATTTATTCAATGAATAAATTATTGTGTGACATTTAAATGTGTCATATGCGATTTCTTGTACCAGCCAAATAGTCTAATCAAAATAATTATGTTTGTGTTCTCATTAAATATTTGAAACTCGATACTATTTATGCCTTTCCCTTATTCGAGATAGTTTGAAACAATGTTCAATAATCAATATATCATTGCATTCATAATATTTAATGCTTTAAACATTCAGCAAAATGACGCATCAGGTCAGTCAACTACCTGCTCCTAAATCAATGTTAGACTTTCATAATAAGGCAGCTGTGTTATTAATTTTCATAACAACTTATTCAAAGTCATGGTACCCCCTTCTATTCAGGCGAAAACTAAACATCACATGTTTAAGTTGTGAAACTACATTTCATACTGCTAAAGCTTTTGACGCCGTAATTTCACTCAAACATCAGTATTTATTTATGTCCATAATCATAGGAGTTACGATACTGTTTGTTTAAGAAAAGTATATAACAAATTATTATATTTGAAATTATACATGGTGTCCCTTTTATCGCATCCTAATAGCTAATTCCTAAATCATTAATTTTATAATTTTATTACCTCTTAAGAGCCATTTTAAGTCAAAATAGATATTTCTGTAAGACGAAAATTAAATTTTTATCCGCTGCGTAAAGCCTGTAAATTTTCTTTAGAAAAACATACTCAGTGCTTTAACAATAAAAGAAATATCCCATTCTTTTATGACAAAAACTTACTGAGTTATGATACTTTGAATTTTAAGAATTTTCAGTGTATATATATATATATATATATATATATATGGGCTGTTTAATAGCCTCTGCTTGTTAACTAGGAGAAGACCCTTTAAATGCCTCAGAGGAGGACTTAAAGGAATCGACTGGGAGCAGAGACTTAATGTCCAATCCGCACCTTCCATCGGTGCAGCCTGTTAGTACTCTTGCCTAGTGCATGGGGAACGAACGCGGATGGGCTTCCTCCAACCCGCTTGGCCAGCGTGGGGGAATTTGGCCACCTCCCCCCTTATTTTACCATGAATTCACAAAACAAATCACGGCCCTCAATTCCTGGCAGTCTGCATGTTCCTGATTACGGCAGCGATCAGAAAAACATGAAGACAGAGAGTGCTAAGAATCACCGGGCTCGGCTTGGCTGCCATAAGTTGATGACCTTGCCTACGTATAATGGACGATCCTTATCTTCTGAAAGTCGTTTACAGGAACTTGAAGAAGAATTAGAAAGAATCAACTGGGACATTCTAGGATTATGCGAAGTAAGAAGAAAAGGTGAAGAGAAGATTGATCTTGCCAGTGGACATGTATTGTACTACAGAGGTACAGAAGATGGAAAAACAAGTGGTGTAGGATTTCTGATTCATAAAAGGTGGAAGAATCAAATCGTAGAATATGATAGTGCATCAGATAGAGTTGCAAGGTTAGTTATACAAGTGTCAAAAAGATACAAGCTGCAAATTACCCAAGTTTATGCACCAACAATTAGCTATACTGATGAAGAAATTGAGGATTTCTATGAAGAAGTAGCTTCAATGCATCAAAAAGGAAAATGCTACATAAAATTAATAATGGGAGACTGGAATGCTAGAATTGGGGAAAAAAAGAAAGGTGAATTCTCAGTAGGAAATCATGGATATGGGGTGCGTAATGAAAGAGGAAACAGATTGATTGAATTTGCAGAATGTGAACAGATGTATATCATGAATTCATTTTTCAAGAAAAAGCCACAAAGAAAATGGACATGGCGTAGTGCAAATGGCTCAACAAGTGAAATCGACTACATCTTGACAAACAAAAAGCATCTTATTCAGGATTGCAGCGTTCTCAATAACTTCAATACAGGAAGCGATCACAGGTTAGTTAGATGCAAACTGCTTTTAAATACTAAAGTGGAAAGAATGAAGCTTTTGCAATGCTCAAAGAAATCAGTCGATATTATAAATCTCCAGAAACATAAAGAAGAATTTAATTTAGAACTTAAAAATCGTTTTCAAGTACTTCAATCAATCTTAGAAGAAGAACAAGATGTTACAGTAGTGAACAAGAAAATAACAAATACTCTACAAGAAATTGCAAGGACGATAGCTGGTGAAGTACAAGTAAAGCAAACAAAGAAAATAACAGAAGAAACAAGAAGATTGATGAAGAAACGCAGAGAATTTAAAATGAAGAAAAACTATCCTAAATCAAGAGTTGAATATGCAGAATTATGTAAAACGGTAAGAAAATGTGTTACAGAAGATATCAGAAAATTTAACTGTGATCTTGTCAAAAAAGTTCTAGAAGATAACAAAAGTTTAAAATCAGCTAAGCGCAAACTGTGTGTCGGAAGAAAAGGTATTTTTGCACTGAAGAGAGCAGATGGAACAATCACCAAAATCAATAATGAAATAGTACACATTGTCGAAAAATTCTATAACGATCTATATAAATGTGAAGATCAAAGGGAAATCAACCTACGTGATCCACTAGTAAACATAACAGAAACTGAAGAGATAATCCCAGTGATGACAGATGAAGTTGTACAAGCCATTAGAGGCATGAAAAAAGGTAAATGCCCTGGCGAAGATGGAATTACAATTGACCTTATCAAAGAAGCAGGAGAAGAATTTGCAAAAATGCTAGCCATACTGTTTTCCAAATGTCTCGAGAAATCAGATGTACCAGAAGATTGGAATAATGCTGTGATGGTGTTACTTTATAAGAAAGGAGAAAAGGAAAACATTAAAAACTACCGTCCAATCAGCTTACTGTCAGTGATTTATAAAATTTTCACCAAAGTTTTAACGACAAGACTTGAATCAGCTCTGGACTCAGCTCAACCTAGAGAACAAGCAGGATTTCGAAGTGGATTTAGCACAATGGATCATATTCAAACAGTAAGGGAAGTTATAGAAAAACATAAAGAATATAATTTACCTCTCTGCCTTGCCTTTATTGATTATGAAAAAGCATTTGATTCGGTCTACACATCTGCAGTAATTACTTCTCTGGAGGACATTGGTATAGACAAACCTTATATCAATATCATAAAGAAGATCTACAAGAAAGCAACAGCCACCATCCGTTTGGACAAAGGAAAAGCGAAGATCAAGCTTGGAAGAGGAGTAAGACAGGGAGACACCATTTCGCCTAAGCTTTTTACTGCTGTCTTAGAAAGTATTTTCAAGAAGCTGGATTGGGAAAACAAAGGGATTAGAATAAATGGGGAATATTTAAGCCATCTCCGGTTTGCTGATGACATTTTAATTTTCAGTAATAGCCCTGAAGAATTGCAAAATATGCTAAAAGATTTGGCAGAAGCTAGCATTAATGTGGGATTAAAAATAAATTTGGAAAAGACTAAGGTGATGTTCAATTCATTTGCATCAAAAAAGAAAATCGTCTACAACAACACTGAGATTAAAGATGTTGAAAGTTATGTGTACCTTGGACAAGAAATATCTTCAGACAACAGTATCATGAATGAAATCAATAGAAGAATAAGAAATGGATGGAGTGCTTTTGGGAAGAACAATATTATTCTGAAAAGTAACATGCCTCTTTGTTTGAAAAGAAAGGTGTTTAACCAATGTGTTTTGCCTGCACTAACTTATGAAGCAGAAACTTGGACACTAACAAAACGGATGGTACAAAGATTACAAACAACACAGCGAAGTATGGAAAGATGTATGCTAGGCATAACCAGAAGAGACCGAAAGAGAATAACGTGGATAAGAAGTCAGACGAAAGTTTTTGACATCATCGAGAGAATTAAACGGCTAAAATGGAAATGGGCTGGGCACATTGCAAGAAGACAAGACAATAGATGGAGCACAAACACCCTACAGTGGTATCCCAGAGATGTAAAACGACCAAGAAGACGACCTCAAGTAAGATGGAGTGACGAAATCAGAAAAGTGGCCGGTGTTAATTGGATGACTAAAGCACTAGACAGGCAACAATGGAAAAATCTGGGGGAGACCTACATCCAGCAGTGGATTGAAAACGGTTGATGATCATGATGATGATGATGATGATGATATATATATATAATTTTTATTTTAATTTTTTTCCCTCAATCCTTTTTAATCATGCTTTATTTTGAACTTAACTGTTGTTTCATTGTGTATTTTTCTACATTCTGGGTGTGATTGTCCCAAATTCATATTCTTTAGCTATTTTATGGCTAATATGAAGATGAAACCACACATATTATTTGTGGAAATTTAGGCATTTGGGACCTGAAGATTCTGTCTAAATGGATCTGTTTTGTTGTCAATTAGTTGTTTTAATTTTATTCATATTTTCACAGTTTTTGTTGGTGGTTGTAACGTTCATTTAATGGTTATATATATACCGCCAGATATCTCTGAAAATTAATTAAATACAAAGTATCATAATTCAGTAAATTTTAACCGTACAAAAATAATTTTTTTCTCGTTATTGTTGTTACTGTTTTTGTATGGAGAATGTTTTTTTAAATATGTATAACTTACAGGCCTCAACGACTGTATGAAAATTTAAATTTAGTAACATTTTCAAAAGTAACTTTATTGACGTAAATGGCTTATACAATAGAGAACAACATTTGAAAATTTTTGCAATTTTGTAACACAACTCTTAAATTGTTATTGTGAATTCAGGGTACTTACTCACAAAATATTACATAACAGATTTTGATGTAGAAAGTATTTATTTTTATTTATAAATGCACTTACATAATATTGAAAATAGATTTATGCTGAGTAGTATTTAGACATTCAATTAAAGTATTCCAATTTATAAGAAATTTTCAGCTGCTTTTTTAAAATGTAATTTAAAAAAAATGCAGAGTACATGAACACTTCAAAAAAATATTGTTGATTTTACGGTATAATACTGGCATTCCAACTGCCAGTATTATACCGTAAAATCAACAGTAATAAACAATAAAATAATCAGTAATACGTTACCGCGCATGCGCGACAGTATTACTGCTTATTTTACTGGTAATTTTACGGTATAATACAGACAGCTGGGGTGCCAGTATTATACCGTTAAATCAACAATTATTATTATTATTATTATTATTATTATTATTATTATTATTATTATTTGCAGTGAAGATGAATAAAATTTGCACAATAAAGATATAAAATTTCGTTTACTAAAAATCATTAATATTTATTTTCTACTTAGTCAGCATTATTTATTAATGACTTCATTTTTGCATAGTGAAGTACCATAAAAAATGAATGAATGTTTAATATAAAAAAGTAATTGTAAAACCACATATTGTATAGCCGAGAAAATATACTATGCATATTAATTACACACTGTTATTTAACTCAACTTGGTTTTTATATATGTAAAGTTGGGATTTTATAAACTATTTTTCACTCATTTCTTTATATGCTAAAATTATTATATAAAAAAAATGTATTACACACAGGTGTGTTTTCAATGACAGTACAATATTTTAGTATTTTTAAGCCTTATTATAAATGAATGAATTAATTAATTTTAAAGCATTTTCCACTAGCCAGTCTCAGATGATAAATCGCCAAATATCCTTCATGGTTACAACTGTTTAGGATTTACAAAAGCAAGGGGGCAATTATGCGCCAAACCACACTCGCCAAAGTATTCCAAATAGCTGTGAAATTGTAACAACGAAATATTTTAAACACTTTTTAGTGTTTAAAATATTTCGTAAAATAAAAATAAAAGAAAAGAAAAAGAAAAAGAAAAAAAAATAAAGAATGTAATATATATTGTTAAAAATACTCTTTTGTTGTTAATTTATATATATATATATATATATATATATGGGTGATTAATCAAATTAATGTCAAATTACTGTAATAACATATGCATTCATGCAGAATGTCATAATAACAATGCAGTATGATATAGATAGCGTATCCTTATCAAGCAGAAATGTTTTAGCTATTTTGTATTTTACGAAATTTGGCTGTCTTTTAAATCTCTTAGAAATGCCAGACATCCGGGATTTAAGAATTTCAATTACTTTTCAATAAGATTAAAAACTCAAAAATTTTACCAACATCTCCACTAAAAAATTTATTTATTTTCTTTATACAAGCGTGTAAGTTAAAGGAAATTATAAAAAAATACTGAACATGTAACCAATTGTTGAGGTTATATTTACCCGTTACCGAGAAACAATTGTGTTCTTCATCTGGAAAAATTCACCAGAGAACCGTAAAATTCATCATCATTCGAGAATATACTGTATGAAACAGAATTATTAATGTATTGTTACGGTAAATTCTAGCTACTCAAAACATTGGATATAAAATCATTTGTACGAGAAGAATTTTATTTTTTACAGGTATAGTTACACTGAAAAAAAAAAAAATGTTGATTTTGCAGTATTATACTGTAAAGTCAAAAAAAATTTTTTTTGCAGTGTACATATAGGGTATAAGTTTTATTAAAACAATGTTTGTTTATTAAAAACTACTTAAATATCTTGCTCTGTAGTGTAAAAAAAAAGACAAATATTTTTTAATCTATGAAAATAACCACGAACGAAAATATACAATAATCTCTTCTGAGTTACCCATGATTCCGAAAAGCGTTTTTCATCTTTAGAAGCCTCTGAAACCAATATATTTTCGAGTTTTAAAGAATCGCTTATAAAAACAAAGTTTCTTTTGCTGCCACTGATTTTCGGAAACGTTTCCAAACAGTTTGTATAGTGTATTAATCTGTTTTCTCAATCCGGAATATCGGGTTTTAGGATGCTATAAATTCTCAATTAAGCAGTTTCAGCTGCGTAATTGAATTTATGCGTACAAGAGTAACAAAATAATATTAATTTTAATGTTAATGTTAATGCTGTTAATTCATCAAATTTTTCTGTAAAAAAAAATATTCGTTGAACATGAAAATGTTTACTGGAAAACTGACAGCATCCTATATTCCGGGTCTGTTTAATACGCTATAAAAACTACTCAGAAACGTTTCCAAAAATCCGTGGCAGAAAAAAAAAAAAGCTTTTGTTTTTAAAAATGCTTCTTTAAATCTCGAAAATATATTGGTGTCTGAGGTTTCTAAAGATACAGAACACTTTTCCAAATCGTGAGTAACCCGGAAGAGGTTATTGTATATTTTTGTTCGTGGTTATGTTATATTTTCCTAGATTAAGAAACATTTGTCTTTCTTTCTTTTTTTTTTTTTTTTTTTTTTTTTTAACAGTGTAAACAAATATATAGAATTAAGAATAAAACTAATATAAACATTTGCGACAAATGTATTAAATTTCGTTCTTTAGAAGATAAATGTATTGACATTTTATTCAGAAGCACCATTTATTACAACTGATTTTAAACGAAGGGGTGTGTAGAATGGTATTTCAAAAGAAGGAAGCTTGCAGATTGGTCGGTATTTCAATTTATATTTTATATTAGCAGTAGAGTATCTGTTATTTTTTTTTTGTCAGAAAAAAAATGTTACGAAAAATTATAGGACACTTCGATTATGGAAGATTATTCAACTAATTTAATGTACATTTATTAAGTTTTAATTAAACAAAGTTTTTTTTTCGTTTAAAATATATTCAACTTTTCTTGTACTTGTCTGATAATTTATTATTATTATTATTATTATTATTATTATTATTATTATTATTATTGAAAGATGTATCTTATATGCCACTATATAGGATGGAAAGGAGACGTAAACAAATACAAAAAACAAAGAGATTTTCAATTAAATGACATCAATCTCATTTGAAGATATTATTGAAGGACATGCGAAACACAACCTGGCGTGTAAATCAAATTTGACAATAAGGCAGTTGTATTATCATACTTTGTGTGTGTGTGCGTGCGTGTGTGTGTGTGTGTGTGCGCGCGTGTGTTGGGGGGGGCTAACGTGTGTCTGTGAACGTGTGCATGTGCGTGTGTTGGGGGGGGGGGGCTAACGTGTATCTGTGAACGTGTGCATGTGCGTGTGCGTATGTTTGTGTGTGTTGTTTTTCAATTTGCTATTATTTCAAAAATTTAAATCCTAGAGATATCTGTAAGTGATAGAAGAAAAAAAGTAATATCCAGAAAAAAAAAAAATACGATACACAAGTTTGAAATTTTATAGGCAAAATATTGTAAATAAATGTTCAGTGAATAAAATTAAAATAAATCTAGATTATTCAAGTAATGTTCAATGAAAACAGAGAATTTGGTACCATTATTTTTATTTTCCCAAATTTTGCTGAATATTATTACTCAAAATGTCCCAAAACGGAAATTCCACGTATTTTCAGTGTGATAAAGAACTTAAAATAATTACCACCATAACGTATCATTTCCAATATACAAGCATGGGTAATAAATGAAACCATAAAAAAAATTCTGAAAACATATATACAATTGTTGAAGCTATATCCAGACGTGAGAAGAACGAATATGCGTTCCACATATGAAAATTCCACAGGGAACCATAAAATATACCAACTGTATTCAAGAATACAATACACGAAATAGAATTCCTAAAGTATTATACGTTACTTGAACATAAAGGTAGGGAATATGTGAATGTTGAAATGACTTTATGTATACTTAAATATGGAAGATTGGTTGATGGCGGTAATTTTATAATTTTTATTTTTTAAAACAATATTGTTTTCTAGTAAGTTTTTTTAAATAACTTAATTAATTTTTCAATCTTTAAAATTTACATACTTTCAATCTATAATCTTAATTTTTATTCTATACTAAAGTTGTCTCAGCTGAATAAAAGATCAAATGCAAGTCTAATCCTTTATATCGAAAAGAAAAGAACGAAAAATAAGATATCCAACAATAAAGTTCTTCGTACGAAAGGCGTAAAGGAGTTTAAAAGCCTCTATTACGTTAATCGCTGAAAAGCGAAACAAAGAAATAGTTTTATCCCTAAACAAGAGCTGTTAACCTTTTGATTACGGGCCAGTAACGGCGACTATTTTTCTATTCATTCGTACCGCAATTTACAAAAAACAATATTTGTGGTATCTCTTGAAATTATTCTAATATGTCTATGGTAGAGATTATTTTTCAGAAAATTTTACAAGCAGAATAAAAATATAGTCGCTGGGGCATACGGTGTCCCAATCCCGAAATCAAAATGTTAAATATCCAAGCCTCTAAAAGAAACTGTCAACGCTTGAGTGGGGTATGCTTTCAAAATGACACAAACTTCACATGATGCAAGGTGGCTTCTTATTCCAACAGTGCGAAATCACTTACTTCAGTATTAGATATTTTCAGGAAGTCAGAAATAGAACAAAATCCATTATTACCTTTGTGCATTTTTAAATGATTTTTCCCTGAAATTGTATGTTTTTACGATTATTATTTCACAAATACAAATATTTTGTATATTTTTCTTACATGTATATATATATTTAAATTTAAAATATTAAAACTTTAATCTACGTAAACCTCACGGACTTTCTACATTTATTGCACTTAGCACAGTTTATTTATAAAGAGCGTCACAACTTCCAGAAAAATACTAAGTCTACAATAGCTCAATACATAGTAAAATTATAAATTCTTATTTATGCCTGTATTCTCAAATATTTATTTAAAAATACTGAAGAAAACACAAATTTCAGCTTGTTACGGGCGATTTTTTTTTTTTTTTTAATAGGTTGGATAAACGTTTTGGTGTTGTAACAGCTGCAACCATAAGATGATAAAATATTTTTACCGTGATTTGAACAGGTTTGTGCTTCACGTGCCTTTTGAATTAACCAGGCTGTGGAATGCATAGAAGTAGTTGATCTTATTAGATGTAAAATAGCCTTTTTTTTTTTTTTTTTTTTTTTTTTGTTAAAACTTAGTCATTTTTAAGCTTGAACCAGGAATAAAAAATTTTGGACGACATTTTGGTTCTAATTACTCTACACAATAGAATGGTTCCATTTTAAACTAAAAAATTTTTAGCAGTGCATGATATCAATTTGAAAGAAAAATGAAAGCATCTACTGTTACATCTATAAATAGGTTTTAGATATAATACAATAATCATCTCTAGAGAAAAAGAGAAGTGGGGATAGATAACATCATTTGCCATGGTTTCCAAAACTATTTTAAAAAAAAAACACCCTTTTTATCAACTTTTTAACCATATCAGTTTTCTAGAAACTTCGAACATGAGAAAACTATTTTTACTATCTCTTTAGCTATAAAAGCTTCCTACAAATTATGACACATGAAAAGGCTGTTTTTATTACCTCTTTAACCATAAAAGCTTCCTAGAAAAACCTATAGCAAAGATAATAACAATGGATTTTTCTCAAGAAAAAACTATTTTTATTATCTTTTTTGTTATAGCAGCTTCCTAGAAACTTGCGACGAAAAGATAAACTATTTTTATTATCTATTTAACTATAAGAGATTTTCAGATACGTATAACGCAGAAAAAAAAAAAAGGATCTTAAGGAATTTTTTTGATCGAGTCAGTATAATTTCATTCTACGTTCTTTTATCCAGATATCTGAGGAAAAGCCGCAGTGCTTTTCGGCTCTCATCTACTTTCAAAGCCATTCTTCTCATTTGTTCTTCTCATGAAGAATTCATCCGAAAGTCCATTTTGTGTCAAAGAGAACAAAATGTGCATTTGTTAATCGAAAATTATATGGATATTCTTTTTTCTCCTAAAATGTGCTCTACTATATTTATTATTCAAAAGAAAGAGGTATGAAAAGAATGCAAAAGAAGAAGAAAGATTAAGAAAATCAATCTCCTTTGTTTGTTTTTTTCCTTGAAAAATTTTCGGTTTAAGGTCTCTAAAGTAGGTAAAGTATTTTGTTTTGTTTTGTTTTGTTTTGTTTTGTTTTGTTTTGTTTTGTTTTGTTTTTGCATATTAACAGTTAACAAAATCTTTATTTCTCTTTCATGAACGACGTTATTTCCTTTATAAAATTTCAAAAATTAAGTTTTCGTGTTATAATTCACTGCATTGCGTACAATAAAAAAATAAAAATAAATCTGTGAAATTAATGGAAAAAAACTGTCAGCCAGCACGCCAGTAAAAAACCGTTTTTTCACGGAAAAAATCTGTAATTTTATAAGGAACTTTCTGTTTTTTAACAGTTAAATACTGTTATATTTATCTGTGAAATTAATGGGGAAAAAACTGTCTGCCAGGACGCCAGTAAAAAATCGTTTTTTCCACGGAAAAAACTAATTTTTTAAGGAACTTTCTGTTTTTTAACAGTTAAATACTGTTATATTTACAGAAATAAACTGCTAGTTTAACAGTTATAAATCGGGATTTAAAAGAGAAAACTTGTAAATTTTACAAACTTTTCTGTTTTTCAACAGTTAAATACTGTTATATTTACAAAAATAATCTGTTATCTTAACAGTTATATATCATGAATTTACGGAGAAAATCTGTACATTTTACAAGAACAACTTGTATTTTTACAGACTTTTTCCGTTTTTTAATACTTAAATCTGTTACATTTACAGAAATAAACCGCTATTTTAACAGAAACATTTTGTGATTTTACAGAGAAAACATGCAAATTTTACGAGAAAAATCTGTATTTTTTACAAACTTTTTCTGTCTTCTAACAGTCAGCTACTGTTATATTTGCAAAAATAAACTGTCGTTTTAACAGACAATATATTGTGATTTTATAGAGAAAATTCGTAAAATATATGAGCAAAATCTGAATTTTTATACTTATAAACTGTAATATTTATATTTGAAATACAACAAACATTTAAAATACAAAAGAAATTAAGCATTTAGATATTTAAAATACAAAAGAAAATTCAACAGAAGCGAGACAGTTTAAAACGAAAAATTATTGCAAATAAAATGCTTTACGTCACACCTTGTTTATTATAAATTTATTTTATCTATTCAACTTTTAGGAAATCTAAAATATCTTAACGACATGTTTTGATCTATCACTGAATTCTTTGATATACTTACTATATATTGTTTTAATTTTTAAACGTGCCTTCTGCATTTCTCCGGCTTTACGTATATTATCTTTTAATATTTTAAAAGGAAATTACAAAAGAAAAAAAATGTAAATTGAAAATGAAAGAGTATACTGAAAATATACTACTATCTTCATCACTTTTTGTTTGTTTGTTTGTCCGTTTTAATTTTAGTTCCTAGTTAAATTATTCATCAGTGATACAAGAAGATAGAGTCTTGCATCGGGTTGGGTAACTCGAATTTACCCGATTGCCATTCGAACCTAACCCGATCAGGTCGGGTCGGGTGAAGCTAATTTTTTTTTCGTTGTTTGTTCATTTTAATTTTAGCTCCTAGTTCATATATTTATCAATGATACAAGAAGATAGAGTCCAGCATCAGGCTGGGCATCTCGAATTTACCCGATTACCATTCGGACCTAACCTGATCAGGTCGGGTCGAGTTCAGCTATTTTTTTTTTTTTTCGTTGCGGGGGACGGGTTTGGATTGAGTTGACTTTAAAGGTCTCGGTTTCGGGTTAGGTTTTGTCTATTTCGGGTTGGGTTCGGTTGACCCGATTAAAAAAAAAGTCCCGAATATTTTCCAATGAAAAACTATATATTTGAATATTAATGAGATATCATATATATGTGTTTATTTTTATACAAAAAGATAAAATTTATATTAGAGATATAATTGTAGCCTATTTTTCCAGTAGTAAAACATGGATTAATTTCCTTCTATTTTGTGTGCGGTTCGGGTTCGAATTGAAGTGTATAAGTTTCAGGTAGGGTTAACGAATTTTTTTGTTGGGCTCGGGTCGTGTTTTGGGTTGCCTTTAAGCAGAAATTTACCCGACCCGTGCAAAACTCTACACGAAGGATAGTTCCAGACGTTAAAAAATAATTATTACAACCCCACTACAAACACATTTAAATATACAAATTTCAAATATTACAAAAATAAATATTTATTGTTAACATATCGTTATGAAACTATTGTATGAAACTATTAGTTAATTAAAGAGTTTTTTAAAAATATATAGTACGCTCTTAACTTCTTTATTATATTTTTTAATTTTTAGTGTATAAAATATTTTGCTGTTGCAGCTTCATGGCTAGTTGGCCTTTTCCTGGCGAGCGGGGTTTGGCGAATGATTAAATCCATTGTTGTTGTAACTCGTATGCAATTGTAACCACATAGAATATTTGGCGATTTAACACCCGTGGCTGGCTAACGAAAAATGGCTTAAAATTAATTTATATTTAAGTTCTAAAAATATTCAAATGTTGTATTGTCATCGGAAACACACCTGTGTATATAATTTTCATAATTCTAGCCTGTCAGAAAGTGAGCGAAAAATCGCTTACAAAAATCCATCCTTGAAAAAACAAGTTGAGATAAATAAAAGGGTAAAATAAAGGTTGATGGAATGTGCTTTTGAAAATTTCGCTTTTCTTGCCAGATTCGATCTCGCCAATTTCTCTATCGCGCCAAGGCCTCTGCAAAAGGAATTATCAATTTTCCTTAATGTTAATACAGGCTAACAAAAATACATGCACTTACTTTGCATCCCTCGCATGACGTAACACCGTAGTGATATCCCGATGCTTTATCCCCGCAAACTTTACAGGGAACGAAAGATTTCCCCGTTGACCCGCTGTTAGAATCCGCTGCTGTGAAATTTGGATCTGAAAAAACAAATCACAAATAAACATTAGACATATGAATATCTTCAGACAATTTTATTATACAGGCTAACTAATTCTCACTATCTTTTCTTTAAATTTAAAATGAAATGTAATATCTATGATATAAAGGTACTTTTCCGTTAGACGAATACCATTTCGCGCCAAGTTCAAATATTGGCGCGAAAGTTTACAAAGTCGCCATTCTCATATAATACGAAAAATATACGCAGATACTAACTTAAGTAACAGAGAGGAATGATAATCCTGAGACATGTGTTTAGTTTAATGAAAAGTATAGCTATTTTATTGAATGCTAAATTTAGAACAAATTCACAAATAATAAAAGTATAAATATCATTACACAGCCGGCTTAACCCTTTTGCATCATTAGCACATGCACAGTAAAAAAAAAAAAAAAAAATCTATTTATTTTACAAAAAAAAAAAAAATGTCATCCAGGACCGCCAGTAAAAAAACTGTTTATTTTGCGGTAATAATCTGCATTTATGGCGAATTTATGGGCAAAATCTGTTAAAATAACAGAAAGTGTAGTAAATACAGATTAAAAACATATTCCATTAAAAATAAATAAATAAATAAATAAAAATAAAAAATACTGGTGTCCTGATTGACTGTTATTTTCTGTAAAAACAACAGATTTTTTTTTTTTTTTACAAGGTTCATGCATTCATTTCAGGAATTTATTTTTTTTATTCAGAAATTCCGAATTCAAACCGGAAATTCCGAAATAAGAATTTTTACTTTATGTAATCACGGAACTCTCATTAAATAAAGAAAAAATTACTATTCAAAATTTTTGATATGAATTCGGAATTTCTGAATAAAAAGAAAATTCCTGAAATGCACGCTAATGATGTAAATGGGTTAAAGTAGATAATTTAATTTAGGATTGCTGAAAGTGATTGTTACTTTTTCTCATGTCAGTGGTGCTGTAAAAATTCAATTAAAATTCAAGATTAATAAGATAAATTTTAATGTTTTAAGATTAATGGGCAGAATAGCTTCAGAAATCGATGGACGTACTCTAGAAATGTGTAAATTAAACAGCAAGCTATTAAAGAAATGTGATGCGAGAAAACAGTTTACCATATTTGTCGGCGAGGCGCAAACCAGCAACTGGTGTTCGTCGAACGAGAAAGTATCGGTATAAATCACAATCTCTAAATTAGTAAATTACTGTGACGTGCACAAGATTTTTATGATGTCATAAGGAACAAAAAATTAAAAATATTTTTAAAAATTCAGCATCGCCGTTGTCAATTGATGAATAACACATGCGAATTATATACATACAACGAATTTTGTCAGATTTCGCTATATTTAAAAAGGAAGAGATAAAATTCGAGACTGTGATATTGAAAAATATCTATGTGAATATAGCTAAAAAATAAAATAAAATAAAATAAAATAAAGCTATGTCTGAAAGTGTGAGAATTTTTTTTTAAAGTTTTTCAATAATATCTAAGCCGAAACTACTTTGAAACTACTTACTTACGCCGACTCTCAAAATGTATAAAATACATTAAATATGAAATTTCATATACTGAAATTAAAATAAAATATTCATAAATATTACCTAAAAATATCAAAATTGTCTTATTTAGATGTGTTACTGGTATTAAGTAAATATATTTGTTACGTATTTTTACACCTCTCGCATTTTGGTAATATCGTAATATTTATGAATTAAGGCTACAGTACTTTTTCTCATCTTAGGTTTTGAAGTAGATCTAATTTAAAGAAATGTTGAAAGTGCATCTCCTTAAGTCCGAACACAAGAACAGTCACTTTTTTATCTTATACCTTATTTAGGAAAATGTGAAAAGAATAGTGTCATGCTTCTCATTAAATATGAATTAAGTAATAATTACTTACAATCGTATTAATCGTCTCACAATATTTAGACTGTTTTTAATTTATCTTCTTTAATTACTGTAAAATTTATTATCGCGTTATCGTAAAATCTTTCGTGAATACAGTCGTGTATATTTTTTTAAAGCCATCAATTAACTTTCAATTACATGCACACCAAAAACTGAAACAAACCTACTTAGTTAAGTCCTCATTTTCACATCAAAGCTGAATTCAACTCTTGCGTAACATGATCAATGAAAAAGAAAACAACAACAAGAAAAGTGAAAGTTAGAGTTATTATCATGTTTTATTTTTTGACGGTTTATTTTTCCTGAAGCTCGTTTTCTAGTTCATGGCGAAACTAGGCGGGCATAACCTGAAAAGAGAGGATTTTTTTTTTCTTCTTCTTCAGTTATTATTTATTTAATCTGTGGATACATTACTGTACAATCCTTTCTCAACAATAATATTTATTTGTTATTTATAATAATAATAATAAAAGCAGATTCAAATATTACCTTGAGATACATTGTTTGAATAGAGAGAAAAACTGGTTTAAGATAAATTATGCAATTTGAGTATGGAAATTTCCAATATGATTAAAATTATTTATTACGAAAACGAACACTAAAGTAAACTAGTCGTTGGGGACCACCGTCATACTTATCCATCATGGATATGCATAATATAAAATAGGAAAAAAAAGATGTGTAAACTACTTATAAAATGAATTGCAATTCGAATAAAATCGTGGCTTGATGACGTCATAAACTTTAAATGCTCTATTACTGAATTGCATGAAAAAAAATCCTTATAGCTCCAAAATTAATAATCATATTAACTAACGGTTTACTGCGTCGGATTAAGCGTCTCATTTCCAATTAAAATATATCTTTGAAATGAAATTTGAATGAAATACAGGGTCATGAAAAATAGAAGAGTGTGGAAAATAGGATTACAGATATCTCAGCAACTCATTATTCGATCGACTTCATTCTTTATGCAAAATTTATGTTTTTTTATTGTCTTTTATATTCACTCCTTAAATTAAACAATTTCGAAAATTTTTATATACTTTTTATCAGAACGAATATTTTGAGAGTCCGAAAAAAATAGTTGCGGGTAATCGAAGTTACTGAAATTCAATAAGCTTCTTTCCATTATTACATACTAAGTACACACCAAATTTTAAGTCTCTATCTCAATTTGTTCAGGAGCTAGAGCGTTTACAGACACACACACACAGACGGACGGACGGCAAATTTTTTTTTTTTTCTAAAAATATGTTTTTCGGAATCTCCAGTGTCTGAAACGTGTAAATCCGTCAAAAAATTTTTTTTTCCGATTTTCAAAATGATTACAATATTTACCCTATATCCCTATGATGGGTAAGTAATAATGATTATTATAGAAAATATCATGGTATTACTCTATGTTTATACCAACTTAGAGAGACTTGCCATTTAAACACTGTCTAGAAAATTTACCATTTAAACCATTTTACTATGCGATTTTATGAGGTAGAATAATGAACAATAAAATTTGCAAGCCATTTTACTATGATTGTTTTTGGATCAGAAAAAAGTAAACATTAAACACAGCAAGTACTTTTGCTATGATGATTTTATGAAATAGAACAGGGAATATTAAAATTTGCAGATTATTTTTCTTCGATGGTTTCTTGAAAAAGAAAGAGAAAAATTAAAATTATAGGCCATTTTATTGTGATGATTTTATAAATCAGAATTAAAAAAAACATTAAAATTTGTAGGCCATTTTACTGTGATGATTTTCTGAAACAGAAAAATAATCATTAAAATTTGTAGGCCATTTTACTGTGAGAATTTTGTAAAAAGAAAAGAAAACATTAAATTTTGTAGCCCATTTTACCGCGATGCTTTTATGAAACATAAAAATAGACATTAAAATTTGTAGGCCATTTTACTGTGATGATTTGATAAAATAGAAAAATAAACATTAAAATTTGTAGGCCATTTTACTGTGATGATTTTATGAAACAGAAAAATAATCAATAAAACTTGTAGGCGATTTTACTGTGATGATTTTATAAGATAGAAAAATAAACATTAAAATTTATATGCCATTTTACTATAATGATCTTATGAAGCAGAAAACTGAAAATAAAAAATTCAGACCATTTTAGTGAGATGATTTTGTAAAAAAATAAAATTAATTGTAAATCTGTAGGTTATTTTCCACGATGAATGAATCTAATGAAGCAGATCTGGATAATCTTATGAAGCAGATATATAAACATTAAAATTTGAAGGCCATTTTGCAATGATGGTTTTATGGAACCAGAAAAAAATGAATAGTAAAATTTAATGGGCATTTTATTAAGGCATAACTTTAAAAAAAAAAAAAACCTAGAATTTCTCTACTTTTTTGCGATTTTTTAGCTTAATTATACAATAATAATAACGGAGTTTTTTGCAAATGAAGGAGCAAATCTTGACGTTTTAAAAACAATTTTTTATTTGGAAATTAGTTGAAAAATGGCCCTCTGGCGGCCCTTGATACTGGGGTTTGCAAAAAGTAAAGCGTTCCGCTGTACCAGATGAATCTCGGAAAATGCTTATCTCTAACATTTAAAAAAAAAAAAAAAAAAAGAAAAAGAAAAAAACCTTAAAATTTACGATATTTTCTAGTCTTTCTCGGATGGGTTTATCAATTTTTCGATCCTGAAGAAAATGGCAGCCGTTCAAATTTTAAGTTGTCGATTTAAACAAACATAGATAACAGTGACAATTTTCAACTCACATAAAATCATCGGTACTACTCTATTATCCCGTCGACCACTTTTCATAACAAAAAACTATCGCCAAACTGTAACACCAAATAAACGGGAGAACATTGCCATTGGAATATCAAAATAAATAAATAAATTAAATATCAGAATTTAAGGACACAATTTTTATTTTAATTAATGAAATAACTAATAAATCAGTAAAACATACTGAAAAATACACGCAAATGTCGAATTAAAAACCACTTGATGACATTGGCGTTTAATTTTACAGTTTGGCGATAGTTTTTTGTTATGAAAAGTGGTCGACGGGATAATAGAGTAGTACCAAATCATCTATATAATATATATATATATATATATATTACCAGGCCCCTATAATGGACCCTCCTGTACTTCCTGTTTCTCAATTCTTTTGTTTCTACCTGCGCGCTGCACACAATACGCTAAAAATGAGCCTGTTCACTGCAACACCAAAAATCGGAAAACTTTTGAACCAATACGAATTTCGAGAAAAACTGCTTTACCACAAAGTTTTTGAGAGTTTAAGGAGTGAAAATATGCAATAATAATAATAATAATAATAATAATAATAATAATAATAATAATAATAGGATTTTTTCATTAAAAGAAAAAAAGTTATAACATGCTTTAAGATTATTTTATGAAGCAGATTGACGAGCACTTAAAATTTGCAGACTCTCTTACAATAAAGATTTGAAGAAGCAAATTATCAGTCACTTAAGAGGCTACATCACTCATAGGCGAAAACACCCGTTTACTAATGTTAATCCTATGGTGGAAATAACTTACGATATCTCGTTCGCATTTCAATTTTTTTAAATGATTTTTTGTTGTTGTTGTTTGCATTGGATACAATGCAAACGCCCAGGTCAATCTATATGCACGCTCCTTTGTACTTTTTCGATTTTGGTTGCAGTTATTTTTATTGGGGATACTTTTACTTTCGAAACCGGTTCCGAAAGTGAAAGTATCTTAATAAAAAAAACTTGTTATCAAAATCGAAAAAGTACAAAGAAGTGTGCATAGAGATTGACCTCAGCTATCCAATGCAAAAAAAAAAAAAAAAAAAATCATTTAAAAATACTGAAATGTGAACGAGGTATCGTAAATTATTTCCTCCATAGGATTAACATTAGCGGACGGGTGTTTTCACCTGTGTGAAGTAGCCTCTTAAACTTCGAAATTGGAAGGAGAAGACAAGGAGGCCTTATCGTGACAATTGCGTTTTTTAAATGAAAATTTTAAAAACTGCACTGAAGTGCTTAAAAGATTTAGACATCTAGATAAAAATGCGAATAAAACATACACAATGTTTAGAAAAATATCTTATCAAATTTTAAAAAGTAAAAGACTTATCAAAGAATATTAATATGAAAACAATACATTAAAATGCAGAGAGTGATAAGTTGTAATTGAAAATATGCACAAAAAATTATCTTTCACGTCACAGAAGTAAAAATTTCTACTGACTAATAAGCGGCGTCTACTATCAAAATTCAGAGTTTTTAGACATATAATTTGGGGAGAATTACTTGGACTTCTCTAAAGCATTTAAAAAATTAGAACAAATATTTTTCAAAATACCTCCTGAAAGATATGATATGAAGATGCTAGACCGGGAGGCGGCAGCACAGACAATCACCTCATCGAGATCACGGCTGAAATTCCAGAATGAGTTAAAACTCGATTCGCATATTAAAACGCAATCGGTCTGCCAAGTCATATCTTGGTGGAAAACACCTTAAAACACGATTTTAGCGGTTGACTCGTAGGTTTACCATTGTACTTTCCTGCACCCAAAGGTATAAAAACATGGAGGACTGGGAGCAGGAACACACAATGGTAAACCTACGATCCAACCGCTAAAATCGGATTTTTGGGTCTTTTCCACCAAGATATGACTTGGCAGACCGATTGCGTTTTAATATGCGAATCGAGTTTTAATTAATTCTGGAATTTCAGCTGTGAACTCGATGAGGTGATTGTCTGTGCTGCCGCCTCCCGGTCTATGCGATATTACACTGCAATATCACTCTTAAATAATTACGCAGAAGGTTTCATTTTCAAAAGCAAATCTTCACATATTTCCTTTTTTTTCCCTTTCACTTCTTGCAGCATAATTACCAAAGTAAATAAATCCTTATATTCATCTCCCCAACGCCTAATATAAATGTTCAAGCAACCTTTTTTATCAAGAACATTTTATTTATTTAAATCCTACTGGCTTAGTCATTTCGTAGATTAAATTTCACCAGAAGTATTCTAGATTAGAAGGAATACAATGAAAGTAACACAATACAGCCGCCTATCAATTAATACAGTGAAAAGCCAAGCAAGAAATTGCTTTTAATGTTTGTAAATATATATCAACAATGAATATCGCAACCTTATATCGAAAATGAATATTTTATTTGCAAGTTACACAGGGGTATTTTATTTCGGGAGTGGCTACAACATTTGGGGTTGCCTCATATATTCTTTTCGCCAAGCGTAGCATGGCACTTAATTTTATTTGTATTAAAATAGTATATACCGTGTTATGAATTCGGATTAAAATTAAGAAAAGAACCTGGAAATGTTAAAATTAAATAGCTAAAGAATTTAGAAGAGGAGGGGGGGGGGTTGTTTTTCATATTTTTAAAAAACTTATACAATTTAGAATTGAATAAAACAAACAGCATGAAAATATTCCAGTTAGAACCAGGTGAATTTGACATTGATATGTGTACTTTAATGCGTATTTAAATTAATTTTTAAATGTTGATTTCGCTTTTCGGAAAACTTTGTCTTTGGTACTTGCGCACATTAAAAAAAAAGAGTTTGAAGAGAGATTATTTATTTATTTATTTATTATTTTATTTTTATTTATTATTATTATTATTATTATTATTATTATTATTATTATTATTTTTTGCACAGACATGTACAAAATGACCATATATACAATCTACATTTACTCATTTACAATTAACCCCTTGGGGACGAGCGGCACGTATACGTGACGCAAAAGATACCCAGAATCCTCGATTATTCCCACCAGTAACTTTTTATTGTAAGCTTTGCCTTATTTAATGACAACATTTCTGCGATTCAATTAGGCGAAAATTTCTGTTTTGAGAAACCGGTGGTAAAAGATTAAAAATTCTGTAACGGACGCTCATCGCGAAGGGGTTAAACAACGCGAATCTTATTTGTTGCGATTAGAGTGTGCTTTTTAACGTAACATTTTAAAAAGCACATTCTAATCGCAACAAATAAAATTCAATAATAAATTCAAAATTGCCTTAACCTAACGTGTCCAAACGTCTTTGAAATTCGAGGATGTCTACGAATTTGGTTACTGCAGTTTCCGCAGTTCTCGCAGGTTTTAATTTAAAATGCTTGTTACATTTTAAGTAAATGATAAATTCATGGAACAAGAAAAAAATATAAAGCTTAAAGAGTTATACATTTGAAAGTTATGAAAGATTTAAGAAAGTCCCGGTATAAAGCCATTATAAAATTTAGTCAACCTACGTTAATCATAAGAAATTTCCATCAGAACAGTAATTTATTTAACAGAGCTTAAAGTTTCGTTTTAGTAAACGAAACTTAAAACTAACTTAACGTTAAAACTTAACGTTCACTTAAAATTCTGTCTTATGATTTTTTTTTTAACTATTTAGTTTGTTTGCCTGTTTGTTTGTTTGAGAAATAAAAAAAGGGAATTTTCATCGTATAATACCATTATTCGCGAATAACCTGCGCTAAGCTGCAGATCATTTCGAGCATTTTATTTTGGAGGGTGATCACAAATATTTTTCCTTCATTTTGTTTTTTTCAATTTCTTTGTGATTGGTTCCCTAATAGTCCTCGTGATCAAATATTTGCTAAAAAATATGAAATCAGATGTTTTCTTTATATTTCCAAAGTTCAAGAAGAAATCGTCAAGTATTTCTCTAGATATTCGACAAAATGTGTAAAATCGTAAATACCCGGTGAATTATGACAATACAGTGTATTTTCCTAAGTGACCTCAACACAGCCCAAATTTATTAGGCAAAATTACCTCTAATCTATACCGCAATTCGTTGATCATTTATGAATAACGACGAAAATCTTTTCCAAAAATTGAAAAATATCAAACTTTTGTTTTAGAAGTAAATGAGGGCATATTGATAAGTGGATCACCATTTGTGAATAGCCTTAAACATAATAAGTCTTCATGAGAACACGTATTTAGAGCTTAAAGCTTTTATTTCAGTCAGTCTAATTACACTTAAAACTCTGCCTTATGATTTTCTTTTTCAAATTACCTCAATATATTCCCAGTCTATCGAGTAAATACCACAACTCGATGGTCATTAATCAGTAACGCAAAAAAAAATCTTAAAACTCTTTTTATTTGTTTGTTTTAGAAGTCAGGGAGGAGATTTTTATCAGTATATCATTATTCTCAAATAACCTTTATGAAAAAAAAAAATCTATCACAACATTTGCCATATCAAAACTTAACTTCAAGCTCTTCAAGATTTCAGTTTGGTCAGTCTAACCTAGTTAAGCCTTCTTGCTTTAAGCTATTTCCCTAAAACATCTCAACGCAGCTCTAATCTATTAGGCAAAGTCTACAATCAATAACGCAAAAAATCCTCTTCAAAAACTCAAAAACTTTCTAACTTTTGTTTTAGAAGTAAGGGAGGGGGATTCTATCATCACTGACGGATTGCATTGCATCACGTGCCAGTATAGAAATGGCCTACTGACCAAGATACTGGACAAGTGATAGCCTCGGGTTGGTAATTGATTGACCAGGGGTTGCGATTTTTCTCGGTCAAACATTATAGTGATTTTAAGAAAATGATTTTCCTCTAGTTAAATGAAAATCAAGAACAGGAAAAGAAAAAATATAAATTAGTTGACCTGAAGGTAGATTTCATTTACAGTATTTGCCTATGCGAGAAAAATGGAAACGGATTGTAACTTGACATATGTGTGATTTTATGTGTGTGATTATGATAAAAATCAATTACGTTTAACAAAAAGAAAACATTAGTATTATAAAGAGAGTGATGTTGAAAAGATTATTTATGTGCATAGTAAATTGCACTTACACTTTTTACTTGTGAGAGGAAAACGAAAACAAAGTAATGGATTGTTATGTGTGTGATTTTATGTGATTTTAAAATTCAATTACGTTCAGCGAAATGAAAACATTATTATTATTATTATTATTATAAAGGAAATGATGATGAAAAGATTAAATATTTATAGATTAAAATGTTTTATAATTATAATATAGTCTCTTAATAAATTATGTTAGGAAGAACTAAGTACTTAAAGAAACTGGAATATAGTCCTTCGAATTGCAGCGATAGGAATCTAATGTGTAAATAAATTAAAATAAAATAAAATAGAGAACTACGAATGTTGAAGCAAAGTAAAAAATAAAAGAGAAATCAAAATTATTTTTTATCCAAAACCTTATACCTAATACTAAATTGGAACTGTCAGCGTAGCAGAGAATTGTAACCATTATACCATTACGATATGGTAACCAATTTCAAAAATTGTAATTTTTAGTTGAACGATTGTAACAACGCGCAATAATGTATATAAATTTATTGCTGTCGCTCTGTATTAAGAATTTAATATTTCACTTTACACAATCGGTATTTTCGAAGAATGAAGATGTTAATTTGCCTCAAAGACATACACTGTTAAAAAAATTGAATCTATTTTTCGTGCTGCAGTAGCTGCGATCGTAAGATAGCGATACCTCGTTCCGACATTTGGATCTAGGGTTCAACCGGAGCTCGAAGTGTGGGAACGAAGTTTAATCATCTTATGGTTGCAGCTTACTCTAGCACCAAAAAGTGGTTTATCCCATCAGTGTACCATATTTATTGGCACGTAATGTGCATTTTTTTTTTTTTTAATTGTAGGTCTAAAATTGGGGTGTGAATTAGTATTTTTGGAGAATGATGTTAATTTGCCTCAAACACGTACACTGTTAAAAATTTTGTGATGGGTTGAATCTATTTTTCGTGCTGCAGTAACTGCAATCATAAGATAGCGAAACCTCGTTCCGACATTTGGATCTATGGTTCAACCAGAGCTCCAAGGGTTGGAACGAGGTTTAATCATCTTATGGTTGCAGCTACTCTAACACCAAAAAGTGGTTCATCCCACCACAAAATGTTTAACAGTGTACCATATTTACTGGTGCGTAATGTGCATTTTTTTTCTAAAATTGTAGGTCTAAAAGTTGGGATGTGGTCTAAAAATTGTGTGTATTATACACGGAATATTTTCGGGAACTATATGAAGTCACACATGCATTCACTAAGTCACTGTCACGTCACTAAATCACGTAGTTATTGACTTAAAGTTGTACAAACGTAGAAGTAGAAAGTTAAATAAGTTAAATAATTGCGCATTTACTTGCTTTCGCTTTTGCATTATGAGTAAATGTAAGGTAATTGCTTACTTCTGCGCTTACTGCACAAATGAGCAGGGGAAAAAAAAAGAAACAAACTCAAAACTTATCAAATATAAATACATCCTACATCTTTATTAGATTAGTAATGAATAATTAAAATAGTTAGAAGAGAAACAAAGCTTTACGCACACTTTCAAAATTTACTACATTCAGTTCACAATTTATCAAAGGCACATCAGTCATCATCGATACTGCAATTGTTGCTGAAATTGACACTGACATAGTCTAATATCTTCATATATCGTATCATCTTCACTACCATCATATTTTATGATAAAGTACAATCACTTTAAAACTACGAATAATCAATTCTTATAGAGACTCAGTTCCAAGCTTCGAGTACCCATCTGTTGTATTTTGTTTATTTACCGAATTTCCTGCCGTTAAAAATGTATGGTGCGCGTTATACAGGACAGTACATTAACACTAGTAAATACGGTAATTAAAATTTGCAGCAAAGCACTGAGATTGCTTCATGAAAACACTTTCGTGAAAATTAAAGAATGAACAGATAGAGAAATCATCATAAAACTGATGCCAAACTATATAAAACGTACCCATTCAAAAAATATATAAATTTGTGCAATTATTACAAGTTATGCACGCATTATCCACTTTATATGTATACATAGTATACACATATAGTGTGTCAATAAAGTTTTCGCACCATTCTCCTTTATTATTAAATCGCTGCTATAAAATATAATTATAACATATGATTCTACTATTATACTTTTTTGGAAGGCTGAATATTATAAAATATATTTATTACTCTATAAAAAATATGAAATACCGTATTAAATGTAAAATATAAATATAATACTAGTATTAAAGCATCAAATATTTTTTAACACAATTGCGGCGAACGAACATGTGTCATGAAAAAGTTGCAGATAACATTTAGCACAACTAAATCATTATATTATGATAAACTACATAAAAAGCTGAATGATTTTTTTTCAATAAAAATATTTGTATTAAAGTTATTTATAAATTACTTTTAATTAAACATAAAAGCAATATCAATTTCGTTGCTAATAAAATATTGGAATAATACTGTAGAAAATACAAAATTACAAGTTTTTCAAAACAATATTACAATTTCTATTATAAAATTACTGCACAATAGCAGATGGATAACTTTTAAAATACCAATTAATTATTTTAAATGGTAGTTTAACACTTATGTACATTTTAAATATTATTTATAATTTTTAAACTAAAAAATAATTATACTTTTTTTTTTTTTTTTTTGCCATATTGGACCCGTTTATTTCCATATGCAGATGACAAATTAAGAGATTGGTGTAACAAATTTGTAAAATTTATATTCAGATTTATTACTGCATAAGATAAATAAATATGTAAGGTATTTCATTATCCAGTTTTTATATCAATATATTGCATAGTTATTATTTTAGGAAGCGTAAACTAGATAATGTTAAAATATTGGCCAACACTCAAAGGGTTAAAATATTAAAATATTTAGTAAGCCATTAAAACATTCCATTAAAATTTCATTTTATAATATTGTAACATTTGATAAATACTTTCTATTTATGTAATAATTTCTATTTATGTAATACTTTCTAATTTGTATTTTCTATTTATTTCTCTCACTCTCTCTCTCTTTCTCTTTTAGTTAAACTATTCAAAAGTTTCATTTCACAATAATGTAAAACTTATATAAAGTTTCAATAGTTTTAATTTTAACAGTAGAACAATGTTTATCATAAAACTTCTACACATTGATTGAAACCTTAAATGTCATCACATAAATATTTATTTCCATTACACATATTTCTTCCTTATAAAGAATCAAATTCAACTAAAATATGTATTTTTTTCTCTTTGTTCTTGTTTTCTTTATTATTACTAACTTTAACGGACTAAAAGATACACATATTCATGCGTTATAAATACATAAATAAATGCAAAAATGTAATACATATTTCAAATATGTTATTATATTTTACCTTCTTTCTTTACCTTTAACAAAATAAAACAGGTAATTCCGTGCTCAAGTTGCAAAATTATGCAAACACATGAGGGTGTGTCGTATTACTTGATCATGTTTCCAGCAGGTGTTACAAAATTGAAAGAATAACAAAAAATGCCATGTTCTAATTAAATATATTAATTCTTTATAAAAATTCACTTTAAAATGTGTTACAAAAAGAATGTCAATAGATATGCTTACAAAATTAAATATTAATGAATTTTCAGTATTTTTTTTTAATCTAACAAATATTTTGTATAATTTTGAAATAGTTTGTTAAGGTTGTTTTCAAATCCAAACGGGCTACTTTCTGACACATTTTTTAATTAACTTTTGTTCGCAAACGTATCAAATTGGCAGCTGCAATTATTAAGAAACTATGTAAACAAACTGCTTTTTCCGCTTTTTTTATTTATTTATTTATTATTATTATATTTTTTTTGTAAAAGCAGAAGATTTTTGAGAAAATGCTCTCAAAGTTGGCGTTTTGAAACAGATTTCCGGAGGCGACAGCGCATGAAAGGAAAAACTACCGCTCTGAGACAGTAAGCACTTATAACTGAGCATGTAATTCACTTATCGGAAAATGAAAGAAAACTGTTCGATTACAAATTACTTCAATAATTATGCCTGCAAGTATCATGCTTTTTTGTTCAAAAATGAGATGTACCAGAAAGTTTCGCGTTGTTGAGCAATATTTCTTTTAGAACTGCCTAAGATGAAATATTTAAAATTTGTTATTCGGAATTGAATATTCTGTACCTTTGTTGTTGTTGTAGTTGTTTTTCATCATTCATTGTTCTAAGTTAATAAATAAAACAACGTGTTATTTTTTTTTTAGTCTAAAACATAGAAAATTATTTTTACACTTAACTAATTAAACGGAAAAAAAGGGCTAAACTAAATTAGCAGTCTTTATTTTAGATAAGATCACAAAGCCAATGTGTTTTTAAATAAAAATAAATCTATGAAAGTCGATGCAAACATACCAAAATTATTCCATGAAACACTTGCTAAAAAATACATAGATCTAACAAAAACACTGCTCACGTTTTAAGTCAGTTAAAAATAGTAAAAGAAAATTAAGTTCTTAAATTGTCTTCCTCTATTCATTTATTATTTTTTAATTATGCGTTTATATATAAAAGTTATTGCTTATTTATCTAAAAAAAAACAACTACTGCAAAATCAATTTATAAAGTGAACAGTCATTTGGAACTTTCTTTTACGGCAATGTTTCTTCCCAGCTTGAAAACATTAAAGGCAGGAAAGCATACACTGAGGGTTTTGCTACGTTCGTACGTTGTTCGCTCGTCGCGCATTACTTGATTTTAAATGCTCTTTGAAAACATTCCATTATTACTTCGTGAGGACAATAAATTATTATTTATTATTATTATTAATAATATTATTATTTATTATTATTATTAATAATATTACTATTATTTATTATTATTATTATTATTAATATTATTTATTATTATTATTATTACATTTGAAAATACAAATACATAAAACTAAACAAATACAAATAACAAATACAAAAATACAAATGCAAAAACTTGCCAGGAATTACAAATACAAACTTTTTGTAATTGCTGGTAAAATAAAATTCGAATTACATTGTTTTAAAATCATAATTTGTTATTTCAGAATTGGCTAAAATGGAATTTTTAATTCAAAACAACATTTTAATAATTTTATTTAAAAAAAAAAAAAAAGTTTCCGTTGCTAAAAGTTTTGTTATTTATTAATTAATATTAATTTTAATAATTGATCTAAGAGGGGATATTTTATTAATCAATTATTTGTTAGCTATAGAACATAAAAAACTTTCTTCGATAGTTTCAGTTATAAGGAAGTTACTTCAAGACCTTGCTAATGCATAATACATAGTTGCTGAGTCTATCGATTTTTGAATACCACTTACTTTAAGTAAAAATATTGGATTTATGTAATCGTAAAATTCTGCAATTAAATAAACCGAATATTTCTATTGAGAAATAGTAGCATTTAAGATACGGAAGACTTGGTATCATAGTTTAAAAGCTATATTTTAATCCTAATCCTAATAATATTATAAATCTGATTGTGCGCAAATGTTAGGCTGAAGCCAGCGTCAAAATGGAGCCTTTAATGCTCCTGTTTCTTTGCATACAGATTGATTATAACCCTCATTTGAACATAGGCTGGTTTTTGTTTATTTTATTCAAATATTTTTCTTAATAATTCAAAATTTCGTTTTTTCATAGAGAGTAAATGGACATTTTTCTTCGTATAATATTTTAACATGGTTAAATTTACTTTACCGTTGCTAATACTTTATCGTTGCCAAAACTAATTCAAATCCCGGAATAATAATTTTTAGTCAACAATTTAGTTTCAATTGAAAAATGTTCACGTGAAAAATAAAAATGAAATAAAAAAATTAAAAAATTAAAAAGAAGATTAAATAATATTATTAGAAATAAAACGTACTTTTTTTAGTTTTTGATAATAATACAAGGTTTCAATATGAGTAACCATAGGAAACAGGCGAATATGACGCCATACATCAAAAATAAAGCGAATATCTTTGATTGGTGAAATAAAATGATCTTGGGTTTTTTTTCTTCGCTTTTTTCTTTTGTATGGTAATAATTCTTGGCGTTTTATCGTCTGCGCAGGGTTAATATAACTATACCGTATTTTTTATTTAAATTTTAAAAAAGTAAAAAGAAGTTTCAAAAGAAAATGGTCAGCAAATGTCAATAATATGCTCCGCAAAATTATCCATATCGAAAATGATATCATGGATAGCGAGAAATAGTGATTTTCATTCTTAAAACTAAAAGAAATAACTCGATTACCTAAAAAAAAGTGACGAATGTCAATAGTTCCATTTTTGTTGATAAAAACTAAAGATTTAATATTATTTCGTTAAAGCAACATAATTTCCCTTATGCCAGTACTGAAATTAATTGCCTGGAAAAGAAAACTAACAAGAATTATGTTATTTAAAAGGGATTTCTCTGCGGGAAAAAGAGGCGTCATATTTGAAATAAAACGGGAATTTTCCAATGTGTTTTAAAATGAGTGTGAATCAATTCCTTACATTAATAATACAAGGATCAGTAAGTATAGAAAGTAGATGAGTTTCACGCCATATTTATAACGAAAAATTTAAATGTTTTTTTATCTATACTGATTATTAAGCATGAATATCCATTATATACAGATGAGAATTTTCTGCTAAAAATCGCATCATAATTTTAAGAAAATGAAAATGAACACGAATCTATGTTTGTATTTCGCAACTACTCCTCACTGTAAAAAATTGCTGCAGTAAAATTACTGCAGCAGAGATTCCAGGCAATGTCCATAAGAAAACCGGTTTTGTGACTAGATAAACGAGCTTTGTTATTAGATAAACGGTTTTTGCCCGTAAAAACATGAAATTTACTGAAATGGGCCGTTTACCTTGAAAAGGGGGCATTTCCCGTAAAATTACGGCAGCAATTCACGGAGAATGCCCGTGAATTTACAATTTTCATTTACAGTGCCAGAATATCGAACGCAACGTGATTTACTTTATACCGGTTATCATTGATCCGAGGATGTTACACAAACTGTCAGAATTTAAAAAATTAAATTGGATGCCAAGATTTTTTTTTTCTTTTTTGTTAATTTTAACGAAGTTTCTCTAAAAACGGAAAGTAAATTACTCCATATTTGTGTATAAAAAAAGGAGAAATAAAATAGATCTGTATATTTTTTACACCATTTTCTCATTAAAACTGAAAAACAGAATTTATTTTCACTTTGAACAGATGGTGAAAAAAAAATCTTAATTTCAGTAAATTATCCGAAAAATAAAAACATATTTTCACATATTCAAACTTCATGAATCAATTTATTCTGGAGAACAAAAATTGCCTGTCAACATACTGTCATTTAGAAAATAAGATTTGTTTCAGCTATACATTAAACCAAGGAGGCAGAACTGAATTTAAAGAAAAAGCATGTACTACTTCCAATTAATGTTTTTTTGAAGGATGGCTGTTAAAACGTTTCATAAAGGCGTTAAAAGTAAAATTGTTTATCAGATAAAATTGACATTTGTTTTTACCCAATTCGTCTATTTCCACGATTTTATTTGGCCCTCCTTTTTGCATTGGTTGCAATTTCATTTTCGCGATTATTTGGCACAAAATTTCACTTTTTAAAGACTGAGTTATGTCAAGGTCCCTATAACAAAAAAATACCGTATTGTCGCCTATGAAATGTGATAAATAGTTAGTTAATTTTAACGTTTTTAATTATCGGGAGTGAAATATTTTCTTAATTAATGTATTTATTCTTCTTTTAATGTTGCGTGAACGAAGTCACGGGTAACAGCTAGTTTTTAATAATTTCTTAAAAGAAAAAAGAAACAAAATAATAATAAGTAATTTCATAACCCAAGATCATTTTATTTCAACATCAAAGCATATCTGTTTTATTTTTGATATTTATGACGTCATAATCGCCTGCTTTCCGTATTTATACTTGTATTCATGCATCTTGCATTATTATCAAATGCTTGAAAATGTATATTTTATTTCTAATAATGCTATTTCCTCTTCTTTTTAATTCTTAAACTTTTTTATTTCATTTTCATTTTTCACATGGAAAATTTTCTAAATTTCATAATTTGAAAATAATTTGTTGAGTAAAAATTATTATTCCGAGTTTTGGTTTAGTATTGGCAACTATACAGTATTAGCAACGATAAAGTAACATTTAGTAAGATAAAATATCGCAATCCGCTAAGGCTATGAACACTGATAAAGGTGTTTTATGGTGGAATTTTAAATTTATATGCATCACATTATTATTCTTTTACATTCATTAGTTACATTCATTATTATTCATTTCGTATGTATTTATATTAAAAGGATTTAAAAAAAATTGTATTAAAAATGTCAACTTTTTCTAAAATTATACACTAATATATAAATCAAATATATAAGTATCTTGTACTCTTTTGTTTTCTGTCCTAAAAATAAGTAAAACAGCTTTAAAAACAACACACTCTTTTATAAGCATTCAAAGCTTATCTTGAAAATCACGCCTAATTTCATAACTGCAATTTATGATTTTTCCATCAAATTTCCACTGCATTACATTAATTTGGCGTGGGCAACGAATCCGTTTATGGAAAATGCACAACTTTTTTTACGCTTGGTATAAAGCGTAAACTAGTGAATTTATTAAAAATTATATATAATGTTTGTTATTTTTTAAGCCATGGTAACAGGAAAGAAAACAAAAGCATCATTTAAACTATCTATTGGGGATTTGTAAATTGTTTTCTCAATGTATAACCATACTTTAATTAATATTAAACTGTTAATTAATATACAGGGTGTCCCAAAAAGGAGTACCTATTTTTAAAAATGAATAATTAAAAAACGAATAGAGTTATTTAAAAAATTCTTGCAGAAAACGGATGTGTGAAGTCTGGAATTTTGTTTATAACACTTTATTATGATAGTTCAAAATCTGACCGACAGATGGCGCTACAGCACCGAAAATTACCTGAAATTAACCGGCAAGGGTACGAATTGGCCACCTTACTCACCAGATTTAAATCCGTGTGATTTTTTTCTTTGGGGCCATCTGAAGGATGTAGTTTACTGCCAAAATTCCACTTCGCTAGCTGAGCTCCAGCGATTAACCGCTCAAGAGTGTACAGCCATTTCCGTACAGACGTTGCAGAAGGTGTGTGCTAATTTCATTCTAAGACTCCGACATGTTATTGTGATGAATGGAGGACATATTGAAAATATTGTCATTTAATTTTCAACTATTGCTGATGAATGCGGTAGCTACAGCGCCATCTGTCGGTAAGAATTTGAACTAACATAATAAAATACTCTAAATAAAATTCCAGACTTCACATATCCGTTTCATGCAAGAATTCTTTTAATAACTCTATTCGTTTGTTTCTTATCCATTTTTAAAAATGGGTACTCCTTTTTGGGACACCCTGTAAGTGTGTGTTTTGAATTATTATTATACTCTTAATTGTATATTTTATTTAATTTCCCACTCTTTAGTGTTTAAAATACTGCTTTGTTGCAGTTTCACAGCAAGTTGGCCTTTTTTGACGAATGTAATTTGGCGCATAATTAAATCCATTGTTGTTGTAACTCGTATACAACTGTAACCATAAAGAATATTTGTGGCGGGCTAACAGAAAAATGTCTTAAGATTAAGTTATTATTTTCTTAAATATGATATTTAAATAAATTATAAACGTATTAATATGTATTAACATACGGAGTGTTGCCCAATTCGACCGTCAAATCCAGAGGAGTGATAGTAGTCATCAAGAGGATGAAAAATTGCCATAGAACATGGGGTCGCAAATCACGTTTAGTGGGAGAAAATCGCAAAAATAATTATGATGAGTGTGGCGTCGAGTGGAACAAAAAAGGGCCAATAATAAATAGAAAAAAAAATAATTTGACGTAAAGCAGGATTAGAATGCATTAAAATTCCACGTCAGAAAGGAGACGACGGGATATTTTTACAGGAATTTTTCGAATTGAATTGTTCGAAGGTAATTGGACAGCCGACACCGACGGACGAAGGATTGCCGGGCGCGTTCAAACATGCCCGATGTGCTGGCAATGTCTGCTGAAGCAACGACGATCTGAGCTGTCAGATCCTTCAGCGTATCCACAGACGTCTGATAAACAACCGATATGAAGTGGCACCAGAAGAAGAAATCCAAGGGATTGAGGTCCGGGGAGCGTGGAGGCCAAGCTATTGCGACCTCATGTTCTATGATAATTTTTCATCCTCTTGATGCCTACTATCACCCATCTGAATTTGTCGATTGAATTCGGCAACACCCTGTAAATATATATATATATATATATATTGATATCAAGGATATGTTCAGGATTGTCAATTTATTATACAAAGAATACAAGGATTCCATAAAATTAAAAAATAACATTTCTTTAAATTACTTTAAAACTTTAACTAGATTTATTCTACATCATAATTATATTGTTTTTAATGAGAATATATATATTCAATGCTGTGGATTACCACAGGGTGGTATTGTTTCTTCAATTCTTGCAGAATTATATTTATATTATTATGAACGTAATTCACATATTGCTAATTGTAAAATGTACCGTTATATAGATGATATAATTGTCTTCTATTTTAATAATAATTCAAATTATTTACTACCAATAAAATATCATAAAAATTTAAATTATAGTTTCAACCTTATGGTAAATAATGAAATTAATTTTCTTGATCTTAAGATAATTCTTAAAGATAATAAAATTTTGTTTGACATTTATGACAAAAGAAATGATTTTACATTTAAAGTTAACTTATTTACTAATTATAAGTCTTGTATACATAAATCAGTATTTGTAAATATTTTACTAAATTTTGCACATAGAATAAACAATCTTTGTTCTAATAATTTTAAAACTCAAAATTTAAAACTTATTCTTCAACATGCAGTAGAATATGGCTATCCCTTTTATTTAGTTAAGTCAATTTTACGAATATAAATTTTGCTTTCATTGGGGTTTATATGTTTGCACATTCTATCTGTTAAAACACTTACATTTTGATTACTGATATATTTGGCTAAAGAATGAATTCCTTTATGTGAGAGCTGAGTGGGAATATTTTGGTTAAATATCTTTTATTAATTAAAAAATTTAAATAGTAAATTCAAATTTTTTTTTCTTTTCTAGGGAGAGAACTTTAAATATAATATTGTTTCAATAAGTGCGTTGCCATATTGGAGATTTAATGTTTTTTTTTTTCCCTTGCCAGGTAGAGAACATTTAACAATTTAGTTAAATGCTTTTTTATTTTTTATTTTTTGCAAGATATTAGATTCAATACGTGAGGTTAACATATTGGAAATGTTTGGTTATTTTTAGCTATCAGTGTGTGAAATCTAATTTTATTTTTCAGAATAAATAATATTTAGCAAGATGTTAGTTCCATTAAGTGTGTGTAGCCATTTTGGTATTTCTTTTAAACTTGCATTGTTATTTATAAAATGAAAATCTAATTTTATTTTTCAGGGTTAATAAAATTTTGCAAGATGTTAGTTCCAATAAGTGCATGTAGTCATATTGGTAAATCTTTTAAGCTTGCATATAATTATTTATAAAATGAAAATTTAATTTGACTTCTACAATAATATTTTAGATTTTATGGGTTTATTTATATTTTGAAATTATTTAAATGTTGACATATGTAAAAATAAATAGATAAAATAATTTTATACTGAAAATTTACTTAATCAAAATAATTAATAGTTATTTAGATATTGTTTTAATCTTTAACTAGATGGCAGCACCATATAATGATTTTAAAAAAACTATTACTATTATTCTTTAGTATTATTTTTTAGTTATTGTTTATTATAAAACCAGATGGCAGCACCATATAAATTTTCACAATTTTTTTTTTTCTCTTTTAACTGAAAACTTGGAATACAAGTGAAATTTTTAAATATTCCAATAATATAATATATATATTAAAATTATTTAAGTTAAAAAATATTTTTAGTAAATGAATTTATAGTTTTTATATTATTTATTTGTATTTTTATATTTTAAATTAGAAATAGTTAAAATCACAATGGTTAAATTAATAACCTGCTACTTTTAGAAAATTAACTGTAATTTTAACTTGTACGTTTGAATTCACTTATTCACTTTACCATGTGCTTAGCACAAAACATTTTTGGCTTCGGATTCTGGACAAATTTATGTTGTAATGTATAGATTTTCTTTGTCTTCCTTTGTATTTATTTGTTTATAAATGGATTTATTTTCTTCCGTTTGATTTGTAGTGTTCTATTTTCAAAGGTATCCTTTTTTTTTTTTTTTTTCCCAATTTCTTTCCAATGATTGTTAGGGCTTGGAATTGTCACAAAATTTTGGCTTTAAGCTTGTGACAGTTACAGAAAACAATCATTCTTTGCTTATAATGTGGTTTCCCAGCCCTTGAAAAAGTAAATTACATTATAAGCTTGCATTTGTGTTTTTGTTTTTTTTTTTACTTATGTTTCACTTTTTGAATAAATACTTCATTTGTTAGGACTATGTTTTATAATGTGTAATTTGACATAGCTATTTGGGATAATAATTTCATTGCATTTGGTCAGTTATTTCTGTTTCAATGGTTAATTTTTGCAATAAGTTTATATATATATATATATATATATATATATATATATATATTGCTCAATTATAAGTATATATTTATAATTGAGTTCTGAAAATATTTAAATGTTGTACTGTCATCTAAAACACACCTTTGTATGTGATTTCCTTATTCTAGCATATCAGAAAATGATTTAAAAATTGGTACGAAAATTCCATCTTTACATAAAAAAAAATACGAATTGAGTTAAAAAAAAAAAAGATTGTAAATAGTCTTTTATTTTGCTTACTCTATTATATATAGACTGAACAAAAATGATAAAAATACCCTTCAAATAATAAACTGAACAAATTGATATCGAGATAATAAAAGGGAAACGCGAGAGTTTCTTCGAATGCTAATCAGAATCTGCATTCTAAAGAAAAAAATATTTTAAGAAGTATAACAAAAAGTAATGCTAGATTAATCGTGTTCAAACATCCATTTGCTTTCATCATTACAAGCTCCTTTAACGCGCACTTTCAACCATCTGGACTATGCAATTAAGAAATCTGCCTTGTTCATATGAACCAATAACTACCCTGTATTTAATGCATACCTATTCATAAATAAAATAAGTGTAACAAATTTCTGATTTCTTCGGTTTAAACCCTTTAATTTACCCTAAGGTAAAAAAAAAATATGACGTATGGAAATTATTATGGATTATGATATTCAATGGAATATAACTACTAAATTTATATTCTTTAGCTTTTCATTTCATACATATTATGATCCTTATATTTCTGAATTAAATGCCAAAAACAACAATTAAAAGAGTTAACTTTAAAAAATAATAATAATAATCGTAAATCGTAAACACTCTTTTTTTTTTCAACCTGGAAAACATAACTTATTTTGACATATGTTATTATATGTAGACTGGACAAAAAGACAGTGAAATGAAAACATGAGGATTTTTTTTTTTTTCAGTATTGACAAGAATTCTGCATTTTAAGAAGCATAATTAAAAAAGTATTTAAAAAAATAACGCTTGATTAACCGCTTTTAAATCCATTTCTTTTCATCATTACAAAAGCCTTCGGCACGAACTTTAAATCATTCAGACAGTGCGATTAATAAATCTATGCAATATTATGAATCAATAATTACCCAGCATGTTAAGCGCATGTCTATCCATCAAACATAACCATTGTAATAAATCGCTGATTTCTTCGTCATAAGCTCTTTGATGTTGCTCAAGTGAAAAAGTTGTAACTAACGTGATATATAAAAATTATTTTGCATCATGATACTCAAAGGACTTTATAAAGTTTCTATGGCGAAAATTTTAATTAGTGTCTACCAAATTTATATTCTTTTACTTTTCGTGTCATACATGCTTAGTTTAACACTACACATACCGAAAATTTTATTCAAGTTTTATAAAAATATTTCACACCAGAATTTTTATTTAAAACTATTTAACTTTATTTTTTAACTTATTTCAGTGTTATTTATATTTTTATTTCTTTTATGAAGAAATTTCTGGTTCGAATCAAAATATTTTCATTTGATACCGGTCAAACAACGGGTTGTTGGTATATTTAGTGTTAAGATCATTCTATTTCCAGCTATGCCAAAAATGGCAATTTAAAAAGCAGTGATGGGACAGTGGCGTAGCAGAGAATCAATTGACACCGTTAAATTTAAATTATACTCTTTGTCTTATTTAAGGACAGAGTTTCAGAGATTTTTAAAGGCGAGAAATACGATTAACATTTAGTAGTGAGAATTGCCCAACTGCTGCGCCACTGTTCCATCACTGAAAAAGTTTTAAAAAGAATGCTCTTATAATCCGCTTTTTTTCCCCAGCAGAAAAGATAGAATTAAATTTCGGCATATGTTATTGCATATAAAGTGAACAAAAAGACAATGAAATGAAAAAATTATTTTTTTTCTAGTACTATTAAGAAATCTCCATTTTAAAATGTAAAATTTAAAATTTATAAAAAAAAAAAATCAACGTTTGATTAATCGTGTTCAAAGCTCCCTTTCTTTTCATCATTACAAAAGCCTTCGACACGAACTTTAAATCATTCAGACAATGCGATTAATTAATCCACGCAATATTATGAATCAATAATTACCCAGTACGTTACGCGCATGTCTATCCATCAAACCATTGTAATAAATCGCTGATTCTGTCCGCTTAAACCCTTTGATTTTGTCTGAGCGAAAGGGTTGTAACAAACATGGTGTATGACAATTATCTTCGATTATGACACTCAAAGAACTTTATAAAGTTTCTTTGGCGAAAATTTTAATTAATGTCTACCAAATTTATATTCTGTTACTTTTTGTGTCATACATGCTTAGTTTAACACTACACATGCCGAAAATTTTATTCAAGTTTTATAAAAAATGTTTCACACCAAAATTTTTATTTAAAACTATTTAACTTTATTATTTAACTTATTTCAGTGTGATTTATATTTTATTTATTTTTATATTTAGAAAAGATAGAATTAAATTTCGGCATATGTTATTGCATATAAACTGAACAAAAGGACAATGAAAAAAAAAAAAAAAACATGATTTCTTTTTCAGTACTAATAAGAGATCTGCATTTTAAAATATAAAATTTATAATTTATAACAAAAATCAACGTTTGGTTAATCACGTTCGAAGCTCCCTTTCTTTTCATCATTACAAAAGCCTTCGACGCGAACTTTAAATCATTCAGACAATGCGATTAATAAATCTACGCAATATTATGAATCAATAATTACCCAGCATGTTAAGCGCATGTCTATCCATCAAACATAACCATTGTAATAAATCGCTGATTTCTTCGTCATAAGCTCTTTGATGTTGCTCAAGTGAAAAAGTTGTAACAAACGTGATGTATAAAAATTATTTTGTATCATGCTATTCAAAGGACTTTATAAAGTTTCTATGGCGAAAATTTTAATTAATGTCTACCAAATTTATATTCTTTTACTTTTCGTGTAATACATACGTAATATAACACTAAACATACCGTGAATTTTATTCATGTTTTGTAAAAAATACATTGAAAAAAATATTTATAATTTTTTTCTATAACTGTTTAATCACACCAAAATTTTATATTTATCTCTGTAACTTGTAATTTATTTATTTATGAAGTAATTTCTAGTTCGAATCGAAATATTTTCATTTGGTACCGTTCAAATGATCGGTTTTTTGGTATATTTATTGTTATTGTTATCCTTGTAATTTTAAATTAAATGCCAAAATGGAAATTTAAAAAGTTAAAAAAAATACTCTTATAATCTGCATCTTCCTAGCAGTAAAAATTAGAAGAAACATGAGAAGAAACAAAAATTCAGTACTAATAAAAAATCTGCATTTTAAAAAGTAAAATTTATAAATTATAACAAAAAAAAAAAAAAAAAAAAAAAACAAGCTTGATAAATCGTGTTAGAACCCCTATTCCCTTTCATCATTATAAACGTCTTCGACACTAACTTTAAAACATTCAGACAATGCAATTAATAATTCCACGCGATAATATGAATCAATAATTATCCAGCATGTTACGCGCATGCCTATCCATCAAACATAACCACTGTAATGAATTACTAATTTCTTCGACTAACAATCCTTTTGACTTTGACTTAGGAAAAGAGTTCTAGCAAACGTGATGTATAAAAATTATTTTGAACCATGATACTCAAAAGACTTTATAAAGTTTCTATGGAGAAAATTTTAATAATTGTATTCTTTTACTTTTTTTCATATACTTTTAGTTTAAAATCCTTCTAACTCCAAATAAAGGTCACTCAGTACCAAAAGAAAAATTATTCTGTAAATAACACCTATATTAAAGTTTTTGGGATCGTGTTTCAATAAAATAAAATCACTACAAATAATAAAAAGTCCTTCCGGCTTGTACCGGGAGGAAAAAGGTAGCTTTCCTATATTTTCGTTTTAAAATTTTAGCTAATGTTACTCGAAAACAGCAAGCTAAAATGCAAAGAAACCGTTTACAAAAGACTCGTTAATACTGAATTTGAATAAGAAATTCGCCAAATTATTGAGCTATAGCCAAATTGGCTTCATTTATGAAGACTTATTTTGGTCGCCAAATTTGGCGATATTTCGCCAAATGTCGCCACGTTTGGCGAGAATTTAGCGCTAACGGATATGAATATATAGTTTTATGCGTATGATTGGGAAAATGATTATACAGCAATGAAAGAAAATAATTTGCGAGAAATCGCGTTCACTAAAACTCATAAATTAGTCGGTTTTTTTTTTGCAATGTGCTGTCTTGTAACGTGTTCAAAATGTCAGCCACCCTAGAATTTCAAACTGCTCTATCTCAGACATTTTTTAAGATAGAGGTAAAACAAAAAATGCTCCGGAATCCTTGTACCAAGGCCTAACACGTAAGCAAAAAATAAATTTGAATTTTAAACTTTTTTGTTATTTTAGTTTTAAATCTTTAAGTGGCCATCTTGAAACAAGATGGCGGACCAAGCTGGCCAACGAACTCGGTCGAGACATTGGTGAGCTTAATACACACAATTAGTTTCATCCAAATTGATTTATAAGTACGAGTGTTATCGTATGACATAGGTCAGATATATATATGGATATATATATGTATATATATATATATATATATTGGATATGGTTCATATTTCATTTCTTAATCCATTTGTATTCACTTGATTGCCACTCCAAATTAGTATTATTATTAATTTTTTTTTTCTCTCTTAAAAAAAAAAAAATCTTCATGTTTTCAGTATTTTTGGCCAATTACCATTGAATCACAAGCTATGGTAATATTATGATTGCACTTGTTAATCTATTAGCTAAGTGGTATTCCGTCTACACATTATCATTAATTATCTCTTTGGAGATTTAAGTAGAATGATACAAGAACTTGATATGTTTTTTGAAATTCATAGATATTATAATTATATATATATATATATATAAATCAACATTCGAACGGAGGGTGGTTTTGGGGTCTGGGGGTCATGATCGGTGAAAATATATCAAAATTTTCCGGCATTGCTTTTCTCCGAACGGCTGCAATAGGTAGCTTTATACTTTTTTTTGTATTGAAAGCTACCTAAAAGCCTTATTAATAAAGTAATGTTTTTAACTTTTTTTTTCTTTTTTTCCATTTTGGTATTTCAATTAGATTTTTTTTATTTTATACTCAGGGTACTTTGTTCTATAAATCTAAGTGTCGTATTTTTTATACAAAGATTATATCAGAAAGAAAAAATAATAATAATTGGATGGATATGAAATAAATCTACGAAAATCGCATATGTTTAAGTTAAGATTTTTTTTTTTAATAAAAATTTCAAAGATATATATATATATATATATATATATATATATATATATAATCGATACTTAGTTATCTCTCTTAGAATCTAAAGATACATTAAAAATAATTTCAGACAATTTCCTCAATTATTACGGAAGCCTCAACATGTTGATTACATATAAACTATGCAAGAGTACGAACAGGGAAAAACGAGGTTAAACATTTCATTTGCAAAACAGAGATATTAAAGAGAAATATGTAAAAGTAACCATATATCATTTACTATTTTGCCAAGAACAGTCAGGAAATTTGGGCACAACATTCTAGAGATATTAAACTTCATTTTAGAATTAAAATCTGAAATTCGACATTTTTGTCATTTTTATTTTGTCAAAATTAGAGGTATTGAGTTAAAAGCCAAAAATGGTGACATAAAAAAAATTATATTATTGCATAGGGGCTGAACAAAAAGACAATGAAATAAAAACACAAGATTTTTTTTTTTTTTTTTTTTTAACAAAAAACAACGCTTGATTAATAGCGTTCAAATCTCCATTCCCTTTCCCTTCATCATATTAGAAACGCCTTAGACACGAACTTTAAATCATTCAGATAATGCAATTAATAAATCTACGCAATAATATGAATCCATACCTAAGCCTAAGCCAGTGTGTTTACGCGTATATCCATCAAGCATAATCATTGTAATAAATTGCTGATTTCTTCATAAACCCTTTAATTTTGGCCAAGTGAAGGAGTTATAACAAATGTGCTGTCTAAAAATTATTTTACATCGTGATACTCAAAGGACTTTATAAAATTTCTATGGAGCAATTTTTAATTCATATCTATCAAATTTATATGCTTTTACTCTTTGCATATTCTTTTACTTATTGCATGCATTTTTAGTTTAAGATCCTTCTAATCCCTAATTAAATGCCAAAAATAGCGATTTAAATAGTTTTTTTTTTTTTTTAAAGACTTTTATATCTGTTTTTATTTTTTCTAACAGAAAAGATAGAATGTATTTCTGTATTTGTTATTGCTTTGTTATTATTGTTCTTATCTAAAATAAAGATTGCCAATTTAGTTTCACTTTTTTTGTTGTTTAATAAGTAACGTGTAAAAATAATTTTCTATGTTTTCGATTAAAAAATTAATATGGTGTTCTATTTATTAACTTAAAACAATGAAAGGTGAAAATGTAAAGTTAAAGAATATTTAATACCGAATAACAGTTTTTAAACATATAAAAAGGCAATAAAATGGAAACATGATATATTTTTCAGTACTAATAATAAATCTGTATGAGTAAAATTAAAAAATTATAACAAAAACAAAGCTTGATTAATCGCGTTCAAACCTCGATTTCCTTTCATCATTAGAAACGCCTTCGATACGAACTTTAAATCATTCAGACAATGCAATTAATAAATCCACGCGATAATATGAATCAATAACTATCCAGTATGTTACGCGCATGTCTATCCATCAAACATAATCATCGTAATAAATTGCTGATTCTTTCCGCTTAAACTCTTTGATTTGGTCTGAGTGAAAGGGTTGTAACAAACATGATGTATGACAATTATCTTCGATTATGACACTCAGAGATTCCCACTCTTTATTCATCGAATCTGCTATTGTGGTAGCGAACACTATTGTTCGACGAAGTCGAAATCATGATTACTACCAGCGGTAAACAAAGAGTTTGAGATTATTACAGTTGAAGAGACCAAACACGTCAAAGACGTGGCTTCTGGGTCTTGGACAGAAATGAATATATTTGTGAATAGAGTTTGTAAGCAGAAATGTATTTATTCAGAAACTTTTACGCAATTTTTGAAAAGCAATAATTATTTTTATTTCATGCATCGCAGATTGACTTCGCGTGTATATTATTCGGAAGTTTTTAGTTGAGAAAATTTGTGTAAACGAGATGGGTCTACATGGATTTTTTATCTAACTTGAAAATTACCCTACTGCATATGATATTGAAAGATTCAAAATTTAGCAGGAATAAATTCCTTTGACCAGTTTAATTGTAGAATTTTTAAATTGTGATTATTTAATTGTTTAAATACTGTGTTATATGATAATTATCTTGAACTGTGATACACACAATTTCCCACTCTTTATTTATCGAAGCTGCTATTGTGGTAGCGAACATTGTTATTCTGTTCGACAAATTCGAAATCATCATTACTATCAGAGGCAAAGATTTTGAGATTATACAGTTCAAGTGACCAAACACGTCAAAGACATGGTTTCTGGTTCTTTGGACAAAAATGAATATATTTGTGAATAGAGTTTGTAAGCAAAAATGTATTTATTCAGAAACTTTTACGCAATTTTCGAAAAGCAATCATTATTTTTATTCACAGAAAATTTAAGAAGAATTTTTCGTGCATGTCAGATTGGCTTTGCGTGTACATTATTTGGAAATTTTTAGCTGAGTAAAATTTAATAAACGAGATAACTATACATGGGTATTTTATATAACTTGAAAATTACCCTGTAACATATAATATCGGAAGATTCAACAAATAGCAGGAGTAATTTCCTTTAACCAGTTTAATTGCTTAGTTTTTAAATGGTGATTGAGTAATTCTTTAAATACTATGTTATATGACAATTATCTTGGATTATGACACACGGAGATTCCCACTCTTTATTCATCGAAGCTGTTATTTTGGTAGCGAACACTATTGTTCGACGAATTCGAAATCCTCATTACTACCACCGGAAAACGAATAGTTTGAAATTATACAGCTGAAGTGACCAAACGCGTCAAGGACATGGCTTCTGGGTCTTGGACAGAAATGAATATATTTGTGAATAGAGTTTGTAAGCAAAAATGTATTTATTCAGAAACTTTTACGCAATTTTTGAAAAGCAATAATTATTTTTATTTCGTGCATCTCAGATTGACTTCCCGCGTATATTATTCGGAAGTTTTTAGTAGAGAAAAATTGAGTAAACGAGATGGATATACATGGATATTTTATCTGACTTGAAAATTACCCTATTGCATATAATATTGAAAGATTCACAATTTAGCAGGAATAAATCCCTTTAACCAGTTTAATTGTAGAATTTTTAAATTGGGATTATTTAATTGTTTAAATACAGTGTTATATGATAATTATCTTGAACTGTGATATACACAATTTTCCACTCTTTATTTATCGAAGCTGCTATTCTGGTAGCGAACATTGTTATTCTGTTCGACAAATTCGGAAGCTTCATTACTATCAGAGGAAAACAAAGATTTTGAGATTATACAGTTGAAGTGACCAAACACGTCAAATACATGACTTCTAATTCTTGAACAGAAATGAATAAATTTGTGAATAAATTGTGAATAAATTTGTGAAGCAAAAATGTATGCATTCAGAAAGTTTTATGTAATTTTTGAAAAGCAATAATTACTTTTATTCACAGAAAGTTTAAAGATAATTTTCCGTGCATGTCAGATTGACTTTGCATGTATATTATTCGGAAGTTTTTAAACTGAGCAAAATTGAATAAACGAAATGGATAGATACCTAGATATTTTATCTATGTTGAAAATTACCCTGTTAAATATAATACTGGAAGATTCAACAATTAGCAGGAACAAATCAATACCTTTAACCAGTTTAATTGTTGAGTTTTTAAATTATGATTTTTTGTTTAAATACTTATATGACAATTATTTTGAATTATGATACACACATATTCCCATTCTTTATGCAAAGAAGCTGTTATTGTGGTAGTGAATATTGTTGTAGATGAATCGGAAACTATCATTGCTACGAATGGAAAACAAAGAATTTGAAATTGGCAGTTGAAGCAACCAAACACGTCAAATTCGTGACTTCTGATTTCTTGGATAGAAATGATTAGTTTCATGAATAGAGTTATTCCTAAGCGAAATTTCTTCATTCAGAAAAATAGTTTCGAAAGTTACGCCATTTCTGAAAAGCAATAGTTATTTAAGTAGAAATTTGCGTGCATATCGGATTGATTTGTATTTTTTTTTTTTTTTTTTTTTTTTTTTTTTTACATTATTCGGAAGTTTTTAGCTTAGCAAAATTGAATAAACGAGATGTGCATAAATATTTTAACATAATCGAGTATCAGGTTTCGTACGCCTCAAGGGATGAATATAAGATTTTTTGTAAAAAAAATATATTTGCCTTATTTAACAAACACAATTCTGTACGATCATTACTTCAAGAGATTTCTGTTATCAAAACTCCTAAAATCCCCTGAATACCAGAACGCGCACGAACCCTGAGTATATATATATATATATAATCCTGACAGACTTCAGCTTGCAGGATTAAATTCCTTTAACCGCAATTCAATTGTAGAGCACTTAAATTGTAACTGTTTAACTATTTAACTATTCTTTTATATGAAAAATAATTAGGATTATAGCATTTAAAGATTTTCACCATTTACATATAGAAACACTTATTGTGGTGGCAAACATTACGGTTCGGTGAATTTTAAATTAAAATTACTTCTAGCTAAAAACGAAAAGCTTGATATTATACAATTAAAGTGATTAAAGACATTATATGACTAGTGGTTCTTAGACAGAAATGAATGTGATTCATGAGCAGAGTTTGTAAACAGAAATATTTTCAATCAGAGAAAAGCACGCCATTAAAGCTGCCCGTGGCTGAGAGCATACACTGCAAAAAAAAAGAAAAAAGTGTTGATTTTACAGTATAATACTGGCACCCCAGCTGCCAGTATTATACCGTAAAATTAACAGTAATAAACAGTAAAATAAGCAGTAATACGCTGCCGCGTATGCGCGGTAGATATTACTGCTTATTTTTAAATTTTTATTACTGTTAATTATACAGTAAAATCAACTTTTTTTTTTTTCAGTGTAGGAGCGCGAAGTTTCCACGGTATTGTCAGGTTCGACTCCCGATGATTCCATTGCCCAAATTTCGTGTGGAGCCCTGTATTTGTGTTGTCATAGAATCATCTGTATCTTGGTTGCCCTCTTGTATATGGAAGGGAAAAAATAAGATTTATGTAATGGAAGAAATGTTGTCAAGTCCTGTATGTGTTCTTTCTGTGAATAAAATATAGATAATTCGAGACAACAGCCATAGTAGCTATAGGTCTCAAAGCAACCTCGGTTCAAATTACGCCATTTTTCAAAATGAATAATTATTTTTATTTATAGTAAGCTTAATGAGAAACAGGCATACATGTCAAATTGACTTACTTTATTTTTGTACATTATTCGGAGACTTTAGCTGAGAAAAATTAAATAAAAGACATGTGCATGGATATTTTACCTAACTGGAAACAATATATAATTCTTAGAATATTTATCATTTAAATAATTAAACGATGACAATTTAATTTTCCAACAAGAGTCAGCTGGATGGGGAGGTCTACCAAATGGCTTAAGCACTCACAAGCCCCGTCCAGAAGTTGGTCTCTTAATTTTGAACCAATTCCAGATGAGAGACCTGCACCTGGATTGGCACCCCCAGAGGTAATGTTTATTCTAAACTTGGAGGACATTGGAGCCACGAATAGATTTTACGTGCACCAGCTCCCATTAAGGTACACGGTCCCACAGCAACCGCGATCGAGAGAGGTTGTCACCCTCCTAAACAGTTACCACGGTCGATGCTGCTTCACTTTCGGTGATCTTACGGGAACCGAGCTTATTCGTCCGCGCCACTGCGGGACATTTAATTTTCCAACAATTAAATTGGTTAAAGAAATTAGTTTTTGCTAGCTGCTGAAGCCTTTTATAGTTAGCAGGAGTAAATTATTTTAACCAATTTATCTGCCGAGTTTTTAAAATGGTGATTGTTTAATTGTTTAAATACCATATTTTTTTTTATTAAGAGCCTCAAATATTTTCCCACTCTTTATTCATGGAAGCTGCTATTGCTGTAGACAACAATGAATTCGAAATTATAATTACTACCAGTAAAAACAAAGATTATGCAGTTGAAGTGACCAAACACATCAATGGGTTCGTGAACAAAGTTTTTAAGCACAAATGTATTCATTCAGAAAACAGTTTCAAAATTTGCGTTATTTTGAAAAGGTAATAATTGTTTAAGAAGAATGTGGCGTGCATGTCGGATTAGTTCGCGTGATTTTTGCACTTTGTTCAGAAGTTTTTAGCGTGTAAAATAAAAAACAATAAGATGAGCGTGAATGCATTCTCTAATTTAAGCATCATCGAATTATGTATGACTTTAAGAAACTTCAAACGATAAGAGATAAATCTCATTTATCAAATTAATTGTTAATATTTAAACAAATTAGTTGTTAAATTGTTTAAATACTATTTTACGTGAAATTAATGTTAAATTATGACACGCTAAGATTCCCGCTATTTATTCACCAGAACAACTACTGTGTGGCAACATTTATGTTAAATGAATTTGAAATCAAGATGTAATATTACTAATGATAAACAAAGAGACTTCAAATCTTTTATCACACTGCATAGAAATAAGCATAAAATACACACACTATTTCTCATCCTTCGTATCAGCATTTATTTCAGCAATGTAACTGAAATAAGTTGATAGAATGTATCATAATCAGTTAAAATAGTCCTATATATGTCTTATTTTATATGAAAAAAAAAAGAGTGTTCAACTCTATTATAACATTATATAGGGTAGTCCGACCAGTAAATGAACACTTAAGCACATTTTTTTATATAAAAAAAGATTGATAATATTTTAATAAACAGTACCTTTTGGTGTCTGACAGTGCTAATACATTTGTTGATATACAAATGATTAAACAGTAATAAAAGGAAGTTTGTATTTCGTTTGTTTGATATGTTAGGGGTGTCTTAATAAAAAGCTATACAAAAGCCAAGTAAATAAACAGTTATAACCAGTGAATCAACGTAAAATTTTCCAGTGAATGAACAGGTAACAGTTTAAAAACACTTAAATTCCATACTATGTTATTTATTTTACAACTTGTACAAATAATTTATAACACGTTTTTACTGAATTAGGACTTTTTTAAACCCAGCATGATAATTAAATAGTGAAGAGTTTTTCAAACCTTATTCTATTAAAATATTTACTAATTGTTCATTCGCTGGCGGCTGTTCACTTACTAGTCGGACTACCCTAGAATAAATCCTAAAATACCACACACTATTATACGCGGCACCCCGCCTTGTCACACCTTGTCATACTTTGTGTCATCCTTTCCTTCTTGAAGTGTGACATAATTAATGTACGACCAGTCTTTTCACCTTTTTTTCACATTAGGATAAACAAAAATTAAACCATTCACAAAGATACAATTACATTAAATAAAAATTTTATTTCTAATATTAATTTTCTTATAACTTAATAACATTACTAATAGCACATTTTTGCCATCATAATTCCTTATTCTTAGAATACATTATTTAAAAAGAACTTCATTTAATAAAATGCATATGCAAATCACTTATCACTGACAAACTGCCCTCGATTCCAGCGACTTTTAATGAAATAATTCAATAACCACCAAGAATTTAATAAATTAAATATCCTACACCCCCTTAAGTAATTCACGCTAGATAACACTGGGCGTTGTGCAAGCTTTCAATTTCAGAGTTGCTAAGATATGCAGATGAGTTTTCGAAGGTGCGCCCAGGTCATGTGACCTCGTTTTCGCTGATTCACGCTTCTACAGATACTAAGGGTGTGAATAATTTTACGTTAAAAAACTATTAAAGAATCGTGGCATTTTAAAATTGCTAAAATTTGATTAGGAAATAACTAACTTAGGAATAGAGTTTATAAAAAAATGTTTGTAAATATTTTTTGCCGATACAAAAATTGCCACAATTAATGCGAAAATAAATAAAATAGGTTGTTAATAATTATTTCTGTAATCAGTTATGTTTTTAAAGCTTTATTTAGTAATATCATAGGTAATATGAATAATAATGTTAATTATAAGAAAAAAATTACAATATATACTTTTGATTGTGCTTATTAGTTGCTAAAATCAGTGTAAAAATTGTTTTAAACTCATAAAAGAGCTAAAATCCTACATGTTTCGGCTTCAAACTTAAAGCCATCATCGGGGAAGAGGAACAACACAAACGACTACTGATCTTTTAATTTTCGACACGAGAAGAAATTTCTCGTGTCGAAAATTAAAAGATCAGTAGTCGTTTGTGTTGTTCCTCTTCCCCGATGATGGCTTTAAGTTTGAAGCCGAAACATGTAGGATTTTAGCTCTTTTATGAGTTTAAAACAATTTTTACACTGATTTTAGCAACTAATAAGCACAATTTGTGCAATTTGTGTTTTTAAAATACTAGTTAACAGTGTAGTGTCCAAATGGATTCAATATACTTATGATTTTATTAATTCCTTATAAAATATATTTTATATTGCTTTATTACCTATTATTATTATTATTATTAACGTAATGATATGTATGTAAAATGTAGAAACCCAAAGATTATTACCTATTATTATTAGGTGCGTTCGTAATTATATAAATACGTAGCACCTATTGTCGTCGTCTGGTCCGTCCGTCTGTCCGTCCGTCCGTCCGCATATAACAACGCAAAAACTACCCAACCGAATAGTTTGAAATTTAAGATATATAATCTTCGCAGAATTTTGTCGAGACATTTCAATTTTTTAAAAAATCGAATCAAAACTTTAGAAAATATTAATAAAAACATTTATTAAGAAATTTGATTTTTTTTTTTAAATCGGTGCTTTCTTTTTATAGGAGCTTCCGAAGTTTAATCGTCAAGCGACCGAGATACTTATTTTATGACAGAAATTAATCTGCAGACGATATAATTCATTTCACAGAATTAAAAATCATCAAGATCTGAATATTTATATAACTAGCTATGGTACGAACGCACCTCATTTGTCACGTTTGACGTACAATTTCCAACTTGTTATTATTATTATTATTATTAAAGTTATTGATATTTATGTAAAATGTAGAAACCCAAAGATTAATACTATTGCATTTTGCGATACATTCTATGAATGTAACTGAAACATTGTGATCAAATTACAATGCATTACTTTGATTATTTTTAGGTGAGTTCGTAATTATATAAATATACGTAGCACCTATTGTCGTCGTCTGGTTCGTCCGTCTGTCTGTCCGTCCGTCCGCATATAACAACACAAAAACTACCCAATCGAATAGTTTGAAATTTAAGATATATTATCTTTGCAGAATTTTGTCGAGACATTTTAAATTTTATGAAAATCAAATCAAAACATTAGAAAATATTAATAAAAATATTTATTAAGAAATTTAAAAAAAAAAAAAATATCTGTGCTTTCTTGTTATAGGAGCTTCCGAGGTTTAATCGTCAAGCGACCGAGATACTTATTTTATTACAGAAATTAATATGCAGATGATATAATTCATTTCACAGAATTAAAAATCATCAAGATCTGAATATTTATATAACAAGCTATAGTACGAACGCACCTCATTTGTCACGTTTGACGTACAATTTCCAACTTGTTTATCTCGTTATTGTTTCTTAATTTAATGGTCAGATATCGTTCGACCTCAACGTTTTCTAATATTGGTTGACTGGTTGACTGTTGACTGTATACATATATTTCGACTAGCGTACTTGATATCGAAGCTTTCTAATATTGAAAATAATAATAATAATAATCAGGCAATAAAGATGAAAAATGACAATGTTATTTCCACACAAATCAGTTAGCCGTAAAGAAATACAATTATGTTCTTGAAATGTTTTTCAGCCGGACAGTAGAAAGAGTAAAAAGAACAGTAGAGAAAATTAAAATTGCTACCGGAAAATTAAATCAGAAAAATGTATGAATACCAATGCGACAAGTTTTATTTCAAAGCAGAATCACTCGCATTCAGAAAAATAAAAATAAATAAATAAAAGCTTCTGTCCGCTTCACTTTTCTGTTAAAACAGACCAGAAATCACTGTCACATTTTTCTCATTAATATTGCAGGAATGTTCTTTCACAGATTTTTAATCCTTCGTTTGAAGCGACATTGATATTAAATAAATAAATAAATCGAGTCGCGTTATCTAATAAATAAATCGATCGTCTGCAAACTCATGTTTATCCCATTGCATTCTATGATAAAGTCGATCTATCTACTATATAACTAAATCGTGTTGTGATGAATATGCAACGTATTTTTTTTTTTCTTTCAACTAGCTTTTAGCTCGTTATTACTTTTAGAATTAAGTGCCAAATACTGTTCGACAACAATCGTTTTTCCAGCACTGAAGACAATAGCAATCAGGCAGTAAAGAAGAAAAATACAGGTTTATTTTACCACAGATTAAACGATTTTCTCCGAACAATTGAAAGAGAAAAAGAGATAGAGAACATTCGAAAAATGTGAATATAAAATAGACATGAGAAACTTCATTTCAAAGTAAAATTAAATTGCAGCAAGATATTAGCTCAAAGCTTACCATTGCTTACCAGTTAAAAAAAAAAAAAAAAAAAAAAAAAAACCTAAAAAAACTTGTCACATTTTTTTTTGGTACTTTCGTGTTATAGCGGCCCCCAAGGATGAACGGCCAAGCGACCAAGATTTATCGCCAAATTATAAAGTATATATGAGATTATAATAATATAGGATGTATATAACATTTCATGACGCATACTGTCCAGTTATAGTCATGTATGACGCATATTTGACTTATTTATAATGACATGTGTATAAGACGTATATGATGTTTATATGGCATATAAGACGTAAATAATATATATATATAATGACGTATATGGCATATACACTATATGGCCATTCGTCACCGGACACATTCAATTTTAGACATTTTGTCAGATATTTAAAGGTATGCTTGTCGGATTCTTCTGGAACTTCCGGAATATAAAGAATATGTTTGGCCTCATATTTATCAACGACGATTTGATCATGAGAACGATTAGGGAGCCAACAAAAAATCAAAGAAAAATAATAATATTTGTGATCACCCTGTAAAATAAAATGCAGGAAATGATCTATCGTTATAGCACACGAATAAGTGGATCTTGTACAATATGTGTATTCATTTGTATAAGAATAGCACGTATATTCATAGAAATATTGCGATGTTTTTCTGAGTTCAAAAAATTCTTGCAAGTTTTTTTGTTTATATCATGCAGGGTTTTCAACCAAATTTAACGGATTTTTGATTACGGAGTAGGATTATACGCCGTCCCAGCGGCTATTTCTTCATTTCTATTCGTACCATTTAAGGAAAAGTAATCGTTGCCATACATGTACACTAGGATATTTTCAATTAAAATCTACTGCAAAGAAAATTTTTGTACTTTGTGGTATACGAGTGATTATAAAAATAGTCAGCAGTCCTAGCCCGTAATCAAATACATTTTGAGTGCAACCTTCTTCTTGACTGAAAACAGTACCAATAAAGCAGAATAATAGAAAAAAATACAGAAAGTTTTTAACACAGATTAAATAATTTTCTCTAAACAATCAAAAAGAAAAAAAAAAGTTGAAACAAATTCAAGAAAATTATAAAACTACCGAACAACTAAAGTATAAAAAATATGAATATAAACCGACATAAAAATAATAATAATAATAAAAATAAAAAAAATCATGTCCTAGTAAAAGTACATTGCAGCAATATATTAATTCAAAGCTTAAAATTACTCTCCAGGTTAAAAATATCAGAAAACACCTGTCATATTTTTCTCATTAATATTGTAAGAAAGTTCTTAGACTGGTAATACCAAATATGAAAACGAGATTGAAAAAAAGAAGAAAATGAAGAAGAAGGAGGAGGAAAAAAGAAAAAAGAGAAAAAAAAATCGAGACACAACATGTAATAAGTAAATCGTTTGCAGATTTTCATTTCATTTTCCCAACTTCGTTTTTTACGTCATAGGAGAGGGATAAAAAGGGAAGTAACAGGATGATTTCAATTTTACCTAAAAAGAAGAAACGCTGATTGCGCAAACTGCCATCTATCGGCGGTTCCAAGGTCGGTCATCGCCCTCTGTCAAGGCCATGTAAGGAGCAAGTGCTTTTTGTTTGTTTTATTATTATTAATGGCTTCCCCCAAGTTTTAATTAATTGGCTTTTAGAGAAATTTAAATTTTTTTTCTGTGTGTATTTCGCATGCGTTTATTTTAGAGTAAGAAAGGAAAACTGAATTTTGTTTTTTAATTAAAAAGTCACGAGAAAAATCATGTTCATATAGTACAATATTAATAGAATATAATAACAAATTATGTGTAATAAATGTAACAAAGTGTATCATAAAAGCCTGTCAAAATAGATTTCTCTCTCTCTCTCTCTTTCTTTCTTTCTTTCTTTTTTCTTTCTTTCTTTTTTTTTTTTTTTTTTTTGTCGGTATTTTGAGATTTTGTTTTAGTTCATTTTATTTATTTTTTGTTCTAAATTAGAAGACAAACAAATGAACAAACAAACACACACTTTATAAATTACAATGAATATAATTAACCATAATAACAATAATCGCCTAGTAAAGACCATGTATATAGAGAAAGTGTTTTGTTGTTGTTATTTGTTTGTTTGTTTGTTTTTCTTTATATTAACCTCCCCCAAATTTTAACTAGTTAGAATTTAAACAAATTTACAATTTTATGTGAATCGTGTATGATGAGAAAAAAAGTTTTATATATATATATATATATATATATATATATATATATAACTAAAAGGGCCCAGAGAAACCAATTCCATACTGTTGAATTAAATATTAAAAGAAACAAATGATAAAGAAAATTGTAATCAGGTCCGGCCATAAGGGAAGCGTTGTGGAAGCATTTTACCAGGTCCCCACACTTACAGGACCACGAAAAAAAAAAAGAGACCTTTCTTTTAATCTTAGAAATTGATAAAAATTCTGCTCCAAAATTTCTGAAAATGAACCTTTTATCAAAAGGAGTTCCTATGAAACTAAAATCCATTATTTTATTTTACAAAAAGACAGAAGGGGTGAGGGGTCAAAAAGTCCCCAGACCTTTCAAAGAGAAGGCCATTCGTATATATACAGTAACACATCCATAACGGGAGCTCCTAAATAGCAGACACCTCAATTTACTAACCATTTTTCAATCCTTAACACCTATGTATTTGTGTGCGCTTACTTCTGAGTAGAGGACATATTCCGAGGTCTTCGTTATTTAGAGGTTTTACTGTAGTTCGAAAGTATCAAAAACAGATTCACCTTAAATAGCGAAGATGAGTAAACGAAATAATAATAATAATAATAATAATAATAATAATAATAATAATAATAATAATAATAATGTAGAAAAAAAATAGGAACGCATAGGGAATATTGGAGGAACACAAGGTTGTTTTCTAAACAAGGAATGTTAAAAATCTCAATCTTATGAAATATTTTTGTTTATAATGCACATGAACAGCAAGACATATTCACTAACTTTCTCAATAAAAACACAAAATCTAATAAATACCAGGAAAAGAGCTATGCATTTGACTATGCCACTTTTATTAATATTTTTACTCAATTGCTTAAATATATTGAATATTGTCATGTGCATTTTTGTACGCAGTAACAGCATTTAAAATTCAAACAGCATTAAATAGGAGTATTTTGTTTGGATTTGCGAGTTAAAATTTTCATCAAGGGCTTTGAGTTTGGAATTATTATTTTGTATATTTTTCAATTACTACTATAAAAAATACAAAATTTACTGAAATGCATTTGTTTTGTTTCACGTTGTGTTTTGTTTTGCATGAAGACACGCAGACGATATTTACGGCAGAACTAATTTTTATGTTATTTAGAACATAAATAAAATTCTGAATTAATAACATATTTAAAAAAAATGACTGTTTACCATTTAAATACTATTATACTCCAGGCAGTAAGCAATAAATTCACAGATTTAATTTCTAGCGCAGTTTTATTGGATAAATGTGGAAAACAAATCCCAATTATGTAAAAAAACGAAAGAAAAAAAAACGGATGGCTACTGAAGTGAATTACCGCATTTAGACCGCTAATGTAATTCAAGCGTTCAAATTTTAGCGGTTCAGCAGTTATTTATATGCACTAGATAAATCTGAATACGGAAGCCGATAATTTTACAGTTTCAGCTATTTTAATGAGGATTATCAGAGATTTAAAATATTTAATAAAAAAGGGGAGAGAAATGTGATGTAAAGGCGTAAAATGTATTGTTTTGTTTTACCGTTTCATTTCATTTCATTTCTTTTTTTTTTTTTTTTTTTTGTTAGGATAATACAATATTTTTAATACTAATTTTAAATAAATAAGTAAATTCACCAAGAGAAGACAAAGTGACGATATAAGGTAAAAGGTATAAGGTAAAAGAAATTATCATATTAAGCAAATCTTATTGTGGAGATCATTCTGTAGCAATATTTAATGTAGTTGTAGAAGTAGGTAAGTCCATTAATCCAGTAAAAAATTATTTGTAAGCACGTTGAACATTAAGACTTTCAGATCCCGCTGCCCGTTTATTAGTGTGGACTAAAGAGTACATGCTAGTGTTCAAGGGGCTGTAATATTCTGAAATTCACAATGATGTATTACTATATTCAAGATAATGCCATTTCGCTATGTAAATATCTTAAAGAAAACATCAGCTATGTTCTATTAAGAGAAGCACTGGAAATAATTAACACTAAACATACTTGAATTTTACACAAGTTTTATGAAAATATTTAGCACCAGAATTTTTATTTAGAACTATTTAACTTTTTTTTCCGCATGATTTATATTTCATTTATTTTAAGAAGAGTTTTTTTTTTCGTTCGAATAGAAATATTTTTATTTAGTGCCAGTCAAATGACCGCTTGTTGATATATTTAATGTTAATGAAGCTGAATTCCCATGTATAATGTTATGATGTACACAAAAATTAACACTAGATGGCGTTCCCTGTTTAATGCAAAAGCGAAGATCAAGCCGGAAAACGGTGCTTATTAATTTAGTTGATGTTTTATCTGTACTGATAATGCCTTGATAATAAGGCGAAAATATTTTAGTAATTAAAAAAATATATTTTTTTATTTGGTACCTGTCAATTGACCGCTTGTTGATATATTTAATGTTAATCGAGCTGAATTCACATGCAACGATATGATGTACTCAAAAATTAACACTAAATGGCGTTCCGTACAAAAGCGAAGATCAAGCCGGAAAATGACACATATTAATTTAGTCGGTGTTTTATCTATACTGATAATGCCTAACGATGATTAATGATGCTTTAATATTCTTTTTGTTATTGTTGATATGATTATCGATATGACAGATTATTGCATCAACCAGGCTCCTTATTTTGATCTTTTAACTCTTTGAAGGGCGGTGGGATGTATTTTATTCCACTTAATTTTAATAGATTCATACCAGAATTTTTGAAAATAAATTTACTTTTATAATTTTGCCTAGAGAGAGAGAGAGGCTGAAAATGTGTATTTTCTGACTTTGGAATAAAACTTTGCGAAAATGTGTGAATTCAACATTACAGAAACATAATTACTTTCCCCTAAAAAGGTTAATGCTAATTTAATGTAATCAGAGAAAAATTACAAAAACTTTAAATTCTTTTGGATACGAGAAATCGTCTGAAAAAAAAAACTAAATGTATAATCAAAAGAAACATTAAAAATTCTAAAGTCCTTGAAAAAGAAATCATGTAAAAAAAAAAAAAAAAAAGTAATTTGATAACTAGCTACTTTTATGGACATATGATGTGTTGACACTTGTCTCTGACTGTCGTTAATTTTCTTGTCACTAGCATCAGTCTAAAAAACTGTAGCAAATATTTCTTTCATCTCCAGGTTCGTTCACCCCTGAATTTAAGATCCACCTTACCTCTCTCCCCGTTTATTAGTGAGGGAGAAAGTGGGTTTGTTCGTGTTCGAGGGGCCCTGTATACGGGAATTCGTGGTAGTGTTTTTAATATTCTTATATAATAAAAGAGTCACTTCATCTAGCTTGAAACTAGAGGCATGCATCGGGTCAACTAACTCGATTTTTCGGGTCCGGTTGATGCTAATTTTTTTTCTGCGGGTTGGATCTGGTTTTAATGTTTTCGGTTCGTTTTGGGTTGTGACTCTTTCGGGTCGGGTTCGGATTAACCTAATTTTTCAAAAGATAGTTCTGAATATTATTCAAATGTAAAAAACTATACACTGCAAAAAATAATTGTTGATTTTACAGTATAATACTGGCATCCCAGCTGCCAGTATTATACCGTAAAATTAACAGTATTAAACAGTAAAATAAGCAGTAAAACGCTACCGCGCATCAGCGTATTACTGCTTATTTTACTGTTTAATACTGTTAATTTTAAGGTATAATACTGGCAGCTGGAATGCCAGTATTATACTGTAAAATCAACAATTATTTTTTGCAGTGTTTATTTGAACATTAATGAGCGTATGTTTGTTTGTTTTTATACATAAAAGATAAAATTAATATTAGAGAAGTAATTATAGCCTACTTTTCCATAATTGTATTAAAATATGGATTAATTTTCCTTCACTTCGTGTTCGAGTTTGAATAATTCGGGTTCGGGTCGGATTTCGGGTTGACTTTAACCAGAAATTTCGGCCTGGCACGACCCGTGCAGGACTCTACTTGAATCATGAGATGTATCATGATTTCTTCGGCAAGGGGGATACAATTCAGGAGAGGGTTCATTTAGGGAAATATAATTCAGCACGGGGTTCTATGTTTGAAATTTTATGATAGCTTTTTAACCCCTTACCGATGTCGCCCGAATCCAGTTCGGGAAGCTCAAACTTATACTTTTTTGTTTATTCAAATGCAATTTGATTTGTGCAATATTTGAGAAACCCTCAAGCTAATGTTAAGTCTATGGGAAGATTCTTGCGGGATTTCTCGCTCGCATTTTAATATTTTTAAATTATTTTTTCTGCATAGGATAGCTGAGGTAGATCTCTAACTTTGTTAGTTTTTGAAAAGGGTCATATGATTATTCGTGTGATCGGAAATTCGTGATCCTGTTTAAGATACTTATGCAAATTCATTCAAAACACCCCTAAAGTATTTCCAGATATGAAAAAAAAAAAATGTAATCAGAGGAAACTTGAAAAACTCTAAAGTACTTTTCGGCGTAAGAAATCTTTAAAAAAAAAAGAAAGGAAGAAAGAAAGAAAAAAGAAAAATGCGTAATTATAAGAAAATTATTGATTTTAAAATGATTTTAGACTTGAGAAATCAAATGCTATTGAATGTAACTGAATAACTCAGCTTCTTTTTAGGTGCGTTCGTAATTATATAAATACGTAGCACCTAATGTCGTCGTCTGGTCCGTCCGTCTGTCTGCCTGTCTGTCCGTCCGCCGTCAGTCTGTCCTTCCGTCCGCATATAACAACGCAAAAACTACCCAATCGAACGGTTTGAAATTTAAGATATATTATCTTTGCAGAATTTTGTCGAGACGTTTCAAATTGTATGAAAATCGAATAAAAACTTTAGAAGATATTAATAAAAGCATTTACTAAGAAATTTGAATTTTTTTTAAAAAAATCGATGCTTTCTTGTTATAGGAGCTTCCGAGGTTTAACCGTCAAGCGACCGAGATACTTATTTTATTTCAGAAATTAATCTGCAGACGGTATAATTCATTTCACAGAATTAAAAATCATCAAGATCTGAATATTTATATAACTAGCTATAGTACGAACGCACCTTATTTGTCACGTTTGACTTACAATTTCCAACTTGTTTTACAGGGGGTGTGTATACATATGATGTGTCACACTTGTTTCAAACTATCGTTAATTTTCCTGTCACTAACCCCAGTCTAAAAAACTTTTACAAATATTTCTTTCATATCCAGGTTCGTTCACCCCTGGATTCAAGATCCACCTTATCTTTCCCCGTTTATTAGTGAGGGAGAAAGTGGCACTGTTCGTGCACGAGGGGCCCTATATTCGGGAATTCGTGGTGGTGTTTTAATGTTCTTATGTAATCAGAGAGCCAGTGCATGTGGCTTGAAGCATGGGATGCGTCATGATTTCTTCAAGGGGGCCCCTTTTGCCCTATGACCTCAAAGGCTCCTACAGGATTTATTAACTTTGATAGGTGTAAGGGGGCGTTGCTGGAAAAAAAATGACTTGTGCAATGGGAATTTTGAAATAAGTCGCTTGCTAGGGATATTTCCTCTGACATTGAACATTTTTTTTCAACGATAATGAATGGTTTCTTTTAGCCAAGTTGAATGCTCGCTTTTTTGGGAACATATGATGGGTGTCAGTGATTCTATTTTATGGTAGATGATTAACTAGTACTGAGCTATTTTCAGACATGTGCTCACTAATAGCGTTATTGTGGTACATCATCAATTTCATGATGAAGGTAATGACAGCACTTTATAAAATATTTGAATCACAAGCAAATACATTCTAAATAAGCATAATAATAATAATAAAAAAAAACTTTAAAAGAATAAGGAGCCTGGTTGACGCACTAGTCGTTCATATCGATAACTATACCTGAATTTTCATATATTAATTCATTTTTCAGCAAAGCTGATATTACGCTGTAAATTAATGAAATACTGGGTTTAATTTGTCTCATGTATGCCACTGGAGTTGTGCTCATGATTGACGTTCCATCTTGTGCTGCAAGGTTGTAACCGAGCCATATAAGAGTGAAAGATTGCTGGACCAGATGTCGTCCGGATGGCTTAAATGGTAAAGCACTTGGTGCGCTATACCAAGGTATCCGGGATCGAACCCCACTCTGGACATTTTTTCATTATATTGGTTGTACGCTGTTTAGTAAAGTGATAATTCACATCCTTTGTATTCCATTAATTTACAGCGTAATTTCAGCTCTGCTGAAAAATTAATTAGTATATAACTATTCACCGGTACTGGGTTTAATTTGTCTCATGTATGCCACTGGAGTTGTGCTCATGATTGACGTTCCATCTTGTGTTGCAAGGTTGTAACCGAGCCATATAAGAGTGAAAGATTGCTGGACCGGATGTCGTCCGGATGGCTTAAATGGTAAAGCACTTGGTGCGCTATACCAAGGTATCCGGGATCGAACCCCACTCTGGACATTTTTTCATTATATTGGTTGTACGCTGTTTAGTAAAGTGATAATTCACATCCTTTGTATTCCATTAATTTACAGCGTAATTTCAGCTCTGCTGAAAAATTAATTAGTATATAACTATTCACCGGTACTGGGTTTAATTTGTCTCATGTATGCCACTGGATTTGTGCTCATGATTGACGTTCCATCTTGTGCTGCAAGGTTGTAACCGAGCCATATAAGAGTGAAAGATTGCTGGACCGGATGTCGTCCGGATGGCTTAAATGGTAAAGCACTTGGTGCGCTATACCAAGGTATCCGGGATCGAACCCCACTCTGGACATTTTTTCATTATATTGGTTGTACGCTGTTTAGTAAAGTGATAATTCACATCCTTTGTATTCCATTAATTTACAGCGTAATTTCAGCTCTGCTGAAAAATTAATTAGTATATAACTATTCACCGGTACTGGGTTTAATTTGTCTCATGTATGCCACTGGAGTTGTGCTCATGATTGACGTTCCATCTTGTGCTGCAAGGTTGTAACCGAGCCATATAAGAGTGAAAGATTGCTGGACCGGATGTCGTCCGGATGGCTTAAATGGTAAAGCACTTGGTGCGCTATACCAAGGGATCCGGGATCGAACCCCAGTCTGGAAATTTTTTTCACTCTGTTGGTTGTACGCTGTTTAGTAAAGTGATAATTCACATCCTTTGTATTTTATTAATTTCCAGCGTAATTTCAGCTCCGCTAAAAAATTAATTAGTATATAAATATTCACCGGTACTGGGTTTAATTTGTCTCATGTATGCCACTGGAGTTGTGCTCATGATTGACGTATGATATAACGCATGTAAAACAAAATAAGAAAAAAAAAAGTATTTTTTCTCATCAAATAATATAAAATAAATTATAAATGTTTCAAACAGAACTTTACTAAAAATTTTCGCGACACACCTGAAGTTTTCATTTTCGCATGGCGCACCAACGCACTGCGGGACACCAGTTGAGAAATACCAGGTTAAGGTTGCTCTTAAATCCAAACTGGCTACTTTCTGACACATTTTTAAATTCATTTTCTAATCGCAAAAGTATCAAATTGGCAGGTGCTCTTATTAAGAAACCATGTTATCGAACTGTTCTTTCTGTTTATCGATAAATGTTGAAGAATTTTCAGAAAATGCCACCTAAGTTATCATTTTCAACCGATTTTCCGGACGCGACAGCTCAGGATAAAAAACTGTCGTCCAGAGACAATAATCACTTATAATTCGATATCTAATTCAATTATCGGAAAAAAAAAACTGTTCGATTACAAAAATCGCTTCAATAGTCGTGTCTGTAAGCAGTAGCTGCTCATCAGGGGGGGGGGGGGGGGGGGTTCAAAATCACTTTACTACCAGTATTTTAATAAACTAAAATTCTGTTTGTTTAATCGTATAACATTCCATGATGATTAGATAAGATCAAATTTAATGTAAGAAAATTCTTGTATTAAAGTAAGTCTGAACCCACTGACGAGCCGCCGCTGTCTGTAAGTAAATATCATGCTGTTTTGTTTAAAAATTAGTCAGAAAGTTTCGCGTTGTTGAGCGGGGGGGGGGGGGGGAGATTGTTAGAGAAACGTGTCATTTATATTATATGGCTGTAGAAATAGCTACGTTGTCCAATTACACAGTTTTCTAGAACATTTCTTATGCCTACGCGTATTTTGGTGTGTTTACTTAAGGAAATATTTGTCCTTTTATAGTTAATTTATTCAATTATTTTACATGCACGATGTATTTGTTTATGATTAATGGTATAAAGTCTTTGGTTCGTAACGAAAGCTTCTACACATGTACCTTAAATTAGATATTTAAATCATCGCGTAAAATTATTCTGTAATAGCATTAACATGTTGAATTAGCTTTCAAGGTAATCTCTTCAGTTTTGTATTAGAATAATTTATCGCTTTGCAATTTTTACAAACTTTTAAAACAGCGTTTTTTTTTTTTTTTTTTTTTTTTTTTTTTAATGATAACATTAAAAATAAATATCCCTATAAATACTGTACATTATAATTTAAAAACTGTAAACTTCGAATACAAAATACCCAAATAATTATTTAAAAATAAAAATAGATAAACAATAAAATTGAATTAAATTAAAAAGACTTTTTAATTAAATACTTTTAAATAAAAAAAACCAAAAGTAAAAGTAAAAATAAAATAATCTTCTAATATTTCTGGTAACAGTTTAAAAATAAATAATAGCAAAGAAAATAATGATTTTCCTAAAATTTCCAGTATTATCTTTTAATTAGCTTCATTTTAATTATGTTATTTTATCTTCCATAAATGTATCGCGGATACAAGTAATCATCTCTCAATATATTTTTAAACAAATGAGAAGGAGTAACTATTGATAAAATGAAAAATATTTTTTTGCATTGTAAAATTATTTACAAAATTAAAAATATAAAAGTAATTAGTTTTTTTTAAAAAAAGTAAGTATTATTAATAAAAATTAAAGTATGTAGGAAATAACAAAATTTAATTATTTTAAAGATTAAAAACGTTAAAATATTTAATTTAATTTTTTTATTCAATAAATGTTGTTAGAGTTATTCAAAGAAATTTAGACAATTAATAATTATCGTAAAAAGTGAACAGAAAAATAACTATTTTTTACATATGAAATAAACATTATGCCTCTTCATAAAAATTTTAACGCTAACAGACGAACTAATTAAATTTTTAAAATAATAAAAAGTCAATAAAATCAGAATCACTATAGAAACTAATACGCTATAACTACACCATGATAGTAAATAATACACTGTATCAACTTTATATCATTAAATACTACGTTGTAGCTACTGTATACCATTAAATATCACTTTAGGAACTCAAAATAAAGCAGCTAACACCGAATCAAACGTTAAAAGGTCATTGCCCCCATGACGTCACTTCCTTACGACCTTGAAATTTTCTGCCGCCATTGAAAAAATCCCGCTCTCTTTGCACCATCACAATAGAATGACAGGAACAGTTGGCAGTAAATAGATATAATGTGCATCAGAATAATAAGCATGATATAAAAGCTTAGCGCGAACAATACATGATACACGGAATAAAACAAACGAGAATCAAGTGATTTTTTTGAACCGCTGAACTGATGGGATTGTTTAACTTTCTCTGTATTAAGTCAATTTTAGTGATCTTTAACCACGGTCGACAAGATAAGTATAGTAAAATGCCGCTCTCATGTATCATCAGAAAATGACGAGTTTGAGTGGTTAAGGTGAGATTTAAATCAAAACCTATCAAAATTTGCTTTAGAACCAAAAGCAAGAGCACATGGCTGTTTTCAGTTTTCCTCAAATTTGCATTTCCTGAAAACTCTGCTTAAAAGTAATTTTTTTTTTTTTTTTTTTTTACATTTGAAGTTACTTAAATATCTTATGCAATATAAACAATTAAGATATGTTGTAATTTTTTTATTTCAAGGCTCAATATTGGTAATTAAAATGAATGCATATTAACCATTGTGACAAAATAATTTTTGAGACAAAATGGCTGACAATTGAATATATGCATCATGGGGATGATTGGGACATTTCAAATGGAATGAATGGAACTGTCTCATTCATCCCTAGAGGAGGCTGAAAAATATATTTATAAACTAAATAATATTATTTAGGTTGATAAATTAATACTTTATGATAATTATTCTTTTAACATTTCATCCTCATTGTAGCCATCGTTTTCAGCCATTGAATGCTTCCGTTTATGGCCTTTTAAGGCAAAGCTGAGATGAGTCCAAGATGATTGGCTAACAAATAATCCTGGAGATCATATTACAATTTATAATCTCTCAGCTTTTGCCAAGGAGGCATTTTTGTCAGCTTTTAGTCCTTAACATTAAATACGGGGAGGAAAATGTTTGTGTCCCATTCATCCCTGCTGTGGGATGATTGGGACATAGAAGAACTTTTTTTTTTTAATTTCATTTATATTTCTGTATAATAATAATCTTGAACAAATATTGTGCATAAGATGTAGTCAAGCACTTAATGTATGACATGTGATATATAATATTGATAATAACTTTAAAAATATATACAGTGTCTCACAAAAGTGATGGGACACTTGTGCTTTATAAAAAGAAACTGCAATAAAATAAATAAACAAACATGTGCAAAAATTTTTTGGGTGTGTTTCATATTTAAAGTTAGTAACAATTATTACATAACATACATTTTGTCAAAATATTAAAATATTAATTTAGTAAAAATACAATTGTTCAGAACGGAGCAAAAAATGGCTCACATAAGTGATGGGACACTTACTTTTCCATCAAATATTTATCCACAAATTTTACTTTTTAAAAGGTTTTAATATTTTGTTGGATTTCCTTTTACTTTTAAAACATGATTTAATCTTTTTGGGATGGATTCGACTATTTTTTTTGTGATTTCTGGAGTGATTTTACCCCATTCTTCTTGAAGCACCGATTTTAGTTGTTGTTTTGAAGAAATGGTGTGTTTGCGAATTCTTGATTCCAATTCTTGCCAAATATTCTCTATGGGATTTAAGTCTGGAGATTGTGGTGGTGTTTTTATTATTTCAGGACAGTTATATAGCAGCCAGAGTCTAACGTTCAGAGCAGTGTGCTTGGGGTCATTGTCCTGGTAGAATTTAAAATCGTTATGAAGGTTCAATTTTCGTGCTGAAGATTTCAAATTTTGCTTTAAAATATCAATATACTTGTACTGATCCATTATACTGTCAATAAAAACAAAATTACCAACTCCAGCGGACGACATACACCCCCATACCATAACTCCTCCTCCACCATGTTTTACTGTTGGTACCAAGTTCTGTTTGCGAAGTTCTTCCCTGGGTTTTCTCCACACCAAGATTCTACCGTCAGAACCAAATATATTAAATTTACTCTCATCAGCAAATATAACTTTATTCCAGTAATCAGAATTCTTATTTATGTTGGATTTTGCGAAAGCTAGTCTGAGTTTTCTATTCTTTTCACTTACGAAGAATTTTTTCCTGGCTACTCTACCGTGATATCCAGCAGATCGAATTACCCTTCTAATAGTTTCAGGATTAACAATTATTCCATATAATGCTTGTAAATCAGCAGCAACTTTTGAAGCACTAATTCTTGGATTTTTTTTAACCCTTAACCGGAAACGTACCGTCTGTGAGACGGTTGCGTCTACATATCTACCCTTTATGCAAAAATGAACGTGTCTACAACCTTATTACGCCATCTAATCCTTACACTATTGGTCCTCTCCACCCCGACCCATTTGCAACACCTGCACTTTTTTAGTTGTTGAAAGAAAAAATATTTTATTTTCGACGCAGTCTGTCAGACGGCATGTTTCCGTTTATGTAATTTTTTTCTTTCTGATATCAAGATGACGGGGCCGTCAATGCGGGTACGCTATAGTGATAAAGACTATTTTGCGATGGTTTGATGAAGTAGGAAGTGACATAAGCGATGTTGAAAGTATTTCAGATGATGAATATATAAATTCTGAACACGAAAGTGATTCAACATCTTCAGAAAATTCTAATGAAAGCGAAAATGAAGATATAAGAAATGATGAAAAAGTAGCAGACGCATATACGAAATATATATATGAATAAAATCGGTACCGATGGTCTGTTTAAAAAGTTCGCTCCTCGTCAAGAGCAAGAAAACACAATATTATAAAAGTGCCAGTTTTAAGAGGAAAAGCTAGTGATCTCGGATAAAAGGCAGATCTATTCTCTGTCTGGCAGTTGTTATTTACAAATGATATGTTACTGCATATAGTGAAATGGACAAACCATAAAATAATTCAAATGCGAATGAAATATGATACTCTGGCCAGTAATATGAAAGAGAGTAATATGAAAGAGTAATATGGAGAGACGACTAGAAAATCCCCAGCTACCTCGGGAATTGCGCTTTATAATAGCTCGCATTCTGCAAAAACCTGTTGAAAACGTGCCCAGGTAGATGATGACTTAATACTTTTCAAACGCAAAGAATGTTTTTTGTGTCATAGAATCAACCATAGAATAACAAAATATCTGTGTGTACAGTGCCGGAAGCCTGTATGCATGCAATGCTCCAAACCTAAACGCAAAGATTGCATAAAAAACGCTGATATTTAGAACATGCTGCAATATTTACTATTACATGTTTTTGTTATTTTTACTGTATAATATTTTTTTTAATTCATATTCTACTAATATATATCAAAATATTTGCATTTATTTCATTATTTTGTCGAAAATGTAAATATTTGAATAACAGTGTGTAATTTTGAAATATTTCCTGTCTCCGACATTCAAAACTTATTTTTTTGCTGTTATATTAAAAATTTGTTCCTGTTATTGCATTACTATTAAGGAATAAACGTTTAAGTTCACTATTTGGTAAATTATTAAGAGTTGTTTTCTTTTAAAATTTTTATAGCAATTTTTAAAATTTAGCAGTCTCACAGACGGCACGTTTCTGTTTGTGTTCTGAATTTTCACGTTTCTGGTTAAGGGTTAATATTTCGAACGATAATTCGCTTTATTCCATTGGATAGCTTTGATGGTCAGCCAGGTCTTCTTTTATCCTGAATCATATGATTCTTTTTATATCGTTTAATGATATTGAAAACTGTTGAACGACTCAAGTTAACTGTTTCAGCAGTTTTTCTAATAGATTTTCCACGTTCAATATGCAAATTAATAACTAATTTTCGAATTTCAGGCGAAGTTTCTTTTCGTTTAGCATTCATGACTACACAGAGCTAAAAAACACAAAAATTCCAAAACAAACTGGAGAGAAATACTGCAGACGATTTTATAAATTATTGCCAATTGCTTTTAAGTAAAAATAAAACCCCAAAAAATATTTTTATTGCTTATTTCAGGCGATTTTTGTTGCATATATAATGGTGTCCCATCACTTATGTGAGCTATTTTTTGCTCCGTTCTAAACATTTGTATTTTTATTAAATTAATATTTTAATATTTTGACAAAATGTATGTTATGTAATAATCTTTACTAAATTTAAGTATGAAACACACCCACAAAAAAAATGTGTACATGTTTTTTTAATTTATTTGATTAGTTTCCTTTTGTAAAGCACAAGTGTCCCATCACTTATGTGAGACACTGTATATTTAAAATAAATATTTTTGTGAAAATGTCCCATGCATCCCCCATCTCCCCTAAAATCGAAAAAAATATAAATAATAACTAATAAAATAATTTTTTTTAAATATATATTTTTTAATATATATTTTTTAATCTATCTCTATCGTTTGCAGACAATTACAAAATATTAATACGTTTCCACTACAATATAAAAATTTCAGCATTTGTTTCCAGCTAATATTCAATAACGAAATTAAAACTTCATTACGCAATCAATAAAATAGTACAAATAATAAAATTTAGCAGACATGTAATTGAAATAAGCTCTTAAAACTGCTGAAATTATCAGAATAAAAAAAGCTTTTTGACAACGGAATTTTTAGCGATTTCTTCGGCTACTAACTTCTGACACGATGCCAATACGAAATGACCGTTTTTAATAATTTTTCAAAATTTTATTTGAATATATAATTGACATATTTCATATAAAAATGCTCTTTGGTGTAAAATTATTAAATGTTAAAAAATCTATTAGAGTTTTCAATTAAAAAAAATAAATGATTTTCACATACATTCTTTTTCCCGGGTTTCTCGGGTTGGATGCCCTACTTTTAATAGATTATAAAGTCTTCTCAACGTAATTAATTTAAAGCTTCCCCTTGTATTTGTAATTGATATATCTCATCAAAAAGTCACCTGTAAAAAATGCAGCCAAGTCTCGTAACTCATTTACCGTAAAAAGTACTGAGATCGTATAAAGCCAAGTTTAACTATCTTATTAACTCTGAAATTTTCATTCACAAATCACTCCTAGTCCCTACATCTTTAGTTAATTATTATTTTGTGACTTGGCAATTACGTAGCACGAGAATGTGATGTATATAGTTAGTCTTAATCAAATAATACTATAACATATTAAAGTGCAATAACTTCCCCGTGCGTATATAATTTGCCTTAATTAAATTATCCCATCGCATCCCATAACATAGTAAGGTGTAATAACTTCCCTGTGCTGCGTAATTGCCACGTCACAAAATAATAATTAACTAAAGATGTAGAGACTAGTAGTGATTTGTGAATGAAAATTTCAGAGTTAATGATAGTTAAACTTGGCTTTATACGATCTCAGTACTTTTTACGGTAAATGAGTTACGAGACTTGGCTGCATTTTTTACAGGTGACTTTTTGATGAGATTTCATTTCTTTTTGTAAGTAATCCTCCTTTTCTTGATTTTGGGTTCTTTTTGGAGATTATCCACTGATTTTCGCTAAGCCCACACTCTGTCCCTATTATTTACAGGTATCAAAAATTTGAAGCTTTAGTTTCGTTTGCAAAGTACTGTAGATAAAAAGAGATTTCAGGTTCCTAGGCAAGCACTAAGTTATGGAAGGGGGAGTGTCAAAAGTACTCTCAATTGCTTCCAGGATAGGTGCTATCCGTCTGAGATATTACTCGCAGCCCTGGATACTTGATATTTAACATAAAAGAACTTTTTAGTATAAAAAGAAAGCCAAAATTAAAATTTCCGGAAATTTCCAATAAATCAAACTATATATTCCTTTTTTCGATGGTTTTTTTTTCGTTTTTTTTAGTCTTTTATTTTATTATTTAAGGATTTTTTAATTTTTTCTTACTTTGTGTACTAAACCCTGCCTTTCTGCCAAATGTCAAGCTTCTAGGACTACAAAATCGAATTATTTTCAAATTTTCGACTTTTTATAAATTTATTGATTTTTCGATTTCAATTCTAAGTTACCTGATTGTCATGCCAATATAGTAATTATTTGATCCGTCTTCTTAGGATCATTTAGGTTCAATTTAGAGATAAATCAAGTGAATCTTAGAGTCACCATGATTTTATTTAGAAAGGACTATCAAGCCATAACCAGCCAGTAATGTCGGGAGGGTAGGGGGAGCTGTGAAAATTTTTGTGGGGCTAACATCATTTAACAATCCATATTTCATATGTGAAGTAAATAGAGTACAACCTATGAAAGAAAACAAACCTGTCTATAAAGAAATCGCCTATATCGTAGCCAGTCTATAGCGGAACTTTTCTATAACGAAATTCATAAACGAAAGAAAAGAAAACCATAATCCAGGGGAAATAACATAAAACAATTAGGGGCGTTGTACTAGCTATTTGAATTTAGCTAGTTGAATTTAACGAATATTTTAATTGTTCCTTTTATTGAATAGTAAATACTACCTTTACACCAAGTTTTAAGTTTCTAAGACTACAAGATAAAATTATTTTCAATTTTTGATTTTTTTTTCGAATTTTTTTTTATAATTTTCTGGATTTTTTTATTTTTCTTATTTTGTATCCTTTATTACAAATTTCAAGTTTCTAGCGCTACAAAATCGAATTATTTTGAAATTTCCGATCTTTTTCGAGTTTTTTATTTTATTTTCGAATTTATTGTGTTTTAATTTTCCCTTTTTCTGTATCCTAAACAATAAGTTTACGTCGAATTTTAAGTTCTAAAACTACAAAATCGAATTTTTTTCAATTTTTCGAATTTTCGAATTTTTTGTTTCGAATTTTACAGATTTTTTATTTATTTCTTTTTTTGTATCCTAAATACTACCTTTATTCCAAATTTTAAGTTTCTAGCTTTACAAAATCGAATTATTTTCAAATTTTCGTTTTTTTTTTCCGATTTTTTTATTTTATTTTCAATTTTTGTTGCGTTTTTAATTTTTTCTTTTTCTGAATGCTAAACACTACCTTTACACTAAATTTTCAGTTTCTAAGACTACGAGATCATATTATTTTCAATTTCTCTCTTTTTCTTTCTTTCTTTCTATTTCTTTTCTTTTTTTTTTTTTTTTTTTTGAAATTTTCGATTTTTTTTTTTTTTTTAATTATCAATATTTTTTTATGTTTCCTTATTTAGTATCTTAAATATTACCTTTATTCCAAATTTCAAGTTTCTAGCGCTATGAAATCGAATTATTTTCAAAATTTCCTTATTTTTCGTTTTCTTTCGATTTTTTTATTTTATTTTCGAATTTTATTGCGTTTTTATTTTAACTTATTCTGAATCCTAAACACTATCTTTACCGCGAATTTTAAGTTTCTAAGGCCAAAAGATCAAATTATTTAAATTTTTTTTCATTTTTTTCAAATTTTTCGAATTTTCTAGATTTTTTAATTTTTCCTTATTTGGCATCCTAAATACTACCTTTATTCCGAATTCCAAGTTTCTAGCGCAACAAAATTGGATTATTTGAAATTTTTCGATTTTTTTTCGATTTTATCTTCAATTTTTTTTTGTGTGTGTTTTTGATGTTTTCTTTTTCTGAATTCTAAACACTACCTTCTAACCAAATTTTAAGTTTTTAAGACTACAAGATCGTGTTATTTTCAATTTTCAATTTTGTTCGATTTTTTTGAATTTTCGAATGTTTTTTTTTTTTTTTTTTGTGTGACATAAAAAAAAATCGACAAAAAATCGAAACTTAGAGTTCATATATCGTCTGCACTAATTTATGGGTATTTTTTGAATTATCCATATTTTTTAATTTTTCCTTATTTAGTATCTTAAATATTACCTTTATTCCAAATTTCAAGTTTCTAGCGCTATGAAATCGAATTATTTTCAAATTTTCTTTATTTTTCGATTTTTTGATTTTATTTTCGAATTTTATTGCTTTTTTTATTTTAACTTATTCTGAATCCTAAGCACTATATTTTCTGCGAATTTTAAGTTTCTAAGGCTAAAAAATCCAATTATTTTAATTTTTTCAATTTTTTTCGAATTTTTCGAATTTTTGATTTTTTTTTCGAATTTTCTGGAATTTTAAATTTTTTCTTATTTTGCATCCCAAATACTACCTTTATTCCGAATTCCAAGTTTCTAGCGCAACAAAATCGGATTATTTGAAATGTTTCAATTTTTTTTCGATTTTTCGATTTTTTCGATTTTGCTTTCGATTTTTTTGGTATTTTTGATGTTTTCTTTTTCTGGATACTAATCACTACCTTCACACCGCATCTTAAGTTTCTAAGACTACAAGATCGTATTATTTTCAATTTTCAATTTTGATGGAATTTGTTGAATTTTCGAATGTTTTTTTTTTTTCGAATTTTCCGGATTTTATAATTTTTCCTTTCTTTGTATCCTAAACACTACCTTTTTTCCAAATGTCAAGTTTCTAGGGCTACGGGATCTACCTAATCTTTTTGATGACGCGTGAACGAGTGAATCAGTGAGTGACAAAAAATCGAATGTTTGAGTTCATATATCGTCTGAACTAGAAAAGACAGAAAGTTGTAATTTTAAATTTTGGTCCTGTGTGCCAAATACTCTAGAAAAACAAAGTTTCAAATTTTTGGGATAATCCAGCGCGGAGATATGGGGGGGGGGGGGGTCAAAAGTGCCCTGAGTTGCTTCCAGAAAAGTATGCTTACGGCTGTCCTCTCTCGACTTGGCGGAGGCACTGCCGTGCCTCCAGATCTTGCCAAGGCTGTGGTTTTCCTATTAGACTTAATGTTAGCTATATGCTCCATTTTTCTGCAACTAAATTTCCTCATGCCAATATAGTAATTCATTGATCCGTTTTCTTAGGATCGTTTATGTTCAATTTAGAGATAAATCAAGAGAATCTTAGAATCACCATGATTTTATTTAGAAAGGACTATCAAGCCATAACCAACCAGTAATGTCGGGAGGGAGGGAGAGATGTGAAAATTTTTGTGCGACCAACATCTTTTAACAACAAATATTTCATATATAAATTAAATAGAGTAAAGCCTGTGAAAGAAAATGAACCTGTCTATAAAAAAAAAAAAAAAGGTCTATAACGTAGCCAGTCTATAGCGGAACTTTTCTATTACAAAATTCGTAAACAAAAGAAAAGAAAAGCATAATCCGGGGAAAATAACACAAAACAATAACGGTAGGTGTACTAGCTAATAGGACAATTATCTTAAAACCTATCTAAAACAAACTATCCCCATCCTGTGGGATTTGTTTTTCAATGTTTTACTTTATTTAATGCAAAACATAGATTGCATCCGACAACTCATAAAAAAGTCCTCCGGCCTGTACCGGCAGGAAAAGGTAGCTTTCCTATATCTTCGTTTTAAAATTTTAGCTAATGTTACTCGAAAACAGCAAGTTAAAATGCAAAGAAGCCGTTTACAAAAGATTCGTTTACACTGAATTTGAATAAGAATATCGCCAAATTATTGAGCTATAGCCAAGTTGGCTTCATTTATGAAGACTTATTTTTGTCGCCAAATTTGGCGAGATTTCGCCAATTGTCGCCCAGTTTGGCGAGAATTTGGCGCTAATGGATATGAATATATAGTTTTATGCGTATGATTGGGAAAATGATTACAACAATGAAAGAAAATAATTTGCGAGAAATCGCGTTCACTAAAACTTGTAAATTTATATTAAAATCATTAAAATTACAGACATTACAATACACTTTCATAAAACATTAAAAACATATTAAAATTGGACGTTTCGGATTTACATGGAAAATCCCTCTTCAACAACAACATTTCACTTAGCGTAAATCATAGTTCAAAAATATCAACAAATAGAAAATGCAACGTATCAAAATTTCGAAGTCAAAGTTACAGTTATAATAACACGGAGTATTCATTCGGGATTGCACCTGCTTGACCATTATTTATTGACCATAAATTTATCGTTGGTTTTTTGTAATGTGCTGTTTTGTTTCAAAATGTCAGCCACCCTAGAATTTCAAACTGCTCTATCTCAGCCAATTTTTAAGATAGAGGTAAAACAAAAAATGCTCTGGAATCCTTGTATCAAGTCCTAACACCTAATTAAAAAATAAACTTGAATTTTTAACTTTTTTGTATATTTATTTTAGTTTTAAAATTTTCCGTGGCCGCCATCTTGAAACAAGATGGTGGACCAAGCTGGCCAATGAACTCGGTCGAGGCATTGGTGAGCTTAATACACACAATTAGTTTCATCCAAATTAATTTATAAATACGAGCGTTATCGTATCAAATTATTTTCATTTTTTCAATTTTTTTCGATTTTTTTTCGAATTTTCTGGATTTTTTTAATTTTCCTTTTTCTGTATCCTAAATACTACCTTTATTCCTAATTTGAATTTTCTAGCGCAACAAAATCGGATTGTCTTCAAATTTTCGGTTTTTTTCAATTTTTTCGATTTTTTTAATTTTGCTTTCGATTTTTTTGGTGTTTTTGATGTTTTCTTTTTCTGGATGTTAAACACTACCTTCACACCAAATCTTAAGTTTCCAAGACTACAAGATCGTATTATTTTCAATTTTCAATTTTGATGGAATTTGTTGAATTTTCGAATGTTTTTTTTTTTCGAATTTTCTGGATTTTATAATTTTTCCTTTCTTTGTATCCTAAACACTACCTTTTTTCCAAATGTCACGTTTCTGGGGCTACGGGATCTACCCAATCTTTTTGATGACGCGTGAACGAGTGAGTAAGAAGTGACAAAAAATCGAATATTTGAGTTCATATATCGCCTGAACTAGAAAAGACAGAAAGTTGTAATTTTAAAATTTGGTCCTGTGTGCCAAATACTCTCTATAATTGAAGTTTAAAATTTTTGGGATACTCCAGCGCGGAGATATGGGGGGGGGTCAAAAGTGCCCTGAGTTGCTTCCAGAAAAGTATGCTTACGGCTGTCCTCTCTTGACTTGGCGGAGGCACTGCCGTTCCTCCAGATTAATACAGAGGCCTATTTGGTTTCAGTTTTTATGATCAGTGAAGTATTTGGAAAAATTTATTCGAGACTGTAAGCCTAAAAAAAGAGTTTTTGATTTATAATTTTACATGAGTTTTGTTACGACTGAGCATCTAATTTTGGCATTTATTAGTTTTCCAAGTTCAATATTAGTTAACATTCTACACTCAAAACCAGCCTTCAAGACACTTACCCACTGAAAAATATATTTTCACGATAACATGTTAAAAATTGTTAACTGATTTATTTTCATTGTTGTCATCAAAATTATAATTAATTTTAGAAATAATTACTAAAATTATAATTGTTGTTAATCTAACATAATTTATGAATTGAGGTTTCAAATCTCAGATTTATAAATATCATTTTCAAATTCAAAACGACTAATTAACTTTCTTACGCAATTAACCTTAAAGAAGTTGCTCTTTAACTTGTGTATTCCACCTTTTTTTTTTCAATTATTTCTGAAACGTTTCGCAAACAAAAATGTAGAACATGCCGGAATGTTGTTTTTCATCTTTGTTTATGTCAAACGTATTTTTCTTTTCTTTGTTTCTTGTTGTTTTCTAACTTGATTTATTATTTACGATGCAACATTATACACGTACACTGCAAAAAATAACTGTTGATTTTACAGTATAAAACTGGCACCCCAGCTGCCAGTATTATACCGTAAAATTAACAGTATTAAATAGTAAAATAAGCAGTAATACGCTGCCGCGCAAGCAGTAATACGCTACCGCGCATGCGCGGTTACAAACAACGCGGCCTTAACAAATTTCATAATAATTTCAACAGTCATGTCTCTGTACATGTCATGTTTCTATGTTTAAAAATGAATTCGTAGATATGCCAAAGAATTTCTTTCGCGTTAGTGGGCAAAGATTTTTTTTTCTCTTTTTTTTTCCCCCCAGAACTGCCTGAAGAAACTAATATAGTTTTCTTCAGACATTCCTTAACAAAATTCCTTCGCATTCCTTAACAAAATGGACTGATTTTTAAAACACACACACACACGTTGTTATTTTACAAAATATTTTTTTATAACTTATGTTTATATTTACAGAATATTTTTTTATGACTCATGTAACAAACTATCATTCCGTAAAAGACAACGCTGCTCAAAACAACACTCTGAAATACCGCAAACAGTTTTTGCACCGCAATCAGTACACTTGTTCGAGTAAGCACGAGAAGATCACACACACACACACATTGTTATTTTACAAAATAATTTTTTATAACTAATGTTTATATTTACAGAATAATTTTTTATGACTCATGTAACAAACTATCATTCTGTAAAAGACACGCTGCTCAAAACAACACTCTGAAATACCGTGTTATGAATTTTGTATATACCTGTAAATATTCCATTTGTTTAAATTTATTTTATTTTATTATTGTGAAAATTGCAGTATTATTAATGTATTTCCTATTGAGCATCATGTAACTCAATGCTAAGGACCTCCATCAGTTCAGTTAGTTAGTTGTCTGTCAACTGCGATTGAATTCATACGAGAGGCTTTGCATTGAGAACTGTGTTTCTCGGATTGATTTTGTCGTTGATACGTCGTATTGAACGCATTGTTTCTGTGTGAAATTTTACTGTGCTTTTATTGGATTTGAAGATTACTGAATATCTTGTAATTTTCAGAAGATATTGGTGTTCGTATTGCACTGTTTATAGTGAATAAAGCCATTTGATTGTTCTTATATATTGGCATCAGTCCTTTCGAACCCCGAGCTCACAACATTTGGTGTCAGAAGTGGGATTGAATGCCGATTAACAGAGCAATGGAGGCGCAACTGACTAAATTATTGGAGAAATTAGGAGAGATGGATGAGAAAATGACTGCGAACCAGGCTGAAATGAAGAAGGAAATGTCAGCGATGGATGAGAAAATGACTGCGAACCAGGCTGAAATGAAGAAGGAAATGTCAGCGATGGATGAGAAAATGACTGCAAACCAGGCTGAAATGAAGGAAATGTCGGAAGAAATGAAGAAGGAAATGTCAGCGATAGATGAGAAAATGACCGCAAACCAGGCTGAAATGAAAGAGATGTCGGAAGAAATGAAGAAGGATATGTCAACCAACCTTGGTGAGTTGAAAGAATTAATAGATAATAAAATAACATCTTTAAATGAAAGAATTGACAGCGTGGAAAACAAATTTGAAGGAAGATTTCTGGAAATAGAGGAAAAAGTTCAAAAGACAGCCAATACCGTAGAAGAAAGGATAGAGAGTATAGAAAAGGAGTTGGAAAATGTGAAGAAACAAAAGATAACTGCCGAAAACTATCCCGAAGATGTCAAGTATCAAGCTATGCTTCCCCGGGCCTCTATTAAACTCTCGACCTATGACGGAAAATCCTCATGGCCAGTTTTTAGGACACAATTTGGGATCGTAGCGGACGCCAATGGATGGGATTCCCAGACAAAGGCTTGCCAGTTAGCTGCTTCTCTACGAGCTGATGCTGCCGACGTCCTACAGACTTTGCCTGCAAATGAACCGCTGGATTTTGAAACGCTCGTCAGTGCCTTAGAATTACGCTTTGGCGAGAAATGCATGAATGAATATAGCAGACTCCAGCTCAAATCTCGACAGCAGAAATCCACTGAATCCCTGCAAGAGCTTGCTACGGATGTCGAGAGACTTTCACATCTTGCTTATCCTGACTGTCCGACTGAAATTAGAGAAAGCTTGGCTCTGCAGCATTTTATTGATGGTGTGCGTGACTCTGAGATCCAGAAACAACTCCGGATTGCAGATCTCAGTGACTTAAAAGGGGCTTTAGTTTATGCCCTGAAATTCGAGGCAGCCCAGCAAGCTACAAGGAAAGATCGACACTTTGTGCGAGTAGCCAACATGCCTGAGACGTCGGATAGAGCTGTGGAGCATTTACAGCAGCAGGTGAAAGACATGATGAGGCAGATGAACTCCTTAATGGCCAACAAGCCTTACAGGAAGATCAAGTGCTGGAAATGCGGTGGAGAAGGCCATATCCAAATCGACTGCCCAAGACGACCCAGCACTGAAGGTAATAGCTCACCCGCGAACGGAGGAGCAGGAAAACTGATTAATGGTCATCTCACGGGGTGGAGGTTGCCAGATCTTAAGAAGCCTCATTTTCAAGTATGTGAAATTTCTGCAAGAAGTTGCGGCGAAAACGGAGTTTTTCTAGTCGGAAATGTGAATGATTTGCCCTGTAATATGATCATCGATACAGGAGCCAATGTGACCATCATTCGGAAAGATCTAGCTCAGCGGCTGAAAGAAAAACTCTCCTGGACCCCGCCACGTGTTATCCTTCAAACTGTGACCGGAGATAAGATCGACATATTTGGAAGAATGACACTGGAAATAAAGTTTGGGAACGCCGCTTACCATCATACAGTCTATGTGGCCGATATTTCAGATCCTTTCATACTCGGACTGGACTTTTTAAAAGAGCATGGATTTACACTGGATTTTAAGAATAATGAGTTACGCTCTGCTCAAGAAGATGTCACTATTTTTGAACTTGGAAATGAGTCCGGGTCCATTCAACGGATCACAGCCAAGGCAGATGTTATCATCCCTCCTCGAACCGAAATGATGATACCTGGAGTAACTGGAAACGAAAGAATTTTCCAGTATGGCTTGACTGGATATCCTGAGAAGAGCCCAAAGGGAGTGCTAATAGCATCAGCGCTGGTAGATCTGTCGAGAGATGTGATACCCGTGAGAATTGCAAACGTAAGTGAAAAGTCTAGAATTATCCAGAAGGGTGAAGTGCTTGCAACCTGTGCTCCAGTCACCTGTGTATGCAAAGACCCGAGCTTGATGTTGTCGGAGCCGCCTACAAGTTTAACACCTGAAATTGGACGAAATGAAAATTTATCTCCTGAACAGAGACATGCCGCAGAAAGACTGTTCCAGGAATTTAAGGATGTGTTTTCTCAAAACGAGAGTGATATTGGTCGCACTTCACTGACACGGCATAGAATTGATACTGCCGGTCATCCACCGATTAAACAGCATCCCAGACGTTTGCCGTTCGCTAAACAAGAAGAGGTGTCTAAGCTCTTACAACAGATGCAGGATAGTGACATCATCGAACCGTCATCAAGTCCGTGGGCCTCTCCCATCGTGTTGGTCCGAAAGAAAGATGGCTCCACAAGATTTTGTGTGGATTATCGTAAACTTAACGATATCACGAAGAAGGACAGCTATCCTCTACCAAGAATAGACGACACGCTAGATACTCTTTCAGGACATAAATGGTTTTCCACACTGGATTTGAAGAGTGGATATTGGCAGGTAGAGATCCATCCTGATGACAAAGAGAAGACTGCATTTACTACTGGACAAGGACTTTGGCAATTCAAAGTTATGCCGTTCGGGCTCTGCAATGCTCCAGCAACGTTCGAGCGCCTCATGGAGACTGTGTTAAAAGGCCTGACTTTTGAAGCTTGTCTCATCTACCTAGACGACGTCATCATTGGTGGCCGCACGTTTGAAGAACATCTAGAAAATATTCGAAAAGTGTTAACGAAGCTAAGAGCGGCGAATTTAAAGCTGAACCCTTTGAAATGCAAGTTCTTCCAACGGGAAGTAAATTATCTAGGATACATCATTTCAGCTAAAGGTGTTCGAACAGATCCTGAAAAAGTGTCTACAGTAAAGAACTGGAAGCGTCCGGAAAACGTCCATCAGTTGCGAAGCTTTCTGGGACTATGCACTTATTACAGAAAGTTTGTCCAGGGGTTCTGCAACATCGCAAGACCATTGCATAGGCTCACTGAAAGTAAGCAGAAGTTTCTATGGACACAAGAATGCGACAATTCCTTCCAGCGGCTGAAAGAAGCTCTCACATCCTCTCCAGTCCTTACCTATCCGCACCCCGAGAAACAGTTCATTGTGGACACGGATGCCAGTCATGAAAGTGTCGGCGCTGTACTTTCCCAAGAAATAGATGGCCAAGAACGAGTCGTAGCATACTGGAGCAAATGTTTATCGAAACCAGAGCGGAATTATTGCGTCACTCGTAAGGAGTTATTAGCTATAGTGAAAGCCATAGAACACTTCCATCACTATCTCTATGGCAGGAAATTTCTCCTTCGTACTGACCACGCATCCCTAACATGGCTGATGAATTTTAAGAACCCAGAGGGCCAAGTAGCCAGATGGATACAACGACTCCAGGAATACGACTTTGACATCAGGCATCGCAAAGGCTCATCGCATGGAAACGCCGATGCCCTATCAAGAAGACCGTGTCCCGAGAGCTGTCGCTATTGTTCCAGAGCGGAGAGCAAGTATAATCCCGAATATGTCATACGCCAGACGAAGACTTCACTATTGACGCCACCAGATCCCTGGAGTGATGAGAAGATTCGAGAAGATCAAATGGCAGACTCTGAGATCAAACCAATCTTGGAGTTATTAGAATCTTCTAGCACGAAGCCCAGTTGGAAAGACATCTCGACTTACAGTCCTACGACGAAGCAATATTGGGCTCTTTGGAACTCTCTCCACGTCAGGAATGGTGTCCTGTTCCGAAAATTCGAATCGGAAGATGGGAAGACATCTCGGTGGCAGTTGGTACTTCCTCGATCCCGAATCCCAGAGGTCCTCAAGGAATTACATGGCAGTCCCACTGGTGGCCATTTTGGAGTCATGAAAACATTACACAGAGTCCGAGAGCGCTTCTTCTGGGGAAAAGCGAGAGCTGACGTCGAACAATGGTGCAAATCTTGCGATGCATGTGCAGCTCGGAAAGGACCAAAGAAACGTAGCCGAGGAAGACTACATCTCTACAATGTAGGAGCACCTTTTGAACGCATCGCCCTTGACATCCTAGGTCCTCTGCCAAGAAGTGCTGATGGCAACAAATACCTCCTTGTTGTCATGGACTATTTCACAAAATGGCCTGAAGTTTATGCCATCCCTGATCAAGAAGCTTCTACGGTTGCGGATGCCTTGGTACACCAGTGGATATCAAGGTATGGAGTCCCTCTTCAAATGCATTCTGACCAGGGGAGAAATTTCATCTCTGCTGTGATTGAGGGTCTCTGTCAACTTCTCGGAATGGACAAAACTAGGACGACGCCTTTACATCCGCAGTCGGATGGCATGGTTGAGAGATTTAATCGTACCATCCTCAACAATCTCTCACTGCTAGTCTCAAGAAACCAACAAGACTGGGACCAAAAACTTCCCTTGTTTCTTCTCGCCTATCGCAGCGCCGTCCATGAAACAACCGGCTATTCCCCGTCTCAGATGCTTTTCGGTCGTGATCTTCGTCTACCTTGTGATCTGCTTTTTGGTCGCCCTCCAGATGCGCCTTCATCGCCAGAGGGATACGTGCAGAATCTCCAGGCACGATTTGAAGACGTCCACAACTTGGCTCGAGAGCGGATCAATATACAGACGGAGAAGATGAAGACCAGGTACGACACGAAAGCCACGGGACATCAATTCAAAGAAGGTGACAAGGTTTGGTTTTATAATCCGACTCGACGTAAAGGACTTTCTCCCAAACTGCAATCGCACTGGGACGGTCCTTATACAGTCCTAAACAGACTGAACGATGTCGTAATTCGGATCCGAAAGTCACCAAATTCGAAGCCTAGAGTCGTTCATTACGACAGGCTAGCTCCATACTATGGCCATAGTACATAGTTCCCATAGTACTTAGTTCATTGATTGTAAATAGTGTAATGTAAATAATGTAAATTAGTATGACCATGGTCTTGTATATAAGTTAATGTAATTATTTATTTTGCTTAGCATTATCATTATTATTATTATTTAAATACTTGTATGTACTAATGTCTATGCTTTAATTTTATTGTTTTTTTTTTTGTTTTTTTTTTTAAATAAGTGCATATTTGTATAATTCAGCATTATGAATGTGTTTAATTGTTATTTTCCATGTTTGCTTTAAGTGTTAATATTATAGCATTTGTTGGCAACGGGTTTGCTTTCCGATCAAAGGTTGAACTGCCCGGGACGTGCAGTGCTTGAGAGGGGGGCAATGTTATGAATTTTGTATATACCTGTAAATATTCCATTTGTTTAAATTTATTTTATTTTATTATTGTGAAAATTGCAGTATTATTAATGTATTTCCTATTGAGCATCATGTAACTCAATGCTAAGGACCTCCATCAGTTCAGTTAGTTAGTTGTCTGTCAACTGCGATTGAATTCATACGAGAGGCTTTGCATTGAGAACTGTGTTTCTCGGATTGATTTTGTCGTTGATACGTCGTATTGAACGCATTGTTTCTGTGTGAAATTTTACTGTGCTTTTATTGGATTTGAAGATTACTGAATATCTTGTAATTTTCAGAAGATATTGGTGTTCGTATTGCACTGTTTATAGTGAATAAAGCCATTTGATTGTTCTTATATATTGGCATCAGTCCTTTCGAACCCCGAGCTCACAACAACCGCAAACAATTTTTGCACCGGAATAAGTACACTTGTTCGAGTAAGCACGAGAAGATCACACACATGTTGTTATTTTACAAAATAATTTTTTATAACTCATGTATATATTTACAGAATCATTTTTTATGACTCATGTAACAAACTCTATCATTCCGTAAAAGACACGCTGCTCAAAACAACACTCTGAAATACAGCAAACAGTTTTTGCACCGGAATAAGTACACTTGTTCGAGAGTAGTAAGCACGAGAAGATCACGTTCAAGACACACTTTCTTCTTCATTCGATATTCATAAAAAGGAAAGAGAAACGGTTATTTGGGTCATGCTACAACTGTTTAAAAACTTACAGACAGCGAGGTATTTTTCACCGGCACGGACTGAAATAGGTTTCCAAAATAAGTGGACGTTTGTAGGCCATGAATTGGGTAAATAATACTAAATACGATGCATGATAATTTGTTTAACAAACATTAGACTCTCATTCTAATAAACAAATAATACCAAGTTTATTATTGTTTAAATATATAATTTAAAAAAAATGTCTTACGGACAGAATTTATTTACGCACCAGAATGATTGAGATTTGTAATAGATTGTAATAGACTTTTATTCCGAAAGATATACAGTGTAAGCACAAAGTCTTGTCCTCATTATAAGAATGTATTACAAAATAACCGTTGAATGTAATAATGTAATTTTTGTATCATTGGATAGTTCACTCTCAACAGTTTTGTTATGCGCGCTCGGTCGTTATGCGCGCTATGATGGCGCTCGGTGGATTGGAAGGGATGGACCAACATCATGGCATCCACACTCTCCTGACATTTCTCCTCTTGAATTTTTTTCTTTTTGAGTTATATCAAAGACATAGTCTTTGGCACACCAGTTGCTGACCTTGAAGGACTAAAGGCTAAGATAAAAGAATATGTGTGTACGGTTACGAAGACATGTTAGCGAACAATTGGCGAGAACTAGAATACTGCGTTAACATTAGCCGAGCTATCAAGGGGTCACATGTTGAAATTTCATGAAGTTTGTGTTCTTATTAAAAACTTTATAACAGTACTTACAATTTACAATGTATCCAAACAACTATATGCTTAATTATAATAGCTTTCCCACAATAAATATTAATAATCAGCTCAAGACACTGTATTATAACCCCCCCCCCTCCCTAACCTCTTTCCCGTCTCCTGTTCTTTGATAAATTCTGCAGAAAAGACAGACTTTTAATATTTTTAATTGATCACTGGTTTTTATTTTGTTTATTTATTTCTAAATGCAGAAGACTATAGTAATTTAGGACTAAAAGAAATTCTAACAAGGAATTACGTGACGAAAGAAAGATTTAAAAAATGTTGAGAAAGAAAAAGGCACATGAAATTTATTTTTAATTTCACTTCAAAGTCTTTAAAATTTACAAAGTTATTTCAACATAAATATAATAATAATAATAATAATAATTGTTAGGGGAACCGTCGGTAGCGTAATAAATTTTCTTATTTTTATAAATAGTTAAATCAGTCTTCAAATTTAATATACATTTTCATCTTTTGATATGTTAAAGAAGTTTGTTCAGCTTACCTGAAATTTTCCTTTTTGCGCCAAGTAATATCCACAGTAATCCAAAGTGTTGTAGCGATATTTATCTTATCCATTGATTCACTTATATTTGAGTAATAAGAAATAGTATTAGTAGAAAATAACAATTGTGTGAAATGAGCAGAAGATTCATTTTCCATTGAATATAATATTATAATTCTTGGCTAGATGTACATGTTTAAAATCGCGTTTTGGAGGCTGCGTATAAGTGCTCCAATTTTACATTATATTAAATATATTTACATCATATATATATAAGAGCGTCTTAACTGCTCGGATACATTTTGGAAACTGAAGGGAGATTGTTATTTGAGTTCTGTGCACACGCGCGGGATAAACAGCTGTAGTTTGAAGGAGGGAGATCTGCAGTATTTCTCCAATTAGTTAGTTTCGACAGTCTCTGGTTTTATTCACTGTTTTGCATCTGCGGTTGTCACTTAAAGTACTTATAGTTAATTGGGGTCTGGTTTTTGACATGTTTTTCAATCGTTCGTTGCACGTGGAGATTAATTAACTGCATAAAAAAGGTTTCTCCGTCAATAATAATAATAATAATAATAATAATAATAATAATAAAAGATAAAATATTTCATTAGATAAGCTAGCAAAAATATTTTATTAAAAATAAAAATATTTTATTTTATTTATTGAAATGGACGTAATATAATTAACTAAAAAGAAATTCAATTCATGTAACAGACTGTCAGAACCAGTCATAAAAATGATACATTGATACGATAAATCAAGCTTACTTATAGAGATACAATCACAGTGATAGAATCCCATTCATCATTCATATCGCGACATGATCTATGCCTGTAGAAAAATGCAGATGTTATGATGTTTTTCTTACATCAGCTAACAATTCCACTCCATTCCCATCTATATAACTAACATTAGGCTTATACAATTAGACAAAAGAAGAAAATATTAATTGATTACAATAAAAAAGAGAGAAAAGCATTTTCCAACTCTCGAATGTCCATTGTGAGAAATACCTGAGGTAAAATTATTATAATTATTGTTATAATATAAATTACAGTCGATCTGTTTTATAGCGAACTTAGATCTAACGAGGATCTGGTTTTAACGAGCAAAAAAGAAGAATAGTTAACCTAATATTAAAAAAAAAGAGCTAAAAATCATACGTCAAGCATAGATTATGAAACCCTTTCCAGCACGTCCAGAATACTTTAAACAACACTTCATGGTTTAATAAGGGGGAAAATGATAAATCTAAGTAAACAGGAAAGACAAGGGATGACCGTTCGGGTATTCAGCTTTCGCTTTAGAATATAAGTGCAAATCCAGGAGGGAGGGGGGGGGAGGTCCACGTAAAAAGTTTGGAAAACGCATAACTCATTTGAAAACCCAATTTCAGGAATTAGCATCAATAGTCGGAAAAATATCAGATTTATTTTGTACAGCCCTGTAAATGATCTTGTAGATATATAGATATATAACTACACAGTGCGCTAAAATTTAGTTCAGTTTGGAAACGTATGGCACAGTTGAAAATTCCCTTTCAGCAATTTCCGTCAGTTGTCCTGGAGATCTGTTGTGCAGGCATGTATATGATCTATAACATTAACATACATGTATATAGATTTGTATATGTATTACATAGTATATACATTATGCCCACTAAAGTCCCTTGCCACCCTCTTAACTTTGGAACGACTGCTGCTATATTCATAAAAGTGGTGTCTAGTATAGTAAAGTAGCCATGTGCTACTCAATGAAACCGCCTACGGCGCCACCTGCTGCAATGGTGCGGAACTGACATTCATATCTCGAAAACGGAAAGAGATAGAGAAAAAAAGTGATTTACAAAGTTGTAGAGCATCATCGATTTAGTACGAAAAGACACCTTGTGGACATTAATGCAAAGAATACAATGGTTAAAACGTGCTTTTTTTTTTTTTTTTTTTTTTTTGCGTGATTTTTCACACTGTGACGTGACAAAAAGATCTTAGAAAGGAAAAAAACAACTAGTTATAGTAATATACCTTTATTTTAGATGTTCAAAATTCTCATCAGCTGCAATGCATATTTGGATCTTTGTTTGAATTTTACCTTGCACACGTTGGAGCATAGATAGTGACACATTGTCACAAGCGTCCGTAATGCGTCGTTTCAGGTTCTGCAATGTTTGTGGAGGCGTCGCATGCACCTGCTGTTTCATAACTGGTTGTTTCATTTGTTCTAAGATCGTTTTGTCACGTCACAGTATCGGAAATCACGAAAAAACAAATGCGCGTTTTAACCGTTCTATTATTAGCATTAATGTCCGCAAGGTGTTTTTTGTAGTAAATTGATGATGCTCTACAACTTTGTAAATCACTTGTTTTCCCTATCTCTTTCCGTTTTCGAGATAGGAATGCTAACTACGCATTTCTCTACCAGGTGGCGCCGTAGGCGGTTTCATTCAGTAGCGCATGGCTACTTTACTTTACCTAGACACCACTTTTATTAATATAGCAGTAGTCGTTCCGAAGTTAAGAGGGTGGCAAGGGACTTTAGTGGGAATACTGTATATTACAAAAATATTGCTATAGAAAATAGTTACTTTTAACGTCATGAAAGGTCTCTATTCTGATTGCTTTCTTCCAAAATCGCTCGCAGAAAAATTCGAAAATTTACTGATTAGAAAAGACTTCATATATATTATCTACCAAATTATACCTCCTTCTTCACAAGAAAATAAGGTTCTACAATAATAAACCATAATTACACTAAATATAAGAGCTGAGTACAGGTACAGGGTGTGGTACCTTTTATGGCACACCTTTTTAACTTTAGAACGGAAATTATATAAAAGTATTTGATTGTTTACTTATCAAACTTAAATAGATGAAAGCATGAACCTTGAACTTTGTTTACAAGTGCTTTAAATTTCAAAGTAGACGGTATTATTTTATGTATTGTTGTGTTTAAACATGCCAGCTTCGTTCGAGTTCAGGGGTTAAGCAGCATACATGCTTCATTTATGTCTCCTGAGCTATTTATCTATTTTTTTCCTTTTTAATAACAGAACAATCGCTTCAGATCTATAGTATAAATTTATACAAATACTCACTAGAACTAAAAAAAAAAATTTTTTTTTTTTAATTGCACAGATTTCAGATAGATTTCAGTCATTATGTTTATAATGAACTGGACTTTATATTTAGAACATGGATAGCCATGTGTCCTTTAAAAAAGAGAAGAAAAAAACAGACGTCCGTTAGGTTTTGAAATTGATAACTTTTCACTATTTAAAATGCATCGAATTTGCCTTTGAAAGCATAAGTATTTTATTTCTTTTAAGTACCGGTAGTTATCAGATTAAATATACAGTTGGATCTCAATTTAACGAAGTCGCTAAATCCAGCAAAAAAAGTTCGTTGTATAGAAAATTCGTTAAATAGAAATCCAGCTATACAAATATTTTAAACTACATAAATACACATTTTTAATTAATAAACACTAAATATCATATAAAAAAGTAGATAATTATTTTTATATATATATAAACTATATCCATTTCTTCTAATTGTATTCGTAAAAAAAAAAAATTAAAAAAAAAATTATAGAGAGCGAAATAAAAAAACAAGAATAGAATAACGCATTACTGTCTAGAAATACTGTATAGAATATTTTTAGTTTAAGAAAATAATTTTGCATTTAAAATTAAGGAATTATTATTATTTTTTTAATTACATTACCGTACGTGTAAAATGTGCAAAAATAAAGAATAACTTTGAAGTATCCAGAAATATTTTGTGAAATAAGGATTTAAAAAAATTAGGTCACTATAAAAGATTTGTTAAATAGAGAATGAACTACGCTATTTGGAAGTTATTTTACAAGGAAATTCGTAAAATGTACTTCGTTCCAAAGAAAAGTTCGTAAAATAGAGGAATTCACAAAATAGATGTTCGTTAAATTGAAGTCCGACTGTCTTACATATTACAAGTTGTGTACACTCCTTGAAATTTCCAACGAGTCTGTCTTTATAATTCTTTAATTTATAAATTATTCGCTTACTCACTTACTTATTCATTTTATTTTTCTTTATAATTATTTTATTTTATTTTTATAATTATTCAACTTTCTAATTATTAGATTTGAATTATTTAATTTTGCAAACCAGAAATTCTTGACAAAAAATTGTAATACAAATTAAATTAAAGCAAGATCACTCTGCAATGGGCAATAAATAGTTTTTTAAAGAAACGTACAGAAAATATGAATTATTTGATAACACTTCAGACAGAATTAAATTAACATAAGATCTCTATGCTGTCGGCAATTCAGTCTGGAGATTGTGAAGTAATTAAATTCTGAAGACTTGCAGAAGTGAAACAAATTAATTCAGAAGCGATCATTGTTGTCAAGCAATATGACATCAATGTTGACACCAGAATTAATTTGGAGACATTCTAAAATAAAATACTTTATTAATATCTGTAATTTTTTCTTTCTTTTCTTTATGAAGCATTCATTTATCAAAAAAATGTTTTTTTTTATTTTTATAATAGACAGTTTAAAGAGCAGAACGATATTAAAATAAAAACCTCAAATTAAATTAATTTAACATAAGATTTTTTTTATTTTTCAGATTTCTGATTGTTTTATGTCCCAAAGATTTCTAAAGATAGAGGAATGAGGTATTAATAGCCGTTGCTAATTATTAGAGTCGTGCTTCGGGTGGGGTAACCCGATTTTACCCGAACCCGACTCTACCCATGGTTCGAGTTGGGTCGAATTCAAGTTAATTTTTTTCGTTGCATGTGAAGTCCAAGTCGGATAGACTTTATATGTTTCGGGTTCGGATTGGGTTTCAACTCGTTTAGGTCGGATTCGGATTAACCCGATTTTTGAAAAGAATATTCTGAATATTTTTCAAATGAAAAAAAAAAACTATATATTTGAATATTAATGAGTTTATATATGTTCTTTTTTGTACAAAGAAGATAAAAGTAGTATTAGAATATAATTGTAAGCTACTTATCCATAATTGTATTAAAATATGGATTAGTTTTCTTTCATTTCGGGTTCAGGTCGGGTTCAAATCGAGTTTCGGATTGGTGATTTTTTTTTTCTTTTGTCATATATTTTTTTGCCTTAAGTAGAATTGTCGGGATCGTTTGGTAAACGTTTCTTCTATATGGTATTAAACGTATACGAGTATTTACCAGCATTCTAATGATTTCTAGTGATTTTTTTTACTCTTTATAATTATGCATTTTATACTTCCTTTCGCAAAAACAAAATTTGTTTAAAAAATATCAAGTAAAAATTAAATTAAAACAAGATCATTCGATCAACGACCCATGCAGGACTCTAGTAACTATGAGATTATACTAAAGTTTGGTAAACATTTCTTCTGTGGTATTAAACGTATACAAGTATTTACCAGCATTATGTTGATTTTGGGCATTTTTAGGGTTTCGTTCATCTCACGAAATCCTATTACTCCCGCTACATTGTCTGTCTGTCACAGAGCTATTCTCCAAAACTATGTAACTTACAGAGTTGAAACTTTGTGTATATAGCTGAATAACAACTATGAAGAGCTCAAAATATTAAAATTTGAAAAATTCGTATTATTTTAATAAATAGAGATAAAAAAACAAAATTCTAACAGCCTTTTCCTATTAAATTCAAACATTTTTCGTTATAGCAGATGCCAAAAATTAAAAATCCACGATGAAATTTTTTCTACAATAATTAATTTTCTATCAGACGATTTCCATGTGAAAAATGAAAATGAAATAAAAAGTTTCACCAGTTGAATAAAAGATTAATATGAAATAAAAATGATTGACGTCATAGTGGTAATAAAGCGGAAATTTTCAAAGATTTTTCAATAATACAAGGAGTATGAGTATGTGTATGTACACAAAGCAGATTAATATCACGTCATTAGATAATTAAAAAGAAAATCTGATGTCCTATTGGAAGTTTAACGAATTTTTCAGATGTTTGAGAATAATACAAAGCGAGTATCAATATGAGTAATAGAGAACAATAAATATATGAGTTTGAGAAACATAATGAATCATGATAAAAATCCGATTATGGAAATATTCGCGTATTTTAACATTTTGAAGGTGCACAAAATGTTTAATTTTGAAATTATTTTTTTATATCGCATTTAGTCCGCGTGACAGATATTATTAGGACAAAATATAATAGCCGGCTTCGCCCGCTATCGGGCTAGTTTGGGATACTCGAAAAAACGAAAAAATAGACCGATAAATTTTTGACTTTATAAAAAACAAAAAACATGAGTTTTTTTTTTTTTTTTTTTTTTTTTTTTTTTTGGTTTCTAAATGAAATGTATTTGGATTTATCAGAGAAAGGATAAAGTGTTTTGAAAGGAATATTAAACGAAACCCTTTGAGCGATCTTCGATTACACTTATCCGTTTTTTTTTTTTTTTTTTTTTTTTTTTTACTCTTTATTCAGTTTATACTTCTTTTTGCAAATCCATAATTTGTTGAAAAAATATCAATTAAAAATTAAATTAAAATAAGATCATTTGCTCAAATTAAATTTTTACTTGAATCTTGCTTTGCAATAGGCAATAGAATTATTATTAGGTGCGTTCGTAATTATATAAATACGTAGCACCTATTGTCGTCGCTTGGTCCGTCCGTCCATCTGTCTGTCCGTCCGTCCGCATATAACAACGCAAAAACTACCCAACCGAATGGTTTGAAATGCAAGATATATTATCTTTGCAGAATTTTGTCGAGACATTTCAAATTTTATAAAAATCGAATCAAAACTTTAGGAGATATTAATAAAAATATTTATTAAGTACAGTAGAACTCCAATTATCCGAATTAATTGGGACCGAACTCCATTCGGATAATCAAAAATTCGGATAATTGGATTTTTTCCGAAAAAAGGGTCTATTTTAATTAATTACTGTATGTATGTTGAAAATGGGAGAAAAAACTATTTTTAAACAAAAAGAGCTTTTAATTAATTAAATGAAAAGGCAACACTTTTACATGTTAAGCGTACTTACAAGTGCTGTACATTAGTACAGTATGTACGCACCGTACTGTAAATGAAGGTTATTGCTTGCTGAACATCTCGGTCAAAGTAAGCTGTTTGACAGTCTTCAACCGTTTTCGGGCAGCCAAGTCGCGCATCCGCTTGATAGTGAAAAGTTTCATGTGTGGTCACACTCGGGCTGACGCTCCATCCACTTCAACGCAGTTTCAAGGCTGGCAAATGTTTCTCTTGCTGATGGTCCAGTTCTTCTTCCTCGACACTTTCTTCTCTCACACTTTCAATAAGTTCATCATCATTTAGAATTTGAAACCTAGGGTCTGATGAATCACACACCATCCACTCTCCTATATTTTCAGCAATAATTTCGGAATATCCAGGAATTTTCAAAAGAATGTTTCTGAATTCCGTAAGTGGCACGTAATCCTCATCTTCTCCTGTCTCTTCCCTTTCCTTTTCTTGATCTTCTTTTTCTTTTTTCTCCTTTTCCTTCTCTTCGTCAGTTTGATATGCCTTTCAACTTGTTCCACGCACGTTTAATGTGAATACCTTAACCAAGCTTCAAGCTTCCATCACCATGTAAGCGCAATCTTTCAAAATTATTTTTTTGTGGTTAGTCAACACACCTTCTTTGTCTTCGCCCTCTACCAAAAGTTTTATTAAAAGTTGCCTTCTGTAATGAGGTTTCATGGTTCGCCTACACTAGTTCGCGGAAGGAAAGACAATTGCACGCGTAGACAGAATCATTATTTTGCGAATCACAGAACGTTTCCGTCTTAAATTTTTTTTTCTGAAATTCTGAAAGCGATTCGGATAATCAGTGATTCGGATAGTCGGAGTTCGGATAATTGGAGTTCTACTGTAATTAGAATTTTTAAAAAAAATCGATGCTTTCTTGTTATAGGATCTTCCAAAGTTCAATCGTCAAGCGACCGAGATACTTATTTTATTACATAAATGAATCTGCAGACGATATAATTCATTTCACAGAATTAAAAATCATCAAGATCTGAATGTTTATATAACTAGCTATAGTACGAACGCACCTCATTTGTCACGTTTGACGTACAATTTCCAACTTGTTTTTTTAAAACTAACGTATAGAAAATGTGAACAATTTGACCAAACTTCAGATTGAATTAAATTAAAACAAGGTCTTAACGCTATCGGCGACGAAGAATTTCTCGTCAATTTGAATAAATGAATGAAACTTCTGTAATTTGGTTTATTTCAATTCAATAAATTCAGTCTGGAGAATGTGAAGTAATAAACCTTTTGAAGGCTTTCAGAAACGTAACCAATTTAGAAACGATCATTGTTTGCAAGCAATGTGTTGTTGACATCTGAATTAAATTTAACTATTATAAAATAAAGGATCAGTAGTAACTGAGATTTCAACCTTCCAAAGAGCATGCTGTCGCAAATTTAACGACAGTTTTTTTACGATTTTTTCGAAATTTCATTCTTGCAAATAAATGACACCGAAATTAAAATTCAATTTTTACTATTGATAAGAAATTGCTTTTATAACATGTTTCTTATTACTATTGTGAAATATCTTGCTATTGTGAGTAAAAAATGCGTCACACAATAAATAAATAAATAAATAAATGCGTACACTGAAAGGTTAAACGTGTTTCTGTTTGTATATCTTCTTGAAATAGTTCTTTTTAAATTTTAGAAAGGCATTTTTTAGTTTTTTATATGCATTAAAAAAAATTTAAAGAATACAATGTTTTACAAATAAAGAACTTCAAATCTTAACGCTGTTTAACCCTTTGATTATGGTCCAAGAATGGCGACTATTTTTAAATTCAGACGTACCGGAGAAAAAATATTGGTATGGAAAAAATTGGGAGGTTGGCAACTATACAACCCAATAAACAAATGAAAGAATGTTGCATTAGAATCTAAAAAAAAAAAAAAAAAATACAAATAATTTGGTAAAGCCCCACTCAACTCACTAAAGTGTATACCATCTGGAATTTTAAACAATAAAATTTACAATATATTGGTGGGGGGGGGGGGGGGAACGATATTCATTTGTTTGCATTATTTCTCTAATTATCCTGGTGGAAAATTTGTTTGTAACGTCAGTTGAAACTGATCTACGCATCGCAACGTTTTTCAATGCTTTTTCCGTTTTAATATCATGGCGTCGCAGTTTAAAGACGTAATTGTAACTTTAATTAACGAAATAACTTGTAATTCAGTAAAACATCATTAAAATTAAATATACAGATAAACGTCAAATTAAAAATCACTCGATGACGTAACAAACACGTGTAACGAATCTGATGTCAAGTGAATATGACGCCAAGATCATACATTTTTGGCTTTAAATCATACAGTTTAGCGATAGTTTTATTTAATAAATGGCGATAGTTTTTTTTTTTTTTTAATAACCTTTCTGGTAGATTTCTCTGAAAATATTCTAGTATAGTGTTTTCATAAAGTGATATGAATAGAACAAAAAATTCTCCAATTGGGACTTTTTATTGAAAACCCTCTTTCTCCGAAACACGTAATCCCAGCTTATCACTCAGGAAGCTATAATCAAACCGAAACTTTCTGCACTTGAGAAACCAGATTGCTCGTGACGTCAAAGCCATGTGCGAGAACTTCTGTAAACACTTAAAACTGTGAATACCCCAAAAATGGGCCTCATGCAGCCATAGCAACTATGTTCTTTATAGACTGTTTCAACGTCAGTGTAACATGATTTTTCCGGACTGAAAGACGTGACTTTTAATCGCTCCTAAAGCGTATAAAACTTTTATATCTCTAAACATGTAAAAAAAATGTAAAATATACTATTAAATATTCTTAACCTTCTAAACCAATGAATCCATTCAATTTCATAATACTCAATTTTTTAATAATAATTTTCTTCCTTCACGGTTAAGTAGTGATAAGTGGAAGAGAGAACGTGAAATGTGAAAACACGGAACCAGAGTCATAAATAAATGACACGATAAAATTGGATACACAATTCCTGAATCCCGAAAACAGAAGGTAAGAAGACTTTACCTATTTATATGATTTTCAACTGTTTACTATATAAAGACAGGAAATATATATATTTTTATATTGAAAGATTACCCCTACTTAAATATACATAAACTTAGAGTGGCCATTAACTGCACGTTAAAAGGTCCCACAGTAAATAAACTATTTTTACTACAATAAAAAAGATTATGAGACTGAAAAAGAATTCGAGACTAAATGTCTGAATCTGCGCTATATATAAAATAAAATAAAAACAAAAAGTAGTGTATAAAAATATAAAAAGAAAAAGTAAAAGTAAAAGAAGAAAAGAAAACTTAATGATGGCGTCATTTAGAGATACTCAAATGATAGACAAATTAAACGCCACAAACTACGCTAACTGGCGATTCAAGATCGAGATGATATTAACGAAAGATGATTTAATCGAAACTATAACGGAGCAAGCTCCAGCTAGCACGGATGCGGCATTTTCCGCTTGGAACAAAAAAGATAAGAAAGCGCGTGCTCTGATAAATTTGAGCATCGAAGACGCGCAAATAATACACATAAAGAATCTCGAAACTGCTCGCCAAACATGGGACAAACTGAAAGAAATCCACGAACGCGAATCCCTATCAAGCAAGCTCTTTCTCCTTAGGAAATTATACAACACCAAATTAAGTGAGAACGGAAATATGCAAACGCACATAACAAATATACTAGAGCTTATAGATAAATTAGCCGCGATTGGTGAACGCATAAGCGATTCACATATTTCAGCTATAATGCTATGCTCTTTACCAAGGTCTTATGACGTCTTGATCACCGCACTTGAATCGCGCCCCGAGACCGATCTGACACCTAATTTCCTAAGAACGAAGTTAATCGACGAATACATGAGAAGAGCAGAAAACACAGATATTCCGCAAAATACATCAAAAGCGTATAAAATACTAAAGAATTCTGCATACGTAAATAACAACAAAAGAGAGAATAGATACTGCACACATTGCAAAATGAGAAATCACAATACTGCCCAATGCTGGTTCGTAAAACGACAGAACCAAAACAGCTACACTCAACAAACATCTAACCACCATCCGCAACCAAACAGACATTACAAACAAAAGCAATACTCATCATCACTATGCTTCGAAAAGACAAACCCGAATCCTAAAAATGAGGAACACGAAACAAAGAATGATAAAATAAATAACGTAGCATTTTTAGCGGACAAAGCTCAAACAAATACATGGATAATAGATAGCGGCAGCTCAAATCATATTACCAACGACAAAACATTACTTTCAAACTTCAACGAAGACGCCGAAACAGAAATAACAGTCGCAAACGGTAACAAATTAACATCATATGGTTCCGGAGAAATAAAAATTCAAACGGAAAACAAAAGACAAGAAATTACACTCAAAAACGTCCTATACATACCTAAAATAGAAACAAACCTACTTTCCGTAAGCAAGGCGATCCAAAACGGTTGTGAAGTAACCTTTGAAAAAGAAAAGTGCAGCATAATAAATGACGGTAAAACAATATTAGAAGGAAAGTTGAAAAATAATCTATATGAAATAAATTTAACTAACGATACTAGAGAACAAAATTATGTAAACATGACATACAGCTGTCAAAATCCCAATTGTGTGGAATTATGGCACCGCAGAATGGGACACCGTAGTTATCAAACAATTAAAGAAATGCAAACAAATCAACTAGTTACAGGAATAACGATAAATAACTGCAGACACGAAAACAAATGTGAGGTATGCATAAGGGCGAAAACAACAGAAGCACCGTACCCCAAACACGCGTCATACAGAGCCACACGAAAAATCGAGTTGATACACAGCGACGTCTGTGGTCCGTTGCAGACCCCTACAATCGGTGGAAAAACATACTTCGTAACTTTCATCGACGACAAAACAAGATTTTGTGTAATCTATTTAATGTCCAGAAAAAGCGAAGTATTCGATAAATTCAAAGACTACATATCTCTAGTACACAATAAATTCGGGAGATACCCAAACAGTATAAGATCAGACAACGGTGGTGAATACACTAGTACCGAAATGGAAGAATACCTAAGCGAAAAAGGCATAGAGCACCAACTCACAGTACCACAATCACCCAGCCAGAATGGAATTGCGGAGAGAAAGAATAGATATTTACTAGAAATGACCCGCAGCATGTTAATAGAGGCGCAATTACCGCAAAAACTATGGGGAGAAGCAATATGCACTGCCAACCATATTCAAAACCGCTTACCGACAAGATCAAACTATAAAACCCCATACGAAATGTGGACAAATAGGAAGCCCAATATCCATTACTTAAAAGTATTCGGATGCTTAGCCTATGCACACATAAATAAATCAAAACGCGGAAAATTAGACGAAACCGCACAACAGGGAAAATTTGTCGGTTACGATAACAGAAGTAAAGGATTCAGAATATACACAAACGACGGAAGAGTCATACTTTCAAGATCCGTCAAATTCCTTGAAAATAAATGTCCTTACACTCAAAACAATAGCAACCCGGAAGAGGAAAAATCAAAACCCGTAGAAAATGAACAATTAGTTGAAAATAACTCAAAGGAAATATTGATAGACTTTACACCTGAAGAATGCGAACCACCCGAGCCCAAACAATCCACAAGTGAACCGCGAAGATCAGAGAGGACAAATCGGGGAGTACCACCCGATCGCTTCGCATATACAGTGAAAACAAACATAATTAACGATCCCAAAGACTGGTTAGAAATGATAAACACTAAAAATCCCATTGAAAGACAAAATTGGATAAACGCCGCGCAAGAGGAAATAAATTCGTTAAAGGAGAATAAAACCTGGGAACTAGTCGAACCTCCACAGGGAAAGAAAATCATAGGAAGTAAATGGACTTTTAAAGTCAAATATGACGATATGGGAAACGTGAAGAGATACAAGGCCCGCCTAGTTGCAAAAGGCTTTCTTCAAAAATATGGTGAAAATTATGACGAGACTTTTGCCCCAGTGGTGTCTCACACAACAATCCGCACATTTCTAGCAGCAGCTGCGTACCACGGATTTAACGTGCACCACCTAGACATCAAAACAGCTTTTCTACACGGAGAGCTAGACGAAGACATATACATGACACAACCCGAAGGTCATGAGAAACCAGACCAAATAAATAAAGTATGCAAATTAACGAAGGCTATTTACGGACTTAAACAGGCCGCGAGAGCCTGGAACACGAAAATCAGTGAAACATTAAAGGAAATGAAATTTGTGCAAAGCACTACAGACACTTGTTTATTTACGCGCAAAGAGAAAAACAAGGAAGACACAGTCTACATAATTGTATACGTGGACGATCTGCTCGTAGCAGGAAACAAAGAAAACATTGAAAAATTTGTAGAGAAACTTAAACTTAAATTCAAACTTAGTGACCTAGGAGAAGTAACGAATTACCTAGGAATAAGCATAAAGAAATTAGACAACGGCTACGCTCTAAACCAAACAACGAAAATTAGTGAAATAATAAATAAATTTAATCTTGAAGAAAGTAAACCATACAGCACACCCATGGACACAGGTTATCTAAAAATAAATAATAACGAAAACCTACTTCCAAATAATCACAAGTACAGACAAGGAATAGGTGCATTATTATACTTAGCGACAGTAACTAGACCTGATATACTAACGGCTGTAAACATTCTAAGCAGGAAAAATGAAAAACCAACCGAAATAGACTGGAAAGCTTTGAAGCGTATAATGAGATACCTAAATACCACCAAGAACTTAAACTTAATTATAAACACCGAACATGCACCAATCTTAGAAGCATATTCAGATGCAAATTGGGCACAAGATCCCGAAACGCGAAAATCTACTACAGGAAATGTCTTTATGATAGGCAAGAATCCAATCTACTGGATATCCAAACGACAGTCTTGCATCGCTCAATCATCCGCCGAAGCGGAATACGTAGCAGCAGCAAGCGCAGCCAATGAAATCGTTTGGCTCATAAAACTTCTAGACGATCTAGATTTACCGCAAAATTGTCCAATTACACTATACGAGGACAATCTCTCAGCGATAAAGATGACGGAATCCGAGAAACTTTCCAACAGGACAAAACACATCGAGGTGAAGTACCACGTCATCAAACACCTAACAGAAGCAAAGATAATCGCACTGAAGTACTGTACTAGCAAATCCATGATCGCAGATCTGTTGACCAAGCCCACTCCCAAACCTGAACATCTGAGAAACCTTGAAAGACTGAAACTGCAAGAACTTCCTTCAACCTGGGATTAAGGGGGGTGTATTGAAAACCCTCTTTCTCCGAAACACGTAATCCCAGCTTATCACTCAGGAAGCTATAATCAAACCGAAACTTTCTGCACTTGAGAAACCAGATTGCTCGTGACGTCAAAGCCATGTGCGAGAACTTCTGTAAACACTTAAAACTGTGAATACCCCAAAAATGGGCCTCATGCAGCCATAGCAACTATGTTCTTTATAGACTGTTTCAACGTCAGTGTAACATGATTTTTCCGGACTGAAAGACGTGACTTTTAATCGCTCCTAAAGCGTATAAAACTTTTATATCTCTAAACATGTAAAAAAAATGTAAAATATACTATTAAATATTCTTAACCTTCTAAACCAATGAATCCATTCAATTTCATAATACTCAATTTTTTAATAATAATTTTCTTCCTTCACGGTTAAGTAGTGATAAGTGGAAGAGAGAACGTGAAATGTGAAAACACGGAACCAGAGTCATAAATAAATGACACGATAAAATTGGATACACAATTCCTGAATCCCGAAAACAGAAGGTAAGAAGACTTTACCTATTTATATGATTTTCAACTGTTTACTATATAAAGACAGGAAATATATATATTTTTATATTGAAAGATTACCCCTACTTAAATATACATAAACTTAGAGTGGCCATTAACTGCACGTTAAAAGGTCCCACAGTAAATAAACTATTTTTACTACACTTTTATGTCCCAAATCGTAATCAAAGGTTTAATATTAGTCATAAAAATAAATTTTACTCAAAAATTAAATGTTTTAATCTACGGATAAAATTTTATAGGATTTTAAAATTTTTTAGTTTAAAGATTTAAAGGCAATTTTCATCTACATTTTTTCTACAAAGATATGTTACGCATAAAACTTGAACAGAGAATGTAGTACTGTATTTTTATTATCAGTATATATATATATATATATATATATATATATATTATTTTTACGTATTTTTTTACAATAGAATATAAATTCTGGAATAAATAAATAAATGTTATTACATGTACAATATCAAAAATATTTTAAATAAATCATTCCCATTAGCTTGTAAGTTTAAAAAAAAAAAAAAAAATCAGTATAAAAGTTTTTTTTTAAGTAATATTTTTGCTCTTAAAATTATAGAGTTACTTTTATTTAAGATGTTTTATAGAGTAAATAAAGATATTTTTAGTCACTTATTCAATTCTATCGTCAACCGTACCACTTAACAATATTATATTTATATATTTTAATTCTATATTTGTTTACTTTTAAAAAGTTGTTATATAACAAATACCTCAATTTTAATTAACTTTTAATTACATTTTCAAAAAGAATAACACCTGTCTTTTTTGAATTTGTTTACCACTAGCATAGTTTTTTTCTTCTTTTCGAGACTTTATTTTTAAATGCATGCGTAAGCGTGCGTAAGGTTTTAAATTAAACAAAACATGTCGGATAAAAATGTAAATAAATAAATAAAATCATGAAGTTCAGTAAGTTATTTAACTTATGTTGCACTACAAGTGATTAATTTAAAACTTTGAAACTATATTTTTTAGGGAAAATAATTATAAAGTACACACTAATAATCATATAGACAGATTATGAACGGGAAAAATTTATAATATTCGGCATTTTATAACTACGGATCAATAACAATTCAAATGCAGACATGAATTTCTAAATCAGTTCAATTAATACATAATGACATAAACAATAATTATCAAAATAAAACTATATTTACCATCTTACAGTTTATTAGTAAATCAATTACTAAATTAGACAGAATTTACTAAAACAATTCATAGCAAACTAATGATGTTAGTTAATTCACTGTTAACTATTTCACCAGTTAAATATAATTAAAATAATAATGAAATTCTGTATATTATTTCCTTTGATGAAACCAAGAGTTCTTTTAAAATATTCTCACGCCATTTTTTTCTGAAACTAAGATAAGATATTAATCAAGAAACCAATTCATTTCCAATTCCATAACATTGTTCTAGAATTCGTAAGTAATTACTCGATAATATTCTCAACATTCAGCTCATACTGACACAGAAAATATCCCTCCCCCCTGCTTCCCTCTTCCCTCCACTTCCATTCTCAGTAGTGTTGCCACCTTTTACCCCTAGGTAAATAAAAAATAAAATAAATAAGGAATAAATAAAAAACCTCATTTGGTATGAAAATATACTCATTCTCTTCTTTTCTTTTACGAAATATAGGTCGTAATAAATAATAAAACATCGTCTGACTTTGACAACTTGACTCATTTACCTTAATAGCATAAGATGTTATGTAATTTTGTTTTGAGAAATAAACTTGGTTGAAAGTCGTTTGGTTTCCTGATTAGTGGAGTTAAGTTGTTTTTATTTAAGATATTGCATTGAAGACAATTGAATCGCAGGTTAATTAAGGGATAAAGTGGAAAATTTATAAATAATTATAATGATAATAACAGTCTATTTAGATGATTATAAATTAACTATTGAAGATACAGTGCAATCCGGATTTTACAAACTCGGTTAACTCGAAGTATTAGATAAATCGAGCTTTAAAAAGAAATTTTCTACATTTGATTCATTTACCTTAATGGCATAACATGTTACATACATTTGTTTTGAATTTTAAACTTAATAGAGATTCGTTTTATTTCTCAAATGGAGGAGCTAAGTTGTTTTCATTTATGATATTGCATTGAAGAGAATTAAATAGCAAGAACTCACTGGCTAAACTGTAAACTTTACAAATAATAACGATGTTAATAACAGTCTATTACATATTATTACAACAATTGATTACATATTAACTATTGAAGACACAGTAGAATTCAGATAATAAATATAAGGTTTAGCAGAAGTATCGGATGAATCGAACTTTTATAAAAAGTTCGATTACCTTCAGATTATAACATTTCTCCTAGTTTTTTAACTCGCCTATAATGAATAATGCAAAATCTAAATATCACATATAATGAAATTTAGTTCCACAAATGCAGCAGAAGTCTACTTGCAATTTAATAAATTAAACATCTGTTCGAGCCATAGCTTCCAGACCTGGACCTGCTCCAGCTCGTTTATTTTTTCGCAGTTTATGGTCCAGACCAGCCATACTCAACCTTTTTTTCTCGCGGGCCGCAAACATATGATTGGAACGTTGGGCGGGCCGCAACATAATTATATTATAATGTAAAAAATGCGGGTAATTTAAATAGTAAGATTTAAAAAAGTAGTATCTAACAAACCTATATAATAAAGTTAATATAATCAGTAGAATTGAACGTTTGTCGAAAAAGAAATATTACTAAAACTTTTCACACCACTATTTCCAAACAATAAACTTTGTGGTCTATTTCAATTGCAAATGATGTACAAATAGTGGTTATAAAACATTTTGCTGCCAATTTTTTCCACGGTAAACGTAAGCATTATTAGTTAAACATAATGCTTATTAGACAAAATACCTGGCGTATTTTGTTTATAACAATGTAGCATTTCCAAGTTCTAAAGAAAAAAAAATAAGGTGATTTTCTTTAATAAATTAATTGTTTTCTCAATACAAACACTTATTTTTTAAAGTGTAGAAATGTATAGTGCAAATGTAATAAATTTGAAATAATATTGGTTTAGTGTTGAAGATTAAGAAATGTATACACCACTATAGCACAAATAGAACTACATGTAAAAAGAATATTTGCCTAAGGAAACGGTATTTTAGATAATTTTAAATTAGTTATTTTAAATAACAGGACAGTTTTTGTGTTCCCAGGAAAATATATAAAAGAACAGTGAAGTTCTTAACAACTTTTATACACATCTCAATTAATGTAATAAATTGAAGTTATTGATTACGTATCTCGGGCCGCACATAAAAGGTCTCCGGGCCACATGCGGCCCGCGGGCCGCAGGTTGAGTATAGCTGGTCCAGACCAACCCGACTCAAGTTTTTTAAAAATCTTGATATTTCTTAACCATTATCCTACAACCGAAATTCTTTTACATTAATATATATATGAAAATGTTAAATTACAACATTTATCAGATTATATTTATGCAATCCACATGGAATAACAATATTAATGATAACTTAGACAATGTAAAATATTGTTCAACGTAATAGATCTAAGATAGATAGTACATAGCGATATTATTTTTAAATATTCTGTTAATGCATAGAATGTTTTATAAAATAAATCACATGCATGATTTTCTAGCAAATTCGATTCATCACAATTTTCAAATAGCACTGTTATATATTTCATGACGAATGTCGATGCTTGATTATTATTATTATTATTATTATTATTATTATTTTAAACTATCGTATATTCCGACATATAGCGCGCAGCTTAAACAAACATATTTAGACCCAGAAATTTTATTCCATAAATAAATTTAAATAATTACAACGAAGCAATAATTAATACTTCATTAAATAAACTTTCTGGCTCGAAGAATAATTCTCTGCGCTGCCTGTATACGACTGTTATACATACTGATATATACATGATTAAAATTTTATTACCCTAAAAGTAAAAGAAAAATCTAGCATACTTTTTTAAAAGTGCGTAATAGCATTTTATATAGTACCTATCGAAATTTAAAATAATGAAACATAATTGTTAGAAAAGTTTGAAAAAATAAATAAATAAATAAAAATTCTTAATACCTTCAGGGATACATTTTGATGAGTTTGTAATAGATTTTTTAAATTGATTGTCAATCATTTATTATTTATTAAGAATTATAAATGAAGTAATCTTTATTAATAATTTTTTATATTTTTCTTAACATAAATATTTAATGTGACAAAATAACCTAACATAGTTTAAGACGGGGATAATTTAATAAAGAATCAAATTTAATAAAGATTTATAAATGTTTTAAGCAAACACAAAGAATGACAATTTCATAAATTTATTACTATTATGTATTAATAATTACAAATATATTAATATTTAATTATATTTATCTATATGTCTTTAATGTATATTTAAAGTAGTGTACTTTTCATTGTGTGTTTAATGTCTTAATCTTTGAATCCATTCTCCACGTTAATGGAGTAATATTTTTTAATACAATGTATTCATTAAAATGTTTATAGTTTTAAATATTTGAGTCTTAGATTATTTTAGTTATCAAACGACAGAAATTTACATGTCCCAAATAAAAATTTTAATTTAACAAAGTCCTTTTCAAAACTTCCATTTTTTTTTTTTGGGGGGGGGGGGGGCAGCCAGAATTCGGTTCTAGGGGGGGGTTTGAGTTTCTGAGAAAGGTGGTCGCCGGTTATATGAATCACCGGTTAATGGAATCAGTCTTTTAAATGAATCACCGGTTAATGGAATAAGTCTTTTAAATGAATCACCGGTTAATGGAATCAGTCTTAAATGAATGAAATCATAATGTTTATCTCTGCCATTACGTTGGTTACGGTTCATTTAAACAGCGTTTACAATATTAGAGTGACAAACTATAAAATGCACCAATGAAATAACACAAAAATTGATTAGATTTATAAAGTGTTTAAAAATTATGAGGAGAAAACTTTAAGATAGAAGAGCACAGTACAGCAAATAATTTTTACATAGAAAATAACAGATTTGCAATCCATTTGTTCAATCAAAAATCCACAAGGTTTCATGAGAATCACGAATTCTTATTCCTAAATTTAATAATAAAGAAGCAATTTTAACAAAATTTTCAATAGACTTACTTACCTTGCTTTTTGCCAAATGTGACAACTCAATTAAGGTAATCGATGTTTTGGAATGTAGTTGATATTAAACACGGTATTGTAGACTAAATTACTGTGCCCTTACAGTACTTTACATGACATCTAATTTCGCATTATCTAATGTAAATCTGATGAAAATTTTGTTAAAATATATTTATTATTGTTAAAGTTCTCTAAAAATATCCGAGTTTGAATTGTAGTCGTATCTATACTAATATTATAAAACAGCAACATTTGTTCTTTTTGCAGGGGTTAATTCTGGAACTACAGAACAGATTTAAAAAGAAATTGGTCAATTGGTCATATGGGAGTTTTATTCGCGTACAAAGGGTTTCACACAAAATATCAGAACTGTTCAAAGGCAATATTCTCACATGACATAGTCACATACCTAAAACAATATTACATGCCAGAATTTAATTTTATTGGTATTGGAATGAAAAACAATGAATATATCTCCCTCTAAAACAAAGACCTTGTACAAAGTTTAAATTTGGCAGAGAACAAATCACGCTTCGGAAGAAGTCGCTGAGTTTCACACGAAAAGTTACTTGTCAATCATATTTGCCGTAATAGTAGACAATTTTAAAGCATTTAAAAAAAGTATGCTGAACAACGCGAAACTTTCCGATTCATTTTCAAAAATGAAAACCTATCGAGGTATGATAATTCAAGTGATTTGTTAATGAGAAGATTTTTCATTATAAATGAATTATATATTGAATTATAAGCGATTGTTGTCTCAAAATTACTTACTCTTAATGTCTTAGAATTATTCTATGAATTATTTTTCAATATTTTCCCCCAATAATTGAATTCATTTGGTATGAAAAATGTTGACTATCATGATTCGTCTTACCTAAAGCAAAGATCTTGTTACAAAGTTTAAGCTTAGCATTGTGTCAAGAGCGCTTCAAAAGTAGGTCGCAAAGTAGCAACACAGTTTTGATCCGTGCCGTTGTTTTCTAGATGGGTTTTAATTAATATCTCAGCTATTTACAAACATATATTTTCGAAAATCATTACCAACAATCCTTAGATGATTCTGCGTCGATAACCCTTAACTCCCCACTAAGCGCCAGAAGAATAAGACACATGAGTGATCTTTTAATAGTTCCGTTTTTACTTTTTAAGTATGGAACCTTAATAATGGTGTCAAAATTCTGTTAACCATCTCCTCTCTAACATAGGCTATATTTTATACAACAATTTCCAAACACTTTTTTTCGGTACATCACGTTCCAAATGGGTGCAAGAACAAAACAAAAATTCTAAAATTGCACTTTCTATGATATTGTTGATTCTAGAAATTTGAAATTTGGACTAGCGGTTACTTTAAAAAGATGTAAATGCTCACTAAAAATGGTTTCTATAAAGTTCGAAATTTAGAAAGGGAAAAGGAGCAGGAAACGTTCTAAATTACAATTTATTTGTACAATTAGGGCTAGAAACATGAAATTTGGCATTGTTATTACTTTAGAGACTTATATAGACCAAGAACAGTTTGCAGTAGCAGAATAAAAAAACAAAAAAAAAAAAACGTTCTAAAATTGGGCCATTCCATTGTGACGGGTGTGACATCCAGACAAAATTTTAAGAGTTTATAACTATATTTTGGGAAATAAATTAGTTAATAAATCCCTGAAAAGTATTTTAATTATGTTTTTCCATGCATATGCTTGGATAATTGAGCAAATATATAACTTCAATAGCTTTCAATATTTAAAAAAAAAAAAATTTAAACTTGTGACGGGTGTGACTCTCTCGGGGCAAGAGTTTTTACTTGCATACACATTTGTTAAAATTCCTGTGAGTATTTAACTGTTTTATTATTAAAACAATTTTTTCCTAATGAAAGAGATTCAAATAAAACTTTGTAATTTTCATAATAAATTTTAATTATTTTAATATATAAGAATTTTTTTCCTGCTGTGACGGGCGTGACAAAGAAGTGACGGGTGTGACATTGTGCAAAGTGTACAATTTGAAAGTTGTTTACCAAAAAAATACAGTGATCAGTATAGACAGTAAACTCAACAATAGTAAATCTACAAAAGAAATTTAATAAAACTAACATATTTATGCAGCATGATCACTGATATATCACAAATAATTAATTTCCTTTCATTAGGAGTTCTTGGGTATGTATTATCAATCTTTTCACGCGTCTATGCAACAACTAACTGCATTACACTGCTAACATAGTTTAAAAATGCAATACTCAGGAAAAGTCTGAACAATTTATTTATTTTTTCGCATAGCAACATTAAGAATTAAAAAGCATTAGCAAAACCATTCAGCAAAAATGTTTCAGCCAAAGATAAAAATCCTTATTATGCCAAAAAAAAAAAAAAAAAAAAAAAAAAAAAAAAAAAAAAATGTTCATATTAACTTCTAGAAACGAATTCAAAGACTATACAAAACAGACAAGCATGTATTTCCTGTTGTGAATCAGTAATTTGCGGTTAAAACACACGTTGTGGTTTAAACTTTATACCAGCTTCAAGTTTAGTACGAAGTTTGAATAATCCAGAAATCTATTTTGAGTATTTTCAAAATACAAAACACATGGAAAAATCATTTCAAAATACATTATCAAAATACTTTAGTTTTATCTGTTTAAAATACAAAATACAAATGTATTTTGAAAATGTATTTCAAATACATGTATTTTCGATACTGCCCAGCTCGTCTTGACAAAGTGACGCAGTCCAAATAACCAGTTTTGACTTTGACTTAACCGATGCTTGTAATATGCTCTTTCACAGTTTTAAGTAGAATTTTCGCCGTTTAATTGAATCACATTTTTGAATAGAATTTGATTTAACAAAGCGGCGGATTCCGCCAAGGCGGAAAAGCCAAAATATTTAATTTTAACTTTAGTTTTGATTCATATAAACGGCAATTATAGTAATTTTTTTTAACTCTGGGGGGGGTTTTAACCCCCAAACCCCCCCTTGGCTGCGCCACTGGGTATTTGGATGAAAAGTAAGACAGTTCATTATAATCTATGAAAATGTAATTAATTCTCCTAAATTATTTATATAATAGAATTAATATTAGATATAATAGATTATAATAGAATACTATATATAAGATTATAATATATAGTATTCTATTATAATATATAATACATAGAATTCTATTATGATAAGATTATAATAGAATAAATTTAATTTTAACAATGGTCACTTCTACATCTCATGCGTGTTATCGTAGTTAATTTACTCAGGGTTTGATTTTTGCAGTTAACAACAAAGCTAAAAGAAGTAATGTTCTTTTATAATTACTGTAAAATTATTGTAAACAAAGAATAGGATAACTAAAATCTGTAAAAAACTTCAATTTTGAAAGAAAAATATTGTATTTTTTACTGAAAAAAACTGTTTTAATGAAAATATACAGGTATTTCCTGTAAATTAAACGGTTTTCCACTGGCGCCAAAATGACAGGTTTTTTTTCCCTGTCAATTTAAGAGATTTTTTTTACATGTTGTATTTTTTATTTATTGGAAAATTCATATAAACACGGTGAGTATTTTTTATTTTCTCCCAAAAAAATGTTATCTATGTGTTTTATAGTTTATTTGTTAATTTATAATTATTTTGTTCAAAATTTACAGGATTTTTTTAAATTTATTTCTTAGTTATGTTTTTATATTTTCTTTATTTTTTAATCCATTAAATTGTGTTAAAGGTCCCAAGAATGATAATATTTTCTCATTCTTTTGAAAAGTTCACAAGTTTAGCATTTTAAAAGCTATATTAATCCAAATCATAACTTGCAAAACATTTTTTTATTTATTTATTTAAAATAGAAACTCATAAATCTTAAATAATCATTTTCTTACTGAGTTTTAAATTGTAAAAAATCAATAATGCAGATCCCCCCCCCCCTTTTTTTTTTTTTTTTTTTTTTTTTTTTTAATATTAACATCAAATTGATTTTGTGTGTCTTTTCAATCCTAAAGGAGCAGTTCATACGAAAATGACACAATAAATAAATAATTTAACATCGTTTAAAATCGAATTTTCTATGGAATTCGTCAACCAATTATTTAAAAATCTTTTAAACTATGTTGTTTGTAACAAATAACATGGCATAATTAGAAAGACGAAAACTGTTTTTAAAATATGAAAACTGAAAATTTAATAAATTTAATGCCCATTAAATTTGATCTAAATAAATAAATAAACATCCAGCCTGTATTATTATTATTATTGTTATTATTAATGTCTTATTAAAAAGAAAAGAAAGGTCAAATAAATCCATCAAATAAATCCATTCAATAAAAAAGCCATCAGCGCCAATAAATAACATTTTTTTAATCTATATTTTTTTTTTAATTAATGTAAAAACGACTTTATTTAATTAGAATACAAATTTAGAAATAACTATTCTTTTTAGTTCAAAATCTGAAGTATTTTCAAAATATAGTAATTAATTACTCAATAATAATAATAATAATAATAATAATAATAGTCCAGAAATGTCATTATAACAGAATAAACAAAATCTTTTAACTCTTAAAATAAACATTTGTTTTAATGCTGTTTGTTACATTTAGGTACATAAAATTGTGATTTTAAAATAATAATAATATTAATAATACAATATAACCGGAACTGATTTTATTTTTCTTTAAAGGGTGGAGTGAGGAATAAAATAAATATTGTAGCTATCAATGCCAGTAAAATAAGAAATATATTTATTTAATAAATATATATATTATTTAATGTAAATAGCTTATTTTGTTTAGTTTGAAATCTGAAGTACTTTTATAATTCAATAATATCAAGAGGGAGGAGAAAATTATTTGGTAATTAATTATTACTCATGAAATCAGAATAAACAGATTGTTTCTACACTAAAATGCATTTAAAAAAAGGGGGTATTACATCCAGCTACACGAAAATACGATCAAAGAAACAATACCATAAAACTGTAATTCTTTTAAAAAATGTGAAAAAAGTGTATTTGGCAGCGGTGGGATTCGAACCCACGCCTCAATGAGACTGGTGCCTAAAACCAGCGCCTTAGACCACTCGGCCACGCTACCTCGGAGCGATCGAGCGAATTTCCTCTTACAAATGAAGAGGCAACCCCATTGCATTCTGGGATATGTTGTTGCATCTTTCGTCTGCTAAAATCATTTAATCGTTTGGTTTTCTTCCATCCGTTTTTAAAGATTTGATGCTATTTAAAATATGATTTTTTTTTTTTTTCTAGTGCAGTTTAATAATAGAATTTTCGATAATTTTTACAAGCTAACAATATGTCTAAAGGAAAAGCAGGACGTCTGTTTTTAAAAACGATACTACTTTGAATATCAAAAATGGTACCTCGACCATAAACAAACTATACTTCATCTGCAAAATTTAACAAATTTTTCGAGAATGAAAAAGTGTGACACTGAAATTATTTAAGAGCAGAATAAATATATATTCTATTGTTTTTACAGGGTAACATAATATCTATATAAAAAGTTTGAAAACTCTTTTTTTTTTTTTTTTTTTTTTTTTTTTTTTTTTTTTTTTTTTCCAGAAAAAGGAATTTGACTATCAGAAATAGAAAATTTCGACCATAAACAACTTATATTTTATCGGCATAATTTAACAAATTTTAGAAGAATAAAAATATGACAGTAAAATTATTTAAGAACGGAATAGAAACGTTTAAAATAAGTAAAATATCATTATTTTTTTAATGTATCTTTTAATTAAACCTTTTAATTAAATCTTTTAATTTAATTTTAATTTAATTAAGATTACCATTAAATTAACTCATTAAAATGTCAATGAAATATAATATCACATTGAATTTACGAGCTATTAAAATTAAATTTGAAAAAGCTGTCTGATGTATCTTCCTGCTAAAATCAATTATTCGTTTGTTATTCATCGTTTGCCAGTGAATACTTATTTGATTTCATCTTAATATGCAACTGATTAATTTTAATTAATTGATTTTTTTTTTTTTTTTTTTTTTTTTTAAGAAAATTTGCAAATCGTACTTTCTAGTTTTTACAAAATATCTAAATAAAAAGTTTGATGTTTTTTATTAAAAAAAATAACTTTGACTGTCAGAAACTGAATTTCGAACACAAACAACTTATACTTTATCCGTATAATTTAAAGAAATTTTTCGAGAATAAAAAACATGGTATTGAAATTACTTAAGAACGGAATAAAACTTTTTAAACAAATGAAATAATAAATGTAGTTTTTAATTAAACTTACATACATTTCCAATATCCATTAAAAACTCGTTAAATTTACGAATTAATAAAAATAAATTTAAAAGAACAATAAACATCTCGTTAGAATATTTATAAAAAATGCGAAATTCAGATGTCGAAGAACATTAGTACCTTTATTTCTTGTTTAGTATTATTACTATCAAACAATTTTAATTACCAGAAAATAGCGACAAATTTTAGATGGATCGTTTTATATTATGAGGTAGATAAAAAGATCAGACGAATTAAAGATTATTTAGGTTTTCATAACAGAATCAACCGCCGCGGACATTGTCTGGAGCCCTGCGCGCGACTACACGAAAATTCTATTTAAAACTAACCCGAAATTCGATCCGAATCCGAAAAAAGAAAAAAAAAAATCTCACTATCAATTTCTTCTTTTAAGTTGAAAATGTATATTTATACTCATTAATGTTCAAATATAATTTTTTTTTCATCCGAAAAAATATTCAAGACTTTTTTTGAAAAATTGGTTGTAAACTATTTTGAAAAATCGAAACCGACCCAACCCGACCCGGTGATTTAACCGAAACTGGTAATTTAAAATTAAAGCCTTTTTTAATACAATTATAGAAAAAAAAAATCTGCAATTATATCACTAATATCAATTTCATCTTTTATGTTGAAAAGGTAACATATTTATACTCATTAATGTTCAAATATATATTTTTTTCCATCCGAAAAAATATTCTAGACTTTTTTGAAAAATCGGGTGTAGACTATTTCGAAACCGATCTGACCGAAACCGATTTAACCGAAACTGGTGATTTAAAGTTTTGTAATTTATATTTTTTTAGACTGAATGTCTTTAACTATTTTAGATTGAATGTTTTATTTTTAGCTTTTAACAACTTTAACTTTAATTATTATTTTCAAGTTATACAAGAAGCTACTGGGTTTATTTCTAATTATTTTTAAAACAAAACATTAAGTGGTAGAAATCAACTTAATATAAAAATATTTTGTAAATCAGTATAAAAAATAAAAATATGAAATAATTTGCATAAAAGCATAAAAATAATTTACCTTTCAATCTAAGTAAACACTAGTAAAATACATACAAGTAATAACAAGTTGGAAATTGTACGTCAAACGTTACAAACGAGGTGCGTTCGTACGCACGTTTTAGAATTAAATTCATGATATCCCGTGCGTAGAACGGGTTAAACAGCTAGTTAAGTATATATTTTATGACACTGTTCATACAAATATCTTAACTAGTTATATAAATATTCAGATATATATGTATCAGCTAGTTATATAAATATTCAGATCTTGATGATTTTTAATTCTGTGAAATGAATTATATCGTCTGCAGATTAATTTCTGTCATAAAATAAGTATCTCGGTCGCTTGACGATTAAACTTCGGAAGCTCCTATAACAAAAAAGCACCGATTTAAAAAAAAAAATTCAAATTTCTTAATAAATATTTTTATTAATATCTCCTAAAGTTTTGATTCGATTTTAATAAAATTTGAAATGTCTCGACAAAATTCTGCAAAGATAATATATTTTAAATTGCAAACCATTTGGTTGGGTAGTTTTTGCGTTGTTATATGCGGACAGACAGACAGACGGACGGACAGACAGACGGACAGACAGACAGACAGACGGACGGACAGACGGACGGACCAAACGACGACTATAGGTGCTACGTATTTATATAATTACGAACGCACCTAAAAATAAACTGATGTATTTAATTTACAGAAAATTGTTTTCTAGTAGAGTAAATTCGCAATTAAAAAAAAAATTGTTTGGCGAAAAAAAATGGGCGGGGGGGGGGGGAATCACACACTACTCAAAAGTTATGGCTTTCATTTTAACCGAACGTGCTACAAACTAAAAATAATAATTTTGTAACAGATTTTTCACTTACTTCCTGATATGCTAGAAAAATGTTCAAACGTTTGTATAAGAACTCAAAATTTTAAAGCTAAAAACAAGGGAAAAAAATATTATGATTTTATTTTTTAGATAAAATAATTTATTTATATAACAGAATAGTCTATATATATTCTAAATAAATTTTAATTTAACGAAGCATAAAATTAAACTTCTGAAAAACAATGAAAAGTATTGAAAAGACAAATAATATTTTTAAAACTCATTTTACGAAATGCAGACGATATTTAAATTTTTTTCCTTCCATTACTGGAATTCTGAATAGTTATTTTACTTTGAAGAAAACGTGAATCCTTCACGCTACCTTTCAAGAATGGCAATGATTCATTCGCAGAGGTCAATGACCTCTGATAACAACTCAAAACTATCACATTACATTCCAAAAAAAGCCGATTATCAGCATTAAAAATGACAAATATAACAACAATTTCATTGTCCTGGATCTTCTTTAACAACAAATTAAATTTAAATTGATAAAAAAATAAAATTATGAGAAAGGCCAATGACACCTCAACTCTGATAACGTTTCTTTTTTTACAGATAAAACGGCAGTGGTGAAGAACGAAGAGTTTAATCTAATCAACATTTAAAATATAAATTTCGGAAAAGCTGTGTTTTAGAGATAATAATAACAATGGGAATGGAATAAATAGCAAAAAATGGAAACTAATTCTGAGTGAATAAAGTAGTAATGCCGGCTAAAACCAGCGGAAGAACAGCTAAGTTCGTTTCAAGGTCAATGACACTACGAGTTCTTACTGCATGCTTCCGTGAAAGGAATCGTTTCGTTTCGTAGCGATAGAATGTTCTTTTGACACTTTACTTACAGAACATGTTTTTAAACTTCGGAAACTTTACGGATGAAGCAATTAATGATTAAACAGACTGATTTAAGGTGTAAGGCATGAAGAATTTCGAGTGTTTGATTGCAAGTGAATTTGTTTTAAGCGTTTACGTCCCGACAACGCGAAAACACCCGCTCGCTAAAGTTAATCCTATGGGACAGTTAATTTCTAACATCTCGTTTGCATTTCAATACATTGTTCAATACAATGCTAAACGATTTTTTTTATTTATTTATTGAATAACCGAGATCAATCTCTACAACACCACCTTTTTACTTTTACTATTTTTTTTTTTTTTGTATTAAATAGTCGAGATTAATCTCTACAGCGCCTCCTTTTCACTTTTGCTAGGTTTTTTTTTTTTTTTTTTTTTTTTTTTTTGTATTGAATAGTCGAGATTAATCTCTACAGCGCCTCCTTTTTAGTTTTGCTATTTTTCTTCTTTTTTCTTTCTTTATTTATTTTGGTATTGAATAGCCGAGATCAATCTCTACAGTGCCTCCTTTTTACTTTTACTATTTTCTTTTCTGTTTTGTTGTTGTTGTTTTTTATGAAGATACATTAACAGAAAAAAATCGGTTAAAAATATTGAAATGCAAACGAGATATTAGAAATTAACTGCCCCATAGGATCAATATTAGAGAGCGGGTGTTTTCGCTCGAGGGGAGAGAACCCTTAACACATTCGGGACGAGCGTCACATATACGTGCCATATAGGATGCTTGCTGTCCTTGTTTTTGAGTACCGTTATTTTCTAATAGAAAATTTCTCTTTACTTAAAAAATCATAGAATTTCTGCAATAAAATAAGACAGAGAATACTATTTGGGAATAGTGATGCTTAAAAGATAAAAATTGTATACGGGATGCTCGTCGCGAACGGAATGTCCCATTAAGAGGACAAAGAAGCAGTGACATAGTAATTCCAAAAATTTGATACGGGTTCAAATATTCATTTTCAAATAAATTGCACAATTAGGAGATCAATAATTAATAAAATATTTCTGAGAATAATTTTTCGTTCCAACTATTCGAAGTCACAAGTAGAAGAATAAGATGTTATTCACATTTTTATAAAAAGTAAAATTGTTTTATTTTATGGATGAAGGTATTATGAGATAATACTGGTAAAGCTAAAATACCGAGATTGGAATTATTCTTGGAGATATGAGACATTATTATTATTTTTTTTTAATTTATAGTTTTATATTTAATAATTTAAATAATAACAATAACTTTTAATATTTAATAATTTAATATTACTTAGTTTTACTGAGAGAGTTTAATACCACCTGCTGACATTTTGAAAATATGTTTAAAAAAAAAAAAAAAAAAAAAATACAAAAAAAGATTTTACTTCAATATTTTCGAAATTTAATTTTTGTTATATACTACCTTCTTAAACTCCTATCTTGAATTATATCATTATCATAAAATGACTATTTTATATAGAAGATATGCGATAGGGAATTCTATAATATTACAATTATCAAAATGAATGAGATAACATGATTTTCAGAGGGGAGGACTCCTCTGATATAATAAAAAGTTTTCCCAAAAAGCCCAGAAGTTGTATGCGCACATTGTTATTATTTATTTAAACCTGCTGATTTTACAGTAAAAAAACTGCCATGACGCCAGTTTGTTTTACAAAAGAAAAAAAAAAAATCTGTAAACCACTTATTTTACAGGAAAATCTATTAAAATAACAGAGATGTAACAAATGCAAATTTCATTTGGAAATAATCTGTAAACTGTTTATTTTACGAGCAAAATCTACTAAAGTAACAGAAAGTTCGTGTAATAAATACAGATTATATTTCAGAGGAAATCGGTAAACTGTTTATTTTGCGGTCGAAGTCTTTTAAAGTAAGTCGTTTTCTGCGAAATAAACAGATTTTCGCTTTGTGTACAGAGAAACAGACCGTTTATTTACTTTCTTTTGTACTGTGGAGAAAATTGGTAGTTAATGCTTTGCAAGATAAATCTAGCAGTGAGAAAATCATTAAAGATTCCATCTAAATATTTTTCAGAACGCTTAAGAATCAATTATATTTTAAGTATTTATATCCTGGTTGACAGTTTTTTTTTCTGTAAAATCAACAGGTGTTTTTTTTTTTTTTTTTTTTTTTTTTTTTACAGCACGTGTAATCGTATTTTTTTGTATTGCAATTCGCACGAGTTAACTCTCTTAAAACTACTTACTTATACTAATATAAAAGAAAATACGAACCACTGAGTATTGAAGCACACAAAATAAGAATTGTGAATTACTCACCTGAAAAAGAAAGAAATATCATATAATAGTGCAACTACACAACCACATAAATATTTATAAACTAACAAAGAGATGAAAATAAATAAAATACAATTCCGAGCATATTCTGATGCAATGTATTTTTTAACCAATTTAGCTTAACTTGATAGTAATTTATGTTCATCCTAAAATGTAAGTATTTTCGTTGACAGATTCAGTTTAGCACCAAAGTGCGGAATCTTATGTTTAACCCTTAACTGCTGTTAGCGGTTTCACAGACCACTGCTTTTTTCAATTTTCAGAGTTTAATTGTAATTTTCAGTTTATCTATAAACACTAGTGAAATTTTGTTTCGTTTGGAGCCCTTGTACTAATCGCTAGAGCTTTCTGAATAGATGATTTTTAGTTATAATAGTTCTGTACCAAAAAGTTTAGTACAATATCCTACCGAACCTTTCTGGAAAATTATTTAAAAAAAGTCATAAAAAAACGCTAAATAAAGCTACAATTTTCAAATAAATTCTATTCGAAAATGCAATTTTCCCTATTCCATGATGTAAAGACGTGATATTCGTATTTTGTGATAGTATTTAGAAGTGATGTATAAGGGAAAAAAAATACAATATTTTTCGGAAAACAGAATATGTTCAACTGTGAGAAAAAGCAAAAATTGTATCACTTTGACAAAACTTTTCTTTTTGTGCAACATTAATGGACACTGTAAAAAATCTACGGCAAATTGTCCAGTAATTCAAACGTTTTTATGCAGATGACGGTTACTTAAACATATTAACAAGCGTTTTTATTGGCCAGGAACTATTTCAGGTTCAGGTATTCACTTTTAAACCGTTAATAAACATAAAATCACATATCTTCCGGAAGGGTAACATTTCGATGTTCCAGGGGAAGGATTGTCCCTCCTAAGTCAACCCCTGAATCGATCATTGGATCACCAACGAAGAAAAAAAAAATTACAGTCAAAATTCGCAGGTTCATCCCTGAGCCGTTCAAACAAGATGTCCATGTAAAGCTTTCAAGATTTTCCTAATATGCTTCGAGATTTTAAAGTCACTTTCCCTTAGGAGAAAAAATAGGAACAGCTCTATTTCAAATATATATCTTTAAAAAATAGCCAAACCCTCACAAAATTCCCTTATCTTCCATTCAAAGTTCTTAAATAAAATTTGTTTAATGAGTTTTAAACTATTGTGTAATATTTGAATAAGTAAGTTTTCAAATATTGCATGAAATTTTCAATTTTTTATAGCGAGTTTATACTATATTATTTAGAATTAGTTAGAGCGGACACATTTCATTCATAAAAAAAATACGCTCACGTCATTAAAGGAGTAAAATATTCTCGTAGACTTCGAAAGGGAAAATATGAATGAAATGACTGAAATCAAGGTCACTATTTGTAGTATAGTAACCTTGGGTGTTTTTTTCTCAACTCGTCTTTTTCTCAAGGTTACTACCGTAGTAGTTTTAGAGCAAGAAAGGGAAGTTATACCTAAAGGTCATTAAATACGAAAAAGATATTTTGATTATTCTTGCTAGATATCCGGAATATTAAATCCAACGTGTTCAGTAAATATAAACGTAAGCATTAGCGCATGACACTAAAGACAAGATAATAGCAAGTGGGGGCACACTGTTAACAAGTGAGTAAGTGTAATCGAAAATTGCATAAAGGGTTTCGCTTAATATTCCTTTTAAAACACTTTATCCTTTAATTAATAAATTCAAATAAATTTCCTTTTCCATTACCAGAAAAAAAAAAATTACCGGTTGATTTTTTCGATTTTTCGTATTTCATAAATAGAATATGATTTTGCATATATATGCCAATTTTCAAATCCCTATGTTATACAGTTTTAAAATTTTGAACATGCGTTAAAATTTGCGAGTGAGGTATTTAGTTACGTATCATCAGCATTGTTTATTTTTTTCATTATTATTATCTTTCGCCTCCGAAAGTAAAAGAAACAAATAATTTTTTTGTAAAATAAAAAGTTACAGGTCGATTTTTGGAAAATCTTAATCGGCATGTGGTTTTGTTTATAAAAACCAAATCTTAAATCCGTATTGTGGGAGAGACGAATAAATTTTTTTTTACATTACGAGAGATTGCATATCAAGAATACCCTAGGTCTAAGTATTATAATAGAGTATATTTCACTTGACCAATTCCACCTTCCTATCTTTATTATATTTGTGGGAGAGACGAATAACATTTTTTACATTTTTTCCTCGCCTCACAAGAAGTTATGTGTGAACGGGATTAACACTTGGAAAAAAAATATATAAAGGTAGGAAGGTGGAACTGGTAAGGTGAAATATACTCTGTTATAATAGTTAAACCTAGGGTATTCTTGATATGGAATCTCTCGTATTGTAAAAATGCTATTCGTCTCTCCCACAGTATCTTATACAGTTATAAAAAATTATATATATCTTAAAATCTGCCAGTACCCAAAATGTTATCTGTGTTAAAATATTTCTTCCGTCCCGACTGCTATATCGATTGTCTGCAAGCTGCACACATGTATAAAAAGAAATCATTTTTCACTTGAAGAAATAATAATATTTAATATCTTTGGTAACTAGCGTCCTATTTTTATAAAACATTAGATATTTGTATTCAGCATTCAAATCTATGCATAGATGCATAGATTCAAATCGATAAATGCAATATTTTAAATAATTTTATGGAGCCCGAAATAACGCTAATTCGTTACGGTTTTTAACACTTTGAGGGGGAAATTGATAGTCTGTCTTGGGGTTGAGGTAAAAGAAGTTGTATATGTAAGTCTCGCGATGGAGGGTAGGAATCTAAGCAAGAATGTACTCTTTAAGTTTCTTTAATGAGTTTTTAATTAATATCTCTGCTAATTACCGTCGTATTGAAAATTCTATGGTTTGTCGTGTGACAGCTGTAAGTACACAAAATTTCAAGTCTCCAACTTATACAGTTTCCGAGTACGAGCACTGTGACGGACAGACAGACAGAGAAGTGAGACGAATAGGGTTTCGTGAAATGAACGAAATCTTAAAAATCAGCAGCAAACTGCCCAGTTATTCAACCACTCTTATAGGAAACAGCTACATAACCGCAATTTATCTCTATTCTGACCAATGAGAACGCTTTAAATTATGATCAAGTAAGCATAGACAGATGACTGGACAATTTGCAACAGATAATACGCTACCGCGCATGCGCGGTAGCGTATTACTGCTTGCACGGCAGCGAATTACTGCTTATTTTACTGTTTAATACTGTTAATTTTACGGTATAATACTGGCAGCTGGGTACCAGTTTTATACTGTAAAATCAACAATATTTTTTTTTTTTGCAGTGTAGCATTGTTCCTAACATCACAATGAAAAAAATGGTCGTATATTATTAACCAAATCAATCATCCATATATCTTCAACTCCATTCTCCATTACTGATTATACATTCGAAAAACCTTATTTACATCTTCAAAATTGCTATAAGAAGTATCTCGTGTATTTGAACTAAAGTGAAATTTCCAGTTTTCACCAAACAAGTTCTAGCGAGAAAGAGACAAAAAAAAAAGTTAAAAATTTAGGACGGACTACATATATGACAAATTGAATCTCCTATTTTTATTAATCGGCCACTTGCCAGAAAAGCTTAATTTAATTATAGAGATGACCTCTTATGTAACAAAGTAAACAATATACGTTTATAATGAAAATTGTTCGCGATGCAAAACGATGCTTTCTTTTTTTTTCCTTGCATGAATTACAATTAAATTTATACATCACGTTTTTTTTCCCCCGCATTGCACTTAAGTATGTATGTTATAAAATAGCTAAAGATGCTCTATTAAATTCACTCCAAATTGCGTGTTCGATTTTTTGTTCTATTTTAAAGCCTTTCTATCTTTCCTCAAACTTTTAATTAATCTATTTATCTTTAGCTAAAATGCCAACAAAAGTATCCTTTTCGATATTAAGAGCTATAACTTCTCCTCTATTCTAAATCCCAATTAAAATTCCATGTAGCTGAATATCATGGCCAAATATTCCATATTTATGACTGTTTAAGTCTATAAATTCATAGCCACTCGTACTATACACTCTCAGAAAAAAACTGTAAATTTATGAGCGTTTGCCCTTCAATTTTCACGGGCAACAGCCTTATTTGATGAAAAACGGTCTGATCCACTAAATAAGTGGCCTTATCCCTTAGATACCTAGAAAATTAAGAGTAATCTACATATTCTTAGAGTTCTAGCCCATATGTTAGCAAAAATACGGTACGACCCCATACATTGTCCTCCGCTAAGGTGTAACCTTTCATTTTACTCGTGTTTCGAAAATTTTAACCCGCCAAAAAAGCGATTCTGTGATGATTATCTAACGTGCTACGTGCTACGGAGCAGTAAGTAAAGTGTTATTGTGTTTTAAAATGCATTATATCCTGTGCATTATAATGCTGTATTACTTTGCCCCGTAAAATTACGGGCTGCACAAAATGATTGGCATGGATTGTTTTTTTTTTTACGGGGTATGACTGGAATCTCTGCTGCCGGCCTCTGCCCGTAATTTTACTGCAATTTTTTTTTTACAGTGTATAATGAAGTATATAATGAATTTTCCAAGAATTTTCCTTGAGTATATGACATTAACATGGACTCTATAAGAATGTAAACACCGTAAAGCACTCTGTTCAAGAAATGCCTGCTTTGGTAGCCAATTTTAAGGCTTTATCAGTCAGTCTTATACTAACTACCGTTGCGGACAGACCCTTGCCGTTAAATAATTCTGGTTTTAACGAAATCTCATAGTAAATGTCACTGCAGTCTTCTCTCGAAATGTTCCTTAAAGTTTAATTAATTTGCCTTAATCAGGGCTTAATTTCTAACATAAAAAGTAGCGGAGCCCTAATATTCTGCAGTACTAATAACCGTAGTGTGCCCCCCTACCCTCCACCGGCACTCCAATCTCCATATTTATATTTCATACATTATATGTATTTGCAAAATTTTTTGAGTTTTTATTGTCCGACCGTGGATAATATTTTGAATTTCTGAAAGCTTGTTATACACTATATTGCCAAAGGTGATTGGTAACTTGCGATTTTAGACGTTTTGTTAACTATCTAGAAAAATACATGAGGAATTAACCTGAAACTGCAGGTGTGTAAACAGTATAGTATAGGTTATATATTTCCGCGAAGATTTTTTCACGAAACCCCATAGGGGACTGTCAACAAATTGAAAAAGAACGAATATCTTTTAGATAACCCTGTAAAAACTAATGTAGCAAATGCGTTCAAACTCGAGATTATTAATAAGTGACATATTGTAATATACTGTGTTCATTTTTATTAGGATAGCATGGAAACTCGTAGAGAAATTAAGGTTTTTATAAAACAGTCCCAAATTTTGCATAGTTTTTTTGCTCATAATTTGCAGAGTTCTTAATATAAAAAAAAAAAGTTATTTTCAGAAAATATGACAAACAACATTGTACATAATACTCTGCAATCAGAATTAAAAAATAATAAAAATTGGATAAAAAATGAGCAGGCTTACTAAAAAATGTTTCACTGTGCATGCGCGAATGCAATCAAAATATAATAAGCATAATGCATTATCTAAGTATATAGAGCAACTTTTGTGAAAGTCTCAAAATCATAGCTTGAAAATTCTGAAAGTTATCGTCGATAGAATAAGCTCGAAATCCGTTGTTCCCAAGGAAGCAAAAATATGAGGGGTTGTATCCAAATATAGTAGTACGTGAAATATTGTGTACGCTATCTTGGCACTAATCAACAGATATTTATATCGGAATATCTACGCAGCTTTTCATTGGTCCTTTTCCAAATCGTTAGTTTATTGTTTTTGAAATTCATAGATATTATAATTATATATATATATATATATATATATATATATATATATATATATATATATAGCGAGAGAGAAGAATAAATAAAATTTTTAATTTACAGTCAGATTGAGTTCGAGCACGCACAAGTCCGAAAAGTGATACAAAAATTGAGCCAATTTCATCTCCATTTCCTACGCGTGCAATACATTATGTCACATATAGTGTTTTGATAGAAAATAATGCAAAATCTTTGGTATCGGAAGAAAAGGAAAGGGTAATTTAGGCTTCGTTTTTTCAGACGCGCGTGCACTGGGCTCCGGTGAATTCCGACCAATATTTAATCACTTACTAAAAGCAGAGAAGTACCGGAGCCGGGCTCCGGCGCAATTTAAGCCCTGGCCTTAATCACGAAAAGCTGAAATCCATTTAATTAATAAACTCACCCCAGCCATGCTTCCACCGTGATTGTCGTATCATGTATACATACACGTCAAAAATGAAAACCTCCTTCAATCAGTTAAAAAGCATCGAATATCATTCTCCTTTCACAATGGCCAGCATTGTTTTTAATATTACAATGAAAATGTTGCATATTAAATAGCTAAATGAATCATCTAAATATCTCCATTGCTGATTATGCATTCCAAAAACCTTATTACGCCTCCAAAATTGTTATAAGAAGTATCTCGTGTGTTCAACTAAAGTCAAATTTCCAGTTTTCACCAAACAAGTTCCAAACAGAAAGGGAGAAAAAAAAAAGTTACAAATTTAGGACGAACTACATCTACGACAAATTGAATTTTCATTTTTTTTTTATTAATCGACCACTGATAGATCATTTGCCAGAAAAGCTTAAATTTCGACACCAGTTTCTTCAGATCTAGATAGAACCCGTTTCAGCTGATTTTTCTTTCTGCGTGCACCACTGGTTATTTAAAATGTATATAGACCAAATTTGTATAATGTACTGAAAAGGTTGAGAAATATTCTGAATTACACTTTTACGGTTCGATATCGAAAGAAATTATTTTGAATTAACTAACAAAGCGCTTTCTGAAAACAAAATCTGGAAAAAGACCACTTTCCCATCTTTATTTTTATTAATTAAATTATTCATTTCACCATTTAACAAAATTCTAACTTAAGAATTCAGCTCACCGATGAAAAGGTTGAAATACATTCTGAATTACACTTTTATGGTTCGATATCGAAAGAAATTATTTTGAATTAACTAACAAAGCGCTTTCTGAAAACAAAATCTGGAAAAAGACCACTTTCCCATCTTTATTTTTATTAATTAAATTATTCATTTCACCATTTAACGAAATTCCAACTTAAGAATTCAGGCTCACCGATTATATTTTTTATCATTTTCTAATAAACCTACATATATTCAAAACTATTCTATATTCAAACATGGTTGTGTACCAAAATTTTAGACACTAAAATGGCTGCTCGGAATAACCAAAGATAAGTATTACAAAAGGTTACTGTATAAACAAGGTCACTGATTTAAAATAGTGGTAGTAATTAGGAATTTGTATGTTCCACCAGGGGAATGCCATAAAATGTGCATATATTGCAGGAATATTTATTTTCTAGCTGTCCAAAGTGGGTTTCTTTCTTGAAAACTTTTTCCATAGGCAAATATTAGCATGTAATATACACGCAATATATAATTCACACAACTTTAGAAGACTTATAAGACATTTAAATGCATTATTAATAAATTATTCCTTGAAAATGTTTTCTATTGTGTTTCATTCACAATAAGACCACTCACCACTGTCCTTAAATACTAGGCCTACGCGCTGACACGAAAATGGTGGCTGTCGCAGGCGTATTTTTTTTTTCGGCGTTTGTACGGTCCCTTGAATTTAAATACGAATAATTTCTCTCGTACTTTATGTACTACGTACCTTTATGCTTCACCAATATGTAATCAAATAAAAATATTTTTTCTATTTAATTGTAATGAAAAAAAAATGGCATCAATAAGCATAAAAATAATATAAACCTAATGGATTCTCCATCTTTCCCCATCTTATTTTTCTGGGATTAAATAAATCAAAGAAAACCTTTAAAAAAATATTGATGTCTAAATTCAGGGACCGATTAAACGCTAATAAAATCCGCCTATACGACAGGCACCATTTTTGTATCAGCGCGTAGGCCTAGTATTCAGGGGGCGATGATAAAACGATAAATTCTAATATGAATCTTGTGTTACAATTTCATATTATAAAAAGTAACAGAATTAGAATAGTTTGTGTAACTTTTCATACTCAAATTTTTCTTCTTATTATTTTAATTCTTACAAATTTAAAATTTGTCAAAAATGTTATTTTGAAATGCGTAGATTTTTTAATGTAATCTCCAATTGATCAAATCACGATTTCCACAAAATCGCAATTATATTTGCCGGATCGCTTTTTATGTTTTAATATGAACAAAATATTATTTTCATATAATCATATTAAATTTCACGATACTTTTTCTGTGTGAATTTATCGTTGTAGAACATAATTAATTATTTACTTTAAATTAATTTACTTATAATCCTTTTCCCATTTAGTGAGAATTGTAGGAACTTGAATATTCCATCATTAAAGAAGAATATATGATGCCCTAATACAACACGCATTCACTAGAAATTCTACAAAAATTGTGAATCCGTAGCTTCTAAATTTCAAACAAACAAACAAAAAATATATACTATATTGAAAAGGGAAAGTTCATGTGTGTCATTTTTTAAATTGCATTCTTTATTTAAATTTATAAACTTATTATACAATGTGTAACGAATAAAAAGTTGTAATTATGCTGATTTAATTTTTACGTGTAAATCAACTGAAACTTCGATGCTAATGACCTAATATTAAAGTGTTTACATGACATAATTACAAAATAATAATAACAATAATACTCAGATTTTTTTCCGCTTTATAAGTAGTAGTTAATAAATTTGTACATTTAATACAAATAAAAGAGGACCATTGTCGTTGCAGTACAAATTCATAGGAATCAAAAAAGGAAAAACAAGTAATTAGTACAGAAAAGCTTCAGAAATAACAAATACGTCATGCTACATCACATCTATTTTCTCATTAATCTTAGAATGTTCGGTTATCAAAAAATGTCAACTTTATCTCCGATGTCGAATGAAAACAAAAGAGTTAAAAATCGTCTGCTTGTAGCACGGAAGGAAGCTTCCGAAGGTCAATGAACTGAAGTGGGATGAGGAAGGAGGAAGAGTGAACGTGAACTTGACCCACTTCTTTTACTAATCAGGGACTCACAAACACATGCATACCAATGCCATGGTCAAAAACTCTTCTTTTTTACCGTTAGTTCCTCGTGCGAGAATTGTTTTCACTGATTCATTCAAATGCACCGTTTACCGCAACCGTGACCTTCAAAAAGAAGATGGAAGAGAAAAGAATGTAAATTCAGTGTAAGCTAATATTTAAATTAAGAGTAGGGAGGATGAAGAAGCAGCATTTGCAAGGTAATAAAGCCACACAAAGCTTAAAAATATATTATTTTGGTGTAATTTAGGGTTTTACGGAGACTTTGCATAGAATACGTAAAGGTTTAAATTGTTATTTTAAAAAAGATATCGAAATATGAAAAGCAGAATGTACAGAAAGCGTTATTTTAGATTTTGCTTGGAGGGAGAAAATGGATGTAGTATATCCACATTCTCTGTCCACTTTGAAATGAACAATTTTTTTTACGCTATTTTTATTCATCTCAACTTGGTTTTTGTATGTAAAGATGGAATTTTGTAATCGATTTTTCACTGACTTCCCGTTATGATAGAATTATAAAAAATTATATTCACAGTTGTGTTTTCGATGACAGTATAACATTTTAATATTTTTAGAACTTAGTTAAAAATTAATATATTAATTTTCAGGCATTTAGCCTACCACAGGTGATAAATCACCCAAGATTCTTTGTGGTTACAAAATTATATACGAATTACAACAACAATGAATTTAATTATGCGTCAAATTACGTTTTCTAAAATAAGTCAACAGACTATGAAACTGCAACAACGAAATATTTTAAACATTAAAAAGTAGAAAATATAAATACAACATAAGGATTGTAATATAGTTTTTTTTTTTTTTTTTGCAATTGCCCCTAAATGACTCTCTTGGGAATGTAAAATAGCCATATCAAAAAAAGTCATTGAAAACTGATGGATCTAAATTTGAAATGAGAAAATCATATAGCATAAAGTTGTTTTGATAAATTTAGAAACACGATGAATTTTCAGAGAGTATATAAATGGTTAAATTGTTACTAAAAAGGGGCAGGGATCGGAAAAACTACTTTTTTATTGTAGCGAACTACAACTACAACTACTTTGTCGAAAATGTAGTTAACTACAACTAAAACTACTTACTTTAAAAAGTAGCGACTACAAACTACTTTTCAAAAGTAGTCACTACTTCGCTACTTTCAAATTTATCAAAGTGTTTAATTTACATAAGAAATTGAAGACATAAATTAAATAATAAAGTGACCCCTCGTTATATCGCGTCTGCCAGGATACAATGAAATAAATGCGACATAACTGAGGGCATTAAAAAATTAATAAAGTTTACATATAAGAAAATGTTTTGTGTTTGTCTCCAAAACGTTAGTTTATACACACTTAACAAATTTCGTAGCAAAATTATGAAAGGTATTCTAATCTAGAAAATTGAAAAAAAAAAAACCTTAAATGCAAACAATAAATAAATCTGTAAATTGAGCAATTCCGAATAATAAGAAGCCCGACGTTAAAACATGAAGGCTTAATAACGAATATATATACAAGTGTTGCCAACAAGAAAATTAATTATTTTGGTGGGTTAATACCTGATTTCAGCAGCAAGTGTCAATGGAAAATATCTATGACTTCGTGCGATGCATAGCTGAGATTTGCCACTGCGATTCGGAAATTGTAGAGCAGAACACTGCACAAAAGAAGCAATTTCGACCACGTGTTTTGCAGAATGGTACTTTTTCCCTCCTGAAGTAGCGTTAAAAGTAGCGTCGGTTCTCGCTACAAACTACTGATTTTTTGTATGGCGCTACTCGCTACACTACATCATTTAAAATGTAGCGCGCTACACTACAAACTACTGTAAAAAGTAGCGACTACAGTAGTTTCGCTACTTCCGACCCCTGAAAAGGGGTGTATATATATATATAGATATAAATTTAAAAGTATTGTGTATTAAAAGTATTATGTAAAATTTTAAAGTATAAATTAAAAAAAAATTAAAATTTTTCCATCATGCACTTATTCGTTGAAGTTGAGAATGTACAGTGATTTTTTTTTAATAATAAATTAATTCCTTTAGATGCAAGTCAGGTATTTATTTTTAACAAAAAAAAAAAAAAAATTTTTTTAATTCGTTGATGATGCAAATAAATAACTTAAAGTGGAGAAAATGGGGAATATGCTTTTATTTTTCTTTCTTTTCTTAAACACTTTCCAATGTAGTTGAAAAGTATTTATAAATACGGTTTGTCTGTCTAGCAGTCTCTCCGTGCTCTAACTCTCGTAAATATACTCATACTACCATGTAATTTTCATATGGTACTGAGGTTTACTATAGAATGTTCGGTAATGAAAATGAAGTGCGTAAAACTTCTAGTTATTTTAGAGCTATACACAAAAAAATACTAGTACATGACGGTCTATGAGGAAAAATCGTTTGCGGTTAATTTTATTGATATTACAATATTTCAAACATAATGAGGTTGATAAGCATTACTGAGGTTGACAACAAAATGCTTTCTAAAGAGTACAGAATAAGCAGAATTTATATTTCGTTTACAGGGACGCACAACAGAATTTCATTACTTTATGATCTATGGGGAAAAATCATTTCCGATACATTTTAATGATGTCATGATACTTCAAACATAATGAAAAAAAAAAATCACTGCACATTGTGTTTTCTATAAATTCCGGAGGGCGTAGCATTTATCGTTCATTTACACATATGCACAAAAGAATTCGATTACAGGACCGACTATGATCGATTATTGCTGGAAGTGTGTTTTCTGTTGTGGTATGCATTTTTAAACTTATATAATTTTGAGTGTTTTATGCACAAAATTCGCACAAATTACCGGATATGAACAGCATTGTTGAAAATAGGTTTTTATAAATTTGTGTTTTTAATTTGCTTATTTACATATCCAATTTTGAGTGTATTATGCACAAAATTCACATAAATTACCAGATATGAACAGCATTGATGAAAATAGATTTTTACAACGTTATATGTCTTTTAATTTGCTTATTTAAATATCTAATTTTGAGTTTAATATCTAATTTTGAGTGTATTATGCACAAATTACCGGATATGAACATCATTGCTTGAAAATGGAATTTTACAAAGTTGTATATTTTTTAATTTGCTTATTTACATATCTAATTTTGAGTTTACATGTCTAATTTTGAGTGCATTATGCACAAATTACCGTATATGAACAGCATTTCTGAAAATAGATTTTTACAAAGATGTGTTTTTTAATTTGCTTATTTACATATCTAATTTTGAGTGTATTATGCACAAAATTCGCACAAATTATCAGATATGAACAGCATTGCTGAATATAGATTTTTACAAAGTTACATGTTTTTTTTTTTTAATTTGCTTATTTACATATCTAATTTTGAGTTTATTATGCACAAAATTCGCACAAATTACCGTATATGAACAGCATTTCTGAAAATAGATTTTTACAAAGTTATGTGTTTTTTAATTTACTTATTTACATTTCTAATTTTGAGTGTATTATGCACAAAATTCGCACAAATTACCGGATACGAACAGCATTTCTGAAAATAGATTTTTACAAAGTTATGTGTTTTTTTTATTTGCTTATTTACATATCTAATTTTGAGTTTATTATGCACAAAATTCGCACAAATTACCGTATATGAACAGCATTTCTGAAAATAGATTTTTACAAAGTTATGTGTTTTTTAATTTACTTATTTACATATCAAATTTTGAGTGTATTATGCACAAAATTCGCACAAATTACCGGATATGAACATCATTGCTGAAAATAGATTTTTACAAAGTTATGTGTTTTTTAATTTGCTTATTTACATTTCTAATTTTGAGTGTATTATGCACAAAATTCGCACAAATTACCGGATACGAACAGCATTTCTGAAAATAGATTTTTACAAAGTTATGTGTTTTTTTTATTTGCTTATTTACATATCTCATTCGATTGAATTAAAAAATGAAATTTCTTAATAATATTGTTGAGAATCGTTTCATAATCTATGCTTAATGTATGAATTTTCATTCTTGTTTTTTATTTTAATTAGAGAAAATGTCAAAATTATTCTAAATTCAAAGAGACCAACTCTGTTAATTTTCCCTCTCAATATCCAATTATTCAAATCTAAAAAAAAATTTAAAACACTTTTTTTTTTCTCCTATCATTTAGGTTAATTTTATTCTTTAAGAAATTCCAATGCAAAAATTCGTATCAAATAATGAACTCAAAAAAACATGTGCTGACTTTAATTTTATTGATTACCATCTTATCAGATTACTTTCTGAAATTTGATCATCGATACATCAAACAAAACGAAATATTTAACTACTTATTAACTACTAATTTAGCTGCTATAACCTTTAGTTAAAAATGAGCTGAATTTTTTTTATATAGAACTAAATTATTTACTTGGCTTCCTAAAGTGTAAAAAATAAATTGAAAAAAATATATAATAAAATAAAGGTATGTATTCGTTTAGAGTGTAACTGTTTATTACTTTGAAACTGACCTGAGAATAATTAATCATAAGAGTAACCCAATTTTCTAAAGACACAGATTATGGAATTGGTAATTTATCAGCAACGAGTATGTTTAAGGCGTGGTTCTAGAAAGTTTTCATGAATATACCTTCTTTGGGAATGTTTGCGCTTTTCAGAAATTTTATTCTATTACTGTTTCTATTTCTTTATCCACTTTTACACACTGGTGTCTTTATCCACAGAATGGGGGAACGAAAAATCAGTTAAAAATTACATCATTTTGAAGCAATTATAGTTTTTTTTTTTTTTTTTTTTTTTTTTTTTTTTTTTTTCAATTTTATGAATGAACATTTTTGTTTATAATGCCATTTTTTACTAATGAAAGTATTCCATTGTTGTGTGTTTAAGGCCCCAAATTTTATTTACACATTTCACCAAAATTTCCATGAACCAAACGATCAAGAGTAAAACAACTCAACTCCACCGAAAATATCTTCTAAACTAAACCACTGATCACCACTTGAAAATTTATATGCGTTTCATGTAACATTATTTTTTGAATGGGAAGTTTTTTTTTTTTTAATCATACTACGGGGGAGGGGGGGAGAAGCAGTTTAAAATCGAATCGTTATTGTATTCCTTAGTTTCACATTGAACGTATTTTAAGTATAATGTCAAACGGAATAAAATAGAATATATAAAATAGAATGGAATCAGAAGGTCATGTCATTGTTTATTATTATTATTATTATTATTATTATTACTATTATTATTATTTACTTGTTTATTTATTATTATTTTATTTATTTATTTATTTTTATTGTGTGAGACAAAATTAAATTAAACAAAAAGTTTTACAGAAAATTTTAATATTTCATGAATGTTTAAGTGCATATTCGAAAAAGAAAAAATTCTATTTTGGAAAATTTTGTGCATTTTAAAAAAGCTTGTGCTACAATCTCGTTCCATTTCTTTATAAAAATTTGTGAATTATAAACAGAAACTTTTCAGCAAACATAAAGTCAAAAATAATTTCAGATAACTTGACGTCCTCAGAAAAAAGAAATCGTTGCAATATCTTAAGCGAAATCAATAAGAAATATTTGAAATGGAATTAAATGTCAAAAAGACTTCAATTTTGTGATTTTTTTATTTTTATTTTGAGATTCTTAAATAAAGCTGAAAGTCAAGGGTAATTAATGAGTTCTTATTTCACACTTAATATTTCAAAATAGAATTTGTGAATTTATTTAATTTGAAACTGAAATTTTAAAAATTAGAATATGAGCTAAAAATCTTGAAAAAAAAATGAAAGAATATATAGGGATTAATTTTTATGATTTTGAGCAAACTTAAAGTCAAAGATAATTTGAGAAAACTTCACATACCAAGAAAAAAGAAATAGTTGCAATATCTTAAGCAAAATCAATAAGAAATGTTTGAAAAGGAATTACATTTTTTAATTTTTTATTTTCGGATACTTGAATAAAGCTGAAAGTCAAAGGTAATTAAAAAGTTCTTATTTCATACTTAATATTTCAAAATAGAATTTATGAATTTATTTAATTTGAAACTGAAATTTTAAAAACTAGAATGTAAGCTAAAATTAAAAAAAAAAAAAAAAAAAAAAAAAAACTGTAAAATAAAAGAATATACAGGGATTAATTTTTATAATTTTGAGAAAACCTAAAAGTCAAACATAATTTGAGAAAACTTCACATACCAAGAAAAAAGAAATAGTTGCAATATCTTAAGCAAAATCAATAAGAAATGTTTGAAAAGGAATTACATTTTTTAATTTTTATTTTCGGATCCTTGAATAAAGCTGAAAGTCAAAGGTAATTAAAAAGTTCTTATTTCATACTTAATATTTCAAAATAGAATTTATGAATTTATTTAATTTGAAACTGAAATTTTAAAAACTAGAATGTAAGCTAAAATTAAAAAAAAAAAAAAAAAAAAAAAAAAAAAAAAAAAAAAAATCTGTAAAATAAAAGAATATACAGGGATTAATTTTTATAATTTTGAGAAAACCTAAAAGTCAAACATAATTTGAGAAAACTTCACATACCAAGAAAAAAGAAATAGTTGCAATACCTTAAGCAAAATCAATAAGAAATGTTTGAAAAGGAATTACATTTTTTAATTTTTTATTTTCGGATCCTTGAATAAAGCTGATAGTCAAAGGTAATTAAAAAGTTCTTATTTCATACTTAATATTTCAAAATATAATTTATGAATTTATTTAACTTTAATTGAGTTTTTAAAAACTAGAATGTGAGCTTAGGAAATTTAAAAAAAACAATTTCTATAAAATAAAAGAATATATAGGGAATAATCTTTACGATTTTGAGCAAACTTAAACTCAGAGATAATTTGAGAAAACTTGACATCCCCAGAAAAAAGAAATAGTTGCAATATCTGAAGCAAAATTAATAAGAAATTTTTGAAAAGGAATTAAATTTTGTGATTTTTAAGACTTTCCAACAAAGTTGAAAAGTGCGTATGAATTCGGTTGTATGTCTGTCTGTGTTCTAACTCGCGTAAATATACCCGGATTACCATGCAATTTATATATGTTATTAAGGTTTACTATGGAATGTTCCGTATTGAAAATGGAGTGTGTAGTGTTAACACTTAGTTTACAGGAACGCTCAAAAGAATTCCGTTACATCATGGTCTATGGGGGAAAACCTTTTGCAGTGCATGTTAATGATGTCACACTATTTCAAACATATTGAAATTTATATATATCACTGAGGTGTGCTGTAAGATACTATAGAATGTTACTATAATGTTACTATAGAATATAGCGTTTATAGCTTTCATCGTTCATTTACAGGGACACAAAAAACAATTAAATTACAGTACTGTACATGAAGAATAATTTCTGAAAATGCGTTTTCTGTTGTGACACGAATTTTTAAATTTAACTAATTTTTTGCACATTACATAATGCGTATAAATTCTATCAATAATATACAGGGTGACACAAAAGACCTCGAGTTCATTTCCATTTATTGACGGAAATTGGTGAAGGAGAATTTTCAACTGCGTTGCGTTTCCTAACTTAACTAAAGTTTAGTATACTATCTAGTAAATATACAAATCTATAGATTATATACAGGACAACACACAAGAATTAGGCTATTTTTCCGATGATTTATGGTAATTGTTGAAATTTGGTTTTCAAATGTCTTATGCGTTATCCAAGTTGTTTACTTTAGCTAAAAGTCGAAGGTAATTAAAGAGTTCTCATTTCATACTTAATATTCCAAAATAAGATTTAAATAAAAAAAAAAGTGGAAAATTGGGAGTTTGAGCCAAATCGTATAATTTGTCACTGTTAATATAATAGCTGCAGCCAGAAAGCGAGCACACAGAAGAAATATCATGCGTAAAGAAAAAAAAATATTTAGAATGAAACATTTTTTGAGGTCGTGGGCAAAACCGCTTTCGCTCTCATTTGGGTCGAGCCGGGGAAATTTGGAACTGCATCTGACGCCCGTGCATGACATCAATCATGATCTACTTACATGGAGTTCTTGTTCTTATTTGTTTCACACTCCATTATCCAGCTCCACTTTCTAATTCTGAGCCCAGTGATCAGGAGAAAATCAACTCAGCTCCACCGAGAATATCTTCCACTATCCGCTGTTCATGTCGATTTTCTTGTGAATTTATATGCGGTTCATGTAATAATGTTATATCATTTATGATATAGAGAATTGTTTTAAATTATCAAATCAACAAACGAAAATTAGCACAAAATTACACTATTACGGGACTTATAGGTTCAACATTGAATATATTTGCAATACATTACCAGTGTTAGTAAATAGTGAATTACTATTGCAAGTAGACAAAAGATCAAAACACAGAACGGTGGAACGGAAAACCAGTGAAAAATTACGTCATTTTAAAACAATTCTAGTTTTTTTTTTTTTTTTTTTTTTTTTATGAATGAAAATGTTCGTTTATAATGTAATTTTTTACTCGTGGAAGCATGCCGCTGTCCTGTGTCCAGGGCCTTAAATTCCAATCAAACATTTCACCAAAATTTCTATTTTCTATTTCAGAGCCAAACGATCGACAGAAAAATAACTCAACTCTAACGAAAACATCTTCTAAACTAAGCCACTGATCCTGTCAATTTCCTTCAAAATTTGTATGCGTTTCATGTAACCTTATTTTACGAATAAGATTTTTTTTTTTTTTAATTATCCTAAAGTGAATTATTTTCCTCGGGAGATATTTAAAAAAATAAGAATGCATTTTACTCCTATAGGTTTAACATTAGCGAAGGGAATTCGATATCTGACTGACCAACACCACTTAATAAGATTCATTTAATTTGGATCATTATTAATTTGTTATTAACATATCAATATATTCTTTTTATCGAAATTCTATACTAAATATTTTAATGAACTTTAATAAATTATAAATCTGCAAAAATTATCAACCCTTATTATTTCTGGGGCATATTGCTTTGAAATGAAGTTGAATATAATTCGCTAGGATTCAAGGACTTATGCTAACATTTTAAAATATCTTAAAAACATGTGCACATACGCTTTATTTAGCAGAAAATAGCACAACACATATTCTCTTTCATATATATTTCATGCTTAATTATTTAAGCTATTGTTTTATTATTATTACTCGCGGACCATCCCGGCTTCGCTCAGATGGTGTCTCCTTGGAAAAGTAAATTGCCTTACGAAAAATATCTAATAAAAAATCAGCAATGATTGTCTTATTTGACTAATCTTCCATAATCGGGATGATTGCCTATGTTGGCGACGAAATCGCTAAAATATCTGAAATATGTATTTAACAATTTTTTTAGTAGATTTGTTTTCCTGAATTTCACGCTCCTACCTAAAACTTTCGACCCCCTCCTTTAACCTCCTTTGGGGGAGGGGGAAAGTGGGGTTCAATTTTCAAAAATCCTTTCTTATTGCTTGCCTAAGTCATAACAGCAATGTACTGTCCAAATTTCGTGATCCTGACTTTAGTCGTTTCAGCTGGGCATTGATGAGTCAGTCAGTCAGTCACGTGTTCTCTCTTTATATAATAGTATAAGTATAGATTATGAATCTGATGATTAAATAAAACAAATCATCTATCTTGAAAATGTGTTCTTGGCGAAAATCTTTTCCATTGACTTCAGATTTTCTCATTTCAGCTTCATATAAGTGATGTTATTTATCCGTAATCGAACAAGTAAATCATTTAGAGATATCTTAATTTATTGGATGCTTCGTGATTAAGATAAAAATATCGGAAATACCAAATGGGGAACAAGGCTTTGTTGTTTAGGGTCTAATGATAAAGAGACATTAACCGAAATTGACGAAACAATTCTCGTTCAATTACATGAATTACTATTGTAAGTCTCAAATAGTTTTTCATACATTTCATGTATTTTGGAAAGTAGTATTTGAAATTACTCTATTAAATAATAAGTTTTTAAAAGATATAGTTGTTATATCAAATATGATCTAAAAAAAATCGAATCATTTGTCAATTACAATATAAAAATATATTAAATTCAGCTTCGTATATATAGGTACTTTTTTTATTCTATGTTTCCCGTTAAGGGATCAGGTACCTTTTAATGTGTTAAAAAATCGATTGTTTTAATACCTCATATTAAAATGAGATTCCGTCGGAATATTTTAAAAGAAACTCCATGCAAAAATTCTCTTTAGAAGGGAAGTTATGACCAAAACATTTTGAGCTCTCTTTACATGATCAAGAGATAATTTTAAAGTCAATTTTCTCAAAAAGGGGATTTTGGTCATTGCAAGAATGATTTATAAAAAAAATGGTTGGTTAGACCTTCATGAATTTTGACTGAAGGTATAAATCTTTTAGATACACAAAATGACCTACTATTATGTTTATTAAATAAGAAGCTTAGAAATTTTTGAGGCAGAATTTTTTTCTTAAGGAATAATCATTTTATTTTTTCCAGTGTAGGTCATTTTAAACAAATATTATATCTCTTCTCAATTTAAAAAAAAAAAAAAAAAAAAAAAAAAAAAAAAAGAAAAAAAAAAAAAAAAAAGAAAAAAAAAAAAAAAGAAAGGTTTACTGTGACAGTTTAATTGTGGGAAATTCTGAGCGCAAGGTATATATGAAGTGATTTCATTTATTAAACAAGACCACTTTTCAACTATGTTGGAAAAGTATTATATATATATCAGAGTTTCTCCCAGGTTTAAAAAAGGGCAGGGTGCTTCTGATGAGGAAAAGGCACTTTTTTTATTCTTAAGGGCACTTTTTTTATTCTTAAGGGCACTTTTTTTATTCTTGAGGGCACTTTTCAGATTCTTATTGGCACTTTTTTTAATTGTTAAAGGTATTCTTTTGGTTTTGAAAGCCACTTTTGATATTTAAAAGTCAGGGCACTCTTTTTAAGACAACATTGAGTCAGTTTTTACTATGAAAGCAAATTGTTTAATGCAAAAAGGAGAAATGGCACCTTTTTTTACTGAGGGGCAAGAAGGGTGCTAATTCTTTTTAAGAGGGGTAAGAAGGGTGCTATTTTGTAACTCTGATATATATATATATATATATATAATTCTAATGTTGGAACATTAAATTCATGATTGTATACAAATTAAAATTGTGATTCATTTTAAATGTTTTCATGTTTTAATTTTTATGTTTGAAAGTGTTAAAAAGAATTACATATCAAATTAAACTAAAAACTTTATATGCATTTGGACTCTTTTTCAGAGAGCATTAACTATTATTATCTCTTTTAATGTGTATTTAAAATTTCATATTCTAAAGTTAATTAGATGTACAGTCCTTATTAGGGTCACTTGTACATTTAATTAGTCAATTTAGAAGCTACTTGCTGAAATCGCGTATCCCTTTTTCTCCTGTACATCATGTTTTTCCGCAATGACCGTTTCTTGAATAAAAAGCAGAAGTAAAGGGTGTTACAGAAACTTTTTCCACTCTCTGTTACTTTTAATTTCGACACAGTATTTATTTTTTCCATGGAAAAAGCAAACAAACAAACAATATATATTGTGTTTTAGGCAGAAAAATGTATTATTTTGAATTAGAATTTTTTCTTATTTATTAACCAAAACTTTAAAAAAAAGGAATGAATGAAAATACACAAATATTGATCATGTATTGCCAGTAGTTTCTCTATTATTTCACGAAAATGTTTTTAGCAGTGTCGTGCAGTCTTTTTCTCTTTTAAAGTCTAATTTAAAGTCATAAATTGGTTCTGAAATTGAAAAGAAAATAATTCTTCCAATTTCTTTTCATTTTTCTACTCTCCAACTCTCCTTATCTTTCTTTTAGTTACTTATTTATTTGTTTTTTGTAGGCTGTTTAGTGCTTCAATTAAGCATTTTCAATTGCTTAATTGAATTTATGGGTACAAGAGTAACAAAATGATATTAATTTTAATGTTAATGTTAATGCTGTTAATTATCATGTTCGTCTGTAAAATGTTTGTTGAACATAAAAAATTTTACTTGAAAATGGATAGCAACCAAATAACCTATATTCTGAGTTAAGAAAACTGGCTGATACATTATAAAAACTACTGGGAAAAGTTTCGAAAATCACTGGCATTAAAAGATTTTTTTTTTTTTTTTTTTTTTTTGGTAAATGCGTTTTTAAATCTAGAATATATATGGTTTCTGGGATTTCTAAAGATAAAGAGCGCTTTACGGTATAGTTAATAACTCGGGAGAGATTATTGTATGTTTTTGTTCATGGTTATTATATTTTCATAGAAGAAACTATTTTTTTTTTCTAACACAGCGTAAGCCACCTAGAAGCAATTATTGTTAAATTTAATCTGAAATCTAAATGACTAAATTGATTATTATTATTTTAAACACACACACACACACACACACACATATATATATATATATATAGTTGGTAGTTTTATCGTTAGAAAATGACAAAATAAATAGAATCTTTCCTCTTCCTTTCTTTCTTTCTTTCTTTTTTTTTTTTAACAATTAAAGATGAAAAAAAAAGAGATATAACTTTATTGTGCGTCGCAAGCCAGCGAAAGGTAAAGGTAAAACTTAATTAACGCAAACGAAGATAGATTCAAAGGAGATCCTGTTATTTAGTTCATAATAAAAATTTATGAAAGAAAACAGTATCAGCTACATGTATTCTCTTCAATAAGCGCGGGTTAATATATATTGAATATCAGAATATAACCTTTGTCATATTTTAAAACTAACAAATTTTAACAACAATTGACCAATTGACAATAATTAAATTTAACAATAGTTGCTTCTAGGTGGCGTACGCTGTTAAAAATGTTTCTTAACAGGGTTTATTCGTTTTTACCAAAAAAATTTAATAGAATTTTTCTATTTTATATTTAAATAGCAGAAATTTTTAAAGCCTCGTTTAATTGCATGATTTGTAATACTTTTCTGCATATAAGTCGAAAATTTCTATTAAAAATTGTGGTAAAAGCGTACGAACTCTGCTTAACCTAGGAAAATATAACTTTAAATTAGACTTTAAAAGAGAAATAAACTACACGACACTGCTAAAAATATTTTCGTGAAATAGAAAAAAACAGAGAAATTACTGGCAATACATGATAAATATTTATGTATTATTAATTTAAATACTCTCTTTTTTTCTGTCATATTTTTTAAGTTGGTTTATAAATTACAAAAATATAGAATTGTATTTTAAAATCCTTCAATTCAAAAAAATAATTATTCCTCCCTAAAACATAATATATTGTTTTGTTTTTTCATGAAAAAATTAAATACTAGTTTCGAAATCAAAAGAAACAGAAAGCGGAAACAGTTTCTTTAAACACCCTTTACTTTTGCTTTTGATTCAAGAAACGGTCGTCGCGGGAAAACACGATGTACAGGCGAAAACGGGATATGCGATTTTCAGCGCATTATTTCTTATCACCGAACCTTTAACGCTGTTCTCGAATTCAAAGAAGCTACTTTCTGACACATAAAACTTAAAAAGATATTAATAGAAGTTTTCTCCATTCTATTAAATCCTATCGTACATAATCTATATGATAAAAGCGTAAGTCATGTGACTGAGGAAAACAAATACGGGCTAACCACATCTTTTTCCATATGACAAGCGGCCATTTTTATTAAAAATTAATTTTTCGAATAAAATTGCGTAAAAATTACATTTTTAGAAAGAGCGTTCAAAAACATTGTTTGCTTGAGAGATGAATTACAGTAAAAAATGTATAGATTCTGAGTTAACTTCAGTGAAAATTAGCTTAACCGCCGAATATCTCAATCCATTAAAGTAAATAAACAAAATATTCATTCATCGTGAGACATAGAAATATTAACCATGGAGGTAATCATTCGCAAAGCAAGATCTCCGTGGTGAATTTGAAGCTCTGTCTGGTGTAAAAAGAAAAAAAAAAAAAAAAAAAAAAAGAAGAATCGCATCTGTAAACATGGCTTACGTAATAATAACTTTAAAAAAAAGGCATCCTCATTTCGTTCATAGCAGACGATATAATTAATTTCACTGAAATAATAACGATGATTTTTTACATTGTAAAACTAGTTATAGCACGAAATGAACAGCCCTCATTTGTCATGTTTAACGTACAATTTCCAATTTGTTTTCTTAGCTGTCAAATTATTTCTAAAACATATACTTAATTTTATGTGAAGTGTTAAAATCTCACTCAGTCTCGCTATGACTTTACTGAATGAAATTATAAATTAAGCACATATTTTAGAAATATTTCGACAACGAAGAAAAAAAGAGACATCCTTTCAGAAGAGTACACAGGAAAAAAAAAGTTAAAAATAATAATTTCCTGAGGAGATATTTTAAATATACGAATACATCCTACGCCCATAGGTTTAAACTTAGCGAAGGGAATTGGGGATATTACAGAATAACAGTGTTGGACAGTGTTGTTCAGTGCGATCTCAAACTCCCGTTGCTAATGTTATACTTATGGTCGTGGATTTCATTCCTAGTTTTGAAATATCTCATAAGGAAATTAATATATATATTTTTTTTCTGTATGCTCTTCTTAAAGGATGTCTTGTCCTTTTGTAGTTGAAAAAATATTTCTAAAATATTTTCTAAAGTTTATTTGAAGTGTTAAAATCTGATTCACTGCTCGTTAACTTCGCTAATATTTTAACACATAAAAAATTAAATTAAGGAGAGGCTTCTACTTCTTAAGTTTATTTGAAGTGTTAAAATCTTACTCACTGCTCGTCAACTTCGCTAATATTTTAACACATAAAAAATTAAATTAAGGAGAGGATTCTACTTCTTAAGTTTATTTGAAGTGTTAAAATCTTACTCACTGCTCGTCAACTTCGCTAATACTTTAACACATAAAATATTAAATTAAGGAGAGGATTCTACTTCTTAAGTTTATTTGAAGTGTTAAAATCTTACTCACTGCTCGTCAACTTCGCTAATATTTTAACACATAAAATATTAAATTAAGGAGAGGATTCTACTTCTTAAGTTTATTTGAAGTGTTAAAATCTTACTCACTGCTCGTCAACTTCGCTAATATTTTAACACATAAAAAATTGAATTAAGGAGAGGATTCTACTTCTTAAGTTTATTTGAAGTGTTAAAATCTTACTCACTGCTCGTCAACTTCGCTAATATTTTAACACATAAAATATTAAATTAAGGAGAGGATTCTACTTCTTAAGTTTATTTGAAGTGTTAAAATCTTACTCACTGCTCGTCAACTTCGCTAATACTTTAACACATAAAATATTAAATTAAGGAGCGGATTCTACTTCTTTGGGTCAATTTTTTTTTTTTTTTTTTTTGCATCCGTCAAGCGTGTATTAAGTTGTTAATCTACAGCGGTTTAGTGATATTTTAATTCCTTACAGTACTATTTTTAATGTAACGTGCCGCTCGTTGAACGTAACGCCATTGTAAAATGTTAAACTTGTTTTTCTCGAAACCATGTTTTTCAAACTGGGCGACCTTTTTTCTCGAGATCTATTGGACTAATTTCCTTCATTTTCCATTGATCGTTTTTGCTGGAACTTATAGCACCTAAAAGTATAATTTTCATTGATTAAATATTTTTTAGAGCTCGCAAAAGATTAAAAAGTTACATTTTTTGTTCAAATGACTGCCATTTTGTTAAAAAATACACTTTTTGAATTAAAATTTAGTATAACCTCCAGGTAATTTAATTCCCTATCATAATACGATGACCAAATAGATACCTCGAGTGTCCGTCAACACCCCCGCTGAATGCCCGAAAAGTAAAGTTTGTGTGCAACGGAAAATGCGTTTTTCTCAGAAACTATGTGATCTAGGAAAATCGCTAGAGTTTTCCTGCAAAGTTTAATAAACTCCCCCTATCCCTAATTTTTTCATAATTTTAGTTTCAGTAGATTCGGAAATAGGGGGGGGGGGGGGGGGTGACATATTTTTTCAACTATATCTCTGAAAATATAATACCTAAAATTAAAACAAATATTTTTTTAGGTTCGGTATTACGAGATCTTTCACACGAGATACAAAAATAATTTTTGTTTCAAGTAACTTAATTAGCCCCCCTAAACTTTTCCTAAACATATTTGTAAAGGGTTAATAATCTGAAAATATGTGGGTCAATAGGTTTATAACCTCCCCAAATTTGAACTTTCCACGTTGTAGCTTACGAGAAAAACGACTGTAACAGACAGAGAGACAAACACAGGGGTGGTCTTATAATGGTTCAGTTTTTTTTTTTTTTTTACCCCACCAGTGGCTGAGAGGTTCTGCTCTCAAAGCTGGTAGGCGGGAGGTGCTGGGTTCAAACCCCCTGTCGAGCTCGTCGACCTAACCGTTCGGAGTTTTCCGTGGTTTTCGTCGAACTTTACCGTAATTACGGGTTAGGATCCCTTAGAAAGACCCCCCACGGAGGGCACTCCCCCCTAGGGTCTATATCCCTCGAGTAGATAATTGGCCGTCTTAAATCAACCAACCAACCAACCAACCAACAGTTTTTACTTTTTAAGTACGGAACTCTAAAAAAGAACCCGGGCACATCAGTATCCATGTACACAGGTTCCGTTTTCAGAGGTTTTACTGTAATTTGCGGATGCACCCCCGCTTCTTGATACCTCTAGCTGCTGTTCACTTGTTGCTGAAACATTTATATCAAACTGCCACATTTACGTTCTTGTTTATGACTCACAATTTGACAGCGATATTTCACACCCTTCTCTTTTTTATTTCTTTCCCACTGTTACATCTAAGCTAAGCTGAGCGCACTTTCAAATGCCCAGGTGTTGTCTTTCAAAACCTGTCTTTCTAGGCGTGGGTTTGAATTCCATCCCAAACATTTATTCATTTGGCAGTATTTTTCTTTGATAACTTGTTACAAAAACAACCAGCAGTCGCGATGGATTTCAAATGCATTTTTTTTTCACTTTTATTTTGGCAACGTCTCGCACTATCATTACAGATTTCTACTCTTGAATTTTTTTTTATTATTATTATTTTACAAATGACAACATTTAATGAGTCTCATGTGGTGTTTATGAATTTCATGTATATATAAACATAACCAATTTTGAGTTTGAGAAGCATAAAATCATATTCAAACAATTGTACCTGTGCAAGGATTTCGCACTGCAGTGTAATTTTTTTTTTTTTTTTTTTTTTTTTTTTGCAAATATCTAATTTTTTTAGATGCAGGTTTAAACTTCTAAAGAAAAATTAAGGATAAAAAAATATTTACAACCAACAATAGTCAAGCCATAATATCATCTTGTTTATTCCATCGAAGTTACAGAAAAAAATGATCAAAGATAGCAAAAGACACGCGCGAGGGAAAAAAATAATAACAATCGTATTTTAACTGCATTAGAAGATGACTCATCCGCATCGGGGGAAAAAACATGGTACAAAGAAAAAAATTATTTGAATACATATAAAATACAATTTGATCTAATATAACAAAGCATACCTTTAAGGATACACGCGAAATACCACTGCTTCGATCGATCGATCAATGATGTCGTTTTCTTAACATTACAATTTCAATTTTACTTTTGAACCATAAATATAAATTAAACTAGTGCAGAGACATCACACTTTATCTTTTAGGTACATTTTATTTTTTATAATCATTGTTGAGCATGATATAATGCGGTATTTTATTTTTGTGGCTACATTCATTGGAGAAAACCTTTCATTTCATTTACAAAAACAATGCTGATTTAATTTTTAATTAACTGCAATTTTTAATTAAAAAAACATGTTTTAACGAAATGGGACTGTACTGTATCAGAAGCCAGTTCAAAAACCTTTCGAATACTACCTCATTCATTGTTGTGCGTTTTAGAAATGCATAGAAAAAGGGATGTTGACAACAGAAATAATATATATGATACTAATAGTAATTTACTTTAGTATTATTATTCATCTCAATCATGAATTAAAAATTATAAAATATCATGATGTAGATATCATACGAATTAAACATTTTTCATTCGGAATTTTTCCATTCTGAAATTTTCCCATGTTTGATTGAATTTACAATGTGAAACCCAAGACCTTTGGATTAATTATCCAACGCTCTGCCTATTAAGCTACTTGGACCGGCAGCCAACCGACACGTTTCACTCACTCTAGTAACCTTATTGGCAATAAGATCTTGTCTGCCATGTAAACAATTCAACAGAAAATACCGCAACTAATGAAACTCTATTAAACGATGGTTACGTAGATAGATACACTTTTATTATTATTATTATTATTAATTTTAACTCAATCGTACTGATTGGTAAAAATATGATACGAATTGAAACTTTTACAACTGAATGAAAAAAGTTAGATTCATTCAGTTGGAAAGTTGGAATCATTCAATTCTTTTTCTCTGAGTTGGAAAAATTGACTTCATAAGAATTTGTGAAACAACCTATTGAAAAATTTGAAAAACCCATTTGAAACCCATTTGAAAAAAAAAAGTCAAAATTGCAAAAGAAATTGGTAGAATAATTGATATAAAAATCTCAGTAACGCAGAATAAGATAAGTAAGTAAATTTCTTGTATATTTATATCATATATTCGCCCTTGATATATTCACCAGTATCTGCATTTCTTTGTGCTCATAAAATTATCATCACTCGTCATTTTATCCCTGATTATAATTATTAAACGATCTATATACTTGTGATACGTTTCAGATGTCGTTAATATTTTGTAGTTAAATTATAATTTTTGGAAGAATTGGGAAGATTTAAAAACACAAAAAAAAAATCAATTTCTTGGGAATTTACAATATGAAAAGCTACTGAAAAGATATTTAATCACACCCAGTGTTGAATTTAGTGGACGTCCCAAGGGAGACTCCCCCCGGAGCATCGAAATCCCCAGAATAATTTGGGATTTTATGCTCATTACTGGTACAGCAGTGCAATTTCACCCCCGGAACTCCACAGTGCCCCCTCTCTCCCAGAACTTGCAGACCCTCTGGCCCGAAGAAAAATGTCTGAATTCAACATTGATCACACCAATTTCAGGATTACACTGCATCCTCTGTTGCACTGTAATATTGAACTTATTGCGCTGTATAATACTGAACTCCTTCCAGTCTTTCAAACACATTTAAATTATCAAAAACTTAACTTCTTGAGAATTTACAATGTGAAGCTATCAAAAAGATGAGTAAGTATAGTATTACAGTGCAATTTTTATATGCACTGTGCTACGGACACCTTTTTTAGCATTTATAGCAGTGCAATTTCACCCCTGGAACTCCACAGTGCCCCCTACCCCCGGAACTTGCAGACCCTCGCCCTGAAGAAAAATGTCTGAATTCAACACTGATCACACCAATTTCAGGCTTACACTGCATCCTCTGTTGCACTGTAATATTGAACTTACTGCGCTCTACTAATACAATACTGAACTGCTTCCAGTCTTTTAAACACATTTAAAATATCAAAAACTTAACTTCTTGAGAATTTACAACAATGTGAAGCTATCGAAAAGATGAGTAAGTATAGTGTTACAGTGCAATTTTTATATGCACTGTGCTACGGACACCCTTTTTAGCATTTATAGCAGTGCAATGTCTCCCCCAGAACTTGCAGAACCTCCCGCCCGAAGAACAATGCCTGAATTCATCACAAATCACACCAATTTCAGGATTACACTGCATGTTATGTCGCACTGTAATGCTGAACCGAGGCTAACGAAAAAGAAAGGCTACCGCGGTGCTTTACGCGTATCTTTTTTTACAGACCGCCGGAGTCACGTGATGCTCGAATGCACCAATGCAGGTGTACGAAAAGAGAAACACGTCACTCTAGCGGTCTGTAAAAAACGATAAGTGGAATGCACCGCGGTAGCCTGTCTTTTTCGTTAGCCTCGGCTGAACTTACTACGCTCTAGTAATATAATATTGAACTCCTCCCTGTCCTTCCAACACATTTAAAATATCAAAAACTTATCTTTTTGAGAATTTACAAGAAGCTATCGAAAAGATGAGTAAGTTATAGTATTACAGTGCAATTTTTATATCACTGTGCTACGGACACCTTTTTTAGCATTTATAGCAGTGCAATGTCTCCCCCAGAACTTGCAGACCCTTCCGCCCGAAGAACAATGTCTGAATTCATCACAGATCACACCAATTTCAGAATTACACTGCATCTTATGTTGCACTGTAATGCTGAACTTACTGCGCTCTAGTAATATAATATTGAACTCCTCCTCCCAGTCCTTCAAACACATTTAAAATATCAAAAACTTAACTTCTTGAGAATTTACAACGCGAAGCTATCGAAATTTTTATATTCGCAATTTTTATATGCACTGTGCTACGGACACCTTTTTCAGCATTTTATGAGTAATCTTTAAGGACACTTTAAAGTTAAAATAAACGTTTTTTTTTTTCCCTCTGAACTAGAGACTGATTCGCTGTTAACAGTTCATTCACCGCATTCTAAATGAAGGAGTTATCTCACTTGACGCAATATTGACGTGTCTGTGGTTAACAAGAATCCTCTGTTATATCCGCCCAAAGGAGGAAGATAACTTGAGGAATGGCTAGTTTTCGTAGAAGATAGCATGTTGTAATTACGAAATGCTGAATTAATTTTGAAGAAGCTGAAGCTTTGGTCTTTGTTTCATCACAAATATTTGTAAAACTGGATTTCAACTTCTTATTGGATGGTGATTAACCTCAGCACTTCCACTGGCGTGGCAGAACTGTTTGCGAAACAGATCTCAACGCTCTTTTCAAAGTTGGTATACAAATACAGTTTTGGAATTATAGCTAAATTTTTATATGTAGCAAGTTTCAAACATTTCCTTAATACTCTGTTACTGATTTTTAATTATGGTAATATGAAATAAACGTGTTATTCACCATCGTTTTTGTTTTTGAAGAAGCAACTGGTTTAAACCAGTTCGTTCACCACATCAAAGTTGTCTATCTCCCTTGTCAATCTTGATTGACGTATCTGCGTTTAATAAAAGTCTTCCTTATAATAAAAATATATATGCTAAATATGATTACAGTGAACATAAAGGGTTAAAAGCATTTTAATAAACATAGTTACTAGTTTCGTACACAAAAACGGTGACGTTCTCAAGATCCATAATGATAAATAAATTATTTTCGCAAAAAATTTTAAATATGTAGTTGATAAACAAATATCACGAGATATCTGGCATTGCAAAAGCAGTTGCTTTAATAAAAAATGCTCATCTGTAAACGCTTATTTTATCTTACTTTTAAATTTATGAAGTGTCTCGCGCCAAATTCTAGGTAACTCAAAAGAGGCTGATTCATTGCATATGCTCTCGCTGCGCATATAGATTTCGATTAAAAAATACTTATTAAGAAATAATAAATGTAACATAAACAAGAATGTAAATGTGTCAGTTTGATATAAATGCTTAAGCAACAGGTGGACAGAAGAAAAAGGATCAAGAAGTAGAGTTCATCTGCAAATTAGAGAAAAACCTGGGAAAACAGAATCTGTCTACTACGGAAAACTGTCTTAAATGAAAAAAAAAATGTCACTGACGACTCGGCCTACAGGCACAGGTAGATTTCGAAGACGCAGACCGTGTGTGTGTGTGGGGGGGGGGGGGGGGGCTGTTTATTAGGAATTGCAGAAGAAAGACCTTTTTGCCATGATGCGGCAGTTGGGACCACCCACTTCGATATATACCTGCGACTGTAGGCGAAGCCAGCAAGGAATTTTTTTTATTATTATTTATTTTATTTTATTTATTTATTTATTTTTTTTTTTTTTTGCTATAAGAGTTGATCCTATAAAAACCTTGTCATTACAAAAGTTGTAGATAATATTAAGAAGATTTATAATAAATTTAAGCTGATTTGATATCTTGTGAACTAACGAAGTTATGCATTCTTTTCTTCTCAAACCCCTATTCCCCGACCCCCTTGAAGTCATTTTTAATGATATCAAAAATCTGTCATACATAAATTTTCGGCCCTGTTTCTGGAAGTAATAATAACTTTAAACGGATTTGATATGTATCACAATTAAGAAGTTATGGGTTTTTTTTTCTGTTTTCACAAAAAGCCCCCCCCCCCCCCCCCCCCCCCCCCCCCCCGCCGCCTCAACCTCTTAGTCCGATTTTGCCCATTAATGTTCTTGACCGAGATTTTATACAGCTTGATTTTATGTATCAGTTTGGAACATATTTGTGCAGAATTATTGAAGTTATCTATCTATCTATATCACTTTTTTAGGGACACGATAAGATAAAGTTTTGAAAAGGGGGTGTAGGGGGTTCTAGGAGTCATGATCGGCGTAGATCTGCAAAAATTTATCAGAAATTCCAACTTAGGGAAGAATGTAATAGGTAGTATTTCTTACGAAATCTACCACAAAAATACGGTCCTGACGAAAAAAATACAATGTCATTGCAACAAGGAAAATACATACTAAAATTAGGATTTAAGGTACTAAAATTTTAATTGAAAGGATCATAGTTATCTGCGTTATCCTTGCAGAAAGTACCATTATTTTCTTATTGTAATTGTCACCTTATTTAAAAGTAGAATTTCTGTCCTAAATAAGGCAAAAATTGCTATTCGGAAGCACTGAGGAATGTGTTTCCCGGTTTCTAAAATTTTTTAGTCGGTCCCTGTATACGTGGGATAATGTAGCAGTAAAATGTAGAACAACAGTGAAATACTGCAGAAAAGCAGTAAAATGTAGATTTCAATTTCACAATATATAAACACACTGGAAGACAACGCCTGGCCATTTGAAAGTCCGCTCAGCTTAGATGTTACAGAGTGGAGGAAAAAAGAAGGGTGTAAAATATTGCTGTCAAATGTGACTGATAAACAAGAATGTAAGTGTGGTAGTCTGATATAAATGTTTAACAAACAAGTGGGAAAAAAAGTGATCCAAAGGGGATCAAGACGCGGGGTTTCATCTGAAAAATATTTTTAAGATTAAAATTACGATTTGATTCTCAAATTCTAACTAAAAAGCAATACAGACGCAAGTAACTGAGAATTTGAAAAATATTAAAATGTGCATCTGAATTTTAAAATGCACAAAGATTTGCAATTTTTTTTTAATTATTTGTTTATTTATTTTATTTTATTTTATTTTATTTTATTTGTTTATTTTATTTTATTTTATTTTATTTTATTTTATTTGTTGATTTGTTTTATTTTATTTTATTTTATTTTATTTGTTTATTTATTTTATTTTATTTTAGGTATTTATTTTGCAACAGTTTAATTTCTTGACATCGATTATGGTTGGAGAATTTTAGAAAAAATGATTCATTGAGTATTATTATTATTATTATTATTATTATTATAGCTTATTGTTATTATTATTATGATTATATATTTTACATTTTACCGCTGAATGCATTGTGAACTGTCAAAAGTTTTGTGGTTATTTATCAAACATTATTTACTGAGATAACTAGTTCAAAAATAAATTCAGTTTTTTTAACCAAATGATAACTGCCATTTGTAAACATCAATACTTTGCTCTTTTATCCTAAAATTCTTTCTTCAATATCTCTTTATAGTGAAAGTTTAAAATCAGCCATTTCCTAAGACTTCCGTAAGTATCATCGAAAGTTATATTTAGCGAAAGAAAAAAAAAAACTCACACATAGATACTTTATCTTTGTGCAGCGTAATTATGTTTAAACACACGATTAAAGGGAGGGGATAAAACTACGCCCATTATTCTTTTTGCAATTTTGAGAAGTCTTGGAGAGTTGCGTAAAGCGAAAAACTCAACAGCCAGCTTTTTTTTTTTTTTTTTTCCCCTTATTCACTAAAGTAAAAGTGCTCAAGAACCATAAAATCGAATAAGTAAAGCTTGTGCAACAATACCTCTGTTGCGTCAGGATTTGAGATGTACCTTTCGAATTCACGGCCGCTCGAGAGCTCGAGTTCATTGACCTTGGAGGATGCAAACACAGTCATGCCGTTACGTATTCCCATCCAATGATTTGTCCCTGTGTGCGGCCATGTTGTAAGCATCGGAATGTTGCCAAAAGAAGATTGAGAAATTCTTGCGTGATGAGCGTGGAATAAATCGAAGTTTAATCTAATCTTGAACATATTTTTATTTTCTCTTTCACTTTCTAAGCACGAAAGTCAATAAAAGAGAAAAATTAAGGAAAAAATTGTAAATGAAATATTCTATTCATTTAGATAAGTTTTTTTGACGTGTTGTGTTTATTACATGATCTTGTTATTATCCTCCCCTACTTTGATTAAAATATACGATACAGATAAAATATTATTTCGTAAGCTACTCTTAGTTCTTCGCACTTTCTTTCCAAAGAAGATTTTCTAGAGTTGAGATCTTTATAATTGTAATGGAGTATTGAGTTATGAGGTCAATGACCTCTTACAAAATACAGTATCCTCGCGTTATATCGAGGCCGTTGTTAGACAAGAAAAAAAGCGAGATATATCCGAATGCACGATATACCGAGAGTATTAAAAATTAAGGAAGATGATAATCTGCCAGTAAATGTTTTATATTTGTCGCGTAAACGCTAGTTTATATGCATATTACGATTTTCTTAATAGCATTAATGATGCAAAATTGCACTTATTGTAACTGCCATTAAATAAAGTTACTTAAAAGTGCAGCTTAGCTACACAGATCGTGTAGCTGAGCTGTACTTTTAAGTCAAATCAAAATTAAGAAAAAAAAAACACGGAAAGAAAAAAACGTGCAAATTGGCAGGTTTCTAATGCTTTGGCTATATTGAATTGTCACCCAAACATTGATCGTTGTGAAAGCAACTATCATTGCTTTACATAAAAACAAAAATACAGTTTCTCAAAATAAATATTTAATTTATGTAATTAATGTATTAATTAAAAATAATTGTTACTTTACTTAGTTAAATTTTAAAAATTTAATATTTGTCAACATTTTTTTTTTCTTGTTCTTTTTGTAAACAAATAGTTATGAATTTATATTTATAAAATCGCCAAAAGCAATACAAAACTGTAACTCCATGGCGTAAATTGGCAACCCTTATGTTTATTTAAATTTTCTCTCTTAATTTTGAATGTACTAGAACTTAATTTTTTATGGAGAGTCGCAGACAAAACCCAATATACTCAAATGAGCGATGCAATGAGGCATAATATGAGTTACTGTATTAAAATGATAGGCCGCCATGAAAACAATATATTTGCTTAAATTTTTGCATTAATTCGCAATTTGTTAAAAATTATTGCGTTAACCTTTCTGAAAAATCTGAATGGATGCAATAATTTTCTTTTCATATGCCAGGAGGCCATTTTTATTCAAAATTATTTTTTCGAATAAAATTGCATAAAAGTTACATTTTTAGAAAGATTGTTCAAAAAATTTGTTTGTTTGAGAGATGAGTTGCATTCAAATATGTATAGATTCTGAGATAACTTCGGTTGAAATTAGGTTGACATTTAATATATCAATCCATTAAAGTAAATAAACACAAGAGATTCGTTCATCACGAGTCATAAAAATATTAAACCATGGAGGTAATCATTCGCAAAGCAAGATCTCCAGGGGGAATTTTGCAGCGGTGTCTGGCGTCGAAAAAAAATTCGCATCTGTAAACGTAGCATACATAATAAGAAAAAAGGCATGTTCATTTCTCTCATAAAAGACGATAGAATTCATTTCACTGAAATAATAACAATGTTTCTTTCTTTTTTTTTTTTTTTTTTTTTTTTTTTTTTTTGCATTGTAAAACTAGTTATAATACGAGCTCATTTGCCACGTTTAACGTACAATTTCCAACTTGTTAAAATTGATCTACACTATCAATAATAAAATGACTTAGTTACAATAAAAATAACAAATTTTGAGACTTAATCTTCTTTTTTTTTACTTCTAAAATCAGCATAATTTCGTATTCATTGACTGATGACGAGGAAGGTTTAAAAAAAATAAACCACAGCAAAATTTAAATTACCTTAATCACATAGAAATGAATTGATTATATAGAAAAGAAATAAAAGAAAAACGAGATCAGATTAAAAAAAAAAAAATCTACGGTTCTAATTTTAAAAAATGTCTTTTTTAGAATATATGCAGCATTAATGGTAAAGATAGAAATGAATCTGATATACAGAAAAGGGATAAAAGACAAACATCGGTTGTTGTTTTTTTTAAGATCAACATTATTAATAATAAAGTGCCTTGGTTACAGTAAAACAAAAACTTGATTTAATACTTTAAATCTTGTTTGTCGGCTTTATAAAATCAATAGAACTTGGTATTCATTGACTAATGACGGAAAATGATATAAAAAATTGCGGCAAAAATATAATTACCTTACTCAGATAGAAATGAACCGGTTATATAGAAAAGAAAAATAAGTTCAGGTTTTTTAAAAAGAGTAAAATCTGCATTATTAAAAAATAAAATAAGTAATTATAAAAACCCAAATATGCGATTAACTCCCGAAGGTATGCAATTAGTGTATACTTATTTTGTATTCTATATATGAGGAAATCAACTCGACATTCCTTGATTTTATTCTATCGACCAACGCAATTTTTTATTTATTTTAAAAGTGCTTACCTAACCATTAATATTATATCCTGTATTAGTACATCCCGGCTTCTCAATTTTCTCAAGCTTTGGGGTAAAGATAAAAACTGCATTACTAAGAAACAAAATAAATAATTGCACAAATAAAATACGGGATTAACACCTGAGGGTATGTACTTAGCGTATAATTCTTTTGTATTCTGTACACAACGAAATTATCTTGGCAGTCATTGATTTTATTTTATCGACCAACGTAGTTTTTTATTTATTTTAAAAGTACATATCTAACCATTAGAAAAATAAATTCTGTATTAGCACATAGCAGCTTCTCGCTTTTTTCAAGCTTCTGACGTAAGGATAAAATCTGCATTATTAAGGAATAAAATAAGTAATTATAAAAACAAACATATGGAATTTACACCTGAGGGTATGCACTTATAATTCTTTTGTATTCTGTATACGGCGCAATAATCTCGACATTTATGAATTTTATTCTATCGACCAACGTATTTTTTTATTTGTTTTAACCCTTTCAGGTGCAAGCAATTGTGTTCCTGTAACGTCGAATTTACACCGGTATTTACGAAAGAATTTAGTTCAAAATAAGGAAAAGCAATTTTTCAACTTTTCCCGTCAAAGTTAAAAAAGTAAAATGTAATTAAAAGTTTCTGGTTTGAATCGGATTAAAATTAGGTGAAAGGGTTAAAAGTGCTTACCTAACCATTAATATTATATCCTGTATTAGTGCATCCCAGCTTCTCAATTTTCTCAAGCTTTGGGATAAAGATAAAAACTGCATTACTAAGAAATAAAGTAAATAATTGCACAAATAAAATACGGGATTAACACCTGAGGGTATGCACTTAGCGTATAATTCTTTTGTATTCTACATACAACGAAATTATCTCGGCAGTCATTGATTTTATTCTATCGACCAACGTAGTTTTTTATTTATTTTAAAAGCGCACCTAACCATTAAAATTAAATCCTGTATTAGCACATCCCAGCTTCTCACTTTTCTCAAGCTTCTGGGGTGGGTGTCGATGAGAGTGCCTCCCCACTTGTTGCCGGGGTGTAGCTTTCAAGAGTTCGTTGAACCCTGAAGGAAGATTCTGCTGTTCTTTAGCTGCCGTTTTTTTTTTTATTTTCTCGTGATACAAGTGAGTAGGTATATCATAGGGAAAGACTGCCTTACGCACGGCGTGTGGTAATCTTTCAAAGAGTTGTCAGACGGGGGCCCCTTTAGAAGGGAAGTGCTGTTGCGAAGGGGCCCCCGTTATGGGGCCTCTTAATGAAGAAACAGAGAGGAAGTTCTTCATCCTCTCTGGAGGGTTCTTAAAGGAAGCTTTCAAAGTACTTTCTTTATCTTTCTCCCTTTTTTTTAGGAATTAGTGTGAATGTCTAGTAAACATTAGATAGGAGTTCGAGTTCGGACTCTTTTCTCGGAAGAGAGGAATTTCCCGATGATTTTGTGATTTCGGATGATTTCGGTTGATTTTCTCGGGGATTGCCCGAGTGCAATAAGAGCCCAAAACATTTAGCTCGAGCCCGATACTGAAAGTACGCAGTAGAAAATTGTTAAAAGCATTTAAAAATTGTTACAAGATTAATTTTTCAATTAAAATTTCCCTCTAACATAGAAATAAGTATTAATTCTAAATACACCCTCCCCCCCCCCCCCCCAATCACGACAACGTTCCGTGATTTTAATGTCTCCGAAAATCTGTTTAAAATATTAAATTTATACCACGCATGCGCGGCAGCGTATTACTGCTTATTTTACTGCTTATTACTGTTAATTTTACAGTATAATACTGGCAGCTGGGGTGCCAGTATTATACCGTAAAATCAACATTTTTTTTTTTTTTTTTTTTTTTTTTGCAGTGTATTTTTCAAACTGATTTTTTAAGGGATTGTAATCCCGGGCTCGCTCTAAGCCCGTCTCATCTCCAATAAACATCACCGTGTTATAGCAAAACATATGAAATGGAACCTGTGGCGAATGTGTACATGTACACACATATATATATACATACAATGCACATGGGACAATCTTTTTAAATAAAGATTTTTTGTTGGAGCAATAAAGTTTAACAACAGACAAAGATAATTCAACAAACCCTATCACCTGCTAAGTGAATCAGAAAAAACAACAAATACTTATCTTTTTACTACCATAGCCGTAAGCGAAAGAGGATATTGAAGAGGTAAAGATAATGGAAATAAAAAGAAGCTTTTTTTTTTTCTTTCTTTAATTAATCTTGTTCAAAAGATATGGCGTCAAATATTTTTAGCAGAGTTATATAAAGAAAAATTGGCATCACAATTTAACGTTGGAGGAATCATGCATGTGAAACTTCACACGACGTTGTTCATACATTCAACGAATTATACATTCTTATTTCATGTTGTATTGGACTATTTCTAAAATATATATTTTTTTTTTTTCTTTAAAGTTTATTTTTTAACGTTACAGAGATCACGAATAAAATTAATTAATGGTAAAAGCGATGGATATAAGCATTTTGATGCATTTTATTTACTTATTTTTTTATTTACAAGTTTGATACGATATTACTAGTTAACCCTTTGATTACGGGTTGGGACATAAACTTCCCAAAGAGGTATTTTTTTTTCTTTTCCTACCACTTTCATACATTTATACTAGGATATTTTCAAGAGAAATCTACCAACAGAAAAATTTCTGCAAATTGCAGTATGATTGAAGATAGAAATAGTCGTCAGTCCTGGCCCGTAATCAAAGGGTTAATATAGATTTAACATAGTACATCTTTCATAGAAAATGTATTTATTTTTTATTATGTATATGTATGCATGCGCACATGCACGTTCGTATGTATCTATTTCTATCCCTGGTTGTGAGCATATGTATGTATATTTATACTGCACGACGTATGTATATACGAATATGTATATTCAACTTTGTTTTACTGTCCCAGAGTTTTCGTATTTCTGTAAATTACATTTTAATACGTTCCTTATGGGAAAAAAAAAACATCTCAAATATGAGATTCCATTGTATTATTTTTAATAGGCACATTCTGAAAATTTTAGAAATGAAAGTACATACAACAGATTAACAAAAACCTACATCTAGAGTTTTTTTTTTTTTTTTTTTCGGTCTAAATTTTATTTACTCTTTTTCAATTAACTTTACTTTCATTCATAAGCAATTTTAATTTCTAAAATTATAATATAAAATACCGTGTACTGTTTTTCATGATCATTTACTGAATATTCCTTAGTGTTTCATTAAATAAAACAATTAATTTCAAATAATTCTTGTGTACTACATATTTTAAATAACTTTACGAATAAATGTCTCAAAAAAAAAAAAAGAAAAATGAAAAAAAATATGGAACTTTTTAAAAAGAAAATTAAAAGAATTTCTTGAAATTTAATAAAATCTTTCAAAAAATTTTAGTGTACACTTTTATCAGAGAATCAAATATTTCATCCAGCTTTTCAACTAGTCTTTTTATTGCTAAAAAGAAAAAAAATCGAACAATGTAGGTTCTTTTTTTTTTTTTTTTTTTTCCTGAAAAGATGATTTTTTTCAAAAACATACCGTTACACTATAGTCATAAAAAACGTACACCGAGAAGCTAAATTTTTAAAACCCCAATTTCCCTTCAACTCTGCTGAATATAGACATCCTTCATAAAATTGCTCTCTAGCCAAAAAAAAAAAAACTATTATTTATTTTTTTTTTTCTAACATTGCTGAAAAAGTTTGAAGTATTTTCTAAAGTTTGAGAATTACTTTTATCGATAATAATAGATTTCCTTAGACAATTTTTTTTATGCGGTGTTATAACAAAACAAAATGCAGTCGGTGTAATAGTTTTAGAATCTGCTTTAGAAATCTAGAAATTTAGTTTTTCTTCTCCCCACAGTTTGATAAATAGATGAAGAAAATTCCTTTTATAAACAATAATCGTATTTATTTTTTTTTTTTTTCAGGTACTATGCCAAAAATTAATTTTATAGGCAGAAAACTAAACGAATATAAATATATATGCACAGTGTGGGGTAATGCATTTTTTTTAAAATTATACCTACACCTTTTTTTTTTCTGGTGAGTTTTGATAAGCTGTGTGTACTATTTTTTGGTTTTTTAGCTATTGATTATGAATAATTACTTATTTTTTGGATTTGTTTTTGTTTTATTATTTTTTGGGTTTCATTTTGATATGTTATAAGGAGCATAATATTGTCATTTTTAGGCTTAATGCTGACAATATTTGAGGAAATAACATATCTTTACTATGAATTATACTTATGATGCTCCTCTGACGAATCCATAAGTAATAATTCATAGTATTTCATATTTCATTTTCATCTTATTGTGTTTAATTTTGCAGTATCATTTCATTTGAATTTTATACAGTCTCTTTCTTAGTTTTGCACACATGTGATTTCATTATAACTATATATATTATATATACATACACACATAATATACTTTTTGAAAAAAAAAAACCTTGCAAGTTCGTAAAAGAAACAGACCAAACCTCTTATTTAAAGATGACAGATAATAGTAGTTTACATTAATTGTTATTATATATATATATATAGTATTATTTTATATTTTAATCTTTTTTTTTTTTTTTTTTTTTTTTTTTAAGATGTATATTTTTAATAAAAAACTGCAATCTTTCAAAATAGTTACAATTTTGTAAAAATTTTAATTTATTTATAGCTAATTTTAGAAACTTGTGGTACGTAAGTTCCAGAATAAATAATTATGAGCATATTTACTTATATCAATATAAACATTTTTATATACGTAAGTTAAATATCTATAGTTATTTTTAATAATTTAATATACCTATTTTTTATCTACATAAGTTAAATTTATTTAGAGCTACTTTTAGAAATACGTAGCAAGTAAGTCTCAGTTGTTTTTTACATCTATCAATATAAATTACTTTCGGTACTTCTATGTTAGCCGGATGCAAATCTCGCCAACATCCCCCCCCCCCTCCTCTCCAATAGTAATTTTTATTTTTCGCTAATTTAATTTAGAAATAACACCTTGATATTGGAATAAAATATTTCAGATTATGGTATTATTATTATTATTATTTTGGGTGTGTGTTTTAAATAAAATATGTATTTTAAATGAAAGTTATATATTTTAAACGAAATGAGTGAAAGATTTATGTTTTTATATTTTTAATTAAATGAATGCATTGCGAGTAATGGCGAGGAAAACAATATTTGGCGATGTATCACCTGCGCCCGGCTAACATGAAAGTACCACACTTTCTTACAAAGTATAACTTATTTTATCTTGTCGCAAGTGCACCGCTGCGCGGAAAATATTACAATTATCGAAGAACAGCATGCCTATTATAAAATGGAATTTGCTCTTTTAGAATACGTAAACGTCTCATTTGCATTTGCATGAGGGAAACATCTTTTACGCGAATTCATAGCGATTACTTACGTGGCCTCGATTAACCTGAGTTTAAAAAAGAAAACAAGTCAGGTGAAAATGCCAAAACGTGACTCGAGAGTTGTGTTTTATTACTTAAAGAAAAATAAACAGGTTTGCTTACTATTTTGCAGTTACTGCATGCTTAAAAAGTAATTGTTTTTTTAATTTTTGTAATGCTTATTTTGATTATTTCTTTAAAATGAATTAATAAAGAAATTTTAACATGAAAAGCGTAGTATTCTTTAACACTAAAAGAAAATTACCTGTGTGGAAAAGAAAAGGTATACCGCTCTCACCTTCGTACTAATTCTGCGGTAAATTATCGTATAAAAATTATGCTAGTACGAACTGAGTCCTGCATCGGATCGGGTTACCCGATTTTACCCTAAATAAACAGGTTTGCTTACTATTTTGCAGTTACTGCATGCTTAAAAAGTATTTGTTTTTTTAATTTTTGTAATGATTATTTTGATTATTTCTTTAAAATGAATTATCACAATCTTACTTTTTTTTTCTTTTGAATTTTAGGTTAAATAAGGAAATTTTAACATGAAAAGAGTAATATTCTTTAACAATGAACGAGAGGTACAGGTGTGGGAAAAAAAAGGTATACCACTCTCATACCTTCGCACTAATTCTGCGGCAAACCACAATATAAAAATTATACTAGTACGAAATAGAGTCCTTCATCGGATCGGGTTATCCGATTTTACCCGAAATGAACAAGTTTGCTTACTATTTTGCAGTTACTGCATGCTTAAAAAGTATTTGCTTTTTAATTTTTGCAATGATTATTTGGATTATTTCTTTAAAATGAATTATCACAATCTTACTTTTTTTTTCTTTTAAATTTTAGGTTAAATAAAGAAATTTTAACATGAAAAGAGAAATATTCTTTAACAATGAACGAGAGATACAGGTATGGGGAAAAAGGTATACCACTCTCATACCTTCGCACTAATTCTGCGGCAAACCACCATATAAAAATTATACTAGTACAAAATAGAGTCCTTCATCGGATCGAGTTATCCGATTTTACCCGAAATGAACAGGTTTGCTTACTATTTTGCAGTTACTGTATGCTTAAAAAATTATTTGCTTTTTAATTTTTGCAAATGATTTATTCTGATTATATCTTTAAAATGGATTATCACAATATTTTTTTCTTTCTTTCTTTTTGAGTTTCAGGTTAAAGAAAGATGTTTTAACATGAAAAGGGTTTTCTTTAACCCTAAAAAAAAAAAAAAAAAAAAAAAGAGTATACCCCTCTCCCCTTCACGTTAATTCTGCGGCAAATCATACGTAAAAAAAAATTATAATGGCGCGAACTAAAGTTCTGCATCAGGTCGGGTTTCCGATTTTTACTCAAACCTGACCCGACCGCCGGATGGATTAACGCTTTTTTTTTTTTTTTTTTTTTTTTTTTTTTCCGATGCAGATTGTGCTTGGATCGGATTACCTTTAAAAGTTTCGAGTTCGGGTTGGTTTCAGGTTTTGAGTTTTGATTATTTTGGGTCGGGTTCGGGTTAACCCGAGCTTTTAAAACAAAGTACGGAACATTTTTAATGAAACAAACTATATATTTGACTATTAATGCGTGTATATGTTTTTGTTAAAAAATATAAAATGGATATTAGAGATATAATTGTAAACTACTTTTCCATAATTATCTTAAAATATGTTTAATATATTATAATTAATGTATTTATTAATAAATTTTCTTGTATAGTGACACTTTTTCACCAAGATTCAATTATTTAGTTCATTTACTTCTGTTTGGAATAAAGCTTTTCAGAATTGCTCTTAAAAAAATCTCCTTAAAATTCAAACAATTGTTATGATATTATTATTATTTTTTTTTTATATATAATATGATTAAATAATTTTTTTTATGTAACATGATTAAAAACATTCCAACTGGACAAGAGAATGAGACGCATATTAGCATTCGTTTATTAATTTTTTTCTTACATGACTTATTACACACAGAGTTGTTTAAGAAAAGTGATCTAAACCGTGACGAATCTATCGAGTGTGACGGATTTTATTAAAAGAGATAACAAATACGGCATTTTGAAAGGAATAACAAACGCATAAAAAGGTCTAGTCTTTGTTTATTTATTTGATTTTTCTCCAGTAAAGATATTAATAAATGTTTTAAAAAGAATTTTTTAAGAATATTTTTAAATACCGCAGTAAAATTTAATTTGAGATATTTCCATCGTAATTTTATTGCACATTATAAGAGTTATAAGAATAACTATAAAGGAAGAATTATATAAATTACTTTAAAATGCTTATGTATTTTAAGAAATATGACGAAACATTTTAAAAAATATATGTTAATAATTGTTTAAGTATAATTAGCGCACTTTGTAAAATGAAATTTTATTTTATTTTAATAAGTTAGATTCGTCTGAGTTCTTATTTGCACACTAATTTTAATCTAAATGGCAAAATGCGCAAAATAAATAAATAAATAAAATAAACAAAAATAAGATAGGTTTCATCGTAATTTTATGGTACATTACAAGAGTTATAAGAATAACTAAAAGAATAAATTATGTAAATTACTTTAAATACTTATATACTTTAAGAAATGTGACAAATCATATGAACATTTGAAAATATAAATGTTAATAATTGTTTAAATTTAATTAGTCCACTTTGTAATATAAAGTTTAATTTATTTTATGAGTTAGATACGTTATTTGTTTGAATTACTATTTGCATACTAATTTTAATCCAAATGATCGAATGAACAAGAAAAGTTAATTTGAGATGTTGTCATCGTAATTTCATCGCACATTACAGGAGTTATAAGAATAACTAAAAGAATAATTATATAAATTACTTTAAATACTTATATATTTTAAGAAATGTGACAAATCATATGAACATTTAAAAATATAAATGTTAATAATTGTTTAAATTTAATTAGTCCACTTTGTAATATAAAGTTTAATTTATTTTATGAGTTAGATACGTTATTTGTTTGAATTACTATTTGCATACTAATTTTAATCCAAATGACCGAATGAACAAGAAAAATTAATTTGAGATGTTGTCATCGTAATTTCATCGCACATTACAGGAGTTATAAGAATAACTAAAAGAATAATTATATAAATTACTTTAAATACTTATATATTTTAAGAAATATGAAGAGTCATATTAACATTTAAAATGTATCTGTTAATAATTGTCTAAGTTTAATTAGACTACTTTGTAAAATGTAATTTAATTTCTTTTATTGAGTTAAATTCATTTGTTTGAGTCTCTAATTTGCATACTAATTTTAATCAAAATGACCGAATGGATAAACAAAAATTTAGTTGAAATGTTTCCATCGTAATTCCATGGCACATTACAAAAGTTACCAAAAAAAAAAAAAGAATAAATTATTTTAAATACTTATATATTTTAAGAAATATGACGAACCATATTAACATTTAAATCTATATATTTAATAATTGTCTAAGTATAATTAATCCACTTCGTAAAATAAAATTTAATTTATTTTAATGGGTTAGATTAGTTTGTTCGAGTTTCTATTTACATGCTAATTATAATTAAAAAGGCAAAATGAACAAAAAAAATTAATTTAATGTATTTAATGACTTGAGCTTATTTCTTCAGTCCTCCTTTCGTGCTGTCTAATTTGTCAAATTGTGCGAAAATACACACACGCAAAAAAGAAAAAAAAAAGTCACTTTAAAAATATTAGATTTATCTTTACGGCTTCAATTTCTTGCTGTCACATACGTCAAAATACCCGGCTTGACAAATCTTTTTAATTTAAAGCTGTTAATGACTTATGTTAGTCGGGTTTTTTCTCTCTCATCGTTCACGATGCAATATTCGTCAAAAGAACTTTTAATTTAAAATCGCTAATGACTTGGGTTCATTATTTAGTTCCTTCATTCGTATTCTTATACTATATACTAATACATAATTTGGCAGAAATAATTAATTTAAAAGCATAAAGACTTGAATTTGTTATTTTAACACCTTTGCTCTGGGTACATGCTAACATAGAGTTATTTCGTTTTGTAGCGAAGGGGTTAATCATGTTGTGGTCTTGTATTAATCAAATGTGCGAATTGGCGTGAAATTTCTAATTAAAACTGCCTGATGACTCGATTTTATTTTTTCGTATTCTTATTATTACCCTAACATTTATCACATATGTAGATTGACGAGATTTTTTATTTCAAAACGGCTAATGACTTAGAGTTGGTCTTTTTGTTTGTCATCAGTTTTTTAACATTCATCACATTATACAGATTGAGAAGGCATTTTAATTTCAGTAAGTTAATGTTCTTGGATTCGACCTTTGGGTCCTTTGTATTTATATATATGCTAATTTGCCAATTGGGAGAAAATAATTAATTTAAAACCATTAAATAATTGTCACTTTAATCCCTTAGCTCCCAGAATCTTCGTCACATTATACAGATTGAGAAGGTATTTCAAAACACTAATGTTCATGATTTGTCATTTCAGCCCCAGGGACCTAACATTCATCAAAAGTTATAGAGTAGCAAGAGATATTCAGTTAAATCTGCTATTAACTCCAGTCTGTCATTTTCATTTTTTCTTCAGGCACTAACTTGGGTGGATCTTTGAGCTGTACATTAATGTTTCAATAATTGCCAAAGTACATTGATTGAAAATAAATTCTAATTTATCTAATTGTCAAAGTATACTGATTGAAAAGAAATTCTAATTTAAAATAGCTAATGGCATGTATTTGCCATTTCGGCTTTTGTGATCTATTATACATGAAAACATGTTGATAGATATACAATTTTAATATTTTTTATTGGGACGAAATGTACAGACTTGTCTATAAAAACGTATTTTTAAATAAATCTTTTTTTTTTTTTTTTCTAAACTATATTGCCATTTAAAGATTTTTTTCTTTCAAGTCATATTTTAAAGAAGTTACCCTGTTATTCAATGGAACTTTAATATAACATTTAAATAAAATATGCATTAAATAAAACCACTGTTTTACCTAGTCATTGTAAATTTAACAGTATTTCTTTAAATCAATTTGAAATTTTTTAATTCAATGTCATCCTTAAGAGGACTTTTATGCATTAGATAAAACCACTGCATCCTTAAGGAAGGGGGGGGGGGGGGGGGGGCTTTTATGCCTTAAATAAAACCACAATGTTATGAAACCTAGGCATTGTAAATTTAACAGTATTTTTTTTAATCAATTTGAAAATCTTTAATTCAATGTCATCCTTAATATGGGGAGAGGGGCTTTTATGCATTAAATAAAATCACTGTTATGAAACCTAGGCATTATAAATTTAACAGTATTTCTTAGAATTAACTTGAAAATTTTTAATTCAATATCAAATAATTAATTTATTCATCAAATAATGGAAAACACATTTCCATTCCAAATCGCTGCCATAGTCAGGACTGCCAATTTTATGCTTTTGCGTTTAAAAATGAGTCAGAAAATTTCGCGTTGTTGAGCAGGTCAATTGAGGGTCAAATGGAGATCTCATTGACCAGCACACTTTAAAAAAAACTATTTCAAAATATGATAATCTAAATAAGATTTTAAAATGTTATTTGTCTTTGTTCAAATATATTTCCCTTTTTAAATAAGCAATGCAAAAACAAAACATTTTTTTACGATTTAAAATACGGCGAATAAAATATATTCGCCTCTATATATAGATGTCTTTAATTTATTTATTGCAGCATTTCACTTACAATATTGTAAGATTACTAAAAATTCTATATAGGAATTTAAAATATTATTATAATCTTGAAATATAAATAATCAGGCTTTTTGTGTATATTCTATTTATATTATTTAAAAAGTAATAACAAGATTAAAAAATAATAATAATAAAAAATAAGAAATGGTTTTAAAAAGATGGTAATTGTATCCCAATTTTAAGTATTTTTCCTTACAAAATAAAATTTAAAAAGTAGATATTAAATATTTAGGAATTGCTCTAATACGAAAAAAAAAATAATAATGCAAAAATAGTATATTGGTTAAGAAATTTGATTACTAAATTACATTTTATCTTAAACAAACACAAATCAGAATCAATACCTAAAATCTAAAGACTATTTTTTTTATTTCATTTAAACTACTGCGCACAAATTTGCTTGTAAACACATAAAAAGTAATTAGCAAAAATATTAAACCAGAATATATATATATATATATATATAATACATATGTAATAAAACACTTTGCATATAAAATAACTATAGAATCACAAAATAATCGGCACTATAGAAGTTAACCCATTTTTAGAACACGTTAGAAAATAACAATAGCAAAATTACAATAAGAAACTCATACACACACACACACACACACACACACACACACACATATATATATATATATATATATATATATATATAAAGATAAATACCCAAAATCCGGTACAAAGACGGTATATATGACACCCGTTCCTCATTATTTGTACAGAAAACAAAACAGTACATAATGCTTCACTGCTTTAGAAGAAACACGTCTTAGTAATTGGCAGATAAAAAATAGTACAAAAAACTCCCAGTATGATTAGAAACAGCAAATTATTATATCAAACCTTTCATTTTCTTTAACCTAACCCTTATTTAATTAGCTCTTTAAAGTAAAATAAAGAAATCAGCTTCTTCTAAAAGCATTCATTAGCAATTTTTTTTGCAAAGATCGGCGTGAAAAAATAAAAATTAAAAGCCTTTTCCAAATCTGTAATTATATGTTTCGCATTTGCCATGCACGGTCAAAAGAGAAGGATGTATAGAAACCTTCTACCCACTCGTCAGGTGGGTGTTTTACTTTCTCAAGAAAGAAAATAATTCAGAAAATGGTTCAAAACGTTTGAATAACAGAAAACTAATGGTCAAAATCTATGTGATAATTATCTATTGGGTTCATCAAAGAAAAGAAACTGTGGTTTTGAAGAAAAAGTTATGAGCAACAGCTTTTGTGGTGTTAAATTATACAGTTACTTTCTGTTCTGTCGTGTCAGATGGTTTAAACTAAAAGAAATTACAAAAGTTTTGTTTTTTATTTTGTATGTTGGATTTTTAAAGACTTATTATTGTATTTTCTAGGCTAATTTGTAAATGTTGGATTAAAATCCTGTATCGAAAAAAAAAAGACTATTTATTTATTTATTTATTTATTTATTTTATTTTATTAGTTAAAACAAATACTGAAATATATTTTTATACGCTCAAAAAAGAAAATGAAAAATTTTCGTCTTAAAATATTCAGATAAATTTACTTGCTTCTTAACATAGTTTTTCTTTTAATATTTAAATTACATCTTATGAAAAAGAAATTAATAATTCGTAAAATAATATAAGATCCCACTCAAAAAAAGAAAAATGTATAAAATAAAATTAAAAAACACTTGCTATTTTTTTTACAGTATTAATATTTAGGTACTTCTCTATTATTCCGTCGACCACTTTTCATAACAAAAAACTATCGCCAAAGTGTAACGCCAAACAAACTGGAGAATGTTGCCATTGGAATATCAAAATAAATAAATAAATAAAATATAAGAATTTAAGGACACAATTGTTATTTTAATGAATGAAATAACTAATAAATCAGTAAGACATAATGAAAAATAAACGCAAATGTCGAATTAAAAACCACTTGATGACATAACAAACACGTATAATGCTTCTGACATCAAGTAAATGGGACTGCATTTTTGGCGTTTAATCTTACAGTTTGGCGATAGTTTTTTGTTATGAAATGTGGTCGACGGGATAATAGAGAAGTACCAATATTTATTTTAAATTTAGTTTAATTTGAGTGTTTTAAATTAATTACGAGTACACTTGAATTTTATTTAGAGCACTGAATGTATCAAATCATTACTAGTTTCGATTTTCAATGAATTGAAAAAAAAAGTCATTAAGATTTTTCGCGAATATCTTATATTATTCTTTTTATATTATAATTTTATCGTAAATAGTTTTTGTTGTGATTTCGCAAGGAATAAATTCATACGGAAATTAATATTTTTAACTTCTTTTTGCTGTGTAGTTTTCTTAAAGGATGTCTCTTTCTTTTTAGTTGACAAAATATATCTAAAAAATATATATTTGATTTTATAATTTTATGGGTTAAAATCTTATTAAAGGTGACGAGTTGAGAGTAAGATTTTAAGGCTTCAAATAAAATTAAATATATTTTAGAAATATTTTGTCAACTATAAAAGAAAGAGGCATCCTTTAAGAAGAATACACAGCAAAAAAAGTTAAAAATATTAATTTCCCGATGAGATTAATTTTCTGAGATATTTTTTAAATGTTAATGCATTCTACGCCCATAGATTTAACATTAGCGAGATACTGCAGATATCACTGATCAAAGGGTTTGGTGATAAGAACTAACGCGCTGAAAATCGCGTATCCCGTTTTCGCCTGTACATCATGTTTTTCCGCGACGACCGTTTCTTGAATCAAAAACAGATGTAAAGGGTGTTAAAGAAACTTTTTCCACTCTCTAATTCTTTTAATTTCGAAGCGAATATTTATTTATTTTTTCATGGAGGAGAAAAAAAAACGCAATACATTGTGTTTTAGGGTAGAATATTTATTATTTTGTACTAAAGAATTTAATAAATTAATTCAATTAATTCAATTAATTTAATAACTAAATTAATTTTGTTACTTATTAACCAACTTAAATATAAAAAAGAAAAGAAAGAAAAAAAAGAAAGAGGCTATTTAAATCGAAAATACATAAATATTGGTCATGGATTGACAGTTTCTCTAAAAACATTTTCAGCAGTGTAGTACAGTTTATTTCTTTTTTAAAGTCTAATTTAATGTCGTATTATAAATAATCTCTGCAATTAGAAAATAAATAATTCTGCAAATCTGTTTTCATTTTCATTTCTTTTCTCTCTTTTATTTATTTATTTATTTTGTCTATACTTGTATCGGCTATCAACATAGCAAAGATGCCTGTAAGAACTGGTATAGACAGATAAAATATACATATTTTAATTTAGCACCATACTTATCTTTCCGACATTATCCATTTCTTATTTATCCGATAACAGTTTCTATACATGTGTAAGAGTGTATATTAGAGATGAGACTGGCTTAGCCCCGAGCCCGGACCCAAAGCAGGCTCGGGCCCAATTTTTATACCGGTCTTTGGACTCGGCCTCAGAGTAAAAATTTTATTTATTCACAAATTGCAAAAACAACAACAAAAACTTGCCATTTGAGTAACAAGTACGTATAAGCTTCATAAAGTATTTTACAATCCTTTAAAAACTATTTGAAAGAGGATTGAATTGTTATCCATGGAAAATAAGTATCTTATTCTGGGGCCTTTGAACATCCAGTGTTAGTAATATAAAGAAACCATGAGCTATCCCTTGTCTATCCTCGTTGTCTGTTTGAAGTTCTTTTCCAAAATTATTGGAAAACAGAAATCATGTCTTTCTGCCATAGTTGAAAAATGATAATTTAAAAGAATAAGAATTGTTACTTTTGTACATTTCTGCCAATGGTTGCGTATAATTAACAGATTGTCTATTTTAAACATATCTTCAGGAAAATGAAAAATTTCAAAACGTTGTCATAAGAGAATACTTATTTCTATGTAAAAGATATTTTTAAATGATAAAATTAATCTTCAACAATTTTTAAATGTTATTAACAACTTTCTATTGCATACTTTCGGTATCGACCTCGGGCTCTGATGACACAAAAATACAGGGTCATTCATAATTCCCTCCGGGGTTTCGAAACGTTATAGTAAAAAAACGAAGACGAATATGAAAAAAAGAAACATATGAAATTATTCCGAAACTATTCAAGTTTTACTTACATACATTACAGGTGTTCTATGTGTGAACCCTTGGTCACACATAGATACATCCATGCGATAGTCCAGTTCCTGCCATACTCCGTTTCTTTAAATTTCCGGTACCACACATGAATTGTTTTGTCAGTTGGTCCCTGTTTTCGATATTTATTACAAAAGGCCCGTTGAACTGACACCACTGATTCAGATTTAAAGAAACGGAGTATGGCAGGAACTGGACTATCGCATGGATGTATGCCGTGCGACCAAGGGTTCACACATAGAACACCTGTAATGTATGTAAGTAAAACTTGAATAGTTTCGGAATAATTTCATATGTTTCTTTTTTTCATATTCGTCTTCGTTTTTTTACTATAACGTTTCGAAACCCCGGAGGGAATTATGAATGACCCTGTATTTGGACTCTGATTTCAAATCGTCGGCTCAAGCTCCAAAAAAAGAGCTTCTATAGTGTACATTTGCAAACTAAAATTTCTTTTGAAAATTTAATTATTAACGAAAAGCATACTCCGAAAAAGAAAAAAAAAAAAGAAGTCTTACATCGGCCTTTACCATAATACAAATTAATAACTTTTCCGTTTTATTCAGTCCAACAAAAGTAATTATTTTTTACTGGACGTAACAGGCAACCGTCAAGGTCTTCTGAGGCCTATATAAAGGTTTCCTTATGAAAACCTTAAACAGCCTCACTTATGGTACATTGACCTGCTACTTCCAAGAGGCCCGCGATCTTATAAAATTCCTTTCGTAACAAAAGTCTTCTTTCTAAGCTACATTTTTTCCTAGTCTTATAAAATGTTATATGAAACTTTTACGAACATAAACTTTTTTTAAAGCGCCGAAAAATCTATAAGTCAGGATTTTTTTTTTTTTTCAAACAAAATCTCCAATATATGACTCGAGATAACGAACCCAAAAAGTTCAGTACAGTTTTATTTAAAACAAGTAATAAAAAAAAAAATTAAAGTCAATTCCTACTTAGGTCAAAAAGAAATTTTTTTCCAGCGATCTACACGCTTCGTCACTGACCGTATTTATTCCTAAATTTATATCCTGCTAAATACCTTATATAAGAGAAAAAAATTTCTCCCATATATAGCTAAAATTAATTAATTACATTTTTTTTTTACAATGTTAAAATAAACATTATAAAAAAAAAGGGGGGGGGGGACTTTTCAAGAACAACCTTATACACAACTTAGATATATTTCTCCTTTTCTCCGCATTTCTGAATGAGTTTTGTGTAAATAACAAAACCTTGCGACGATAAGAATCGAACCCGCAATCTTCCGTATACTAAACTGACGGTCCCGACCACTACGCCATGACTAGATATCCCGCTGTCTTAAGCGTTGCTACTTATTTTAGTCGCTTTTTATGATGTAAAAACTAAAATTAATTATTTAATTAATGAATTAATATTTGAAAAAAAACTGTATTAACATCAAGTGTCATCTACTACAAGTTAAAAAAATGTATTTGAACTTGTGTGGGTGAATAAAAAGTATTTTATTAACGATTGAAAATTTAAACTAGATATGTAAATATATATAGGGAGAGTGTGAACTAATAGTAGGAATTGAAAAAGAGCAGAGAAAGGAACAAATCATGTTTTGTTGATTATTTTTGTGTTTCGTAATATGGATTATGCATGTCAAACATATTGGTTTTAATTCTACAATATTTTGATCATATTCGCAACCGCATGTTTTCGTTCTTTTTAACAGTAAACGTTATTTTTTGCATGCTGTGTTATTTAACAAAAAGATTTACTGTATTCCTGTTTATATAACAAATTGATGTATATAATAATGAAACTGTTTCTGATCGATGTATTTATGATTGTACACTGATTGTACAAATACAAATATGTATATAATTATATATAAAAAAAATAATGTAAAAACACAAAATGCAAAAGTAACGCTCATGGGCGGCGTTACAGATAGCGAAAAGAGTCAGATTTCAGGAACGCGGCAGTGAGATCTCAAATTCCTCTCACTAATGTTAAACCTATGGGCGTGTGATAGATAAATTCGTCTTTTTAAAATGTCTTCTCGGAAAATTAATATTTTAAACTTCTTTTTTCTGTGTTCTTTTCTTGAAGGATGTCTCCTTTTTTTTTTTCCTTTCAGTTGTCAAAATATTTCTAAAATATATACTTAATTTTATTTGAAATGTTAAAATCTTTTTCAGTTTCGACAAGATTTTAAAACATAAAATTATAAATTAAGTATATATCTTTAAAGTATTTTGACAACTGAAAAAAGAGATCCTTTAAGAACGACACACACACACACACACACACACACACACACAAAAAAAAAAAAAAAAAAAAAAAAAAAAAAAAGTTAAAAATATTAATTTCCTGAAGAGATATTTTAAAAATACAAATGATGCATAACCCGCCCATAGGTTTAACATTAGTGAGGGAATTTCAGACCAACAGCCTTTTTATTTAAGTTCGCAAAAATATGAAAAATAAAATCAAAAACTTTTTAACAGATATTATCAGAGATCAAAAACATGCTGTATTATTCTAAATCGTGATTGAAATGTAATGGAAAACAATATATTTTTATATTTTGTTCTTACCAAAATCAAGTTTTTATTTCATTTTGCTATAATTGAATACTATGTCAAAATTAACACATCGATTTGACAGCCCCTGAAGCTTATCAAATTTTGAGATTATAAAACGTTGACGAAAGTTGTGTTAATTTTATGTTAAACTGAATAATGAATAATTAATTACAAATTTTGTACAACACAAATTACGATGGATTATTAAATTGCGATCTTAATTTGTTTTAAATTTCTAAAAATATAAATCTCACAAATTGAAAATAAACTTAAAAAAAGCAAAGAAGTGAATTTTATTTAATTAAAAATTATTTAATACTGTGTAAAAAAAAAAAAAATTTTAAGTACCAAAATTAAATAAGAAATTAATTAAAATTTCAAAAAATTAAGACATGATACGTAAAAAATATTTTGTTAGTTTGTTAAAAAAAAAAAAAAAAATGTTATCGAAACATACATAACAACGACAAAAAATTAAGCATGGTTAAGAAAATTGCTTAGGACAACAAGATTCAAATTTTGCGGATGTAAAACTTTTGATGATTAAGACGAAATTTGTTTACGTAGCAAACATTCTTTGACATACATCAACAAAATAATTTGTAAAAAAATTATCTTCTTGAATTTCTATAAAAAATATTCTATTTTAAACTTGCATAACAGATCTTAGTTTAATAATAATTTTAAAGGTTTTTAAACTTTAATATCCAATTTGGTTTTAGAGTTTCACGAGAAAAAAAAAATATTAATCTAGCATTTATAAATTGTTGCAACATAATAATACACTGCCAAAAAAAATAATAATAATAATAATAAATAAATAAATAAATAAATAAAAATGTTGATTTTACAGTATAATACTGGCATCCCAGCTGTCAGTATTATACCGTAAAATTAACAGTAATAAACAGTAAAATAAGCAGTAATACGCTGCCGCGCCTGCGCGATAGCGGTGCTGTAAAATCAACAATTTTTTTTTTCTTCAGTGTATCAAAATTTTAAATCAAATAAATTAATTATTTTTACACACTATTTACACTTCATTTAAAATGAAGAAATCTATTAACTAGACATTTATTTTTTGCACGTCCTTAAAAAGGATTCATAAAAAATATTATAAAAAAATTAAATAATTCGTTTTTAAAATTTATATTTAAAGATTATTTTACTTTTAATAAATGAGATTTTTTTTTCAGTTAAAATTGCTTATTAGCTTTTTATTTTTATTTTTATTTTATTTTTTTTATTAATGATGTGTTGTTGAAACATTGGAAAAATTCTAATGTATTATAAACTAAATATATATATAAATTTTTCTGGCGATTTTTACATTCTAAAAATATTAATACTTCGTTAATAACCATATTTTCTAATCCTGTATTTAATAATATTAGTTTTAATAATTAAATCAAACTGAGTGTTCATATAATTCAAAACGGAAAAAAGCTACTCCCAAATAAATGTAAAACTAGAGTTTATAAATTTTCAAAATAGCGAAGCATCAATCAATAAATAAACATACAGATAAATAAAAATAAAAATAAATAATAGAATTGTTCAAAACATTTAAGAAAAGCATTATTCGACATTGTAAACATGAATAAGTAAATGGAAATCAGTTTTATCAAATTAACATAATTCATTAATTGTTATTAATGCATTTTGAAAAATTAAAAAAATAAAGTAAAATAAAATAAATTTTAATATTATGAAAAAATAATATCAAAATAATCTATTGAAATTTCGAAGAACTCTAATATTCAGTCAATAATTATATTTGTTAATCGAATATTCAATCTAATTAATATCGAATATTCAATCTAATTAATATCGAATGTTTCAATCTAAAAATATTATAAAAGTACCAAAATTAAATGTGAAATTAAATAAAATATCAATATAATTTCAAAAAATTAAAACATGATGCATAAAAAAGTATTTAGTTAGTTTCTAAAAAAAAAAAAAAAAAAAAAATTGTTATCTAAATATTGAATTCAGTTATAAGTAACAAAACTTCCACCACAAGTAATTATGTTTGTTTTTCTACATCATCAGTTAGATTATTTACCTTGAATAGTAGCAAAATTAAGCGTGCATATTAATTAATTGACCATATTTTTATCATTCAAAAAGGCAATTGTTTGTTAAGAGTAAAGTTTTGTTTACGTTATTGACTGAATAACTTTTATTTATTTATTTATTTATTTTTTACTAATTTCAAAAACTGAAAAAATAAATTTCAATATCAAAATAAATATTGTTCTCGTTCTTTCAATTTGAAATACAAAAGTAGTTAATTCATTAATTCAATAAAGAAGGTGAGTAACGTTTCTTTCTTTTATCTTCTTTTTTTTTCTATCTCTCTATCATATTTTTCTTTTATTACTGTTTTTAAAGCCATTCTTTGTTATTTCGCTTACAATCGAAGATGTTTTATGTATGTTATACTTTTATGTAAGAATTATATGAAAAATGCGACAATAAGTCGTATTAGTAAAATATTTTTAAAAAAAAATGCGTTTGCATGTTATTATTTATTTATTTTAAAATACATGCTGGACGCTATTTAGAATTTTCAATTATTATTCAAGCAACAAAAGTGTTCCATAAAAAGATAGGATTTTTGTTATATAATAATAATATACTTTATAAATTTCTGAATGAACATTAATTTAGTCAGTGCTTCTTAACAAAAAATGAGTAAAAGTGATTTTAAAAAATAGCAAATATGCTTTTCATTTCAAGATCTGTTAATTGAACTTACTGTTTTATTGTTTATATACAATTTTTACATAATCATAAAGGCTGTATCTTCAATTATAAAAGTAAAAATAATAATAATAATAATAACTAACTTTCATGATAAGCAAAAAAGAATAACGCCTTTTACGCACCTTACTTATTTGAACCAAATAAAAACTATTTTACAATATTATTAATTGAATATGAAGACTTGAAAATCTTACCTGAAGACTTTGTTGGGGAATAGGACTTTTGAGACATATATTTTCGTGTGGGACTTGTCGAACTTTCTACAGCTTTTTGTTCGTAGAGAATAGTCATACCCGGATAAGTCGGATGTGAGTTACTCGTTGGGGAGAACTGAGAGCTAACACTGGTTACCACATAACCAGATACATCATCTGCCGCACTGGTTACCACTGCTGCCGGTCTAATGTTAGTCACCACTGGCTCATAGCCAGGGTATTCTTTTTTCAGATGGAATGTTGTTACAGGCTCAGCCATAGGAGCAATGGGATCAAAATATGATTTTTTGTCGTCGAACAGAGTCATTCCGAAATCAGTGTTGGACCCTGGATCGAATCCAGTCCCCAGGTCATCCAGGGGGCTGACTACAGTTGAAGTAACAGGTGAAACGAAATCGTCTCCGCATTCCTCTACTTTAACGTAAACGTCCATAGCAAAGCCGAAATGAATGTAAAAAAGGATAAAGTTCAAGAAAAATTTTCACCGGGTTATCCCGAGTGACATTGTCTTTGTAAAATTCCAAATAGTGCAGGCAAACTCATAAAAGTCGGTAAATAACGTGTATTAGTATTTGTTATAAGAATGTTCTAGGCACTTATTTAAGAGTTTTGTGCTTTGTTGAAAATTAGTGTTGTTTAGAATATTACTGAAGTTCAAATAATTCTTCTCTGAAATAACAGTCAAATTTGCGTATAAATATGTAAATATTCTTGGTAAATAATCTCTTAGAAAAATATAGAAAAATCTCTTCTTTAGTACCAACGTTACTTAATTCTGACACTAAACGTTTCGAATTACAACCCTCTGTCAATGACCTTTCAGCGAAGTTCAAAATCACTTGCCAGAACTAAATACCTCCGGAACTCAGATAGGCCCAATTATAAACAACTTTTTCTTGACCAATTTTTTCGTCGTATAATCTTGAATGTATTTGTTCCCGTGCATGAGCATTCAGTTAAACTTTAATTTCAAAAACCTTCGTCAATGAAACGACATTCAATGATTCATTGAAAAGAAATGTTTCCAAAAGAATTTCAAATCAACAGTTTCATTTACTTGATCCTCCAGAGTGACGATATTAACAGTACATAAACAAAAAAAAAAAAAAAAAAAATCAGAAATAGATAGTTTTTAAGGCACCGGGATGTGTTTTGCAATGTAAACAGTTCTTGTGTAAATTGAAAATCAGTCTTGAAAATTTTTCAAATTTCTTGATTTATTTAATTATATAAATAATCATAATTCAAAATAATCTAAGGCACTCTAATTATAATCGATGAAATACTTGCAATAAAGTCAGCACAGCAACACTTTTAACACGTTGTCGACGAGGCCTAAGTCACAAGTTCAATGACACCTAACCAAAACTTTGTGGGAACTTCAACTTACTATTGACTTATAAGAAGTAGTACAGCAAAATATTATCATAGAATGCAATATATATTCTTCTTCTTGCAATTCAAACGATAAATATATAAATAAATAAATAAACAACTTTGTTTTGTTTTTATTAAGCTAGTATGCTTTTTCTTAATGTCAACTTTGCAAAGGCAAAAACTGTCAAAAAAATTGTAAAATTATGTGTATAATATATTTTATAAAAATATCGCTTATAAGAGCAAATTTAAAACTGTATATTTTCTTAGAATAAAAATTTCAGTTCTATCACAGAAGAAAATAGAGGATTGGAAATAAATATTTCAAACAGAAATTTGAAGTACAGTACCTTTTTTAAATATGCCGGTCTGTTTCCAGGTGTATTTATTAATTAAATAAAAACAATATCCAAAAACTTTTTCAAAAATTGCCAACTAAGCAATGCGTACAAGGGCGAGAAAATCAAGTTCATCCACAGTTCGTCCCAAGTTCGGCATCTGCCAGGTAGGACCCGGGGTCAATGACCTGGGGTAAACACTTCCAAAATTCCACAACAGTCAAAAAATGTCAATGCGCACTAATTCCAGTTCGATAAAACAACACTTTTTTTCTCAGTTCTCCCGCATTTCTATGTTACAAATTAAAAGGCATAAATAAGGAAACGCCTGCACAAAACAAGATCTTGACCGTCGATCATAAACATTCACACAGGTTGTCGGTCGTTTCTTCAAGAGGTAGAATGGGACAACTTTCTCCGTCGAGGTTCAAGCGGCAAGTGCTGCTTCCGACCAGCCTGTTTACCTGTTGGGTTCAACGAACCAGGTAGAACCAGGGAACCTGTTTTTTGCTTCAGGTAGTACTGAAAAACCGGTGGCTTTTTTTTTTTCCGATCTCTCTCTCTCAAACTTTTTTCTTTCATACTCGCTGGACCGCTTCGGGTTTTTGTACAGAACAGGTTTTCTTCTGGAGGTACCGTTAGGGAGATAATGTGTGTGTACGCACGCGGCAATTTGCGAAAAAAGAAAGTTTGTATTTTGTTTGCTTGTTGGGAGATCTTCAAAGCACCTCATTTGCGTTCGGTGATGATGATCATGTTCTAAGAAGGGGGTGGGAGCGTTTGTCCGTGTTAGTTTCGATTCGGTGGAACTCCGTTTTTCAATGGCCCGCCTAGTCTGTCTTCGGAAATACGGAAGAGTTGTGTTCCAAAATTGGGGGTGTAATCACGTGTAGATTCATTTAAAAAAACTATTTACTACTTTTATTCAAAGGTCAGCAATAATTTTGTGACATGTCGTCTGTGAGGCAGTATAATTAAAATATCTGATGACATTATTGATGTTCTGTCTTCGGAAATACGGAAGAATTTTATTGCAAAATCGACTTTATTTATTTTTTACTTATTTCTCAATTTATTTACTTTTATTTAAATGTAAGTAAGAATTTTGTGACATGTCATCTGGAAGCCAGTACAGTTTTTTAAAAGCGAATGTCGTGATTGATGTTCTTCAGAAGTACGGAAGAGTTATGTTTCAAAACTGATTGTGTACTTGCACACTTTTGCGTTCGGGTGACTTTTGCGTGATGTTGGTCGTGTTCTAAGAAGGGGGTAGGAGTATTTTTCCCCTGTTAGTTCGATTTGGTGGAATTTCGTTTTTCAATGGCCCGCCTAGCCTGTCTTCAGAAATACCGAAGAGTTGTGTTCCAAAATTGGTGGTGTAATCACGTGCAGATGCATTTAAAAAAATATATTTACTATTCAAAGGTCAGCAACAATTTTGTGACACGTCGTCTGTAAGGCGGTATAATTAAAATATTTGATGACATTATTGATGTTCTGTCTTGAGAAATACGGAAGAGTTTTATAGCATAATGGACAGTGTACTCTCGTGTAGTGTCATTTTTATTTTTAGTTTAGTTTAGTTTTTAATTAATTAATTAATTAAGTTAGTTTTATTTAAAGGAAAGTAAGAATTTTGTGACATGTCACCGAAAGACAGTATAATTAAAAAAAAAAAAAAAAGATGAATTTGTTGATGTTTTTTAGAAATACGGAAGAGTTTTGTTTCAAAATTGGTTGCGTAATATTTTTAAATGATTTTTTTTTTTTTTTTGCATTGGATAGCTGAGGTCAATCAACTTCATCTTTTTTTTTTTTTTTTTTTTTTTTTTAATTATACTGTTTTTCCGGTGACATGTCACAAAATTCTTACTTTCCTTTAAATAAAAATATTAAGTAAAAGAAAAAAAAGAGAGAGAGAGAGAGATTTGGAACATGTCTAATTTGGAACATATCTCGTTCGCATTTCCATATTTTTAAATGATTTTTTTTTTTGCATTGGATAGCTGAGGTCAATCTCTATACACGCTCCTTTGTACTTTTTCGATTTTTGCTGCAGTTTTTTTTTTTAATTGGGGATACTTTTGCTTTCAAAATTTGGTCAGCAATTTTGTGAAGCATCTGATGACAGTGTTGATGTTCTGTCTTCGGAAATACGGAAGAGTTTTATTGCAAATCATTTTTAATTAATTTATTTATTTACTTTTATTTAAAGGTGTGAAAGAATTTTGTGACTTGTCATCAGGAAGACAGTGTAAATGAATAAATAAATAAATAAATAAAAATAAAAAAACATATGGACGTTGTTGATAACGTTGCCCATAGGTTTAACTTAAAGAGAGGAATTGCTGTAATTCATTTACAAATATTATAACAATAACATTTAATAACTTTATTAAATGAAATAATTTGACATATTTAATTCTAATAACATCAAAAATCAGATATCACGAATCCAGTCATAGAGCTGTATGAATTGCTAAAAAGATGAACAAATAAAAAATAATAATGCATTAAAACTGTTTGAATCCAAGCAAACAACTTTGAATAATTTGTAGTAATTTCTTTACATTTACTCAAAAATTAGTATACATGAATTATTAATTGCATGAAGGTTGAAAAACATATTGAATAATATATATATATATATATATATATATATATATATATATATATATATATAAAACAAATCAAGTTTAATTCAAGAAAAATCATGTCCGTGAATAACGCTGACATCATATCGACAGTGACAACGACCTGATTTCACATTTTTTGCAAATTTATTAACTTTTAAACATTACACAATTTCAATTTTTACACCGTCGAATAGAAAAAATATAGATATACTTTTAAATGCAAGTTGTCTGCAAACTGAATCTCAATTTACTGACTTTTTATGGTTTTAAAATAATTTTTAAGCATGATTTTTAAAAAAAATCTATCTCTATCGTGGGCAGCACTATTACGAAAGATTAACCCAGTTACACTTAAAATAATATAAATAGTTCAGCTTATGTTTCTCGCTAATATTCTATAACGTAATTAACACTTCATACATTGAAGTGTACCATTTTTAAAGAAAACTGTTACCTAACCATAATTTAACCGTATTCTAATCATAATATGGGCAATAATATGGTCAGAATAGAGTTATATTACGGTTATGTAACCATTTTCTACAAAAAACGGTCAAATTACTGGACAGTTTGCTGCAAATTTTTAACAGTGTAGGGATAAGAAAATTTTCATTAATGATTTTCTGTCTTCCTCTCTTCACTAACGATCCGTATAATTCATAAATCTGCAAAGCCCTCGGTCTCATGCTGTTAAGATTTTTGAGAGTGTACTGTAAATAATAAGTTTTAATAAATCAAATTATTTGATAGCATTGTAATGATTTCGGTAAAAATAACGTGACTGTAATAATACAAAAAAAAAGTGAAATAAAATAATTATGAACTTGAATTATAAATATCCCTAAAATTTAGATTAAAAGGGTACATTCCTCCCTAAAATTTAATCCCAATTTCATACACTGTTGGATGAAGGTGTTAGGAGGTAATTTATCGTATGGTAAAGCTAAAATATGGAAATTCTAATTATTCTTGAAAATATGAAATTACTTTTTAATGTTTAATACTGTCATATTTAATAAATAAAATAATAATTTTTAATAAAATAAAACCTTCAAAAATGAATTATTAGGAAAACAAAAACATTCTTATTAGACTGTTTTCCGTCTTAGTCAGTATAATTGTATGGTATTCCTTCCGCGCCAGGAACGTGGAATTTTTCCGTTACAGACAAGTTTCGTTTTCATGATTTTTAGTGTATTTAATAATTATTGTATTTGGGTTGTTCGGAAAATTTCCTTCCGTTTGAGAAAACCAATTCGTACGGGAAAATTCTGCCTGTCAATTATTAAACAATAGCTATCGGAATTAATGTCTAATAATTAAATGATAGAATTTTCCGGTACGAACCAACTTTTCCAAACGGAAAGAACTTTCTGAACAACCCAATACAGTAAACTCCCGACTATCCGGCCCGCGACTATCCGGTTCTCCGTACTATCCGGCCTAGTAAAAAAAATGAGAAATGTTGCGAATGACCGATACAGGCAGGTTTCCTTCCGTGGGAAATGTTAACTCACGACAGGAAGTAACAAGCTGTCATCTATCAAATACTTTTTCAAAAACTAAAAACTGTAAGTTTTGACTCTTTTATCTTATCCATAACTTTTCATATTTGTGCAATCATTTATCAATAAACAGTAAAATACGATTTACTCATTTTTTTCCGAATTAGGTTTACGTTTTACTTTAATGTTTTGTTTATTTTGAAACTGTATGTACTGTATACATAAAATGTATCTTAAAATGTGTAACATGTGTTTTTAATATTATGGAAGGGTGGAAAGCAGGAAGTAGGTAAATATTTATGGAACTTCGGCCTATCCGGCTTTTTTGTTATCCGGCCTACCCTTCCGCCACATTAGGCCGGATAGTCGGGAGTTTACTGTATATCTGAGAGAGTTTATTACTAATTGTTAACATTTTAAACTTATGCTACCAGGGAAAAAAATACAGTTTTTAACACTTTCCAACCTAGTTGAAAAGTGTTTATGACTTCGGTTTGTCTGGCCGTATGGCCGTCTGCCGTCTGGCCGTATGGCCGTCTGCCGTCTGGCCGTCTGCCGTCTGCCCGTGCTCTAACTCCCGCAAATATGCTCGGATTGCTCTGCAATTTTTATATGTTATAGTCGTTATCTATAGCATGTTCCCTATTTCAACGGAAGTGTGTAGCACTTATACTTTTTTTACAGGGACACTCAAAAGAATTCCATTACATTGCGGTCAATGGGGAAAAATCACTTGAGGTTTATTTAAATCATGTTTCACTATTTTAAACGCATTGAAATTTATATATATCACTAAGGTGCATTAGAAGAAGCTTACTACAGAATAGTGTGTGCATAGCACTTATAGTTACTTTACAGGGACAGTCAAAAGAATTCCGTTACATTACGTCTATGGAGAAAAATCGTCTGCGGTTTATTTAAATAATGTTTCCCTATTTTAAACGCATTGAAATTTATATAAGGTGCATTACAAGAGGCTTACTACAGAATAGTGTGTGTATAGCAGTCATCGTTCATTTACAGGGACACACAAAAGAATTCTCTACTGTCTGTTAACAATAATTCCTGGAAGTGCGTCTTAAGTTACTGAACGCGATTTTAATTTTAACTTGCTTTTTGTCTATTACGTGGTGTGTATAAATTCTGTAGATCCTATACAGGGAAGCACAAAAGTTCGCGAACACATTTCCGTATTATTTAACTCCAGACGGAGAATTTTAAACTGTGCTACGCGTTTCCTAACTGAACTAAAATTTAGCATCCTATGTAGTATATATACAAATCTATAGATCCTATACAGGGCTGATGAAAAATATTCGGATTACTTAGATGTTATCTTTTAGCTTATTAAACGGTATGATTTGTAAAATTATTTTGGAAGCGTTGGAAAGTGTTACATAATCTATGCTTGACGCATGATTTTTCGTTCTTGTTTTTAAAAATAAATAAATAAATAAATAAATAAATAAATATATATATATATATATATATTTAGGTGCGTTCGTAATTATATAAATAGGTAGCACCTATTGTCGTCGTCTGATCCGTCCGTCTGTCCGTCCGTCTGTCTGTCCGTCCGTCCGCATATAACAACGCAAAAACTACCCAACCGAATGGTTTGAAATTTAAGATATATTATCTTTGCAGAATTTTGTCGAGACATTTCAATTTTTTTAAAAATCGAATCAAAACTTTAGAAAATATTAATAAAAACATTTATTAAGAAATTTGATTTTTTTTTTTTTTAAATCGGTGCTTTCTTTTTATAGGAGCTTTCGAAGTTTCATCGTCAAGCAACCGAGATACTTATTTTATTACAGAAATGAATCTGCAGACGATATAACTCATTTCACAGAATTAAAAATCATCAAGATCTGAATATTTATATAACTAGATGTAGCACGAACGCACCTCGTTTGTAACGTTTGACGTACAATTTCCAACTTGTTTTTTGTTTTGTTTTTTTCACTTTCTGTATATTGAATTGTTTCTCTACATATATAACTTTAAGTATTTTTACCACTTATTTTAATTTTGAGAATCTTAAAATAATTTTGGATATATTTATGTATTGTATTGTAATTATCAATTTATATATTGTCGATTTACAAAAGTTTTATTATATATATATATATATATATATATATATATATATATAATGTAATAATAAGCTTGCGCTTCAAATTTCTAGAAAATTATTTTTTGTTATATAACACCTTCTACACTCGTGTTTTCAATTGTAATATCCATAAATATGATAATAGCAAATTATGAAGAAATGCATGATAAAGATTATTTCAGACATTTATTATTTATAGCTAAGTTATAAAAAATAAGAATAATAAAACATATATTAGAATATTAAAAAAAAAAAAAAAAAAAAAGCTCTTATCGATTTTATTTGGAAAAAAAATCTCGTGCAAAATAAAGAATTGAAAGAATTCCTGTAGCTGTGCATTCTTATAACTTAATTTCACTCACTGTTCAGTTGAGTAGCCATGCGTAGAAGGGAATTTCTTTTCGAGTAACGTTATCTTAAACATTATTAAATCTTTTTCTCACACTAATACGAAATCTTTCACATCACTATGCTTTGCAAATGTCAATTTTTTCACATAAATAATAATGAATATTTAATTTTAAAAAAATGCATTCTGCCTTTAAAAAAAAAGCTTTTTTCAAATAACTTTTATTTTTCTTATTATTATAGTTTGAGTAAAAATTAAAATAAATAAATGTTTTTTAATTATTTTTTAAGAGAAAAGTTTATTACTTATTTTAAGGCGTTCAGCTCATTTTCTTGACCTTTAAGCACGTAATTTCTAAAGATAATAATAAAAAAAAAAGTTAATTTTTATATTTTTTATATTTTTATATCAAATGATATTTATATCTTTTTTTTTTTTTTTTTTTTTTTTTTTTTTTTTTTAACTTTATTGATATACGTTTTAAAAAGATTATTTCTCTATTTATTTTTAATATACTTTTTAAATTTTGATTTTTTATAACAGTATTATCAAGTATAAAACCTAAAAAAGATTTAAAAATAAAAAACTTTCTTCTTTTTATTTTGTTTTTGAAATAATTTTTGATTATATGATAAATTTAAATTTTTTTTTCACATTTTTCATTTTCTATAACGTTTTTCAAACATTTATAAACACTCTATTTGCGTTTTATAAATATTTAAACATTTAAAAAATTTAAAAAATACAGGTAAGTATAAATATAAGAGCTTAGATCTCAAACTTTTTGCAGCGTGAGAATAATCAAATGTAAAAACGAGGAAACTGTTTGCTTTGCTCCGGGAGTGGTATGTAATAAATTAGGAGAGACGTAATAAATTTATTGGAAAAAAAGAAAAAAAAAAGAAAAAAATAATTAAATTTATTTGAAACTCAAATTTTTATTTTTATGATATAAATTTTTTTTCATCAAATTATGGTATACTCGGAAAATTGTGTTTTTTTTTTTTTTTTTTAATCATATTTTACCATTCGCATCTCTATTTGAATTCCGGACTAGCGTTTAGCTTTAAGTGGCATACTTATTCATAACAACAACAACAGTAATAATCAGAATTGTTTACTTCGGTTAATTATAAATGTAACCGCATTAAGTGTTATTTCTCCGCAAAAAAAAAAAAAAAAAAAAAAAAAAAAAAAAAAAAAAAAATATTTTATTTTATTTCATTTCAATTATTCTTTCGTGAAAATTCAGACACAAAATTCAGTAATTTTCAAAATAATTCTATATTATAGATATACTCTCTGTTGAAAATTGGTCCCTTTTGCATTTATAATTATGTCATAGATCGCATAAAATAATCATATTCAGTATTATCTACTGTATACGAACTATATAAAATAGAATTTTTAATGTGGCTATCTTTTTAACACTTTCCAACATAGTTGAAAAGTGTTTATGAATTCGGTTAGTCTGTCTGCCTGCCTGTCCGTGCTCTAACTCACGTAAATATAATCAATTTGTTATGCAATTGATATATGTTATTGAGATTCACTGTGGCATGCTCGGTATTGAAAATGAAATACGTAGCACTTACAGTTTTTTTTACAAGTACACTCAAAAGAATTCCCTTACATCACGGTCTATGGGGAAAAATTGTTAGAGGTTTATTTTGATGATGTTACACGATTTCAAACATACTGATATTGATATATGTCACTGAAGTGCACAACAAGAGGTCTACTATGGATTAGGGTGTGCATAGCACTTATAGTTCCTTTACAGAGACATTCAAAAGAATTCCGTTACATTACGGTCTATGAAGAAAAGTCGTTTGCTGGTTATTTTAATAGTGCTTCACTATTTCAAACATATTGAAATTTATATATATCACTAAGCTGCATTATAAGAGACTTATTAACGAATATTGTGTGTATAGCATTCATCTTTCATTTACAGGGACACACAAAAGAGTTATATACTGTCTGTTAACAATAATTTCTGGAAGTGCGTTTTCAGTTGCTGATGCGTTTTTAAATTTAACTCATTTTTTTGTCTATTACTTGGTGTGTATATATTCTATTGATCATATACAGAGCAGCACAAAAGATCTCTAGTTACATTTCCGTTTATTGACAGAAATTCCAGAAGGGGAATTTTAAATTGTGCTGCGCGTTTTCTAACAGAACTAAAATTTTGCATTCTGTGTAGTTATATATACAAATCTATAGATCGTATACGGGCTGCAAAAAATAATTCGGACATTTTTCCGAATAGTGTTGGTAATTCCGGAAATTGGGTTTTTAAATATGTTATGAGTTTTCCAAATTATTTACTTAGATATTATCTTTCCCCTTATTAAACCGTAAAGATTTGTAATTTTTTTTTTGGAAGTGTAGGAAAGTGTTACATAATCTATGCTTGATGCATGATTTTTCATTCTTGTTTAAATTTAATTTAAAGGTCTCTTGTGCCTTTTAGTTTGGGTCATTTATAAACAGGGTGGACATAAATTAGTTAGGCAAAAAGAATGTTTTATTATGCATAATTATAAGGCATGAAAGTACACATAATTATATGATAGTGAATCACACAAGGTTTCTTGTTTTTACCACTCGTGAAGAAAAGGAGGAGATTTCGATGTTAAAACCCTCCCTAGAGCATTTAAAAACTGATAAGATGCACACAAAATCGCGTGTGTTAAGATAAAAATATAAGTAAACAAAATATTATGTATATATAAGTAAATAAAAACATAATTAACACAAACTTTTTACCATTCAACTGTTTCAAGGCTTCATTTGAACCTCTATTTGAACACAAAATTAATGAAAGAAAAAGTTAGAAGAAATAGCAGCAAAGTAGTACGTATTTTACTGCTACTGCTCTTTCTTCCGCTCTTCTTCTTTTGTTTTTTTTTCCCTCTGAAGATTGAAGGAGGTGCTCTTTTATGAAACATTTAAAACATAATTGCTAAATTTATATTATGTTTGTGTCAATGGTTCATAACCCCTCCCAAATGAGAATACTGGCTGAGCCACTGGTTTTTACAAAAGTCTGATGTGGATGTATACTTTGTTACTCTTCAAATGTGCCATCAGTAAATCAGTTCTTGCCATACGTTTGCGGACATATTCACGCGTCGATCAAACGAAATGCAGTATGCTGGTTCGTGATTTCAGTTTAGAAATGAACATCGGAAGTTGTGAACCACAAAACTGGTCTTTAACAAAAACCATTACATTAAAATAAAGGAGTGAAAATGTCTGGTGATCATAATGGCCATAAAATAAAATTTCCTTGACCAATCCAAACTGGGACTTCAGCATTAGCCGCAGCCATGAGCCATCTTAGGCTACAAAATTGCTGATCTATACTATTGAGCTAGTACCTTATAATTAATGTTTCGCAAGTTATTCAGCTACGAAATTGCCCAGCTAATTTGTGTCCACCCCAGTACTTAATTTACGCCGGAGCTCAGCTCCGGTACTTCTTTATTTCCAATACATATTTAAATACTAGCCGGAACTCACCGGAGCTTACAATTACATCGTTGTATGTTATATATTGCTGGTTGATTAAAAAAAAAAAATCTTTAGCGAATAAGATTTTCTGACAGTTCCTCTTATAAATGTTTTTGCTTTTTGTTTATTTATTAGTATTATATATATATATGCGCATAGCTACACTGCAAAAAATAATTGTTGATTTTGCAGTATAAAACTGGCACCCAGCTGCCAGTATTATACCGTAAAATTAACAGTATTAAACAGTAAAATAAGCAGTAATACGCTGCCGCGCATGCGCGGTAGCGTATTACTGCTTGCACGGCAGCGTATTACTGCTTATTTTACTGTTTAATACTGTTAATTTTACGGTATAATACTGGCAGCTGGGTGCCAGTTTTATACTGCAAAATCAACAATTATTTTTTGCAGTGTACAAACTATTCCTTTTCTGTGTTACCCTTATTTACGAATATAGTATCATTGGCCTTATTTAATCGATCAAAATTCTGCGATTCAATCCCGTCAAGATTAGGCGAAGTTTTCTATTCAGAAGTAGTGGTAAGAAAAAAAAGGAATAGTTGACAGCTATGTATATGCATATAGATATAATTAAAATTTCAAAAAATTTATTTTGCTGTAGAAAAAATATATTCTTTACATTTTGCAAATAATGTATGAAATACAAATATGTGGATGACGGGAACGACTACGGTTGTTAGTACTGCAGAATATTATAGTGCTCCGGTACTTTTCTGTTAGAAATTAAGCTCTGGACCACCCTGTATACATATATGGATTTAAATGGAGGGGGTTAAGAGATTTATTCCACAAAATAGTTCCGCGTATGCCCGCTCAGGTGTAAAAACGCATGTACCGAAGCTGTTAAAGCAGAGCATTTCCGCAAAAGGGTGTTTCCCAAATTTACGAAATCGTAGGTTGAAAAAAAATTACAGCCGGTGTCAAAACACCATCTATCGACGGGCAACGTTCGAATAGCTGAGAACGCCTTTAATATGACAATGCAGAAAACAAACCAAACACTAAAGAATAGACGAAATTGGATATGTTTAGGGAAGTCACAAAATTTATGGGAGTAATGAGTAGGTGGACTGTTAAAACAAACTTTACGTTTCAAATGCGAAGAAAGGTAATCGGTAACAATTTAGCTTTGAACTTGACGTTTTTATTAGATAATCGGATAACAATGACATAAAATGCTTTTTACTTCAATAAAAATAAATGTTCGGTGCTAGGTTCTAAAATTGCATTTTCCATTTGGTATGTAAGATGTGTTTCATAAGGTATGTTCCAAGTCTGTGGCTCGCGTGTCTGCTCCAGTGGCACATCTATTATATGGTATGCATGCGCTTTTATTCATCTATTAAGGGTCCTCTTCACGCACTTGAAAACACTCGCTCGCTAATGTTAATCCTATGGGGAATTACTTTTCTAATATCTCGTTTGGATTTCAATATTTTTAAACGCGTTTTTTTGCATTGAATGGCAATCTCTATTTCCGCCGCTGATTACTTTTTCGATTTTCTTTCTCGATTTTTTTTACGAAGATACTTTGACTTTCGGAACCGGTTTTGAAAAAGATAGTATCTTCGTAAAAAAAATCCGGAAAGAAAATCGAACAAGTAATCAACGGCGGAAATAGAGATTGTTCTCTGCTATTCAATGCAAAAAAAAAATCGTTTAAAAATATTGAAATGCAAACGAGATATTAGAAAAATAATGCCCCATAGGATTAACATTAGCGAGCGGGTGTTTTCAAGTGCCTGAAGAGGACCCTTAAGGGAGTTCGTCAATGAGATCTGAAATTCCTCTGGCTAATTTTAAACCTATAGGCCTGTGGTGCATTCGTATTTTTGACGAGTTGATAAAAAAACTAGTTGAAAGCAATAATATTATTTTCAGTTTATTGTTTTAATTTCTTATTTAAAGTAAATGGTATTATAATTTAATTAGTAAATGGTATTATAATTTAAAGTAAACAAACATGTATATTATATAATTTCAATTTTTAACACTGGGTAATCATCAATCATTCCACATATGCCATTTTCCAACAAAAAACACAACTTTCCACATCCACAATTTGTAACATAGGCCCTTTTTCCAAACACCCATTCAATCAATGGAACATCTAACTTATAACAATCCAAACTGCATAAAAAGTTGCACGTCACAAACGTTCATCACAGATAACAAAAAAAATTCCAATTGACAATATTTTTCCTTTGGCTTCGAGGCGTGAAAAATTCGTCTGCTTGGGAATAACATTTGTAACGCAACATAGAAAAGCACTGTGTTTAGAAAAATTTATGCATACATATATATATATATATATATAATATCTTTGAATTTCAAAAAACATATCAAGTTCTTGTAACATTCTAATTAAATCTCCAAAGAGATAATTAATAATAATGTGTACACAGAATACCACATAGTTAATAAATTAACAAGTGTAATCATAATTTTACCATAGCTTGTGCTTCAATGGTAAATGGCCAAAAATACTGAAAATATGAAGATTATTTAAAAAGAGAGAGAGAGAGAGAAAAAAATTATAATAAACCATAAAATGTTCATAATTTGGAGTTGATATCAAGTGAATACAAATGGATTAAAAAATGAAATATGAACTAAATATAATGGAAAATTGGATAACAAGAGATTTAAATTGTAATTGGATATGAAAAACACGTGTAGGTATAATCTTCAGCCGGGATGTACCCACACGTGTTTTAAAAAATAATTCAGTATTTCATAATTATACTGGCATATATGCTAAGATCAGTATAATCATCCAGGTATATTGAATTATTACCAGAAAACAATTGGAAATAACAAAATTGGAAATAAAAAACTTGTAAAGAATAGATAAAATATTTTACTCACAATAATTATCCAAAATTCCGTATACAACACTATACTGAATTATTACCAGATAACAGTTGGAAATACATATATATATATATACTATATATATTTGAGTTTTAGACATTTTCAGGGACAGGTATAGGTTATACATGAATTCTTTTCTCTATTTTATTGCAATTTCGTGCCTATTTTTCATTTATGTATAAAATAAAAAAATTTAATTTTAATTCATAAGTATATATAGATTTTAATTAATATGTATACCACGAATTTATCGAAAATAATTCGTATAAAATAAATCTGCAATATTTTATGCATGCATTTTCCTGTTTTTATGTTAATTCAAATGACGCAAAAAGGTAAACAAACGCGCTAGCTGCTATTTTTACACCACGTGATTCCCAATGTGACGTCACATGAATATTGTCCATATGGTAATTCATGCTAAATAACTGCATTATTTGCTATAGAGTATACGTGTTAAACAAAATTTGATTTATTGAAAGAAGTTTCTTTTCTTTTTTTTTCTTTTTTTTTTTTTAAATTTGTATAATAATTATCAAATAAAAAAATTTTGCGTGCCAGAGACATTGTTGAAAGGACACGTGCGTCATAGGTTCGCCACCCTCGCTATAGAACAACAACAGTAAGCTAATATTCATAATTTCGAATTCTACTAGTAACTTTGAAGGCAAATAATCCATATGTCTAAAATATATTAGCAAGTATTTCTCAAATGAACAACAATTTATCAAAGAGAAAACCAACGTGATAGGTCGATGCTCTTCCTTGCAATATTCTTTTTTCTTATGCTCACTATGGGACATTTCATCAGTTTCTACCCGATCTCTGAATACATAGAAAAATTGCAACACTCCCCAATAATGCTACACGAGAGATGACTTAGTACCACACAATAAATTCTCTGTCGTACTTTAATAGTCGCTAGGATCAATAAGGATGAAAAATTAAGTTTTTAAAAATATCTTAAATTTGAAAACAAAATAGAAGAAACAAGTATTTCTATCAGAAGAGTTTTTCTGGCATTACGAGATTATTTTTTCTTTGTTTGTCAGGATAATAACATAGTTTGCAAACTGATGAATTTCAGTACCTAACATTGAAAAAAATATATAGTCCAAAATTTTTATTTATAAATTTTTATTCTTGAATTTCAACACTAATAAAAATCTACCTTTCTATATTTAATACAAAAATAAATAAATATAAATAAATAAAAATAAATAAATAAAAATAAATAAAAATAAATAAATAAATAAAAATAAAAAATAAATAAATATAAATAAATAAAATACGCAGTATAGTTTATCGCAACATTACAGTACACTTTATTGATGAATACAAATTCAGAAATAACAAGGACTAGTAGGTTTTTCCTAATAGTTCGAGTGATTACTATCTTTTAATAATGTCGGATACACTGAAAAAAAAGAAATGTTAATTTTACGGTATAATACTGGCACCCCAGCTGCCAGTATTATACCATCAAATCAACATTTTTCCCCCCCCTTTCAGTGTAGGTTTGTCTTACAAGATTGTTAACAAGTATAAACATAAAAAGATCTCAGCCAACTCTAAAGAGGTTAGTTTGTCGATAAACAGCATTGCAGACAGAAAGGCGTAAGTTCCTATTAACCTTTTGATTACGGGCCAGGACTGCCACCTATTTTTATAATTAATCGTATCGCAATCTACAAAGCGATTTATTTGTGGTGAATAGCTTTTGAAAATATCCTCGCACAAGTGTATAGTAGATATTCTTTTTCAAAAAGTGGTACGAACAGAATAAAAAAATAGTCGCTGGGACGTATGGTGTATCAACCCCGTAATCAAAAGGTTAAAAAAAATAATAATCTACGTCCTTGAATGAAACAATGAAATTCCGACCTCACAGACGTATATCAGTTACAGAATTATTGCCGAAGCGTCAGTTGAGGCTCATTATGTAGACCCGAAAAATTTTTGGTTTTCGTCTGTTTGTCTATCTGTTTCTGTGTCTGTTCCTGGTGACTGCCGGAAAAATAATCCGGTTAGGTTGATTTTTGTTGTTGGCGATCTTGGCGATGTACCCGGAATTAGCTGTATTGCTGTTGATTAAATTTGGTTCATTCGTTCGAAAAATATAGAAATATAGATTCTTTTAAGTCATAATGCTTTTCAATGAGAAGTCAGACGATTTTTTAATTTTAACATTCACAGAAAAGAAAATCACGCATTGAGATAATTGTAAATTCTAAATTATGGATGCTAAATTTACGAAATGCAGATTTTAATTTAACCCGATCGCTTTGAAAATTTGCTGATATATTTATTAGAATTTCGAAATTAATTTATTGTAGAAATTATTGGGAAATTTTACGGATTAATTTGAAATATGTGAAACATTTTAATTTCTCATCTTTCATAAAAATGTACAATGAATTTCTTTTTTTTTCTCTCTTTCATTAAGTGGCTGCCAAGCAACTGTATTTCAAAGAATATCAACAAAAGAAAATTCAAATGAATCACACTATTTTGGCGCGAAATGTTATTAACAAAATAGCTAATTTTCGGGTGATTGGTGTTTTTATTCTGCTTTTTCTAATGAAATAGATGATGAGGATTTATTTTAACTATTAAAGAAAGATGACCAAATCGGCTTTCTGAAAATTATAAAAACATTAAATGTGTAAATTGAATATAAGTCTCATAAGAGTAATTTACATTTGTACAAGTATATTTAATACACGAAATTTTATTCAATTTCAGCAACATATAATGAAGTTTAGTGGTTGAAAAATAAGTATTATTTTAAGGATATAGGATAAAATCTCCTGTACAAAGAGATGGTTAATCTAATGAAATTACAATAGTAAATGCATTCAGACATATACTCGAAAAATGAAATACCACAATTAATGGAAACTGAGAACATAAAATTAAAGCAACAACGGGGGGTTCAAGAGGGGGGGAGCTCCGCCCCCCTGAAGGAATGTATTCTTATTCCGAAAAAATACAGTATATGAGTAGTTTATCCTATCATTGCATAAAATTGTGTTTAATGTGATACTTCTAAAGTTTCCGGAAGTTTCGATAAATCTTATATTTTTATAAATGTATAAATAACTTTAAAAAATTGAATTTTAGGATATCAAATATTGTGCAGATTATATTAAAAATTAGTGAGATTCATGAACAATGATTTGTAGAGCTGATGTTGAGGCCTCTGATCTGCAGATTTTCTAATGTAATAAATTGTTCCACAATTCTGTCGATAATACAAATGATAATCGGTAATTGCTACTCTTCTCTAAATGATTACCATAAATATAAAAATCACAATAAAGTCAAATCTGTTCATTCCATTCATTGAAGAAGACGTTAATACTTAAAGCCTACAGGCCATGGGGATACCAAAATAGCCAATTCCATTTTAGATCCTGTTCATCAAAGAAATAACATGAAACTAAAGCTATATTTACAATGTCTATAAAACTAATAAATCTTCAGACCAGAGGCCCTGAACGCCAATTTTGCAAGACATTTTAATTTTTCTCTCAATTCACGCAATATCTAATATCCTGAAATCCGCAATTAATGAGGTTAGATTATTTGTATATTTCTAAACATATAAGTTTTCCCAAAGAGTCAGAAAGTCTAATTTTTAAGAATATCAAATTAGTCAAATTTGTCAAATTAACTTTATTTAAATTAATCTGTCTGATATGCTATGAAATTCAGTTGCTAGGCAACCATTAGATGTAAACAGAAAAAAAAACGAAAAATCATGCATCAAGCATAGATTATGTAACACTTTCCAACGCTTCCAAAATAATTTTACAACTCATTACCGTTTAATAAGCTGTAAGATAACATCTAAGTAAACAATTTGGAAAACGCATAGCATATTTAAAAACGTAATTTCAGGAGTTTCCAACATATACAATATTCGGAAAAATATTCGAATACTTTTATTCAGTCCTGTATAGGATCTATATATTTGTATATATACTTACATAGGATGCTAAATTTTAGTTTAGTTAGGAAGTACGTAGCACAGTTTAAAATTCTCCTTCTGGAGTTTTTGTCAATAAACGGAAATGTGTTCGCGAACTTTTGTACTGCCCTGTATATGATCTACAGAATTTATACACACCAAGTAATAGACAAAAAGTGAGTTCAATTTAAAATTGCTTTCAGCAACTTAAAACGCACTTCCAGGAATTATTGTTAACAGACAGTAGAGAATTCTTTTGTGTGTTCCTTGTAAATGAACGATCACTGCTATACACACAATATTCTGTAGTAAGCCTCTTGTAATGCACCTTAGTGATATATATAAATTTCAATGTGTTTAAAATAGAGAAACATTATTTAATTAAACCGCAAACGATTTTTCTCCACAGACGTAATGTAACGGAATTCTTTTGACTGTCCCTGTAAAGTAACTATAAGTGCTATGCACACCCTATTCCGTATTAAGCTTCTTGTAATGCACCTTCGTGATATATATCAATTACAATGTGTTTGAAATTGTGTAACATCATTAAAATAAACCGCAAATGATTTTTCCCCATGGAATTCTTTGGAGTGTCCCTGTGAAAAAACTATAAGTGCTACACACTTCAGTTGAAATAGGGAACATGCTATAGATAACGACAATAACATATAAAAATTTCAAGGCAATCCGAGCATATTTACAGGAGTTAGAGCATGGACAGACGGCCAGACAAGCCGAAGTCATAAACACTTTTCAACTAGGTTGGAAAGTGTTAAAAAGAAATACGTATTATTTCAAAATTGTAAAAATGACAAATTAGAATGTTTTATATATTGTGAACATATGCGCAAAATTCCATATTAATAATTATACAGAGAATTTCGAATGTACTGGGAAAATTATTGACAAAATTTAAAACAGATTTCATTAATTTAATAAATGGCACAACGAAAATTTAGCATCTACAGTGTAACATTTAAACATCTATTAAAATGCGCCATTTTCGTTTCAATGAATGATAAAATATGAAAATCGTCTGAATTCCCATAGAAAAGTATTATGACGTAAAAGAAAATGTTCCATATTTTTCGAACGAATGAACCAAATTTAACCAAAACTTATACTGCTAAATCCGGGTACCCCGAACCTTGCAGTAAAATAAAATACGGTAAAACCGAAGCTAACGAAAAAGACAGGCTACCGCGGTGCATTCCACTTATCTTTTTGACTGCTAGAGTGACGTAGTGCTCTTTTCGTACACCTGCATTGGTGCATTCGGGCATCACGTGACTCCGGCGGTCTGTAAAAAAAGATACGCTTAAAGCACCGCGGTAGCCTTTCTTTTTCGTTAGCCTCGGGTAAAACCTGTGAAAATGGAGCTTGACTTACCGAAATACTGTCTTAAACGCAAAATTTTCATGGTCCCGACGATTTTCACACCCAAATGCAATTAAACGTGCTAAGATAAAGAGAGCTGCCTAAAACGGAATTTTTGCCCGGACTCTAGCGTTTCCGGTTTTACTGTATATATACAAATCATTATAAAAATCACAATATAATGACAAGTGATATCTAGCTTCATTCATCGAACAATCATCAAAGCTTTTGGTAACTGGGGTTATCAGCTAAGGTCACAACTGTAGACTTTTATCGAATGTCGGAATCTATTTTTACAATCTCTATAAATCAAGTCAACTCCAAAGAGTATGCAAGACAATAACCCTTTACTACACTGTAAAAAAGTGAATGTTTCTTAATAAACGAAAATGCAATATAACCACAAACGAACCTCTTCCGAGGTTCAAATTCTTGAGGATTGACTGTATAAGTCTAAGTAGAATTTCCGGGTTCGGGTCGGGTACAACCCGGCCCATGCAGGACTCTACTACATATTCTCATCAAAGAAATATCTTCGCAACTGAATCTATCTTCACATTATCTACGAATAAATACAGAACCAAAAAACATATGACGTCATAATCCTTGAATTACTACTTACATTAAATGTATACAAACCCCATCAAAATCGAAATTGATTTTCTGAAATCACTGCCGTCTCTTTGCTATAGGACAGGAGCCTTTATATGTGGTCGCCACGCAATTTCCTAAGCAAAGGGTTTTTTAGGTGCGTTCGTAATTATATAAATACTTAGCACCTAGTCGTCGTCTGGTCCGTCCGCATATAACAGCTCAAAAACTACCTAACCGAATCGTTTGAAATTTAATATATATATAATCGTTGCAGAATTTTGGTGAGTCATTTCCAAATTTTATAAAAATCGAATCCAAACTTAAAACGATATTAATAAACATATTTATTAATTAATTTGAATTTTTTTAAAAATCGGTACTTCCTTTTTATAGCAGTTTCCCAGGATTAATCGGCAAGCGACCGAGATATATCGCTAAGTTATGTGATATGTATGTGGCGTTATAATCATATATGACGTTTATGACATTTTATATAACCTATATGACCAAATTATAGTCACATTCTTCATTCTATTAAATCCTATCATGCATAATTAATTCAGTGATATCCCATGATAGGTAATGATTCTAGGTTGCTATGGTGATTACGTCCTATTTAAGATGGAGTCCTATTATTTCCGTATTACTGAATTTAAAAACCGAATTTGTATACTAAAATTGCTTCATTATAGCAATCCTATAATCTACGGACAGTTTTTTGAATAGATGTTTCCAGGGAAATAGATATTAAATGGAAAAATAGTCTAAATATGCATTTCAAGTTCTGAAATTTTCAAATCTGGCTTAAGTTTCCCATTGGAACTTTCAGTAAATGTCATCAAAAGATAAAATGTTGCGAACTTAAAATCTACTTATTTATTACGGAAATTAATCACATCATACACTGCAAAAAATAACTGTTGATTTTACAGTATAAAACTGGCACCCAGCTGCCAGTATTATACCGTAAAATTAACAGTATTAAACAGTAAAAAAAGCAGTAATACGCTGCCGTGCAAGCAGCTGGGGTGCCAGTTTTATACTGTAAAATCAACAGTTATTTTTTGCAGTGTAACAACAGACGATATAATTCATTTCAATGAAATAATAACAGTACGAAAGCACCTCATTTGCCCCGTTTGACGTACAATTTGCAACTTGTTAATATTTTGCAAACAAAAAGAATGTATATGAAGGAAATGGCCCAAAGGAACTTTTCCCTTGAACAATAGCACTGTTTAAAATTATTAGAACCCGTAAAAGTTTGACCCCGAATCAATATATTTCCACCGCACTGATGTTTTATGGATTTATGTTTCATAGTATTTTTTTCGTTCTTCTACCTATACAAGAAGAAAGTTTGGATTCTTGAAAAATTTCGACTTCCGGTTTTCTACGGATATATACGTTTTAGAAAGTCCCGAACACGATTTACTGTTTTTAGAAAATGTCTGTCCGTGAGTGTATGTATCTGTCTGTCTGTATATATGACAGAAAATTTGTAGGCGCTCTACACCCAGAAAAAAGTTTTGTTGAATCAACAAAAATTTGATTGACCCAACAAAACTTTTTGTTTAAATATAGGTCAGTGGAAATTTTGTATGAATCAACAAAAAAAATTTTTTTTTGCAATTCCAAAAAAAAATTTTTGTATCGTCAGCAAAAAATGTTTTGTTAATACAAGTAAAATGGTTCAATTTTATTTGAATTTTGCTAAAACAACCAAAATGTACTCAACAAAACATGTTTTGTAGTTTTAATCAATTCCTTTTTCTGAGTGTATCTCAAGAACTAAAGTGCGGAATTTAAACAAACTTCAAATTCAGTTAGACCTTAACATAAATGTGTGCTGAATTAATGCTAAAATTATAGCCCGATAAATAAAATAAAATAAAATAAATAAATACTTTAAAAGACTGTATAAAATACTATAAAATGTACACTTATTTTATATATTAAATAACTGAAAAAAAATTGGGTCAAAAATTATTATTTTTTATTTATCACCAGCTTATTTTTTATGTAACATTTTAATTGGGAATGATACACTACATTAGTAAATTAAAATCATTAATTATATAACTGCACTTTCAAAAATACTTACTCTAATAAAGAAATCAGAAAACATCATAAATATGGAGATGAGAAGATGTTAAAATCAATTTCTTACCTGCAAAAAGAAAAATAATGATATTAAAAATATTTCAATCACACATGCCAAAAGACAAGTTATACAAACTCAAAATAAAACACATTTTTATCACTTTCCAACAAAGTTGAAAAGTGTTTATAAATTTGGTTTGTCGTCTGTCTGGGCTCTAACACGCGTAAATATATACACAAATTAACTTGAAATTGATATATGTTATTGGGGTTACTATGGCATGTTTGGTATTAAAAATGAAGTGCGTAGCATTTACGGTTCTTTTACAAGGACACCCAAAAGGATTCCATTACATTACTGTCTATGGGGAAAAATCGTTTGCCGCGTATTTTAACGATGTTCGACTATTTTGCACACTAGCCGCCACTGGCGACCAGTTTGGTCTCCCTTAAATGTATGTTAAGCATTGTAACACGTTACTTTTATTCATAATTTAATTTTTTCCTTAATCCTTCACCAAATCGGAAGATTCTAATAGACAAATCAAGAACTTTTACGATCATGGTAGCATTTCGTTACAACATACCGCCAATAAAACTACCATCGTAGTTAAAAGCCATGAATATGATTTTATGTGTAATAAATTAAATTTTTTGTATTATTTTACTTTGATTCTCCATTATTTACCATTTTCAATGATGGGTACTTTTGGGTACACTGTCGCAGACGCACTGGGGTATCATTTTGGCGCCAAAATGGCGATTTTATATGTGGTTTACCCGGCGGTTTGGGCTAGATTTTGCTTCGTATGGCAACGCGGTAGAGCAGATTCCGTATGTTTTGTAACAAATTAAATATTGTGTGTTTTATAATAAATTAATCATTGTGTGTGTTTTTGTTATGTAAAATAAACTATTTTAGGTACTTACGTATTATCCGTGCCAGGATATTGATCGCCAAAAATGGTTGCCAAGTACCAATCTTGTTTATCGTTGCCAATCATGTTTTCAAACGCAGTAATTTAACATTATCAAATAACATTGTTAAAAATGATAATTAATATAAAATAAATAAAATGTAATATATGTTTATTAAATTTATAACATTGTTAAAAATAGTAAATAACACTATTTTAGTAAAAATAATAAATGGTAAAAAGCATAGTAAATAAGAAAGAATAATATTATAGATTATTCCCAGGCATTTAGCAAGAAAAAAAATCAGGGTTACTGTAATTAGTAATATTGGCTCCATGCCTGGCGCAGTTGGCTTAAAACTGGCACGGATAATACGTAAGTACCCTATTTTATAATAAAATAAAAGTAACTTGCTGTTTTAGAATCTCTAACAGGTACCTGAAAATGTGGTTTTCTCGCCAAAATCGCGATTTCCGGTGCGTCTGCGACAGCTGTTCCAATTTAAAATACATGCCGTTCACACTTTTCATTTAAAATAGAAAATAGATAAATAAGAAATATTATCATAAATCAAAACATTTGATTTCAAAATCAAAGCATCGTTTCTAATTTGCACACGCGGAAAATAAAATAAGTATTTGCGATTTTAAAAATGCTGTTGGCGAGATTTACACCCAAATAACATAAAAGTACTTAATGATGTTATGTATTTTATAATTGTATATTAAATTACTGTTTTGAACGCGATTGGTCATTAACAATGGTAAATATGATTGACGATTAAGAATAATTTTCGGTGATATCTCTTCCTGCCACGTATAGTACATAAATACCAAATTAACTGATCATTTCAAAATTTGATTCATTAAATAGTATTACATGAGTTGTATTTGTTTACATTCAATTTACGTCAAAAAAGGATTCGGAAGGGAGTTGAGTTGTATAAGCACTTCATCAAACGGAATTATGGTAAACTTTAATTGTCTCACAGGCCCTGGTGCGAATTATTTTTTGACACCAGGCAGCGCTCCAAAAAATCATTTACGGAAAACTTACTTTATGAACGATTATCTCCATGTTTTAATGGTTTAATATTTTAAACCTTCACGACGAATGAATCTTTTTTTTGTTTACTTTCATGGATAGAGAATTTGAACTGCGAAGCTAATTTCAACTGAAGTTATTGCAGAATATATACATAATTGAACGTAAGTCATCTCTCAAATATTAATTTATTTTGAACGATCTTTCTAAAAATGTAACTTTTATGCAGTTTTATTCGAAAAATAATTTTGAATAAAAATGGCCACCTGGCATATGAAAAAGTGAAACGGACATCCCGGAACTGTTGATGACAGTCACATGACTTACGGTTTTATTATAGAGATTTTCAAACATATACATACCACTGAGGTGCACTACAAGGCACTTAATATTGAGTATGGTGTGCATAGAATGTATCGTTCATTTACAGGGACAATCAAAAGAATTTGGTTGCAGTACTGTCTAATGAACAATAATTGCTGGCAGCTCGTTTTCAGTTGTGGTACGCATTTTTAATGTAACTAATTTTTTGCATATTAATGGGTGCATATAAATTCCATACATCGTATACAGGGCTGTTCAAAAGATATCACGTACATTTCCGTTTATTGGCGGAAATTGCTGAAGCGAAAATTTCAATTGTGAAGTGAAATTTCCTTTCTTATACGCGGCAAACGATTTTTACCCATAGACAGTAAACTTTAGCATACTGTGTAGTATACATACAAATCTATATGTCATATACAGGGCTGCACAAAAGAATTTGAATAGTTTATTTGGGTATTGGTAGTAATTGCTGAAATTGGATTTTCAAATATGTTATGCGTTTTCTAAATTGTTTACTTAGTAAACTGTGCAGTTTTGTTATGCTATTCTGAATGCGTTGGAAAGTGTTTAATAGTCTATGCTTTACGCATGATTTTTCGTTCTTGTTAATTTTTGAAAGGAAGATAATTATACTTTCCTTTATTATTTACTATTTTGAAGAAATTAAAATAAAAAATATAGCTAATTTTCATTCATCTTAAAATTGCTTATAGAGGAAATAAGTGATGAAATATTTTTCTTTAAAACTCTGAAAAATGAGAAGTTAAAAAAGTAAAGCAGTTGTTTTTAATAGAAGTATTTTTTTTATAATATTTTCTAAATCTGATTATTATTTTAATCTTTTTTTTTCGAAAACTTAATTAGACGATTATACTTATAATGAAATATGTATTTTTTTATATCGTTATTATAAATTTTCACTGCATGTTAAAAATAGAATATCCCCCTTAATAAATATAAACTTATTAATTTTTTAAATAAATTAAATAAAATATCATGAAGGTACACCTTATTTAGAGATAAACATTAAGTAAAAAAATTAACTTCGTATTTTCCATATACATTTTGGTCCACTTGTAGCATAAATTCCTAGCTACTCTCTTATAAAGGTAGTCTAGGGTCAAATGGATTTTTGAGTTTTGTGTGTAAGGGGCTGTACATAAATGATGTCACACTTTTTTTTCAATATTTTTGATCCCCCTCCCCCCCTTAGTCACAAAGTGTCACACTTCACCATACCCCTCCCCCCCCCCCTTGTCACATGTCACGCTATATTACATAGACATATATTTGGAGTTCAGAAGCAAAGCACTACGTTATAGATCATGTTTCAAATTTTATTTTTCAACTTTAACTATAAGTTTTAATGACATTTGTGAGCATACCAATAAAAATTATTCGCGTATTTATTTTGTATAAAATAAGAAGGTTTACGACAAAAACATAATTAATATACAATAAAGTAATACAATTAGTAATAAAATATTTATATATTTTTTTTTTTTAAGAAAGGAATATAAGTGAAAACAAATCACGTGAAAGTTGTTTTGGTCCGATTAAAAAATACACTCAAATTCGGGTAATTTCAAAATTTAATCTGCTGATTTTAATGATTTTTTTTAACCAAAATGTGTGATGTCACACTTCTTCTTACCTCCTCCAACCCCCTTGTCACAAACTGTCATAATTTCATGAACACCCCTCCCCCCCTCCAAGCGTAACATCATTTATGGACAGCCCCTAATCGTATTGTCCTGGTTTTAACATTTGCGCGTGAACGAGACCCCTATTTTGTTGTTCTTTTAATTTTCGCAAAGTGTGCCTGAATCTCTGGGAATCTGGTTTTTCCGGTTACTTCAAGCAATGATGTGTTAATAGATACCTGTGGTCGTCTATCTGGTAAGAATACGGTGGTAGGAAGCGGATTTAGTCGCAATTGCCATTTGTGAAGAAATAGGCAGGAGTTTCATTGCTTACAGAGTTTGAAGGTATAGAATCTGCCACGTGCTGAATAGCTACATTGTCCATTTCGAGCTGCTTTTTTACTTTCTTCCATCTTTGCAAGACTATAGTATTGAATTCCTGAAAAAAATTGAATTCCAATTTTCGACGGATTCATATGTTTTAGAAGGTCCTGAACACGATTTGACTGGTTTTAGAAAATGTCTGCCTGCGAGTCTGTCTGTATGTGACAGAAGTTTTGTGGGCGATCTAGCTCAAGAACTAGTATACGGAATTTAATAAAACTTCAAATTCAGTTAGATCTTAACACAAATTTGTGCTGATTACCTTTGAGTGTATTTCGTCTAACAGGGAGCACTGATATACTGTGTTTTTCACTATTTCTGGAAAGTTAAATCTCAAGAACTAATGCACTGGGTTTTATCAAACTTCATATTCTGGTAGGCCTTTACATAAATAGATGCTAATTCAATTTTGACTTTATCACTCAACAGGAGGCGCTGCTATGCAATGATTCAGGATAGATTCTTTTTCGGGTCCACAATCGATGAATTTAGCGAGCGTGGTTAGCAGTATGAAAACAGCCGCTCGCTAAATGTTATTCCTACGGGGCACTTGTTTCATAATACCTAGTTTGCATTTCAATATTTTTAAAATATTTTTTTTTCTTTTGGCATTGGATGGCTGAGATCGATCTCTACAACCGACGTTTTTTACCTTTTCGATTTTGTTTGCAGATTTCTCCGCATATACTCTTATATTTTTATATAAGAAAGTTTTGTGATGGCCAGAACATGTTTTTTGTACAGCGAATAATGCTTGTGTAACATGGTAAAGTAAAATATCTACAACTCATGCTAACTTGCATTACCTACAATAGATGTGTTAAATGAACTTTATAACAAGTTTCTTTTAATGGTACTCTAAAGTATCGTCAGTGCATAAAGAGAAACTGTAGAACCTACGATTTATGTACAAGGCAATTTCTTGTATTATTTAAATCATGTAACTGATTTGATTTATACATAAGAAAGTTTTGTGATGGCCAGAACATGTTTTTTGTACAGCGAATAATGCCTATGTAACATGATAAAGTAAAATGTCTAGAACTCATGCTAACTTTCATTACTGACAATAGATGTTTTAAATGAATTTTATAACAAGTTTCTTTTAATGGTGCTTTAAAGTACCGCCAGTGCATAAAGAGAAACTGTAGAAAGGACGATTTATGTACAAGGCAATTCCTTGTATTATTTAAATCATGTAATTGATTTGATTTATACATAAGAAAGTTTTGTGATGGCCAGAACATGTTTTTTGTACAGCGAATAATACTTATGTAACATGATAAAGTAAAATGTCTAGAACTCATGCTAACTTGCATTACTGACAATAGATGTGTTAAATGAATTTTATAACAAGTTTCTTTTAATTATACTTTAAAGTACCGCCAGTGCATAAAGAGAAACTGTAGAACGGACGATTTATGTACAAGGCAATTTCTTGTATTATTTAAATCATGTAATTGATTTGATTTATGCATAAGAAAGTTTTGTGATGGCCAGAACATGTTTTTTGTACAGCGAATAATGCTTATGTAACATGATAAAGTAAAATGCCTAGAACTCATGCTAACTTGCATTACTGACAATAGATGTGTTAAATGAATTTTATAACAAGTTTCTTTTAATGGTACTTTAAAGTACCATCAGTGCATAAAGAGAAACTGTAGAACGGACTATTTATGTACAAGGCAATTTCTTGTATTATTTAAACCATGTAATTGATTTGATTTATATATAAGAAAGTTTTGTGATGGCCAGAACATGTTTTTTGTACAGCGAATAATGCCTGTGTAACATGATAAAGTAAAATGTCTAGAACTCATGCTAACTTGCATTACTGACAATAGATGTGTTAAATGAATTTTATAACAAGTTTCTTTTAATGGTACCTTAAAGTTAAACCAGTGCATAAAGAGAAACTGTAGAACGGACGATTTGTGTACAAGGCAATTTCTTGTACAATTTAAATCATGTAATTGATTTGATTTATATATATGAAAGCTTTGGGATGGCCAGAACATGTTTTTTTCTATCTTAGGACTCTTATCTGTGAAATTTGTAGATATCATGCTATGCTAAAGTTGAAATTTACAATAAACTTTTACTATATAAATAATTACAATTAATAATGTAATCTTCGTTGCATTACAATTACAAAATAATTTTCATTATTTTATTTTTTTAATCTGTGTACAAAATATATTAAGAACACCTGAAAATAAACAAAATACTTCGTAAGTTCTTGGTTAATTTCTTTACAGTGCGTTAAACAAATTTCGCAAAGAACGCCATGGCTACTAAAGCTACCACCTGTAAACACCTGCTCTTCCCAAACCACTGAACTATATGAACGAGAAAATGAGCATAATAGTTCGATGCTCTTCGTTGCAAAACTTTTCTCAAATGAAGCAATTCACCCACCACTGCCTGAAATCTAAACACACAAAATTCGCAATACTCTTTGATAACACAGCAACAGATGATAACCATAGGTATATAAAAATCGCAGTGTAATGACAGGTGAAAAGCTATCTTCTTCATTCATCCAACAATCATCAAAGCCCTCGGCCCCTGGGGTTACCGATTCATGTCAGAACTGCAGACCCTCATCGAAGAAATAACGTCAGAACCAGAACTGTATAGAATCAAAATAGTGTTGCAATTCTAGCAGATCTAAGTTTCTTGCGAAAGAATATGTTTCGAACAGTAAACGGGAAAAAAATTTCGCTAAGAGTCAACGACATTTTGGATAAGTAGTTCTCAGTCAGTGGTCTGCAGACCATAAGTGTTTAATAAAGCTTTTGAGTTAATCCGGGATAAAAGTTTTTTTTTTTTTTTTTTTTTTTTTTTTTAATTGTTTGTGTGTGTGTGTGTGTGTGTGTGTGTCTATGGCTTTACGTGGAAATTAATCTAACACATTCCAGGCATCCATCACAACACGGTAAGAAAAAAATGAATTGAGATACTTAGTAGAGAAGTAATAAATGCATAAAATACGCAATAAAGAAGGCACGACTCAAAAAGCAAATCATGATTCGGAAAAAGGTTTTTTTTTTTGTGTGTGTGTGTGTGTGTGTATGGCTTTACGTGGAAATTAATCTAACACATTCCAGGCATCCATCACAACACAGTAAGAAAAAAATGAATTGAGATACTTAGTAAAGAAGTAATAAATGCATAACGCCGATAATAATACGCTACCGCGCATGCGCGGTAGCGTATTACTGCTTGCGCGGCAGCGTATTACTGCTTTTTTTACTGTTTAATACTGTTAATTTTACAGTATAATACTGGCAGCTGGGGTGCCAGTTTTATACTGTAAAATCAACAGTTATTTTTTGCAGTGTAGTTAAAGCGTTTGAACTTATTTTTGCCTCAACAAAAATAGAAATTTCATGTCAAGTCATCAAGCCCGTTTGTTAATTTTATATAATTATCGCATATATCGGATCAATCTCAAACTCAGTTATCCAACTGTTTCAATTAGTAGTTCGTCTATCCATACGTTGACTTTTTAAAAACTGAATAACCAAACATTGCATGTTGAACTAGTTTCTTGTGTTGTGTTGCTTCTACAGATGCCAAAGTTGAAAAAAAAAAATAAATTAATGTTAATTACTGTCAGCATAAAAAAGCCGTTTTTTTCTTTAAAAGGACCCGAGTGAAAAAAAATAATGGTTGGAAGGGGGGTCTCTGTTTCATTTATTTATTTTAAATAAAACAAATGCCCAGCCCTGAACATAAAGTGACTAAATATTGTTTATTACTTACACCTAAATTATTTGGAATATAGAAAACAACTGACGTTGAAAAATTAAACAACAATAAACGCTCGATATAAAACTTTTTTCGTGGAATATGACACAAAATCGTATCTTTATTATATGGGGAGTTCGGGAGTAATTATAGCATCAATAAAAAAATAGTATATTCCCAACAATCAACTACTATGATGTGAAATCTAACTAAATGTAAAAGAAATTATGTCTATAGTGTGGAATTAAATTTTAATTTCATTCACTCATTCAATGTAATTCTATGTATTAAATTAATATATATATATTTACCACAATTTTTGTTTGTTTGTTCTTTCAGACACTATAACACATAACAATATCAGCGTTCTCACACATTTTCTGACTCATTTTTAAAAACGTAAAAGCATGATTATTAAAATAATTTGTAATCACAGTTTTTTTTTTTTTTTTCATTTTCTGATAAACAAAATTACACCTAGAGTTAGTTATAAGCGATTTTTGTCTCAAGCCGGCAATTAAAGCAGTTCGATAACATAATTTCTTATTCAGGACACTAGGCTGTTCTAAAATCCAAATTGCCTATTTTCTGGCACATTTTTTAATTAATTTTTGTTCGCAAATGTAAGAAATTAACAGGTGGTTTTTTTAAGAAACTATGTAATCGAACTGTTTTACGGTAAAGAAGAAAAATTTTCAGAAAATGCTAATAAAAGTGGCTTTTTGAACCGACCCTGGCGCGACAGCGTAGGAAAGGTAAAAACTGCCGTCTTGAGACAAGAATCGCTTATAATTCAAGATGTAATTCATTTATTAGGGAAAAAAACTGTTCGTTCACAAATCACTGCAATAATCATGCTTCATTTGCATTTAAGTATCATGCTTTTACGTTTAAAAATGAGTATGAAAGTTTTGCGTTGTTGAGCGGGAAAAATATTTTTTCGCGAACAGGCTCAAAAAAATATTCTACGTATAATTACAAGTAGTTGTAATGACGTTTTATTTATTATGCTTTGCAGTTTAAAAATAAAATAATTCGATTTAATTTATATATAAAATAGAGATAAAAAAGATCCATGAAGATATTAATTCTCTAAGCGTAGATTTCGTTCGAAAGAAAAATATCTACGGAACAGAAAGCATAAGAAATCTACTGGGGTCAACGACATTTACTACACTGAGTCCAGATATTCTTTTGCAGAAAAAAAATCCTTCCCCCACACTGCTTTGACATATGCTTAGATAAACCCTTCTCGCCTGTAGTGAAAGCCGTGAGATTTTCCGTGCGTAAACAGCTAAACACTTGACTTGTATGCATGAGGAAAGGGGTGAACTCCCCTTGACTCCCCCGAAAAAAGATGGAGAAATGATATGGCGCCATCCCCCTTTTCCTGTTTACGATTAGATTTTTCCTGGGAAAATTGGTCAGATCCAAGCATTTGGACATCGGATTATTTATTTTCTTCTTCTTTTTTTCTTTCTTTTTTTTTTTTTTTTTTTTTTTTACTCAACGGATCGAGTTATTTGTTTGGGTAAAAAAGATGGTTTAGTGTCGTGAGAAAATCTTGTTAGGAATCTTATGCAATAAATTTTTAGCTTAACTGAACCTTTAGCTTATATTTTAAACCATGCATTTCATAGACGCCCGCAGAACGACATTCAGGGGGAGGACAAGATTTTTGGAACAGATAAGCCAGTGGGCCGCAGTCTAAGTTTCGTACTTTTCTTGTATAGAGGCCTGGGCGATATAGAGAAAATGGCCTAGGCGAGAGAAGAAAATTTGGTAACCTATTTTATGGCAAAATATTCATTGTTTCACATACACAAGCAATTTTTTCAATATTTATACAATTTATTTAATATAAAGAAGCCATTTAACTATTTTTACATACAAACAGAAGTGAATTGTATACAAAGACAACATATACTATATATATACATAAATAAAATGTTTTTATATAAGATAAATACATATATAAACAAGCATAAGTTCCTTAAATTTGTGTAAACGTGTGAAAACCAGAGCAATTTACATCATTTGACAACAAATCTCATTTTCTGAATCCAAATTAAGCCAAGCTTTGAAAAAAATGCCAAGATTCCTATAGTGGAAAAGTACCTAGAGTTTTTTTAACTCTTTCAGAACGGGCGTTATTTAATGATGTTTAAATTTTTAATGGCAGTAATTTCATATCCTGTTTAATTTTCCAAGAATTTTAAGATTTGACAATGCAAAATTTGCGACTAAAATACTCTGGTACTAGAAAAATAAAAAGCATACTCACCCTATATGGGACGTATACGTCCCACCAGTCATGAAGGGGTTAAAATGGAGAATATATCTATTAAATAAGCAAAATAAAGAATTTTTTGTCCCACCCATCGCCCACGCAAGACAATTTCTAAACATATCAATGTAAAAAGCAATATAGAAATGCAACAAATAAAAAAAATATTAAAAATTAAACTTTTACCGGCCTTTTTTAAAAAGGTGAGTTGAAAGTTTTCTATTTTCGTAAGGGGGTTTCTGTTTCCTGAACTCCTGTTTAAGACAGTTTTTAAACACGTTAATATGAAAGATAAACAAAACACAAGTTCTCTTGCACGGGAGGTTCAGGAGAATGCAGATCCTTTCCCTGGAGAAAATGTCTTACTTTTTTTTTCTCGTATAGTATGGAATTATTTTAATCCTTTAAAGGCCGGTAGTATATATATTTATACCATTTGATTTCAATAAAACTTTGTACCAGAATTTTTGAAATAAAATGTTGCCTTTATATGTTCATGAAAGTTAAATAAAAATTGCATTATTTATCTTCAAATGAAATGTTGTGGAAATTCTGGTCAGTTTTCAACATTACCGCAGTAGAATCACTTTCACCCGATATGAGTAAGTCATCTTGGAAGAATAAATTTTATACTACTTTTTTAAATCACCAAATAGAAAGCAAATTTATTTGTTTAACTTTCAAATTCCAAAGAGGGACAATGCCCCTCCCTACCCCTCTTTAGCGGCGCCCTTGCTTAACGCATTTACTTTTTTAAAAGCAACGACTTTTCTTCTTCCTTTTTGAATCAATGTTAATTAGAGTCTTGAAATTTTCGCACTTTGAATTTTTACAACATCTTTTCTTTCTTTTTTTAAAATCAATGTTAATTTAAAGAGTCTTGAAATTTTCCCTTTTAAAACTTACATAATTTATTTTTTACTTTTTTTTGTTTTTAATCAGTGTTTATTTACACATATTTTAGCCTGGACATTTTCATACCCAAAAGTTAGACTTTTTTCCCCCTTTAATAGCACACGAAAATGATAAACTTATTATTTGTTATTTGACAGATTGAACCTGAGACTGAACCAGACGAACCTGATTTTGAACTGGAAGCATTTGAAAATAAAAAGGAGTTGTATCTATGGCAATAACAACAAGAAGGCAAAATCATGCGTTAAGCATAGATTATGAAACATTTTCCAACACAGTCAAAATATAGTAACAAAACTTCGTAGATTAATAAGGTGAAATATGACATCTAAATAAACAAGTTGGAAAACGCTTAACATATTTGTAAACCCAAACTCAGTAATAATCAGAAAAAATATCCAAATTTTTCTGCGCAGCCCTGTATATGATCAATAGATTTGTATCTATACTACATAGTATGTTAAAATTTAATTCAGGTAACACAGTTGAAAATTCCCATTCGTCAATTTCCGTCAAGGAACGGTGATGTACTTGAGATCTTTTGTGCAGCCTTGTATATAATGTATAGAATTTATACACACCAAGCAATATGCGAAAAATTATTTAAATTTAAAAACACGTGCAACAATGGAAACCGTATTTCCAGCAATTATTGTCCATAGTCAGTAAGATATCTGAATTATTTTGTGTGTCCCTGTAAATGAACGATGTATGCTATGTACTTCCTAATCTATAGCAAGCATGTTGTAATAGGAAAAAACCGCTTTATAACTGAAATTCAGAAAAACTAAATTTAATGTCTAACTATGAAATTGTATACTTGTTGACATCAATGGACAAACCTATGGTTTGTGAATTATGTTAACCCGTTGTATCACCGCGTTTAATATCTGCAACATAACCAAAAATCAATGTTACTTACATATACAGCGGATTTTAAAAGATGATTTTATTTATTGCTGCTATCTCACAACACAACAATTAATATAAATTGTTCGTAGAAATCTCAATAGGCGGCGATACTGAGTTCATTTTTCATGCCACAGTTTTATTTATCATTTGAGTAGTTTTGCATCGTTATTGCTAAAATTAACTTAATAAATTTTGTAAAATTGTAAAAGCTGTATACGTCCAATACTTTTTTTACAAAGGTCATTTTGTATACTTTACAATTTTGTAATAGAAAATTAATAATATTTATGAGAAATATGCAGAGAAATATTTTGTATGTTTTGAGTCATGTGAATAACGACGCCCTTCATCGTTTACCAGTAGCTGGGGCGCGCCCCTGCTTACTGAAAGGTTCGACAGGCCTGGATTATGAAACACTTTCCAACTCATTCAGACTACTGTGATTAAACTTCAACGTTCAGTCAGGTGAAAGATTACTTCCTCTAAGTAAACAATTTTGGAAAACGCATAACACATTTGAAAACCCAATTTCAGGAATTAATTACCAACCATAATCGGAAAAGTGTTCACATTATTTTGTGAATATATAAGATTAAAGATTTCTAAAGATTTCTTATATTATACGACATAGTATGCTCAAATTTAGCTCAGTTAGGAAAGTTGAAAATTCTCTTTCAACAATTCCCGTCAATCAGGGCTCGATTAACCTCTGAATCTAGGGGAAGCACGGTATCATTTTGTGGGGGCCCCCTCCTTCGTTTGGCAAAAGTTTTCTCAATTTTCTATTCATGAAAATTCACCAATGATATACTAATATTATTCCCGGGAGTAGCTTAGCTATGAGTACATATAGCTATATACTCAAATTCCAGGGTGGTTTCTAACAGGCACACCAGGATGCTATGTGATTAATTAACATCCTATTGATGACATTCATATTTCCCTGTTAACCCTTGCAGGGTCAAAGTACTTTTAGTACTAAAATTTTGAAATAAATGACTGGCACCGGAATTTGCAAAAAAAAAAAAAAAAATAAAAAAAAAATAAAAAAAAAAAATTTCCAAATAAGAAAAAAGGCTATATTTTATATTCATATTAAATGGAAAAGATTTTAGTAGAATTCTGGTGTTATTGTGCCGTTTGGGAATTAAAATTAAGTGGTTTCATAAACATAGCACTGCCCCTGAAAGGGTTAAATAAGTTTCGTGAAGTAGTTGTGTGGATTTCTTCTTGGATTAAGCGAACTTTCTTTTTCAAAAAAATTAAAAATACAATGTAAAAAAAATGAAAATGGGAATTAGAGGGCCCTCTTCACAGTCATTTCGGGGCTCCTTCTAAATTTTAGAGGAGGAGCATGTGCTTCACGTGTCTTTTGGATAGTCAGGCTCTGCCGTCAGTAAACTGAAATGTACTTGAATTATTTTGTGCAGATATGCATATAATCGAAAAGAATTATATACACCAAGTAATACGCAAAATACTCGCTAAAATTAAAAACACATAGCACAACTGAAAACGCACTTCCAGCAGTTATCGTTCATAGATAGTAATGTAACCGAATTATTTTGTGTGTCCCCGTAAATGTACGATGAAAGCTATGCATATCATATTCTACAGTAAGTATCTTGTCGTGCACATCAGTGATATATACATCAATTTCGATATGTTTGAAATAGTCTAACATCATTAAAATACATTGCAAACAATCCCCCCCCCCCCCTAGACCATTATGTAACGAAATTATTTTAAGTGTCCCTGTAAACGAACTACAAATGCTACACACTTGAATTTCAATACTGAACATGCTACATGAATCCTCAACAACATATATCAATTATGTAGCAATCCGAATGTATTTACCATTTACGCGAAATAGAGCGCGAAGAGACGGACAGACAGACGGCCAGGTAAACCGAATTCATAAACACTTTTCAACTATATTGGACAGTGTTAAAAAAAGATAATATTTAATTTAAAAAAGACTGAAATGTGGCAGAAACAACACTGCAGTAAATCAGGGTAAACAATAAAATGAAAACAAATGTATAACAATGTTATTATCCACTTATATAAATCATCTTTCCGATCTAAAATGTTTCCAGTCACGTGCAGTTTAGCTTTCCCGCGCTTAAACAGATAACGGATTGAGTATAAATATTTTCAGTCTATTTCACAACAAGAACGAATTATTCAAAGCAAAACAGAAGTCAAAATAAACATTTTCACAAGGACGAAATGAAAAAGAACAAATTTGTAAGAATAAATGAGAGAAATAAACGATATTTTTATTTTGATGGCGCCATCTATCCAGTCGAATAAAAACTACTTCCAATTTATCGATTTTTTAGTTATGTTTATTATTTTAAATAATATTCAATATTCAAAAGACTAAATTAAGACATAAAACATAACAGAACTTCATATCATAAATGAAGGCATAACATGAGGGGGGGGGGGGGGTAGGGTCTTTGCCCCTTCCTATTTAATTAACTTTTTTTTTCTTTTTTTTTTTTCTCCCTAAATGGCTTAAAACCGTTTAAAATTAAAGAAAATGAATGTCTTTTAAAAATAGAGAAATAAAAATGAATAAATATAAGATGATAAAAATTCTAAAGAATTTTAAAACTTTCTTTAAGTTTTGTACTTTTATATGCAAATGGAAAATTTACAATTTTTCTAAATTCTTGAAACTCGGCAAATTTCCGAAAAAAAAACAAAAAAAAGAAAAGAATGACACTTTTGTCAAACGAGGTATAAATGTTTGTCAAAATTTGAGTTTCAGCATATCTTTGTGAGATTTTGGTGATTTTAAATAGAAGAAAAAAAAGGTTGTCTAAAATTAATTTTAGAAAAAAGTTTTCCCAGCAATATATATAATAACACTAAATTTGCAAGTATTCTAATAAAAAATAATAATATTGAGTAACAATCTCACGTAATAAAACTGTGTTAGTAAAAATATTTTGTGAAGAAAAATCGAATCTCAATTATAGCAGAAGTTCATTCTTCAAGCTTTTATCAATAAATTATTACTCCTGTAGTTGTCCTCAAAATCAAATAAATAATTTTAGCAATAAAATTTTAAAAATATACATGCAGCATTTTTCAAACAAATTATTACTGCTGTAGTTTCCTCAAAATCAAATAATTGATTTTAACAATAAAATAAAAAAAAATATGTATTCAGCATTCTTTAAGCTCTTATCAACAAAATTTTACTGCTGTAGTTGTCCTCAAAATCAAATAATTAACTTTTATAATAAAATTAGAAAAATATGCATTCAGCATTTTTCAAACTTTTACCAACAAATTATTACTGCTCCTTTAACAGTAAAATTTGAAAAATATGCGTGCAGCATTCTTCAAGCTCTTATCAATAGATTATTAATGCTGTGGTGTAGACCCCAAAATCAAATAATTAACTTTAACAATAAAATTTGAAATATATACATGTAGCATACTTCAATCTTCTATCAACGAATTATTAGTGCTGTAGTTGTCCTCGTAATATTATACCCGTTATATACATAAAAATATTTATCATGTATAATTTATATGTATAATTAGTATTTCACAGTTGTCAATTTGCTCACTTTTTTTTTAATAAAAAGTCCGGGTAAGCCTTTGGACAAAATGGATAAAATTAAAATCTACTGAATTTGCATATATTTCACAAATAAAATTATTGCTACGGGTCAATATTTAATTATAATACATAGAAATATTTATCATATATAATATATATGCACAGTTAGAATATTCAGTGTTGTCATTCTGTCTTTATTTTATTTTATTTTATTTTACTGCGAAATTGGAGAAAATGGACAAAACTAGACGAATTGGGAAAAAAAAAAATCTATCGTATTTACATATATTTTACACGTAAAATTATTTATACTTATCAATATTTAATTATAATACGCAAAACATTTATCATATATAATTTATATGTAATTCAAGATTGTCATTTTGTCCACTATTTTGTAAAAAAGTTTGGTACGCCCGACGAAATAGGACAAAATCGATAAAATTAAAATTTATCGAATTTGCATATTGACATGTAAAATTATTGCTATTTGTCAATATTTGGTTATAATATGTAAACTTATTTATCATATATAATTTATATTTGCAATTAGTATATTCAGGGTTTTGTCATTTAGTCCACTATTTTGTAAAAAGTCCCGTATACCTGACAAAATTGGTAAAAATGAAAAAAAAAAAAAAAAAAAAGAAAAGAAAAGAAAAAGAAAAGAAAAGAAAAGAAAAAAAAAAGGGGGGGGGCGGGGGGACAATAATGGACGAAGCGGACAAAATTAAAATCTACTGAATTTGGATATATTTGACATGTAAAATTATTGCTACGTGTCAATAGTTAATTATAATATACGTAAAAATATTTATCCTATATAATTGATTTTCATAATTAGTACATTCAGGGTTGTCGTTTTATACCACTTTTTTGTAAAAAGTCCGGTATAACTCATAAAATTGGAGAAAATGAAAAAAAAAAAAAAATGGACAATTCCGGACGAAATGGATAAAAGGAAAATCTACTGAATTTTCATAAATTTGAAGTGTAAAATTATTGTTACGGTGCAAGAAAAATGTGTGTTCTTACATTTTTATTAACAATAAAAATATTCTTTTAAATAATACATTTATTTTAAAAAAGGGGTGGGGGGAGGGTGTTATATTCTAATCAATAATCTAAAAAAGTAACAAAGAAAATGTTAATTACACATTGGTACAATTAATTTTATGGAATTTTTTACTGAAAAATTGGTTAAACAACGAAATAAGTCAGTTATTGAATATTAATTACATTATTATAGTGTACATTAATAATACTACTAAAAAGAAAGGGTTCATTCATTGTATAGTCTAAAACATAACAAGAAAAAGTTTTAAGAAAAATTACTACTTTCACATTACAATTTTTCATGAAACATACAACAATCTATTACATAGAAAATTATAAATAATTGTATAATCAATTTTTAAAAAAATATTTTTTTTTTCAGCACTGAATTTTTTAAACATATTTTATTTTTTATTTACTATTGTTATTTTGTATTTAATAATTTTAACTAATGGAAATTTTTTATCATTATTACGTACATTTATTAATGAGTTTTAAATAGTATACAACTTGTAATTCAATAAAACTGGACAAAAATGGGCTGTTTTTTCCAGGATTTTTTCCACCGTGGACGTAGGTGATTTTCAAATGAGCTGATCAACAACGTGAAATTTTCTGACACATTTTTAAACGTAAAAGCATAAAATTAGCGGTACTAACTATTGAAGCGATTTGGAATCAAAATGAGTTTTCCATTTTTTGATAAACCCTCTTCATCTATAAGCTTATTCCTTATGCTTAAGGCTGCTAATCAGGGAACTCCCCAATTTCCCCCGGCTAATGTTAAATTTATGGGCCTAGGATGCATTCGTATATTTAAAATATCTCAGGAAATTAATATTTTTAACTTCCTTTTTTTCTGTGTACATGTCTTATAGGATGCCCCTTTTTTTCTTAGTTGCCAAAACATTTCTAAAATATATTTTATGCGTTATTCTTAATTTTATGTAAAGTGTTAAAATCTTACTCAGTTTTGCTTTGCCTTTAACACATAAAATTATAAATTAAGCATATATTTAAGAACTATTTTGACAACTAACAAAAATAGAGACATCCTTTAAGTACACAGAAAAAAGAAGTTAAAAATATTAAATTTCTGACGATATACTTTAAATATACGTATGCCGTTTGGTTTAACATTAGAGAGGGGAATTGGGGGAGTTCACTAACTGCCTTAAGTAAATAAACAAAGCATCTGTTTACAGTAAACATAATCTTCATACACCATTATGCCAGCAAAGTACTTGCTGAAAATCCAGCATTACGAACGGTAAAACAAAAACTTTGTTACAAGCTTCTGCGTTATTAAAATTTCTCTCAATATTTATTTTCTGCCTTTTCATCTTTGTTTTTTTCCCTTTATAGTCCCTATCCATTCGCCTCCCGATTTCTATTTATATCCCTTGGCAGTGGGCCAATTCCAACTGCAAAGATTTTCATCTATCCTTTCAGACTCTCTCATGTGTTCTTTTATGTAGCAGAATTCGATGAATGCGATTGACTGGCACCTGCTCATTCACTGAACCTTCTTCGACGCGCCCCTCCGCGCCTTCTCAAACTAACATTATGGCGCAATCTCTAGGATGAGGAAAAGATGCTGAAGAGTTGGTGGAGTTAGATGAAAAAGAGAATGATAATTTCTTGCATATTTTTGGGAAGACTTTGTTGGAAGAAATTTAACAAATGTAGCAGGAACACTTTTTTTTTTTTTTTTTAACTTGAGACTGGTATTATATTAATGAGGGTTTTTTCTTCTCTCTATCCCTTTTCTTTTTTATTTATTAAATGAAGAAATAATTTTTTATCCATAAATAAGAAATTAAATAAAATACTCGGATCTCGATTTACTTTGATGGAAGAAATTTAACAAATGTAGCAGAAACTTTTTTATTTTTTATTTTACTTGAGACTGGTATTATATTAATGAGGGTTTTTTCCTCTCCCTCTTCTTTTTTATTTATTAAATCAAAAAATAATTTTTATCTATAAATAAGAAATTAAATAAAATACTCTGATCTATATTTACTTTGATTGAAAAAAATTAACAAATGTAGCAAAAAAATTTTTTTTTTTTTTTTTTTTTTTTTTTTTTTGAAAAACAGAAATTTTTAAAGCAGAAACTTTTTTTTTTTTTTTTTTTTTTTTTTTACTTGAGAATGGTATTATATTAATGATGTTTTTTCCCCTCTCTCTCCCTTTTCTTTTTTATTTATTAAATCAAGAAATAATTTTTATCCATAAATAAGAAATTAAATAAAATGCTCTGATCTCGATTTACTTTGATTGAAGAAATTTAACAAATATAGCAGGAACTTTTTTTTTTCACTTGTGACTGGTATTTATATTAATGAGGGTTTTTTCCTCTCTCTCTTCCTTTTCTTTTTTATTTATAAAATCAAGAAATAATTTTTATCCATAAATAAGAAATTTAATTAAAGTACTCTGATCTCGATTTACTTTGATGGAAGAAATTTAACAAATGTAGCAGAAACTTTTTTTTTTTTTTTTTTTTTTTTTTTTTACTTGAAATAATTTTTATCCATAAATAAGAAATTAAATAAAATACTCTGATTTGGATTTTTAAAAAAATATTTATTTATTTACATACGTAATAGGTTTTTGACTATAATATTATTTACTTGAGAAAAAAATTACACAATTTTAATTAAACTCTTAACTTTAATTTGCCAATATAATCTGCTAAGACAGAAACCTGTCTAAAACGCCAATATTTTTTGTTGCTTTGCAAATCAATCTTAATAGGTTTTGCCTATCTTAATAGGGTTATTTTTATACTTTTTTAATGGAAATAAATATCCAAGTAATAAATAAAAAAATAACGGGCGTAATTTTAAAAAGTACGTGAAAAAATAAATGATAGCGTTTCAAATAACTTCATAAACCGTGCAATTATAGAATATTCTTATTTGTTTCGATAATGGCTCCAACTGAGCTGAAACATGTCAACAGTTTAATAAAACTTTTTTTACTGTTTATAATACTTTAATTTTACGCCATTTAGTAATTAAAAAATGTATATAATAAAAAAGTGGCAGAAAGTAGGCAGTTTGGATTGGAAAACAGCCCTTAATTATCAATTTCGCATAACTTAATTAAGTTTACGTAAACTGCATCTATTTATTTACTTATTTATTTCACAATCATAAATAACTTGACGAGACCTGAGATTAAACATATCCTCTGATCGGTATCTCACCAGAACTTCTGAAGTTTTTGAAATATTTTCACCGATGGCACTTTTAGCGGCAACACCTGATTTCTTTTTTTTTTTGTGTGTGTGTTTTCCAAACTTTGTATATGAAAACCTACATAGAAAAAAAAAAATCGATTTAAAAAAACCCTTTCATTTAGAGGGAATTGAAAACAGCAATATGCTTTTACAAATTTTGAAGGTTTATGAAAATATGCATAATTTTTGAATTAATGGGCATAAAAAAAAAAAAAAAAAAAAAAAAAAAAATCAAAACTATCCCAAACCTACACAATGTTATCCCAAACCTACACAATGTTTTGTATTAAATCATGCCATATTTGTGAATTTATCCATATTGTTAAAAAAATTAAGCATTTTAAAAATTATTTAAATATTGATTAAAATACGAGATTTTGAAAAATAAAGTATCTTATGAAGGGAAAGAAACAACAGTATGGATTTATTAATTCTTCCAAACATATTCTGAAGAAATCAGGCTGATATTTCCTTTTACTCCTGAATTATAACAACCTAAATTTTGGAAAAAAAAAAAACAGTAAATCAAAAATCCGCATTTTTTATACATATTTTTTTTTTAAATATTAATTTCATAATGCATAAATTTATTAAATTAATAAAACGTTTTCCAAATCAGTGGATCGTGGAAAATGAAAAGGAATGTTATGAATTTGATCCAGGTCCATCACATAATGAAGCCTTTGAATGTTTGGAAACAGCTATTAACCCCTACGCGACGAGCGTTCTTTACAGAATTTTTAATCTTTTAACAAAGGTTTTTCAAAACAGGAATTTTCGACTATTTGAATCGCAAACATGCTATGATTAAAGAAGGCAAAGCTTACAATAAAGAATAACTGGTGGGAATAATCGAGGATTCTGAGCATCTTATGCGTCACGTATACGTGTCGCTCGTCCCTAAAGGGTTAAATGGTTGGAACTACAGGGGAATGAAGATCCTAAACTTATGTATTTAAGAACAATTCATGACAGCATTGAAAAGAATATCTTCTTTAAAGCAAAACAATTTGGAAATTGTACGTTAAACGTGACAAAAGTCGTTTGGACTATAACTCACTGTTAAAAATATCGCGAAAACTTACCTCTGTTTTTAAAGGCTATCTATTTTCTGACCAATGAGAATGCTACATAAACGCTCTTCGAGCGTTCTCATTGGACAGAAAATAGATAGCCTTTAAAAACAGAGGTAATTTTTTTATGATATTTTTAACAGTGAGTTTTATAAATATTCAGATCTTGGTGCGTTGCACTGAGATGCAAAAATGCGTCTAAAAAATTGATTTTATGTGCAGATTTTCATATTCTAGATATTAATTTTATTTTATGAAATTAAGTTTCAATACACTTTTACAAACAATTAATTACAATTTTGTTACATTAAAATCATACTATGCGCAAATATCCAATACAAGACAATGTAAATAAATCATCGTTATTATTTCAGTGAAATGAATTATATCGTTCTGTTATTATGATATGAATAATTTTCGTAATAAAATAAGTACATTTTACGTTGACAACATTTTACCTTTTGTTGACATTTACTGAAAATGCCAATGGGAAACTTAAGCCTAGCTTAGAAATTTTCAAAACTTGAAATTCATATTTAGACTCTTTTTCATTTAATATCTATATCTCTGGAAATATCTATCCAATAATTAAACAATTTTAGTATACAAATTCGGTTTTCAAATTCAGTAATACGGAAATAATATGACCCCATCTTAAATAGGACATAATCACTATAGCAACCTAGAATCATTACCTATCATGGGATATCACTGAATTAATTACGCATGATCGGATTTAATAGAATGAAGAAAACTTTTATCAATATCTTTATAAGTTTTGATTCGATTTTCCTAAAATTTGAAATGACTCGACAAAATTCCGCAACGATTATAGATATTAAATTTCAAACCATTCGGTTGGGTAGTTTTTGCGCTGTCATATGCGGACAGATGGACGGACCAGACGACGACGGTAAGTATTCGTATTTGTGTAATTATGAACGTACCTAAGAACAACCCAAATCTTTTTTGCTTAAATTTTAAATTTTGTAATTCAAAAAATTACAAAAAAGACCAAAAAAAAAAAAAAAAAGAGAGAGAGAGAGAGCAGAAATTGTCTATTACAGAAAATTTTCATGATCTCCCACAATATAATCTACCTGCTCAGACGGAAACCTGTTAAAAACGGAATATTTTTCGGGCCCATGGTGATTTTGTTTTCATAGGTTTTACTGTACTTCGTTCAGTCTTATCTTGCAAAAACGAAAACTGCCTTTAATAAATCCCGTCTTACAAGTAAAATATTCATTGTCGATAAGTAATGAATACCATTACAATTATAACTGCTCCGTCGAAATTCTTCTCCAATACGGAATTTTGTTTCTGTCACTAGCGATTCCGTTTTCACACATATTTTACTCTCTAAGATTAATGCATTTATTTAATAAAATAAAACCTACCAAGACAAAATTTCAAATAAAAAGAGAAATATTCCGTTTTACAGAGGTTTTTGTCATAGCAGGTAGATTTGTATGGTAATTTTTCCGTTGGGACCATGCACTTTTTACGTTTAAAACAGCATTCCGTTATAGACAGGTTCCGTTTTTTTAGGATTTATTATATTTGTATGTCCCTATATAAAAGCCACTGTCCCGTTATTTCTGACTCCCTGTCCCGGTTTTTTGTGACAATGGACCTGGAAATACTAACACTATATAGAGAGCATGTAAAAATATTCACTGTGCACTTATTTATAACTATACGCTATTACACTTACCTTTTGTTTTCTGCATAAAGTTTAATTACAATATTTGGTGTTGTTCCATGAATTTTCGCCTCATTTGACTATGCTGTTTTTTACGGACAAGTTTTCCTGCCAGGCAAAAAACAACTAATAATAAAACAATAAATTCCAATTACCATGCCCAGGCATTAATAATCTAAATATAATAAAACCCAGTGTAAGGATTCCGGTCCGAACCCATCCAAACAATGAATGGAAAAACACGGACCATTGTTGCAAAGAAAAGAGAAATAATGAAACATATTCAGACACGTGGATTTTTTGGACTTTTTTAATTTGCAGATAAATTTCGGTAAAAATATTTCAACATGCGTACTTTGTTTTTATAAGGGAATAAAAATTCATAGATGAGAAAAGAAAAATGAAAAGATTCTCAAGAAATAATTCTCGGAACAAATGGGTTAACATTAGAAATTCAAAATTTGGTACTTCTTTGTTATCGAGACTTTGCGCGAAAGAGAAAACGGCGAGATGGAATTTGGCGAGAAAAGCAAAAGTTTCAAAAGCACTTTCTGGCAACCTCTGTTTACATTTTAAAAACATCATCAGTTTGTTACGCTTTAATGAAATATCTATCAATGTATCAAATGCGCAAACAGTTTGCTTTATATATACCATTTAATTCATACACTGAGAAGCAATTTGTGTAATTTATACATAAATAAGCTATATAATAATGCGATAAAAATATATATAACATAATTAAACCATATAAAATTAGAAATGTTTTAATTAGTCTCCGTTTCAGCATCTAAATATATGATGTCAAATTTTCAAAATTAGGTGTTCGCATGAATAATTGCAAAGTATATTATAATTTCACAATGAAGCATATTTTTAAAGCTAAGAATATTTAAAGTATACACTATATTGCCAAAGGTGATTGGTCACTTGCGATTTTAGACGTTTTGTTAACTATCTAGAAAAATACATGAGGAATTAACCTGAAACTGCAGGCGTGTAAACAGTATAATATAGGTTATATATTTCCGTGAAGATTTTTTCACGAAACCCCATAGGGGACGGTCAACAAATTGAAAAAGAACGAATATCTTTTGGATAACCCTGTAATAACTAATGTAGCAAAGGCGTTCAAACTCGACATTATTAATAAGTGGCTTATTATAATATACTGTGTTCATTTTTATGAGGATAGCATGTATACTCGTAGAGAAATTAAGGTTTTTATAAAAACAGTCCAAAATTTCGCCTAGTTTTTTGCTTATAATTTGCAGAGTTCTTAATATAAAAAAAAGTTCTTTTCAGAAAATATGACAAACAACATTGTAAACAATACTCTGTAAACAGAATTAAAAAATAATAAAAATTGGATGAAAAATGAGCAGGTTTACTAAAAAATGTTTTACTGCACATGCGCGAATGCAATCAAAATATAATATGCATAATTTATTAGCTAAGTATATAGAGCAACTTTTGTGAAAGTCTCAAAATCATAGCTTGAAAATTCTGAAAATTATCGTCGATAGAATAAGCTCGAAATCCGTTGCTCCCAAAAAGAAGCAAAAAGATGAGGGGTTGTATCCAAATATAGTAGTACGTGCAATATTGTGTACGCTATCTTCGCACTAATCAACATATATTTGATACAACCCCTCATCTTTTTGCTTCTTTTTGGGAACAACGGATTTCGAGCTTATTCTATCGACGATAGTTTTCAAAATTTTCAAGCTATGATTTTGAGACTTTCACAAAAGTTGCACTATATACTTAGCTAATACATTATGTATATTATATTTTGATTGCATTCGCGCATGCGCAATAAAACATTTTTTAGTAAACCTGCTCATTTTTTATCCAATTTTTATTATATTTTAATTCTGATTGCAGAGTGTTGTGTACAATGTTGTTTGTCATATTTTCTGAAAAGAACTTTTTTTATATTAAGAACTCTGCAAATTATAAGCAAAAAACTAGGCGAAATTTGGGACTGATTTTATAAAAACCTTAATTTCTTTACCAGTATACATGCTATCCTCATACAAATGAACACAGTATATCACAATAAGCAACTTATTAATAATCTCGAGTTTGAACGCCTTTGCTACATTAGTTTTTACAGGGTTATCCAAAAGATATTCGTTCTTTTTCAATTTGTTGACCGTACCCTATGGGGTTTCGTGAAAAAATCTTCGCGGAAATATATAACCTATATTATACTGTTTACACGCCTGCAGTTTCCGGTTAATTCCTCATGTATTTTTGTAGATAGTTAACAAAACGTCTAAAATCGCAAGTGACCAATCACCTTTGGCAATATAGTGTATATACATTTAAAGAAGACATTATTTTCAATCGAATGACTATACTTTCCTTTTTTCGCTGCGTCTATTTAGCGATAAACAAGTAATATACATTTTTTTTAAAGTCAATTCCTACTTCTTAATCATAAATATATAAAATAAACCCGTGCAGCATTAATGTCCCACGTTATCTTTATTGAACATTATTTTATAATCATCGTTGCGGTATTTTATTTCTGTGGCATCACTCATTTGAGATAAATCTTTCATTTCATTTATGAAAACAATGGGAGGAATTTTTTCTCCCATTTAAAACTAAAATTAATTAAATTTAATTCATGAATTAATATTTGAAAAAACTGTATTAACATAAAGTGTCATCCACTACAAGTTTAAAAAAATGTATTTGAACTTGAGTGGATGAATAGAAAATATTTTATTAACGATTGAAAATTTGAACAAGATATATATAGAGAGAGTGTGAGCTAATATAGTAGGAATTTAAAAGATGGAGGGGAAAGGGGTGTTACCGGGTTTTTCTCCCTTGAATTAATGTACATGAAAATACCAGACCTGCCATGTCTCCGGCTTTTTGGACACCAGTATAATTTAGTACAGAAAATGTTGTTTTGTTGAATCGGAGCATTTTGCGATTTAAAAGAACAACATTTTCTCAAAAAAATTACTGGTGTTTAAAAAGCCAGAGGCTTGGCAACTCTGAAATACACATCAAGAACGATGTACTCAATATAGAGATTGTTATCCGACACTTAAATTTTAACAAGTTGTTTAATAATAATTTCAAGAAGAAATAATCCATGCAACAAAGGCATTGTTTAACTGCAGAGAAGTTATTGCTTTTGCCAAACTATCTGTTATCGTCTCAGCTGTCCCCCTCGATAGAACGATAAAATCTTCACAACTCGCCGGCTGCTTCTTTGATCTTCTTCATCATTGAAGATTTATTTATAATTGCCCTTAAGGGGATAAACTATCTTTAAACAATCTAAAATTCGATTTTCTGTTTTAACCTTGCTGAAGAGAATTCATCTTTTCCTAATCCCACTACATCATCTTTAGGACTGACGGAAAGTCGGTGATATCAAACTTTCAATTAAGCATATCTCCTCAAAAAATATAGGTAGAATTTTTTTTTTCACAAATTATTAATAAGCATATGTATTATAAAGATGGATTAAATAATGTATGTATGTTTTATATTTTTTATTGTTCCAGATTCGATTTTCTGTTTTAACCTTGCTGAAGAGAATTCATCTTTTCCTAATTCCACTACATCATCCTTACGACTGTCGAAAGTCAGCGATATCGAACTTTCAGTTAAGCATATCTCCACAGAAAATATAGATAGAAGAATGATTTATTGTACAAATTATTAATAAGCATGTGTATTATATATGTATTAAAGATGAATTAAATAATATATGCATGTTTTATATTTTTATTGTTTCAGATACGATTTTCTGTTTTAACCTTGCCGAAGAGAACTCATATTTTCTTAATTCCACTACATCATCTTTACGACTGACGGAAAGTCAGCGATATCGAATTTTCAATTAAACATATCTCCACAGAAAATATAGATAGAAAAATTATTTTTTGTACAAATTATTAAGAAGCATGTGCATTCCATATGTATAATAAAGATGGATTAAATAATGTATGTATGTTTTATATTTTTTATTGTTTCAGATTCCATTTTCTGTTTTAACCTTGCTGAGGAGAATCCCCCTTTTCTAAATTCCCCTACATCATCCTTACGACTAACGAAAAGTCAGCAAAATCGAACTTTTTAATTAAACATATCTCCGCAGAAAATGTAGATAGAAGTATGAATTTTTGTACAAATTATTAAGAATCATGTGTATTATATATGTATTATGAAGATGAATTAAATAATGTATGTATGTTTTATATTTTTTTATTGTTTCAGATTCGATTTTCTGTTTTAACCTTGCTGAAGAGAATTCATCTTTTCCTAATTCCACTATATCATCTTTACGATTGACGGAAAGTCGGTGATATCAAACTTTCAATTAAGCATATGTCAGTAAAAAATATAGACAGAAGAATGTTTTTTGCACAAATTATTAAGAAGCATATGTATTATATATGTATTAAAGATGAATTAAATAATGTATGTATGTTTTACATTTTTAATTGTTTCAGATTCGATTTTCTGTTTTAATCTTACTGAGGATAATACATATTTTCCTATTTCCACTATACATCATCCTTACGACTGACGCAAAGTCAGTAACATCGAACTTTCAACTAAGCATATCTCCACAGAAAATATAGATAGAAGAATGATTTTTTTGTACAAATTATTAAGAAGCATGTGTATTCTATATGTGTTTAAAGATGGATTAAATAATGTATATATGTTTTACATTTTTTAGTGTTTCAGATTCGATTTTCTGTTTTAACCTAGCTGAAGAGAATTCATCTTTTCCTAATTCCACTACATCATCCTTACGACTGACGAAAATTCAGTGATATCGAACATTCAATTAAGCATATCTCCGCAGAAAATATAGATAGAAGAATACTTTTTTGTACAAATTATTAAGAAGCATGTGTATTCTATATGTATTATAAGGATGGATTAAATAATGTATGTATGTTTTATATTTTTTATAGTTTAATATTCGATTTTCTGTTTTAACCTAGCTGAAGAAAATTCATCTTTTCTTAATTCCACTACATTATCCTTACGACTGACGGAAAGTCAGCGATAACAAACTTTCAATTAAGCATATCTCCGCAGAAAATGTAGATATAAGTATGAATTTTTGTACAAATTATTAAGAATAGTGCGTATTCTATATGTATTATAAAGATGAATAAAATAATGAATGTATGTTTTATATTTTTTATTGTTCCAGATTCGATTTTCTGTTTTAACCTTGCTGAAGAGAATTCGTCTTTTCCTAATTCCACTATATCATCTTTACGACTGACAGAAAGTCGGTTATATCAAACTTTCAATTAAGCATATCTCCGCAGAAAATATAGATAGAATTATTTTTTGTACAACTTATTAAGAAGCATATGCATTATATATGTATTAATTTTCGTAAAGATGAATTAAATAATGTGTGTATGTTTTATCTTTTTTATTGTTTCTCTATGGAGACTTAAAGTATTGGGAAGATGTTTTTTTTTTTTTTTTTCCAATTTCACCGGGATGCCGAGCATCAGTCCGAAACTTACATTAGAGTTGAAAACTTTATAGCCCTAAATTTATGACAGAGGGGAAAGGCCTTTGGATGTTTACAGCCTCGACCAAATTAGTCTATGGGTTGTGTGCGGAGATTCCACTACTGTCAGATCATAGGGCACGTATTGCTTCGCCAATGAGTGAAGGAGGATGTTTTCCCGCGTCCGAAAGGAAGTTTTTAAAAATGATGTACATATCTATAACAAGGGAATTTGTTACGATTTTTTTTCTTTAAATGTCTTCTCAGATTTTCTCTTTGAGATCAATAATATTATTGCTGCTCTGGTAACTCTGCGATGTTGTCTATGTACACCAAGTAGTTTTTCGATGTTTTTAAATTTTCCGGACGTCGACGCTGATGCACCGATAAATATACGTGTTTTTGCAGATTGTTTCTGCGGAATTAGTGAGAGTTTTGTCAATATAAATTATTCTAACATTAGTAATATTCTTAAGAAATGTTAAATGAAGCTTTGGCCTCAATGGCCTGATAATAAATGCACCAAGGACTTATTAGTATGTCCAGAGTGCCTTCCAGAAGGAGTCGACGATCCCACCTGATGATGACGTAATCTAAAAACTATCGAAGATGTTATACAAGCCCTCAACTAACTTCAAGGTATTTTCATTTCCCTTTGTTCAAGTTTAGTTTGAATTATTTAACGTACTTGCGTTGTACACAATTAGGGGCATCAAATGTTTGTATTTTTAAATGATCAACTTTAGTTAACTTAGATCCCCAGTGAAGTTAAAAGTGAAATACTTAAATATAAAAGTCATATTATTTATTACTAATATATAACATGCATTTATAAATAACATATAACATATTATTAATTTAAGAAATGAATTAAGACAGAAGGATTAGGTAAATTAATAGACTTAATACTGTCTGTTGCAGACAGATTCAATGTACTGCATTAGTTATGATGTACTTTTTTTTGTGTGTATACAACTTGTAAATAAGCCCAGTTAATTATTAATTTAAAATTTATCTCTTTATTTTTCTTGCATCACATGCAGAATTCATATAAGTGGATTTTTTAAAGATAGATATATAATATTTGTGTAGAAAATAATGAAACTGGAACAGATCAGAACTGTTTATTGTTTCAAACTCATGTAAGATTATTTAATTCCATTTATTATATAGTATTATTTAATTAAAGGTTTAATCCATGCATACGTAGAAAAGCAGGATTTCGCTCTACTAGAATAGTATGTTCCTAAAAATTTCATTATGGACACTGATTGTCTTTCAAATATTGTTAATTAGTTCAAAGATTAGTATTATTAATTTGACTACATAAACCTTAGAAATTGTTTAATTTTCATAAAGTTAATGCAATGAGAATAAGCTGATTTTCATTCTGACTTTGTTAATGGATTTTGTTAATTATTTTGGAATGAAAAATTTCTAGAATCAAATTCTAGTTCAGTTTTTCAGGACCTTTAACCCTTTGAGGGGCGGTGGGATATATTATATTCCACCTAATTTTAATCCGATTCGAATCAGAAACTTTTAATTAAATTTTACTTTTTTAACTTTGACGGGAAAAGATGAAAAATTGCTTTTCTTTATTTTGAACTAAATTCTTTCGTAAATACCGGTGTAAATTCGACGTTACAGGAACAAAATTGCTTGCCCCTGAAAGGGTTAAGAGGACAACAATGGCTTGAAGTCCACTCCTTGCTCTGTATACGTAAGTAATGGGAAAAGGAGAGTTCACTTGTGGAGGTGGTGGTGGTGGTGGCGGCGGTGGCGACGGTGGAAGGGGGCTTATTTTTGAGGGGGGCTTATTTTTGAGGGGGGGCTTAAATTTTTTTTTTTTTTTTTTTTTTTTTTTTGAATTGACTTTCAGTTTGAAGGTGAAACGGAGATAATTTTTTTTAGGAGGGCTTAATTTTTTTTTAGGATCAAATTTAAATGTTAGATTGAAGTATGCTATAGGAGAGGGGTATAAAATGGAGGGGCTTGTTTCTGAAGAGGCGGCTAACTTTTTTTAAGGGGGCTTATTTTTGAGGGGGGCTTATTTTTTTTTTTTTTTTTTTTTTTTTTTTTTTTAGATTGGATTTTCAGTTTGAAGGCGAAACGGAGATCAATTTTTTTTGGTGGCGCCCTCTATCGGAAGGGAATGCAATAACAGATATTTAAAATAGGTTTTCTTGAAAAGATTTCACTGGGGTTTGAACCTGCAAAATAGCTTCTTGACTTGATAATTTGTGGTAGGTTTAACTGATCAAGCCAAGAAGCTACATATGAATGTCGAGATTTTAAGTGTTTAAAGAGAGGTATCGCGGTACCGGAAGTGAAAAGTTTAAGGTTTATTTTATACTGAATTTAAATGAAACCGTAAATTTATCTTTTTCGATATGATTGGATTGAATATTAACATATTTATTTTAAAATGTATAGTGGAAGCAATGGTAAAAAGAAGACATCTTTAGGGGTAATTACTGTTTTTATTGTGTTCGGTGTAGAAAACATAGGAAAGAGGTATAGTTTAAAAAAACAAATTCAATTTTATTAATAATTTTCCCAATGCAATACATGTGGACCCACTTTTCGTTTTTTAGCGGGTTTTGACAAATCTAATACAGAATCTTGTTTAATGTTTGTTGACAAATTTTTATTTTTAATAAAATTTCGCGGGACATTCATTTCGTTTAATGTTTCTAATAATTCTATCTGTGCCTTGATCGGTTTTCTTTTATTCACAGAAAACAAAAGATTAAATAAATCTGCCAAGTTCGATTCAGGGATAGGTTTTACTTCGAAACTTACAGTCAAATTTTTATCTTTTCAAATTTTCTTGGACGTGCCATGACAAACTGAACTAATGCTTTGATAATTTAGGATAGCTTTATCTGGATATCATGGTGGTTAGATTACGGATATTTGTGTTTGGAATAACGTGATTTTTAATTTTGCCTGTTCAGTTTCAATTATATTGTGAAATGAGGGTTTATTTTTGAAAGATAATGTTAACTTTTTGTGATTATCTTGTAACAGACTGCTTTCATTAAAAGTGTATTTTAGAATTGTAAACTACAATTTTGAAATTTTCGCCTGTTTGGAAAAAAAGCACAGGGAAAAAAAATAAAAGTATTAAAAAAATAATAACAACAACTGTTCAAAAATATAATAACAGAACAAATGATCAAAAATAATAAAAAATGTTCAAATAATAATAACAACTGTTCAAAAATAATAAAAGCTATTTAAAAAATAATAACAACTGTTAAACGATTGACTTTATACAACCAACATTTAAAAAAAAAGATAATCGAATCTAATTTTTCTAACATGACTTATTTGAAATATTCACTTTTTCTAGTTAGATTTATAACACGTAAGTGATTCGATCAGTAAAATATTATTTATAAAAGCACTAAATACGAGATTAATAAGAATTTTTAACTTACAAACATATGAACTTCTGATACACAAGTGATTCGACCAGTAAAATATTATTTAGAAAAGCATTTTTGACTTACAATTGTACGAACTTCTGATATGTAACCCTTTCTGAATCAATGTGTAAGAATTAACTGACTATTGAACTTATAACAGAGTATGTTAAAATAATCACGTGACTTTTTTAAACCAATAAAATGTTATTATTTTCAAACAAGCGCCCTCTATCATTTTATGAACTTCCAAGAAACGAGTTAATATGATTATATTGTTTCCTGTTACCGCTGTGAAAGGTTGTGTTTTCCGTTTTAAGTTAGTTTACATTTAAGTGATTACGGAACGAGTCATGGATTCTGCTTTGTTAAGTGCTAATGATATGTCTAACGTGAAGAGTGAACCCTCATCACCAGGATTAAATGACCATGACATGGAATTTTTAATACAGCCTAAAGAAGAACCCGTTTCGAATTGTGAAGTGAAACCCACCTCATCAGGATTAAAGAAACATAAGTTACCCTTTGTGTGTTCTACTTGCGACAAAGCTTTTCCCCGAAAGGTTAACTTAACGTTTCACATGAAATGTCATCTGGAGAAAATACCTCTTGTGTGTATAATTTGTGAAAAAACATTTGCTAGAAAGTATCATTTATTAAATCATATGAAGGTCCATTCAAAGACCCCTGTGATTCATAATTGTAATGTATGTGGCGAAGTATTTTCACAAAAGAGTGATTTATTAAAGCATGGGAAAATTCATAATACTTCCAAGCCAAATCAAAGGAAAAGTGGACAGTCACCCAGTCACTGTAAATGCGACGACTGTTTTGAAACATTTAATAATAGATCTGACTTACCGGTCAATTCACCACCAACCTTCAACTTCCCGTACAACTCTCAGTTGAGTAACCCGAGGTTCGCGAATCTAACTGCCGGTTGATATTTCCGAATTCTTCGTTAACTTCAGGGACATGGTTATTCGACTCTGGGTTACTCGACGGCAGGTTGAAATGTGTATATCTCATTGGCCAAAGGGATCACATGACGTAGCAATAGTCTTTATGGGTTCTGTCCTCCCTTGATTCAGTTTTCAATAACGAAACAAAACAGAGTATTGAAAGCATAATTGGAGTGTTTACTTTTTGATAAATAAATTTACAAATAAATTTTGAATTAACATTTTGATTTGGTGGTTTAGAAATATTGTCACAGTCATAAAATGCTCATTTTTACAAAATTTTATAGGATTTTTTTTTTTTTTTTTTTTAAGTTTTTTGATTAAACAAAAAAAAATATCTACGTTTAATAAACAATTTTATGACCAGGCTAACACTAATAAGTGGAATAAAAGCAAATAGGGAGCTAGATTTATTTATTTTGCAAAAATATTATATAAAAAGATATTTTCATATATTTCTAATGTATGTTTTTTATTTAACTAAAATAATTGATTACAGATTCAATTAAATTATCTTGGATGAAATTGCATGCTTGGTAGCATTTATCCCTTATACGAGACCCAAAAAAGTGTTTTTTTATGTGTAAATTATTATAATTAATATATATATATATATATATATATATATTTCATTTCATATATAATAATTTTAGAAGCTGTTTGAAAAAATTCTTGTGAACTGCGATTTTTTTCAAATAATCCTCTTAAAAATGTTTCTTTCAAACAAAAATAATTATTTTTAACTAACAAGTTTTTTTTTTTTTTTTAGTTATTTGATTAAAGGGAAATTGGAGTGTTTACTTTTTGATAAATAAATTTACAAATAAATTTTGAATTAACATTTTGATTTGGTGGTTTAAAAATATTGTCACAGTCATAAAATGCTCATTTTTACAAAATTTTATAGGATTTTTTTTTTTTTTTTTTAAGTTTTTTGATTAAAGAATATATATATATATATATATATATATTATCTACGTTTAATAAACAATTTTATGACCATGCTAACACTAATAAGTGGAATAAAAGCAAATAGCGAGCTAGATTTATTTATTTTGCAAGAATATTATATAAAAAGATATTTTCATATATTTATTTCTAATGTATGTGTTTTATTTAACTAAAATAATTGATTACAAATTCAATTAAATTATCTTGGATGAAATTGCATGCTTGGTAGCATTTATCCCTTGTACGAGACCCAAAAAGGTGGGGTTTTTTTTTATGTGTAAATTATTATAATTAATATATATATTTTTTTTTTAATTTCATATATAATAATTTAAAGAGCTGTTTGAAAAAATTCTCGTGAACTGCGAAAATTTTCAAATAATCCTCTTAAAAATGTTTCTTTCAAACAAAAATAATTATTTTTAACTAACAAGTACATATTAGTTCAAATTATTTATCTATTACAAAGGGATATACATTTTTATATATTATAACGATATTTTAACGCAAAATTCCATCTTCTATAATTTTATTTTTTAAACAAACATGAAGTGTAGGAATAAATCTGAAATTTAAGAAAAACTGCTGTTTTTTATTCTTAAAAAAAAAAAAAAAAAAAAAAAAAAAAAGATTTGAATCGTATATACAATATTTGAGTGTAAGAACATTTGATTTTAAATTCGTTAGATGGCGCTACCAAATATTCTCAGTAGATATTTTACGTCTTGAAAACTTTCTTAATAATCACTATAATCTTGACTTTACAGAGTTAAAATATCCTAAAAGGGCTAATAATTAAAAGTAACACATTCTTTCACATTATTATTATTTTTTAAATTAACATTTCGTTTGCTTTCTGTATCACAAATAGCATTGAAAACGAAATAAACGTCAAAACACTTGTCAACGCAACCGCCATCTTTGCTTCAATTGCACATGCGCGTGTCGAATAACTGTAGACGAATAGGTTAGTTCAGTTACTGAACTTATGTTTCGTTTTCTCCTCCATTTTCGGCTACTTGAGTTAGCGGAGAATTTGATTTCAGGGTCAACCGAGAGTTACAGCGTAACTCGCCAGTTGAGGTTGACGGTGAGTTAGGGGGTTAGTCAAACATAGAAAAATTCATCTTTCACCTAAAAAACTTAACCCGTCTGATCAACTTTCCTTGGGAAACAGTTCGATATATGAAATTTCAGACATCACTCAGTTTAGTAAAATATTTAAGTTTTTCGATGTTTTTACTCCTGCTCATTGGAATTTAGGTGAGGAAATGATTGTTGAAGTACAAATGAATAAGAACTATGAGCTTTATGTTCACATACAGAAATACGAAGAATTTGAAAAGAACGGTCGTGAACTTACCCCCACAAATGAAGGCATTACATTATCATGTGCAACATTCGACAAATTTGAATCGAGATTGGATAAATTTAATTTTGTTTCTGAAAAAGATACATTCGTATGTAATAATGACTTACTAATCGCTTATGTAAATAAGGAATCATGCATACTGCAAAAATTATTCAAATCGAAAAAGTTTGGGTTTTGTTTGAAGTCGGATTTTTTACTGCTTACAAAAGATCAATATTTGAAACTAGTGAAAAATGGCTTTAAAATTACCAAATGTCTCATTGAGGCGCTTTTAACCAAGTTTATTCCTGTTTCGATTTTAGAAAACTTAAACAAATGTAAATGTACCCACCTCACAATAGAAGAGACTTTGAACTATTTCTTAAAATGTTTCGATGACGAGTTAAAGTCATCCGTTTCTCGCGTGTTTGATTGCTATCGATGTTCAATCGGAGAACCAATTAATGTGAAACACGAGTGTGATAGTTATAATTTACGTAGAAAGTATAATGGTGTAGCGACAGTGCACAGCTAAATTTCAACGTGACTGAATTTGTAAATAACATATTCAAGAAATGTTCATGTAATTATACTCATTTATTTTTTGAAACTATGAATATGGACTTTTATAATAACCATTTAGACAATGTATTTGTAAATTAACATAGAAATGTATTTATTTAATAAATATTCGTTTTTATATCACATATCTGTTTTTATTTCACATGTCTATTTATTTTTTTATTTTTATTTATTTATGAAATCAATCTTTGAAGTTTCATTTTCTAGAAAAAAAAAATGAACATATGTTAATGAGTAGGCAAAATTTTTTTAATTGTAGTCTTTAAAGTTAACACTTTTTGGTTAAATGAAATCTCTTTTTAAGAAAAATTTATTATTTTTATTTGAATAGGTATTAAACTTATTTATTGATAAGAAAGTTTAATTTTCTCTCTCCTTTTAAACAATGACATTGCATGTTTTGATAATTTCCATCCCACAGTTAACATTACAGTATTTAACATAGTTAAGAAAATGTTTAACTTAAACCGTCACTGTATTTATTATAGATAAGTAAACATTTTATCTTTAACCTAAATGTAATTTAAATGATTAACTATAACTGTGACTGCTTTTAATATAGATAAGTAAATGTTTCTAGGAAACACAATCAGTTTACTGGTAGACTTTTATCGAGATTACACCAGTTAGTGGAATGCTGATTAAAAATATTTTATGACATTAATATGCAGAAAAGATGTCACGAAGAAGTACTTTCACCTTCAAAACGTCTACGTTTAGAAAAAACCATGGAAAATTTAAATACTTATGAGAAGGAGTTAAAAGACCCAAGATTAAAACTTTCTAAAATGGGTAATAACTGTGTAACTACTGAGGACTTACAAGATGTGAAACCCGAGATCGCTATGAATTTTTCAAACTTTGCCTATGGGAATGATACAACATCTTTCGAGAATCCCGGTCGAATGCCAAATTCTGCCACGGACTATTTGAATACATTTTTCGAAGACATGAATTTTGAAAATTTAGATTGTTCTACTATCTTAGCGTTTCAAGAACCTACAAATAATATTTTACAGACTATTGTTAAACGCGAGGTCAACGAGCTACAAGCAAGCAACCTTTCGCAAACAAGTGGTGAATTACAAACCACCATCTCACCTGCAAATGACATTAAAAGTGATAAATTATGCAATTCCTATGTGTTTCACAAAGAACTAAGTGACTGTTTCTATTTAACTTTGAAGTTAAGAACTAAACAATATTATATACTTATACGAGAATTTAAACGCAATGTATCTACTAATGAAGAAATCCCGACAAACCGAGTGGTTAATATGGATATTCCTAGCTGGTTTGAGTTTCAATATAAACTTATTGCATTTAATTTAAGATACAAAAGCACGTCCTTTGTTTCTAATAACATGATTTTAGTGTTAAATCAAAATGCTACAATGCGAATTAAAAATTTAAAGAATCATTCTTATATTGACTTAAACAAACATCAACTAGAAAAATTAAAAGCAAGTACCTCTCATTTAAATAGTACACTTTTACAACATATGTATACAAAACTTTTACCATCTCTTATTAAAAAGAAATGTATGGTGAGTAATATATCTACAGAAAATGATGAGGTGTTAAAGTATAAACTTAACACATGTATCGAGAATAATATGTTATCAATACTTAATCAATTGTATGAATGCCATGCATGTGCACTACGACATTCGAGCACAAGCCTTCACTCCTGTTTCACATTTAATAATAGGGAAAAATTTAATCAATTAGGGGAAGCTTTGTTAATGCTCGTAGATTTCGATTACGTAACTTCAACGTTTCTAAACGGAGTTTATAATGTTAGTGAGCACTTTTTATGTAAGATTAATGAACAAACTATTTGTAATGAATTATTTAAGACCTGAAAATAAAATGTTTTTGATTAAGTTCTGTGTGTTTATTTTTGCAAAGTGTCTATGAGTGAATTTATTAGTTTATAATTTAGTAGAAATTTTAAGTGAAGCGATGTAATCCAATTAAAAAATAAATTAATCTATAACAAAAATTAATTGTAATAAAAATATTCACATTAAAAAAAAAAAGGTTAAAAAAATTAGAAGTTAATGAAATTAAAACTTATTAAAATTAAAAGTTAACAACAAAAAATAAATAATAAAATAAAATAAAGATTAACAAAAATATAGTTTTAAAATAAAAGTAAACAAAAAAAGTTATAAAGTAAAAGTTAACAAGAAGTTAAAAGTTAATAAAATATTTAAAAAAGCAAAAGAATGTATGTGTTATGAAGAGAGGGGTTTCCTTGTGGAAGTAACTTACAAAATGTATGTGTATGTATTTATTAGTTTTTCATTTAGTAGAACTTTTAAGTGAACAGTTAGAATTTATGTTTTTATATAACTTAACACAAAATAAAATTTTTAACTATTGCAAAAAGATTCAACTATTGAATGGAAATATGCATATTAGTAAAACAATCACAAGTTAATAAAATGAAAGATTTTAAATTTCATACAATTTAACAAATATATATATATATATACGAAACACATTACGGATTTAAATATTATAAGAAATGTTTGATTGAAATTTTTAAGACAGATTTAATTCTTGGTTCTGCCATATATAGTTCGAACTTATTTTAGAAGATAGTTTTCAATAGTCTTGTGGTTCGAACTTGACAAAATGAAATCAAGACACAATGAATTGTATGTTATTTTAATCATTATGTCATGACTTCATACTTCTGAAAGTGTATTTAAAGGTTTCTCTAGCTTTATTCAATGTTATTAAGCGTTTGTAAAACGGAAAATTAATGAAAAAACAGATCGCCTTCTACCAATTACGCTAAGAATGTTTTATTCAATTATTATAAATAATAAAACCTTTTAGAATATTACTTATTTTAAATTCAAAATAATAAAAATTTAAAGTTAACAAAATAAATAATTCCTCTGTTCATTATAAATAAATAAAAGTTTACAAAATAAAAGTTTCAAAATTAAAACTTTATAAAAATTATAAGTTAACAAAAAATTAAATAAAATAAAATTTTAAAATAAAAATTATGAAAAGTAAAGTTTATAAAAATTAAAAGTTTTTAAATTTTTTAAGTTATGTTTAAAAATCTTCAAATTAATCAAAATTGACTTTTAGTTTTATGTTAATGTAAGTTTCAATGTTTTAAATATCGAGCTAACTGTTTATCCCCATAATCATTTGTTTACCCATCTTCCAACCAACCAACTGGTTGCCTAGCCAACCATATACTTTGTATCTACACATGCGCAGAAAAAAAAAACACTAACTTGAGTTTTACTTTAAACCTTTGCTAGATTAGATATATTATACAAGTCGAATATCTTCCATACTTAGAAAATTTATAATTTTCAACTATTCGACCCTATTTATCTTAAAACATTAACAAATAAATATAATTTATATACTTACAAAAACAGGTTAACTTAAAAAGGGGTCCATACATTTCAGCTTGCTAAAGTCAAGTGTCGTGTTTATAACAGAATGAGGTTAAACTATCAGTTTACTTCCTTATCACTCACGTGATCAAGACCTTATCAGTTACATGTTCAAGCCGATAACAGCTAAAAACAGCCTGTTGGTCATTTTAACTTCTGACTTCGCATACTGTGGTTCGGTAAGTTTTCTTGTCTAACATTTCTTTCTTTTTAAGAAATAAACTAATCGGAAAAATTTCTTTTCATACCCACTTACTTTTAAATCACAATGTTAAAAGACTAAATTTTATTATCTTAAATTATTCTTTTAAATGTCAAACAAAAGATTTTACAATATATTTGCAAATAAGTTCTTATAAAACGGTTTTAATTAGTTAAAGGATGAACATTGTTATTTTAACTATCTATTATTTTGAAAGCGAAAAAGATTAATTCACATGAAAATTAAACTTACCTTATTTATAAGCTGGGTAAGCAGGGTCTGGCTTTTGTGACGACTTGTAGAGATTTGAAAGATAGTACAAACGTATATCAGTTAATCTCATGTGATATGATGACATTACTAAGTGACGTCATCCACCACAGGTTAATCACGTGACTACGCGACCATAACCTTCACATTACTAGTGATGTTTAGATCACGTAGCTAATTGTAATTATCATAAAATATACTTATAATATATTTATAAAAATATATTCATAAATTAATAACTAATTTATTTGCGTATTATTTTGAAAAGCATAGCATTTTAAAATAATAAATAAATTAATTATTAGAAGGCGATCTGTTTTTTCATTAATTTTCGGTTTCACAAACGCTTAATAACATTGAATAAAGCTAGAGAAACCTTTAAATACACTTTCAGAAGTATGAAGTCATGACATAATGATTAAAATAACATACAATTCATTGTGTCTTGATTTCATTTTGTGAAGTTCGAACCACAAGACTATTGAAAACTATCTTCTAAAATAAGTTCGAACTATATATGGCAGAACCAAGAATTAAATCTGTCTTAAAAATTTCAATCAAACATTTCTTATAATATTTAAATCCGTAATGTGTTTCGTATATATATATATATATTTGTTAAATTGTATGAAATTTAAAATCTTTCATTTTATTAACTTGTGATTGTTTTACTAATATGCATATTTCCATTCAATAGTTGAATCTTTTTGCAATAGTTGAAAATTTTATTTTGTGTTAAGTTATATAAAAACATAAATTCTAACTGTTCACTTAAAAGTTCTACTAAATGAAAAACTAATAAATACATACACATACATTTTGCTTTTTTAAATATTTTATTAACTTTTAACTTCTTGTTAACTTTTACTTTATAACTTTTTTTGTTTACTTTTATTTTAAAACTATATTTTTGTTAATCTTTATTTTATTTTATTATTTATTTTTTGTTGTTAACTTTTAATTTTAATAAGTTTTAATTTCATTAACTTCTAATTTTTTTAACCTTTTTTTTTTTTTTTAATGTGAATATTTTTATTACAATTAATTTTTGTTATAGATTAATTTATTTTTTAATTGGATTACATCACTTCACTTAAAATTTCTACTAAATTATAAACTAATAAATTCCATCATAGACACTTTGCAAAAATAAACACACAGAACTTAATCAAAAACATTTTATTTTCAGGTCTTAAATAATTCATTACAAATAGTTTGTTCATTAATCTTACATAAAAAGTGCTCACTAACATTATAAACTCCGTTTAGAAACGTTCAAGTTACATAATCGAAATCTACGAGCATTAACAAAGCTTCCCCTAATTGATTAAATTTTTCCCTATTATTAAATGTGAAACAGGAGTGAAGGCTTTTGCTCGAATATCGTAGTGCACATGCATGGCATTCATACAATTGATTAAGTATTGATAACATATTATTCTCGATACATGTGTTAAGTTTATACTTTAACACCTCATCATTTTCTGTAGATATATTACTCACCATACATTTCTTTTTAATAAGAGATGGTAAAAGTTTTGTATACATATGTTGTAAAAGTGTACTATTTAAATGAGAGGTACTTGCTTTTAATTTTTCTAGTTAATGTTCGTTTAAGTCAATATAAGAATGATTCTTTAAATTTTTAATTCGCATTGTAGCATTTTGATTTAACACTAAAATCATGTTATTAGAAACAAAGGACGTGCTTTTGTATCTTAAATTAAATGCAATAAGTTTATATTGAAACTCAAACCAGCTAGGAATATCCATATTAACCACTCGGTTTGTCGGGATTTCTTCATTAGTAGATACATTGCGTTTAAATTCTCGTATAAGTATATAATATTGTTTAGTTCTTAACTTCAAAGTTAAATAGAAACAGTCACTTAGTTCTTTGTGAAACACATAGGAATTGCATAATTTATCACTTTTAATGTCATTTGCAGGTGAGATGGTGGTTTGTAATTCACCACTTGTTTGCGAAAGGTTGCTTGCTTGTAGCTCGTTGACCTCGCGTTTAACAATAGTCTGTAAAATATTATTTGTAGGTTCTTGAAACGCTAAGGTAGTAGAACAATCTAAATTTTCAAAATTCATGTCTTCGAAAAATGTATTCAAATAGTCCGTGGCAGAATTTGGCATTCGACCGGGATTCTCGAAAGATGTTGTATCATTCCCATAGGCAAAGTTTGAAAAATTCATAGCGATCTCGGGTTTCACATCTTGTAAGTCCTCAGTATGTTACACAGTTATTACCCATTTTAGAAAGTTTTAATCTTGGGTCTTTTAACTCCTTCTCATAAGTATTTAAATTTTCCATGGTTTTTTCTAAACGTAGACGTTTTGAAGGTGAAAGTACTTCTTCGTGAGATCTTTTCTGCATATTAATGTCATAAAATATTTTTAATCAGCATTCCACTAACTGGTGTAATCTCGATAAAAGTCTACCAGTAAACTGATTGTGTTTCCTAGAAACATTTACTTATCTATATTAAAAGCAGTCACAGTTATAGTTAATCATTTAAATTACATTTAGGTTAAAGATAAAATGTTTACTTATCTATAATAAATACAGTGACGGTTTAAGTTAAACATTTTCTTAACTATGTTAAATACTGTAATGTTAACTGTGGGATGGAAATTATCAAAACATGCAATGTCATTGTTTAAAAGGAGAGAGAAAATTAAACTTTCTTATCAATAAATAAGTTTAATACCTATTCAAATAAAAATAATAAATTTTTCTTAAAAAGAGATTTCATTTAACCAAAAAGTGTTAACTTTAAAGACTACAATTAAAAAAATTTTGCCTACTCATTAACATATGTTCATTTTTTTTTTCTAGAAAATGAAACTTCAAAGATTGATTTCATAAATAAATAAAAATAAAAAAATAAATAGACATGTGAAATAAAAACAGATATGTGATATAAAAACGAATATTTATTAAATAAATACATTTCTATGTTAATTTACAAATACATTGTCTAAATGGTTATTATAAAAGTCCATATTCATAGTTTCAAAAAATAAATGAGTATAATTACATGAACATTTCTTGAATATGTTATTTACAAATTCAGTCACGTTGAAATTTAGCAGTGCACTGTCGCTACACCAATTATACTTTCTACGTAAATTATAACTATCATACTCGTGTTTCACATTAATTGGTTCTCCGATTGAACATCGATAGCAATCAAACACGCGAGAAACGGATGACTTTAACTCGTCATCGAAACATTTTAAGAAATAGTTCAAAGTCTCTTCTATTGTGAGGTGGGTACATTTACATTTGTTTAAGTTTTCTAAAATCGAAACAGGAATAAACTTGGTTAAAAGCGTCTCAATGAGACATTTGGTAATTTTAAAGCCATTTTTCACTAGTTTCAAATATTGATCTTTTGTAAGCAGTAAAAAATCCGACTTCAAACAAAACCCAAACTTTTTCGATTTGAATAATTTTTGCAGTATGCATGATTCCTTATTTACATAAGCGATTAGTAAGTCATTATTACATACGAATGTATCTTTTTCAGAAACAAAATTAAATTTATCCAATCTCGATTCAAATTTGTCGAATGTTGCACATGATAATGTAATGCCTTCATTTGTGGGGGTAAGTTCACGACCGTTCTTTTCAAATTCTTCGTATTTCTGTATGTGAACATAAAGCTCATAGTTCTTATTCATTTGTACTTCAACAATCATTTCCTCACCTAAATTCCAATCAGCAGGAGTAAAAACATCGAAAAACTTAAATATTTTACTAAACTGAGTGATGTCTGAAATTTCATATTTCGAACTGTTTCCCAAGGAAAGTTGATCAGACGGGTTAAGTTCTTTAGGTGAAAGATGAATTTTTCTATGTTTGACTAAGTCAGATCTATTATTAAATGTTTCAAAACAGTCGTCGCATTTACAGTGACTGGGTGACTGTCTACTTTTCCTTTGATTTGGCTTGGAAGTATTATGAATTTTCCCATGCTTTAATAAATCACTCTTTTGTGAAAATACTTCGCCACATACATTACAATTATGAATCACAGGGGTCTTTGAATGGACCTTCATATGATTTAATAAATGATACTTTCTAGCAAATGTTTTTTCACAAATTATACACACAAGAGGTATTTTCTCCAGATGACATTTCATGTGAAACGTTAAGTTAACCTTTCGGGGAAAAGCTTTGTCGCAAGTAGAACACACAAAGGGTAACTTATGTTTCTTTAATCCTGATGAGGTGGGTTTCACTTCACAATTCGAAACGGGTTCTTCTTTAGGCTGTATTAAAAATTCCATGTCATGGTCATTTAATCCTGGTGATGAGGGTTCACTCTTCACGTTAGACATATCATTAGCACTTAACAAAGCAGAATCCATGACTCGTTCCGTAATCACTTAAATGTAAACTAACTTAAAACGGAAAACACAACCTTTCACAGCGGTAACAGGAAACAATATAATCATATTAACTCGTTTCTTGGAAGTTCATAAAATGATAGAGGGCGCTTGTTTGAAAATAATAACATTTTATTGGTTTAAAAAAGTCACGTGATTATTTTAACATACTCTGTTATAAGTTCAATAGTCAGTTAATTCTTACACATTGATTCAGAAAGGGTTACATATCAGAAGTTCGTACAATTGTAAGTCAAAAATGCTTTTCTAAATAATATTTTACTGGTCGAATCACTTGTGTATCAGAAGTTCATATGTTTGTAAGTTAAAAATTCTTATTAATCTCGTATTTAGTGCTTTTATAAATAATATTTTACTGATCGAATCACTTACGTGTTATAAATCTAACTAGAAAAAGTGAATATTTCAAATAAGTCATGTTAGAAAAAACTAGATTCGATTATCTTTTTTTTAAATGTTGGTTGTATAAAGTCAATCGTTTAACAGTTGTTATTATTTTTTAAATAGTTTTTATTATTTTTGAACAGTTGTTATTATTATTCGAACATTTTTTATTATTTTTGATCATTTGTTCAGTTGTTATTATATTTTTGAACAGTTGTTGTTATTATTTTTTTAATACTTTTATTTTTTTTCCCTGTGCTTTTTTTCCAAACAGGCGAAAATTTCAAAATTGTAGTTTACAATTCTCAAATACACTTTTAATGAAAGCAGTCTGTTACAAGATAATCACAAAAAGTTAACATTATCTTTCAAAAATAAACCCTCATTTCACAATATAATTGAAACTGAACAGGCAAAATTAAAAATCACGTTATTCCAAACACAAATATCCGTAATCTAACCACCATGATATCCAGATAAAGCTATCCTAAATTATCAAAGCATTAGTTCAGTTTGTCATGGCACCTCCAAGAAAATTTCGAAAAGATAAAAATTTGACTGTAAGTTTCGAAGGAAAACCTATCCCTGAATCGAACTTGGCAGATTTATTTAATCTTTTGTTTTCTGTGAATAAAAGAAAACCGATCAAGGCACAGAAAGAATTATTAGAAACATTAAACGAAATGAATGTCCCGCGAAATTTTATTAAAAATAAAAATTTGTCAACAAACATTAAACAAGATTCTGTATTAGATTTGTCAAAACCCGCTAAAAAACGAAAAGTGGGTCCACATGTATTGCATTGGGAAAATTATTAATAAAATTGAATTTGTTTTTTTAAACTATACCTCTTTCCTATGTTTTCTACACCGAACACAATAAAAACAGTAATTACCCCTAAAGATGTCTTCTTTTTACCATTGCTTCCACTATACATTTTAAAATAAATATGTTAATATTCAATCCAATCATATCGAAAAAGATAAATTTACGGTTTCATTTAAATTCAGTATAAAATAAACCTTAAACTTTTCACTTCCGGTACCGCGATACCTCTCTTTAAACACTTAAAATCTCGACATTCATATGTAGCTTCTTGGCTTGATCAGTTAAACCTACCACAAATTATCAAGTCAAGAAGCTATTTTGCAGGTTCAAACCCCAGTGAAATCTTTTCAAGAAAACCTATTTTAAATATCTGTTATTGCATTCCCTTCTGATAGAGGGGGCCACCAAAAAAAAAAATTGATCTCCGTTTCGCCTTCAAACTGAAAATCCATTCTAAAATTTAAAAAAAAAAGTAAAAATAAAAAAACTAAAAATAAGCCCCCCTCAAAAATAAGCCCCCTTAAAAAAAGTTAGCCGCCTCTTCAAAAACAAGCCCCTCCATTTTATACCCCTCTCCTATAGCATACTTCAATCTAACATTTAAATTTGATCCTAAAAAAAAAAATTAAGCCCTCCTAAAAAAAATTATCTCCGTTTCACCTTCAAACTGAAAGTCAATTAAAAAAAAAAATTAAGCCCCCCCCCTCAAAAATAAGGCCCCCTTAAAAATAAGCCCCCCTCAAAAATAAGCCCCCTTCAAAAATAAGCCCCCCTTAAAAATAAGCCCCCTTCCACCGCCGCCACCACCACCACCACCACCTCCACAAGTGAACTCTCCTTTTCCCACTACTTACGTAGTACGTTATGAACAGTTGGAACAACAACATATAAGAGCAACATACATCAAGAAAATATATATTTTCAAACTAAAGAGCTAATGAAAATAATATCAAAATCGACTATGTGTTACAGAATTATGTGTTAACATGCACATGATAACTACAATACAGCAAACCGATAAATTCCGCTCAGATTTATTGACCAATATATCGATAGATAGGTAGTCTATGATCCGATCCCAATAAAAAATACCCAATACCACGTGGAAATGCATCTTTTCGAACAAAAAGATTTCTGAAGAGAATTATCGCCGACAAGTTACAGTTATAAATTATCGTTATCAACCATTGCATTACCTACAGTAAATGATAAATTTAGCATTGATTTAATGATCAAGACACTGGGTGCTAGACAGACTACGATCAGATCCTAAGTAAAATTTAGACAGACCATCAGACAAATATAATCATCCAATCAAAAATATAAACAATTACTAAGATTGATCTATAATTTAAGGAGTTAGGCTTGAATGCACAATATGCAATCTCATCGAATGCACTACCTCCTTTTTTTCCCTCTTTTAAATATTTCACAAATAAAACTTTTACTCAGTTGTGTGTGGTATTAATTTCTTGAACCACGTGCGAATTTGAGATTCCTTTGGCAGTTTCTTTTCAATGGTAGCTTGTTGTAAAGATGACTGCCTGAAGTTCGCTCTTGAAATTTGATAAGTTGCGAACACACAAACGCTTAACGTCAGCCGATTTCTTCGAACGTTTTCACTACTATGCTACTTGAAACGTAAAATAAATAATATAATGTTTTGACAGCGATCGTATATTTATTTTTTTGTGATTTGTTAAGTGGTGTAATTAATTATGATGCTATTTGGATTCATGAATGTAACTGATGTCACCCACACATGGAAAATTCAACCGAATGTAATGCACAGTTCCTCAAAATATTAAACGAACATTGCAACCTTTATCCAAAACGTAACAATTAGTTAAAAAATCAAATTTTTAAATTAAATTTTAACTATTAATTTTTTAAACAATGATAACATATTTTTGATGATATAACATCTATTATTCAAAAATTAAATTCTAAATTTGCATCAACATGTATACAATATTTATAACATATTGAATTTACACGAGTTCTAGTTTTTACGTGAAATGCAGGAGAGTTTCATGCAGGGAGACCCAGATCAAGGGTGCGACTCCCGGCCTGGATACTTTTTCACTCAGTTGGGAAAATTTACAACTCGTATGATTTCTTTACCCTTCAGTTATTGTTTTAAAAATAGAGTATTGAATTAATAAACCTAACGTTGATTTAACGATCGATAGGCAGGCAGTAAGAAATAGAACTGTAATGATTTTTTCAGCTGAGTGGAAAAGTGTACAGGCGGAGAATTGAACCAACTGAGGTGTCCAGGCCGAGAGTTGAACCAACTGAGCAAAAAAGTGTCGGGAGTCCCAGGTCCAGTCCAGGGTACGGTTCCTGGCCTGTATACTTTTTCACTCAGTTGGGAAAAATTACAACTCGTATGATTTCTTTACCCATCAGTTATTGTTTTAAAAATAGAGTATTGAATTAATAAACCTTCCGTTGATTTAACGATCGACAGGCAGGCAGTAAGAAATTGAACTTTAATAATTTTTCCAACTGAGTAAAAAAGTGTCCAGGCCGATAATTGAACCAACATGAAAAAAACTGTTCACGCCGCGAATCCAAGGTCCAGGGTACAATGCCCGGTCAGGATGATAATTTTTCACTCAGTTCACTCAGTTAAGAACAAATATTACACGTATGATTTCTTTACCCATCAGTATAATTTTTTAAAAAGAAAATAGAGATCAATCTCAATTGTTACGTTTTGGATAAGGATTGCAATGCTCGTTTAATATTTTGAGGGACTGTACATTACATTCGATCGAATTTGCCATGTGTGGATGACATCAGTTCCATTCATGAATCTAAATAGCATCATAATTAATTACACCGCTTAACAAAACACAATAATAATTGAATCAATAAACTTAACGTTGATTTAATGAGACAAACAGGCAGTCAGAAACTGAACTTTAATATTCTTTCCAATTGAGTGAATAAGTGTCCAGACCGAGAGTTGAACTAACTGAGTGAAAAAGTGTTCAGATCGGGAGTTGAACCAACTGAGTGAAAAAGTGCCGAGACTCCCAGGTCCAGGGTACGACTCTTGGCCTGGATACTTTTTCAAGCAGTTGGAAAAAATTACAACTCGTATGATATTGTTTTAAAAATAGAGTATTGAATTAATAAACCTAAAGTTGATTTAACGATCGACAGGCACGCAGTAAGAAATTGAACTTTAATAATTTTTCCAACTGAGTAAAAAAGTGTCCAGGCAGAGAATTGAACCAACTTATGGAAAAAACTGTTCACGCCGCGAATCCAAGGTCTAGGGTACAACGCCGGTCAGGAGGATAATTTTTCACTCAGTTCACTCAGTTAAGAAAAAATATTACACGTATGATTTCTTTACCCATCAGTATAATTTTTTAAAAAGAAAATAGAGATCAATCTCAATTAATTGTTACGTTTTGGATAAGGGGTGCAATGTTCGTTTAATATTTTGAGGGACTGTACATTACATTCGATTGAATTTGCCATGTGTGGATGACATCAGTTCCATTCATGAATCCAAATAGCATCATAATTAATTACACCGCTTAACAAAACACAATAATAATTGAATCAATAAACTTAACGTTGATTTAATGAGACAAACAGGCAGTCAGAAACTGAACTTTAATATTCTTTCCAATTGAGTGAATAAGTGTCCAGACCGAGAGTTGAACTAACTGAGTGAAAAAGTGTTCAGATCGGGAGTTGAACCAACTGAGTGAAAAAGTGCCGAGACTCCCAGGTCCAGGGTACGACTCTTGGCCTGGATACTTTTTCAAGCAGTTGGAAAAAATTACAACTCGTATGATATTGTTTTAAAAATAGAGTATTGAATTAATAAACCTAAAGTTGATTTAACGATCGACAGGCACGCAGTAATAAATTGATCTTTAATAATTTTTCCAACTGAGTAAAAAAGTGTCCAGGCAGAGAATTGAACCAACTTATGGAAAAAACTGTTCACGCCGCGAATCCAAGGTCTAGGGTACAACGCCGGTCAGGAGGATAATTTTTCACTCAGTTCACTCAGTTAAGAAAAAATATTACACGTATGATTTCTTTACCCATCAGTATAATTTTTTAAAAAGAAAATAGAGATCAATCTCAATTAATTGTTACGTTTTGGATAAGGGGTGCAATGTTCGTTTAATATTTTGAGGGACTGTACATTACATTCGATTGAATTTGCCATGTGTGGATGACATCAGTTCCATTCATGAATCCAAATAGCATCATAATTAATTACACCGCTTAACAAAACACAATAATAATTGAATCAATAAACTTAACGTTGATTTAATGAGACAAACAGGCAGTCAGAAACTGAACTTTAATATTCTTTCCAATTGAGTGAATAAGTGTCCAGACCGAGAGTTGAACTAACTGAGTGAAAAAGTGTTCAGATCGGGAGTTGAACCAACTGAGTGAAAAAGTGCCGAGACTCCCAGGTCCAGGGTACGACTCTTGGCCTGGATACTTTTTCAAGCAGTTGAAAAAAATTACAACTCGTATGATATTGTTTTAAAAATAGAGTATTGAATTAATAAACCTAAAGTTGATTTAACGATCGACAGGCACGCAGTAATAAATTGATCTTTAATAATTTTTCCAACTGAGTAAAAAAGTGTCCAGGCAGAGAATTGAACCAACTTATGGAAAAAACTGTTCACGCCGCGAATCCAAGGTCTAGGGTACAACGCCCGGTCAGGAGGATAATTTTTCACTCAGTTCACTCAGTTAAGAAAAAATATTACACGTATGATTTCTTTACCCATCAGTATAATTTTTTAAAGAAAATAGAGATCAATCTCAATTAATTGTTACGTTTTGGATAAGGGGTGCAATGTTCGTTTAATATTTTGAGGGACTGTACATTACATTCGATTGAATTTGCCATGTGTGGATGACATCAGTTCCATTCATGAATCCAAATAGCATCATAATTAATTACACCGCTTAACAAAACACAATAATAATTGAATCAATAAATTTAAGGTTGATTTAATGAGACAAACAGGCAGTCAGAAACTGAACTTTAATATTCTTTCCAATTGAGTGAATAAGTGTCCAGACCGAGAGTTGAACTAACTGAGTGAAAAAGTGTTCAGATCGGGAGTTGAACCAACTGAGTGAAAAAGTGCCGAGACTCCCAGGTCCAGGGTACGACTCTTGGCCTGGATACTTTTTCAAACAGTTGGAAAAAATTACAACTCGTATGATTTCTTTACCCATCAGTATAATTGTTTTAAAAATAGTGTATTGAATTAATAAACTTAACGTTGATTTAATGATCGACAGACATGCAGTCAAAAATTAAACTTTAATATTTTTTCCAACTGAGTGAAAAAGTGTCCCGGCTGAGAATTGAAGAAGCTGAATGTGTGTCCAAACCGGGAATTGAACTAAATGAATGAAAAAGTGTTCATGGAAGTAATCAAAGGTCCAGGGTACGATTCCCGGCATGCATACTCTTTCGCTCAGATGGACAAATTACAACTTGTACGATTTATTTATCCATCAGTATGATTGTTTTAAAAATATATTGAATTAATAAACTTAAAGTATTTTTAATGATCGACAGGCAAAGAGTCGAAAATTAAACTGTTTTAATAAAATATAACACAGGAACAGAGCCATTAGCAAAAATATATCTTTTGAGCAAAAAGAAAAAAATATATTCGTTTGAACCATCGCTGCAGTTATTGAAACGCCTTTTCCATTACTATACCTTATCCTTATAATACATACCTTAATATTTTATCGGGTCCTTCCTACCATAACTTTAACTCTTGTTTAGATTGATGTCTGAGCTAAAGGTATTTTGAGGAAATCAAAGTTGAAGACCACGTTTTTTGCTTTATAAGTCGATTTCTCATAACGACGTCAATTTTTGAATTCGGCAATTTTTCATATCTGATAGTTTGCATCAATCCTTTTTGTAACTTTAAAATTTTTGTAACGATTTTATGCATTTCTATTGCTTATTCAAAGAAAAAATATTCTAAAGTTACAGAATTTCGTTAGAAACGCTTTAAAAATAAAAAATCTTCTAAAGTTACAGAATTTCGTTACAAACGCTTAAAAAAATAAAGTGACGACGCCAAGAGGTCTATTCTCCACCGAAAGCAACAACCATTTTCCCAATGGTTAAAAAAAAAAAAATCTAAAGAGAAATATCGAAACTGTCCCACATTAATTAATTAGGCGTTAACATACGCGCACCTAAGAAAAAATGACCTGGTGGATTCAAAGTTGATTTGATTATTATTAATGTATCGATACATATTTATGAAGGGTTTCCTAAGTAAACGTACTTCAGACCACTGAAAAAAATATATCGTTTCAAACAAAAGAATTTCTAAAGGAAAATGGCCAACACTTTATGATACTAAGCATTAACATTACACATTGCATCTATATTACAGTGATATTAATAAATTTAATGTTGATTTAGTTATCAATGTATCAGGCAAGGCAAAATTACTTCTTAATATAATTACGTGTGATCATCAGAAAAAAAATATATATTTCCAAACAAATAAAGAGAGTGGCAACCGATTAGGCAATATTTCAGGGAAAATACCAGTATCTTCTTACAGAAAAATTCACCTTATTTAATCGCGCGATTAAATAAGGCGAATTTTTCTGTAAGAAAATACTGGTATTTTCCCTAATGGATGGTCACTGTTAAAGAATGTTATAGAATAGTAAGATCGGTTAATGCATTACGGAAATTATGCTTTAAATAAATAAAATATACACACTAAAAAAAAAAAAAAAAAAAAAAAAAAAAAAAGTTGATTTTACAGTATAATACTGGCACCCCAGCTGCCAGTATTATACCGTAAAATTAACAGTAATAAACAGTAAAATAAGCAGTAATACGCTGCCGCGCATCCAGCTGCCAGTATTATTCTGTAAAATAAACTTTTTTTTTTTTTTTTTTTTTTTTTGCAGTATACAACTAGAACGAGTTAAGAACTTTCTTTCCTTTTTTAACACTTCCAACATAGTTGAAAAGTGTTCGATTAAATAAATTCGATTTGTCTGGCCTCCTGTCCGCGCTCTAATTCGCGTAAATACAGTCAGATTGCCATGTAATTGATAAATGTTATTAAAGTTTATCTATCATGTTCGGTATTGAAAACGAAGTGGGTAGTATTTATAGTTCGTTTACAGAGAGACACTCAAAAGGGTGCCGTTATATTATGGTCTATACTGTTAAAAATATCGTGAAAAATTACCTCTATTTTTAAAGGCTATCTATTTTCTGACCAATGAGAACGCTCCAAGTGTTCATTTATCATTAGTAGCATTATCATTAGTCAGAAAATAGATAGCCTTTAAAAGCAGAGGTAAGTTTTCGCGATATTTTTAACAGTGATGAGAAAGAAATCGTTTACAGCGATTTTAATAATGTTACTCTGTTTCAATCCTGTTGAAATTAGTATCATGACTAGGTGCACTACCATATGCTTACTATAGAATATGTTGTACATTTATCGTTTATTTACAGCGATACACAAAAAACTTCTATTACAGAATACTGTTTATGAGCAATTGCTGGAAGTGCGTTTTCAACTATGGGATACGTTTTTAAATTTAACTAAGTTATTGCACATTACTTGGTGTTCATAAAATTTATAGATCATATACATGTCTCCACAAAATAATTCGAGTGAATTTCCAATTATTGATGAAAATTACTGAAAGAAAAATTTAACTGTGTTATGCCTTTCCTAACTGAAATTTTTTTTAGCATACTATAAAAATTATTAAATATGAAATCTATAGATCGTATACAGGTCTGCACAAAATAATTCTGATATTTTTCCGACTATAGATGGTAATTGCTGAAAATAGGTTTTCAAATGTGTTATGCGCTTTCACTTTATTATTAAACGGTGGAATTTCGTTATAGTATTCTGAATGTGTTGGGAAGTGTTACATAATCTATGCTTGACAAATTTTTCTTTATTGTTTTAATAGTTTTCGAATAGAACATTTACCCAGTAATGTATGTTATTATATTTTCGGTCCACGTGTCACGTAAGCTTCCTTTGCCAATTGTAAATTGTTATAAATGAGAGATGATGTTTTGAAGTGTGTTCTTGAAATTTGATAAGATGCAAAGAAACAAATGCTTAGACGTCAGGCGATTTTTTCAAATGTTTTCATCAGTATTATTTTACTTCAAACGTGCAATAAATGTTTTTTTATATCAACGTTTATATTTTTCTTTTCCCAATTTTTGTGAAGTGTTTTAATTAATTGTGATGAAATTTGGATTCACGAATGATTCTGATGTCACGTACATAGCAAATTCATTCAAATGCAATGTAACCTAATTATTCAAAAGAAAAAAAAAATTAATTTACGTCAACATGTACACAATATCTTACAAAATCGTAACTTTATAAACTTAACATTGATTTAATCATTGACATACAGGCCAGTTAAAAATCGAACTTTAATGAAATTTATGTACTCGAGACGAATTCCGAAAATGAAAATATATCTTTATGAACAAAATAATTTCTGAAGCAAATATCAAAATCGCCTTTCCACGTCACGGAATCATGCGTTAACAACATACATCTATAAAACAATGAATTGATGAATTCAACATTGATTTAATGATTTATGAATCGATACACGTTTATGATCGGATCCTAGTTAAATATACTTGGCACAGCTAAAAAAATGTATTTTTTCAAACAAAGAAATTTCTAAAACAAAATCATTCATATATTATGAAACTAACAAGGACAGGACCAAGCTGGGTAATCACCGATTTTGATTATTTTTATATATGTTGTAGGGTAGAAGCCCCTTAGTCTCAGGTTCAACGGATTATATACAACACTCCTTAGTTCTCGAGAAATAGGGGGTCTAATATTTTAACACAACTTAAATACTTACTTTGTAATGGAACTACTGCGTTGGTCGTATAGCTCAGTTGTTATAGCGTCTGCTCATTGATCCGCGAGACCGGGAGGAGCTACGTTTGTTTTAGGTAGATTTCGTAAGAAATACTACCTATTACATTCTCACCTAAGTTGGAAATTTTGAAAAATTTTTGCAGATCTACGCCGATCATGACTCCCAGAACCCAAAACCACCCCCAGTTCAAAACTTTATATCTATCTATCTATCTATGTCACTTTTTTCTGACCACGATAACTGGAAAAATTCTGCGTTAATCTTTTACAAACTGATACATAAAATCAAGGGGCATAAAATCTCGGTCAAGTTCGTTAATGGGCAAAATCGAACCAAGGGGGGCAGGGTGGGGGGCTTTTTGTGAAAACAGAAAAAAACCCATAATTTCTTAATTATTATACGTATCGAATCCATTTAAAGTTATTAATACTTCTAGGAGAAGGGCCGAAAATTTATGTATGACAGATTTTTGATATAATTAAAAATGGCTCCAAGGGGGGGGAAAAAGGGGGGTTTTAGAAGAAAAAAAATCATAGCTTCGTCAATTCACAAGATATCAAATCCGCGTAAATTTATTATTAATCCTCTTAATATTATCTAAAACTTTTATATTGACAAGTTTTTTATAGGACCAACCGTTATAGCAAAAAAAAAAATTAAAAACAAAAAAAAATCCCTGCCGGCTCCGCCTGCAAACAAGTTATTTTTCGAAGTAGGCGGTTCCAACTCCCGCATCTTTTCGAAACTGATACATAAAATCAAGGGGCATAAAATCTCGGTCAAGTTCGTTAATGGGCAAAATCGAACCAGGGGGGGTGGATGGGGGGGGGGGCTTTTTGTGAAAACAGAAAAAAAACATAATTTCTTAATTATGATACGTATCGAATCCGTTTGACGTTATTATTACTTCTAGGAGAAGGGCCGAAAATTTATGTATGACAGATTTTTGATATAATTAAAAATTGCCTTAAGCGGGGGAAGGGGGGGGGGTTTAGAAGAAAAAAAATCATAACTTCATCAATTCCCAAGATTTCAAATCCGCTTAAATTTATTATAAATCCTCTTAATATTATCTAAAACTTTTATATTGACAAGTTTTTTATAGGACCAACCGTTATAGCAAAAAAAATTAAAAACAAAAAAACCCCTGCCGGCTCCGCCTGCAAACAAGTTATTTTTCGAAGTAAGCGGTTCCAACTTCCGCATCGGTTCGAAACTGATACATAAAATCAAGAGGCATAAAATCTCGGTCAAGTTCGTTAATGGGCAAAATCGAACCAAGGGGGGGGGGGAAATGGGGGGGGCTTTTTGTGAAAACAGAAAAATCCTCATAATTTCTTAATTATGATACGTATCGAATCCGTTTGAAGTTATTATTACTTCTAGGAGAAGGGCCGAAAATTTATGTATGACAGATTTTTGATATAATTAAAAATTGCCTTAAGAGGGGGGGGAGGGGGGGGTAGAAGAAAAAAATGCATAACTTCGTCAATTCCCAAGATTTCAAATCCGCTTAAATTTATTATAAATCCTCTTAATATTATCTAAAACTTTTATGTTGACAAGTTTTTTATAGGACCAACCGTTATACCAAAAAAAAAATTAAAAACAAAAAAATCCCTGCCGAATCCGCCTGCAAACAAGTTAGGTTTCGAAGTAGGCGAAGTAGTTATAGTCAAACTGCCGCATCATCGTAAAAAAGGTCATTTCTTCCGCAATTCCCGACAAACAGGCGCCCCACGGTCTGCGTCTTCGAAATCTACCTGTGCCTGTAGGCCGAGCCGTCAGGGATTTTTTCTCATTTTGTTTGTTTTATAAATATACTTGTAATTATTATTTAATAATCCTAATTAAAAATTATAACATTGTGCATTAATGATAATGTTAACCTATTTATTTTTTATTTGTAACTAAATCGTTGTATAAAACATCATTAAACAGTTAGTTTTTTTAAAAATCACTTTTAAAATGTATCTCATATATGCTTTATCGATGCGATGATATTGAACAATTGTATCAATTTGTGATTTTAAAGAAACATAATTTATATATTGCCTTAACAAGGAAAGTCAATGCGATGATAATACTGCTCTGTTTTTAAAGTAAGAAGCATAATTATATTAAAATGTAGCATAAGAATTAAATTACTACATATTTTTTTGCATATTAAAGATTTTTAAATTTGTAATACGTATGCTTGCGCTTTGAATTAATTTATAATTAATAAAATAAGGTAAGATTTTGTAACGATTTTGTAATTTTTACTAGTCAATAATGGATCTATTTAAAAATTATTTCTTTAAATGATGAGAAATGTTTAATAATAGCTTAAAAATCAAATAAATTCAATTTAAATATGTTAAAATTATAATTAATGTACGATATTAAAATTTTAATTGAGATTATTAAATTATAATTACAAGTATATTTATAAAGCAAAAAAATGAGAAAAACAAACGTAGCACGTCCCGCGGATCAACGAACAGTCGCCATAACAATTGAACTACGATCAACGCAGTAACTTCGCTACAAAGTAAGTATTTTAGTTGTGTTAAAACATTAGACCCCCCCCCCCCCTATTTCTCGAGAACTAAGAAGCGTTATATAAAATCCGTTGAACCTTAGACTAAGGGGCTTCTACCCTACAACATATATAAAAATAATCAAAATCTGTGATTACCAAGCTTGGTCCTCTCCTTGTAAGTGATAAATTTAAGGTTGACTTAATTATAAATGTATTGACTGTCATATAGGCCAAGACAAGACCAAAACTTATATAGGATCATTAGAAAAATATACCTTTTATGGAACTAAGTGTTTACAAACACGCACTGTATCTAGAATACTGCGAATTGATAAATTTAACATTGACTTAATTACAAACGTACTGACTCTCATATAGGCCAAGACAAGACCACAACATATAGGATCATTGGAAAAATATAATTTTTATGGAACTAAAGGTTAACAAGCATGCACTGTACCTGGAATACTGTGAAGCGGTAAATTTAACGTTCGCTTAACTATAAAGTGCTAACTATCATATTATAGGCCAAGAAAAGACCACAACATATACGATCATTAGAAATATATACTTTTTTATGAAACTAAGGGTTAACAAACACGCACTATATATCTAGAATACTGCGAATTGATAAATTTAACGTTGACTTAATTATAAACGTTATTGACTGTCATATACGCCAAGATAAAACCACACACTCAGGGCTGTAGCTCGAAGTAAACAATAGGGGGTGCTCAAGAAAATGTATGCTCATACTATTTCTCTCTCTCTGACACATGCACACAGATATACATTATATTGCCAAAGGTGACCGGTCACTTGCGATTTTAGACGTTTTGTAAATTATCTAGAAAAATACATGAGGAATTAACCTGAAACTGCAGGTGTGTAAACAGTATAGTATAGGTTATATATTTCCGTGAAGATTTTTCCCCGAAACCCCATAGGGGACTGTCAACAAATTGAAAAAGAACGAATATCTTTTGGATAACCCTGTAAAAACTAATGTAGCAAAGGCGTTCAAATTCGAGATTATTAATAAGTTGCTTATTGTGATATACTGTGTTCATTTGTATGAGGATAGCATGTATACTCGAAGAGAAATTAAGGTTTTTATAAAAACAGTCCCAAATTTCGCCTAGTTTTTTGCTTATAATTTGCAGAGTTCTTAATATAAAAAAAAGTTATTTTAAGAAAATATGTCAAAAAATATTGTACATAATACTCTGCAATCAGAATTAAAAAATAATAAAAATTGGATGAAAAATGTGCAGATTTACTAAAAAATGTTTCACTGCGCATGCGCGAATGCAATCAAAATATAATGTGCATAATGTATTAGCTAAGTATATAGAAGCAACTTTTATAAAAGTTTTAAAATCATAGCTTGAAAATTCTGAAAATTATCGTCCATAGAATAAGCTCGAAATCCGTTGTTCCCAAAAGGAAGCAAAAAGATGAGGGGTTGTATCCAAATATAGTAGTACGTGCAATATTGTGTACGCTATCTTGGCACTAATCAACAGATATTTGATACAACCCCTCATTTTTTTGCTTCTTTTAGGGAACAACGGATTTCGAGCTTATTCTATGGACGATAATTTTCAGAATTTTCAAGCTATGATTTTGAGAGTTTCACAAAATTTGATAGATATACTTAGCTAATACATTATGCACATCATATTTTGATTGTATTCGCGCATGCGCAGTGAAACATTTTTTAGTAAACCTGCTCATTTTTCATCCAATTTTTATTATTTTTAAATTCCGATTGCAGAGTATTATGTACAATGTTGTTTGACATATTTTCTCAAAATAATTTTTTTTTTTTATAATAAGAGCTCTGCAAATTATAAGCAAAAAAATTGGTAAAATTTGGGACTGTTTTTATAAAAACCTTAATTTCTCTTCGAGTATACATGCTATCTTCATAAAAATGAACACAGTATATTACAATAAGCCACTTATTATTAATCTCGAGTTTGAACGCCTTTGCTACATTAGTTTTTACAGGGTAATTCAAAAGATGTTCGTTCTTTTTCAATTTGTTGACAGTCCCCTACGGGGTTTCCGGAAAAAATCTTCGCGGAAATATATAACCTATACTATACTGTTTATACACCTGCAGTTTCAGGTTAATTGCTCATGTATTTTTCTAGATAGTTAACAAACGTCTGAAATCGCAAGTGACCGGTCACCTTTGGCAATATAGTGTATATGATCAAAGTATTATATAGAAAGGTAAATTAGTGCATATTCATATTGTAGGCACTATGTTTCTTATTAAATTGTTTATAATAACTTTATTTGATGTTAAGAACAGTAAAGGCTGCAGACAGAGATGTAATGAAGGATATATGGTGGATACGCCGTATACCTTCTGGATTATTTTAAGGAATACCGTATACCCTGTTCTCAAAAACACTATTAGCATATACTTTTTAGGGTATACCCTCTGCCTAAAGCGTATGTCCTCCGGTTTTTTTACTACTACATAACTGGTTGAAGAATGAAAATTTTCAGTGTATAATTATACTAGTGAAATAATAAGTGATGATGTCAATAAGTAAATAAAAAGCTGACAGTTTACCTGTTTCAAAAGAGTTGCAACCTTTAAAATTTTTTTTTTGTGAATATTCCCTGCCCTTAAGGATTCTAAAGTTATGTTTTTATATAATAAAAAACATTAGAAAAATCAAGGGTATATTTTGTATTTTAAAATTATTTTGTGTATAGTCAAAAGCTAAAACCACTTGTATTTAAATTGGCTATTGCTCATTAGTATAACTTTGTTTTATAACTATTAATGGAAAACGCAGCAAAATGGAAAAATTCAGTATATAACTAATGCAAAAGTCAATGTTTGCATCAGCAAAAGGTTGCTAGTTCTGAGTATGTTCAGATAGGATGCGCACCTATTGAAGCACTTATTTGCAGTTTTTAAACAAATATACTACAATTTAGTATTTATGCAAAACTGTAAAAAGCCCCCAAAACTAAGTTCAGTTTTTGAACAGAGTTTCATTTGAATTTTTGAAACAGAATTTCATTTGGTGGCCTTGGCAACTTTCCCAGGGGGGGGGGGGGGGTCAAAAATTTTCAGGGGGTGCTGAGCCCCCCCTGGCACCCCTCTAGCTACGGCCCTGCACACACTGTTAAAAATTTGAAGACTGTCCAGTCATTCGACTGTGCTCATAGAAAACGGTTACATAACCGTAATTAAACTCTATTATGACGATATTATTGCCCATATTATGGTCAGAATAGAGTTTAATTACGGTTATGTAACCGTTTTCTTTAAAAACTGTCGAAGGCTTGGACAGTTTGTAGCAAATTTGTAACAGTGCAACATACATAGAATCCTTAGAAAAATATAACTTTTATGGAACAAACACGTTCTGTATCTAGATACAGTAAAATATTTGCAGTGAAAAATTATAGCCCAAATTATGGTTAGAATAGAGTTTAATTACGGTTATGCAACCATTTTCTTTAAAAACTGTCGAATGCTTGGACAGTTTGATGCAAATTTGCAACAGTGCAACATATATAGAATCATTAGAAAAATATACCTTTTATGGAACAAACACGTTCTGTAACTAGATACAGTAAAAAATATATAATTCATTTTTTCAGTGAAATAATAACTATGATTTTTTTTACATTGTCTTGTATTATATATTTGTGCATAGTATAATTTTAACGTAACAGAATTGTAATTAATTGTTTGTAAATGTGTATTGAAACTTGATTTTTTGAAATAAAATTAATATCTGTAATATTAAAATCTGCACATAAAATAAATTTTGTATTCATGCATTTTTGCATAAGAGTGCAACAGCTGTTGCACCAAGATATGAATATTTATAAAACTAGTTATAGTACGAACGCACCTCATTTGTAAAGTTTGACGTACAATTTCCAACTTGTTTACATTTATTACGCCGAGTTCAGAATTTTTTATTGTCGTTTTCGAATAAGCCTTTACGCGTGCTGTTAATTTCTTGAACCATGTGCTGTCTGAGCTTCCTTTTGCTTTTGAATTTCTTTTCAATGGTTAGCTTGTTGTAAAATGACAGAGATGACGTTTTGAAGTGTACTCTTGAAATTTGATAAGATGCAAACACAAATGCTTAGCGTCAAGCTATTTCTTCTTTTCATCAGTAGAATTAACGATACATTTATTTTTTCTCAAAAGATCTTATATTTATTTTTCATTTTCTGTTGTTAAGTGCGTTAATTAATTATTTTGGATTCATGAATGGATATTATGTCACTTATATATATGCAGAGTGTTGCTTCTTATCGTTTTCCAATATAGCTAATTCTTACCCTCTGACCGCCGAGCAAAAGGGCAAAATTTTAATGTTGTTTCTCTCTAATTTTTTTTAAATTCTAAAAAAAAAAACCATGATATTTCAAACATAATATAAAAAACTTAGTTAAGTATATGAATATAATCCTTGAGACTATTAATCATCACTTAAAGTTTTATAACTGCATTATATTGGTAGAATTATATTAATTTAAATCATGCTAATATTGCAGGAAGGTAAATCGTTAGTTTTAGAGGTATAATTCCTTTTGTAAAATATTTCTAATATTATTCTTCATCATATGAAAATACCTATTTACGTCCAAAAAATTATTTTTTTTTAAAGTTACAAAATTAAAATTTTTATATGGTCAGCCGATTTTTTCAAACATTTATCATGGTATTTCAAACGTAAAATAAATAATATAACAACGATCGTATAGATTTTTTGCTTTTTGTTACACCGTGTAATTATTTATGGTGAGATTTGGATTTATAAAATGGATTTGATGTCACCTACACATGACAAAATAATTCGAAAGTAATGTATAGATCCTCAAAAAATTAAACGAACATTGGAAACCTTATCGAAAACGTAACAATCAATTAAGGTTATACAAAATTTTAAATGAAAATTTCATTAATTTTTTCATAATAGTAACATATTTTTGATGATGACAGTGATAACACCTTATTACTCAAAAGAAAATTTCTAAATTTGAGTCAACATGCATACAATATCTATAACATATTGAATTTATACGAGTAGTCATTTTTTCCAACTGAGTAATTTTAATGTTTTTAATGGTATTTGAATTTTATTTTTTACATAGCAAATAAAATTTACCATTCTATTTAGTATATATATAAATCTATATATCATATACAGGGATGCATAAAAGAGTTCGGATATTTTTCCGAATATTGTTGGTAATTCATGAAATTGGATTTTTAAATGTGTTATGCGTTTTACAAATTGTTTACTTAGGTATCATCTTTCATCTTACGCTAAAGATTTGCAAAATTATTTTGGAAGTGTTGGAAAGTGTTACATAATCTATGCTTGATGCATGATTTTTCATTCTTGTTTAATATGGTCCGCAACTTTGTAGGTAATGTTTAATTTGGCTAGTGGTAGTAAACGAGCGTGACATGTCTGATCTAAACTACAAGCTCTGCTAATTTTGTCATGTTTTTTGTTCCTGTTTTATCCCAGCTTATTTCTCTATCTGAAAAAAGTATAGCATTACACAAAACTTTTTTGTCCTTTGAATAGAGGGGGAATAAGTAAAGATCATTACCAAAAGGGAGAAAAAAAATTCTTGAGCAGATCCTTTCCAAGATTATCATCTAAAAAGGGAAAGGTTGGGTAGGTTTTTAATTCATTTACTAGTACTATACAATGCTTACTTATTAAGCTCATTTTGAGAAAGAGGAAAGCCGACAAGATTTATAATGACGTCAGGGTGTCAACGACCGGGTTCATTGGATGAAATACGACAATGGGTCATGTGGTTCTCCCGCAAACAAAATGACAACAATGAAGCTATTCGGTTACAAGTGTTGAAGTATAAATGAAAATTGCATGTAATCTTTAATCACAAAGCAGCGACTTCAGAAATATAAGTATATGCAGAAGGTTTTAACCCCTTGAAGGGCAGTGGGATATAATATAACCCACTTAATTTTAATTCCCAAATGCCACAATGACACCGGAATTTTGGAATCAAACTTTACTTTTATAATATACGTGAAGAAAATCTTTTACTTATTTGGAAATAAATTTGTTTTTAAATCCCGGTGTGACTTAATGATTTCAACATTTTAGAAACATAAGTACTTTGCCCCTGAAAGGGTTAAAAGGCTTGTGAATTTCGTGATAAAATAATGTAAGCCGAATAAGTCTTCATTTGAAATGAAAAATTCTTATGACAACAAATAAATGGCTTCAACCTATCAAGACAGCAATTGAATGGGTGTCTGGAAGAAGGTCCAGTACAGCTGTCGCAGACGCACCATGGTATATTTTTGGCGCCAAAATGGCGATTTTATGCCTGAGCAACCCGGCGACATTGGCGTGATTTTACTTCGTATGGTTACCCGGTAGAGCAGTTTGTGTGTGTTTTATATTAAATTAAACATTGTGCACTTTATAATAAATTAATCGTCGTGTGTGTTTTATAATAAAATAATTTGTGTGCCTTTATAATAAAAATTGTGTGTGTTTGATAATAAAATAAACTGTTTCATAATAAAATAAAACAAGCATGCTGTTAAACAAGCTAGGCCTAACAGGTACTCGAAAGCGGTGTTTTCTCGCCAAAATGGCGCAAAACAAAAAAAATCACGCCAACCCCGGTGCATCTGCAAATAGCTGTTCCAAAGGGCCTATGTTAGAAATTTAAAATTTTACAGAAATGACCAAAAAAAAAACCTATTAATGTCATTGATTATGTAATTAATTAGTAACGTCAGTTAATTATTGTAGTTAATTAATAATGTCATTGATGCCCTTAGCACCTAATGCAACATAGAGCCTTCTTCCAATCTTAATTACCTTCCACTTTTGCCTTCGTGCTGAGGATTGAGAAGGATTAATAAACTAGAAAGGTGGACAAGGAAAGTAATAATATTATTTTTAGTTCATTGTTTTAATTTTTTTATTAAAAAAAAAACTTGTATATTAAAATTGCAATTTTTAACACTGGATAATCACCAATCATTCCACATAGGTACTTTTGCAAGAAAAAAAACAAACTTTTCAAAATTTTTAAGATAGGCCTTTTTTTCCCAGGCACCCATTCAATTGTTGAATGAAACACCAGAATATCACTCCATTTATTATTTAAAAAAAAAAAAAAAAAAAAAAAAAAAAAAAAACTGGATATTTTATTCCAAGTTGAATTCGTAAATAACTTTTCGTTCACAATTTTAACAATAATGAAGATATTGCAACAATAACTTCGACAGAATTATTTTTCTTTCTGTAAAATGGGATGGTTATTAAAAATTATGACCTATACATGACTTATTTTGATTGTTAATTTAATTGTATATTTCACCTCAATGATAAATTTAGTGATTGGCCCAGGAGAAAATCTTCCTTCGGCAAACCACAGGGCTCTTCCCAGAACATTTAGAATTTCCCACTGTGTTAATGTGTCAAAAATAACTAGGGTGAAACCCCCAGTTATTGATACCTAACCAGTAACTGACACTTGATCAAAAATCTAACTCAAATAAGTATTTTGTTGTAAAATTCTACAAAGTGTTGTTATCTAGTGGTAAATGAGACACTTATTTTTATTTTGGAGGTCTTTTTATTCACCACTAGAGGATCAAAAATATATTCAATGAGGAAAAAAAAACTTTTGAGAAGACAAAAAATGCCATTTTGAAGCCACCATCTTATTTCTAAAAATAAGGAAGTGTTTTTCTAATCTATTTGTAGTGCAACCATCCTAAACTATTTTCTTAAAGTTATACTTGTAGAAATTAGTTTAAAGAATGATGATGATGCCTATGATGTATTAGGGCCATGATTTAGAGTTTATAGTTATTTAATTTAGCTTAATGGGGGCTGCCAGTTTTTGGTTCCTCGAATTTCATTTCGCCAGTCTCTGACAGAGGTGTTATTTTTTGGTTTTAGTAAAGAAAGTTGAAATCTATTATTTGTATTGGTTAAAAATGCTTGCTAATATACCCTGCATTACTAATAATGCAGTGTAGCTTACTAAATTCCACTTTTAATAATAAATATTAATGTATTTTGTTTTAATGATAAAGAATAAAGTTGTTTTTAAATCATTTTAATCTTTTAAAATAAAGTGTCAGTCACTGGTTCACTTTGTGTCAGTTATTGGTTTCAAAATAGGGATGATGTCAGTTACTGGAGTTTTTGACCATATTTATGAAAAAAAAAATTAATAATAAAATGTATAATTTTTCAAAATTTTGTTAACAGTATTTTTTTAATGTATAATATCTTTACTATCCTTTCAAAAACAAAGGAAGAAAATAGATTTAAACTTTGTAATAGTGATTTGAGCAAGAAAGAATCCTTAAAGAGTTATTGGGGATTTCACCCTAATTTCACGTATAATATTTTAATGTAATTTCACATAATATAAAAATATAAAAATAGCCTATATATAATGAAGATATTGTAACAATAATTTCGCCAAATTTACCTTGCTTTCTGTAAAATGGAATGGTAATTAAAAATTATGAGCTATTACATGACTTACTTTGACTGTTAATTTAAACTGTATATTTCATCTCAATGATAAATTCAGAGTGTAGCCGGGAGAAAATTCTTCCCTCGGCAAACCACAGATTCTTCTCCGCAACATTTAGAATTTCCCACTGTGTTTATAACTAACTTCACCTGTAATATTTCAATGTAGTTTCACATAATATAAATCTATCTAAAAAGAGCCTTTATATTCAAAATCACGCATACACATGCACTTTTCCCCCCTCATTTTTCTCAGAATGCATTTCTTACAACGTTAGGTACACTTTTTTATAAAACCTATTAAATCTAGAGAGATCAAAATTTCACATGCTTGTTTCTTTAACTAATCTTTTTCTTTAAATTTTGCAAAAATATGAATGTACTATAAAATATTAAAAACAGGTGTTCTTTTGTTAATGTCCGTAAATTTACTATTTATTGTCAATTTTACCAATTTTCATTCAGACATTATTTAAAAAACATGGTCAAATATTTTCACTAAAAACGTCCCCCATTTAAAAAATGTAAAACCAGTTTCGAATAAAAAATCTTCACCACTCCACAAAAGCGCTTTCGCCCCAGCTACAGCATCATCAGTTGTGATCTTCAATCCTCTTCCTCTCCGCTGTCTAACTACGAAAATTTACATAATGCTTTAATAAGAGAAGCAATAGAAATTAATGCATCCAAAGACGCATGCAATGATATGGTTCATTCATTGATTGATTGCCGCCGGAAAAAAAATGTTAGACGTGGGAGAGAATTGAATGCCGATAGGGGAAGCTCTTCAACCAGCAGTCGTATATATAGCGGAAAGGCAGGGGATTGAAGATCACAACTGATAATGCTCAAGCTGGGGCGAAAGCGCTTTTGTGGAGTGGTGAAGATTTTTTATTCGAAACTGTTTTTACATTTTTTAAATGGGGGACGTTTTTAGTGAAAATATTTGACCATGTTTTTTAAATAATGTCTGAATGAAAATTGGTAAAATGGACAATAAATAGTACTATAAAATTACAAAACATGTATACGTTTAAACATACGCTAATTTTTCAAATGCTTTAAAAATAAACAAATAAATGATTAATGTAGGTATCTGAATTTTAGATAAGTATAAAAGTGGTTTGTTTTTAATACACTCTTTTATAAGCATTCAATGTTAATCTTGAAAATCACGCCTAATTTCATGACTTCAATTCTGTTTTTTTTTTTTTTTTTTTTTTTTTTTTTCCAAATAATTCAGATAAAATACGTTGATTTTTCCTAGGCAAAAAACCTGGTTATGAAAAATTCACTGCTTTTTCTACGTTTTGTAGGAAGGACTAGCTAGTTAATTTATTTTAAAAAAAATGTTTTTTGCTCTTTTCTAAAGATATGGCAACACGAAAGAAAAAGAAAAGTATATTTAAAACTATCTTTTCAGGATTTCTAAATTGATTTATCAACTTATAATAATAATTTAATTAATATAAAAGTGTGCTTTAAAAAGTATATATTACACTATTTATTTATTTTTTTTATTTATATTTTATACTTTTTAGTGTTTAAAATATTTTGTTGTTTTAGCTTCACAGCCTTTGATTATACCGGGTGATTATAATTAAAGTTACGATTTCAAAAATCGATAATTTTAAAACTACTGGTCAGAATGATTTGATATTTTAGCAAAACAATCGTGAGGCAATGGAATTTTGTTTGGCAAAGAAAAAAAATAGTTCCAAAATGTGCCGATAGATGGCGCTGTCAGTGTTCAGATTGTCTGGAGATATGCAAATGACTAATACGTGGCAACTATGGGTACCTGAAGAATGTTGTTTACAGCGGGCGAATTGAGAATCTAGCCGACTTGAAGGCAAGAACCACACACCACACCCATTGCATCAGTACAGATACCCTCCGATCTGTTGTGGAGCATGCCGTTTTGCGCTTCCAATTAGTAACGGAACAAGTCAGAGGGCATATCGAACAACTTATACTTTAATCATCAGTAAAGTGTTTGTTCCATAAAGCTTTTTTTTTTTTTTTTTTTTTTTTTTTGTCATTATTGTTGTTGTCGCTGTAAACACGTATTCTTGCCTTTTCGCTAATACATTTTTAGTAAATCCCTGAACTCTACTTTTTTCCTTTTGGTTAACAACATTCCTGTGTTTAAAGAATAAATTTTTGGTCTTTCCCATGACATTACCCTGACAGCGCCATCTATCGGCACATTTTATAACTATTTTTTTCCTTCGCCAAATAAAATTCCATTGCCTCACGATTGTTCAGATAAAATATCAAGTCATTGTGACCAGTAGTTTTAAAATTATCGATTTTTGAAATCGTAACTTTAATTATAATCACCCGGTATTTCACAGTCTATATTACACTTTTAATTTTTTTTTTTTTCTAGTTTTTAGTGTTTAAAATATTTTGTTGTTGCAGCGTCACAGCCAGTTGGGTTTTTTGGCGCATAATTAACTCCATTGTCATCGTAACTCGTATACAATTGGAACCATAAGAAATATTTGGCGATTTATCACCTACGGCGTGCTAACGAAAAAATGCCTTAAAATTAAGTTTTTAATTTGTAGTTAAGTTCTAAATATATTAAAAGTTGTATTATCGTCAGAAACACACCTGTGTACATAATTTTTTATAATTGTTGCATATCAAGATGTGAGTTGAAAGTCCATTACAAAATTTCATCTTTACATGCAAAAAATCAAGTTGAGTTAAATATAAAGCAAAGTCGAAAGACTCTGTGCTTTTGTCGAGTTCGAAGAATACTTTTTACTTGATAAACGAATAAAAACTTTATAGTCTTATTATAATTAATTGTCAACGCTGAATAAAAATCATATTCGCTTTAAATAAAAATAAATGATGAATGAATGAATGAACTTTTTTATTTTCTTAACATTCAAAAAACTAAAATTTTAATCGATGAACTTTTTTAGCACTTTCCAACCTAGTTGAAAAGTGCTTATGACTTCGGTTTGCCTGAAGTATGGCCGTCTGTCCGTGCTCTAACTCCCGTAAATATGCTCGGATTGCTCTGCAATTTTTATATGTTATTGTCTTTATCTATAGCATGTTCCCTATTGCAACGGAAGTGTGTAGCACTGATAGTTTTTTTACAGGGACACTCAAAAGAATTTCGTTACATTGCGGTCTATGGGGAAAAATCATTTGCGGTTTATTTAAATAATGTTTCACTATTGTAAACGCATTGAAATTTATATATATCACTAAGGTACATTAGAAGAAGCTTAATATGGAATAAGGTGTGCATAGCACTTATAGTTACTTTACAGGGACAGTCTAAAGAATTCCGTTACATTACGTCTATGGAGAAAAATCGTCTGCGGTTTATTTAAATAATGTTTCACTATTTTAAACGCATTGAAATTTATATATATTACTAAGGTGCATTACAAGAGGCTTACTACAGAATAGTGTGTGTATAGCAGTCATCGTTCATTTACAGGGACACACAAAAGAATTCTCTACTGTCTGTTAACAATAATTCCTGGAAGTGCGTTTTAAGTTACTGAACGCGATTTTAATTTTAACTCGCTTTTTGTCTATTATGTGATGTGTATAAATTCTGTAGATCCTACACAGGGCAGCACAAAAGTTCGCGAACACATTTCCGTTTACTGACAGAAACTCCAGAAGGAGAATTTTAAACTGTGCTACGCGTTTCCTAACTAAACTAAAATTGAGCATCCTATGTAGTATATATACAAATCTATAGATCCTATACAGGGCTGAATAAAAGTATTCGGATATTTTTCGAATATTGTATCTGTTGGAAATTCCTGAAATTATGTTTTTAAATATGTTATGCGTTTTCCAAATTGTTTACTTAGATGTTATCTTTTAGCTTATTAAATGGTATGTTTTGTAAAATTATTTTGGAAGCGTTGGAAAGTGCTACATTATCTATGCTTGAAGCATGATTTTTCGTTCTTGTTATTTTCTTAACAATGATACAACTAAAATTTTAATCGGGACTTAAAACACTGGCAAATTTGAGATACATTTTAAAACATTAATGCAAACGATTATTTTGGGCGTGTTATTAAGTTTTGTTATTAAGCGATTACTCTGTGCTTTTGTGGAGTTCAAAGAATACTTTTTTACTTGATAAATAAATAAATAAAGACTTATTTATAGTCAGTACTATTATAATTAATTGTCAACCTCGAATTAAAAAAAATATCGTCTTCTTAAATGAAAATAAAAAATTAATGAATAAATGAATGAACTTTTTTATTTTCTACTAAAATACTACAATTTTAATCCGGACTTAAAACACTGACAAATTTAAGATACTCTTTAAAACATTAATCCAAACGATTATTTTGGGCGCTTTATTAAGTTTTGTTATTAATCGATTATTAAGTCACGTTACTCTGTGCTTTTGCGGAGTTTAAAGAATAATTTTTCTTAATAAACAAATAAGAACTTTATAGTCCTGTTATAATTAATTATGAACTCTAAATAAATAATTTAAAAAAATACCGTCTTCTTAAATAAAAATAAATAATGAATAAATGAACCTTTTTATTTTCTTAACAATAATAATTAAAAAAAAATCAGTCAGGACTTAAAACATTGCCAGATTTAAGATACACTTTAAAACATTAATGCAAACGATTATTTTGGGCGCGTTATTAAGTTTTGTCATTAAGCGATTATTAAGTCACATTACTCTGTGCTTTTGCAGAGTTCAAAGAATAATTTTTACTTAATATACAAATAAAAACTTTATAGTCCTGCTATAATTAATTATGAACTCTAAATAATAAAAAAATTACCGTTTTCTTAATTAAAAATAAATAATGAATAAATGGATCCTTTTTATTTTCTTAACAAAAAAAAAAAAAAAAAATTAATCGGGACTTAAAACATTGACAGATTTAAGATACACTTTCTAACATTAATGCAAACGATTATTTTGGGTGCGTTATTAAGTTTTTTTAATTAAGCGATTATTACGTCGTATTACTCTGTGCTTTTGTGGAGTTCAAAGAATACTTTTTACTTGATACACAAATAAAAACTTTATAGTCAGTCCTATTATAACTAATTGTCAACACTGAATAAATAAATTAAAAATAAATAGTCTTCTTAAATGAAAACAAAAAATGAATGGACTTTTTTATTTTCTACTAAAATACTACAATTTTAATCTGGACTTAAAACACTGACAGATTTAAGATACTCTTTAAAACATTGACCCAAACGATTACTTTGGGCGCTTTATTAAGTTTTGTTATTAATCGATTATTAAGTCACATTACTCTGTGCTTTTGCGGAGTTCAAAGAATAATTTTTCTTAATAAACAAATAAGAACTTTATAGTCCTGTTATAATTAATTATAAACTCTAAATAAATTTTTAAAAATTCCGTCTTCTTAAACAAAAATAAATAATGAACCTTTTTATTTTCTTAACAATAAAAAACAAAAAAATTAATCGGGACTTAAAACATTGCCAGATTTAAGATACACTTTAAAACATTAATGCAAACGATTATTTTGGGCGCGTTATTAAGTTTTGTCATTTAGCGATTATTACATTGTATTACTCTCTGTTTTTGTGGAGTTCAAAGAATAATTTTTGCTTGATAAACAAATCAAAAAAAGACAATCCTATTATAATTAATTATCAACCCTGAATTAAAAAAAATATATCGTTTTTTAAATGAAAATAAAAACTGAATGAATAAATGAATGAACTTTTTATTTTCTACTAAAATACTACAATTTTAATCACGACTTAACCCTTTAACGGGAGGTGTCCACAAAAAAGGACACCTAATTTTAATTCCAAAACTGACAAACAGCACCAAGAATAATTAATTAAATTTTTCATTTTATTAAGTACCAGAAAATAAGTAAGTTTTTATTTTCTAATGAATTCGTTTGTAAATTCTGGTGTCAGTCATCATTTATCATCATTTTACAAACAGACTTACTCCACGCCGGAAAGGGTTAAAACACTGACAGATTTAAGATACACTTTAAAATATTAATACAAGCTATTATTTTGGGCGCGTTATTAAGTTGTTTTTAATCGAGCAATTATTAAGTCGTATTACTCTGCGCTTTTGTGAAGTTGAAAGAATACTTTTTACTTAATAAACAAATAAAAACTTTATAGTCCTATTATAATTAATTATGAACTCTAAATAATAATTAAAAAAAAATGCCGCCTTCTTAAATAATAATAATAATAATAATGATGATGATGAATGAATGAATACTGTTTAATTTCTTAACAATAAAAAAACTAAAAATTTAATCAGGGTTTAAAACACTGACAGGTTTAAGATACACTTTAAAACATTAACGATTCTTTCAAACGATTATTTTGGGTGCGTTTTTAAGTTTTGTTATTAAGCAATTATTAAGTCATATTACTCTGTGCTTTTGTGGAGTTCAAAATATAATTTTTACATGATAAACAAATAAAAGCTTTATAGTTTTATTATAATTAACTGTCAGCCCTGAATTAAAAAAAAAAATGTCTTCTTAAATAAAAATAAATAATGAATGAATGAATAAACTTTTTTAATTTTCTTAACAAATAAAAAAACTAAAAATTTAATCAGCATTTGAAACACTGACAGATTTAAGATACACTTTAAAACATTGATGCAAACGATTATTTTGGGCGCGTGCTCTGACTCCAAAGAGTAATTAGCAGTGGAAAGGTATCTGATTAAATAAAAAAACAAAGCACATGATTATCGTCTGCCATCCTAACAGCTGCAAAATGGCATTCAACAATCAATCTTTTTTCTAACATTCTATTCTTATTTTGTGTCTGTTTTTATCTGAGGATGAACACCGGCGCCACTGTAACCGAAATAGTATAGAACGAAAAACAAATTAACCTGTCTAATTATTCTTTTACAGAAGCTTTTTAGAATAGTGAATTTAAATATTAACGAGAAAAATGACCATGCGTCAAGCATAGATTATGAAACACTTTCCAACCCTTCTAGAATACTGTAAAGAAATTTCATTGTGAGGTGAAACAAGATATCTAAAAAGTAAACAAAAAAATGAAATGAAATTACTCTCTCGTGGAGAGTCAGCTGTTAAACATAAGACCTTTTCTCCACTAGGGGAAATGTTTATCGAAAATTCATATTTTAGGTTACAGATGTTAAATACAGTCGAACCCGGTTAAGACACTCGCGGTTATTACGCGATACCGCTTAATACGCGATAGAATTTCGGCACCTTGAGGCAGAAAATCTCGCTTAATAAGCGAATTCATAGACCAAGATGAGAATTTCTTCTCCCTTTTGTAATGTTGCGAATTTATTGGGATATTTTAATTCAGATTTCTACCACTATTTCCGAATATTAATATTCGCATTCGCAGATTAATTAAAACGAATGTTACTAATCAGAAATAATGGTAGATATTTCAATGCATTACTCATTATCACAAGTACTTACATACAGTTTTAATAACTGGGTTGTCCTGCAAAGATTTATATTTTTGGTATATGTTAAATAAAAAGGCTATCAGTGAAATTACTTTTATTGTTTAATTTTGGTTGTAACGTATTAATCGACAATAAAGTCATATTTTAATTTACATATTTTTTTCAGTAATTATTTCAGTCAGTTTTATAAAAACAAACAATGAGTAAGTTTGAATACAGTTAAATTTTAATCTAAATAAGCATAAAAGACACAATTTCCGCCCGTAAACATATAAACGAAAGCTGTAAAGTTCATTGAGGCGATTAGATTTGTATATAAGCTTAGTTCCGTCAACATTATGGAAATCACGTTTAATACGCGATCCCGTTTAATACGCGATCCCGTTTAATACGCGATCCCGTTTAATACGCGATCCCGCTTAATACGCGACTTTTGTCCAGTCCATTGAAACGCGTCTTAACCAGGTTCGACTGTATTACATAAGAAATTAAAGTAAAAATAGTACACAATTAGTTTTTTCAATACAATTTTAACAAGAACGAAAAATCATGCGTCAAGCATAGATTATGTAGCACTTTCCAACGCTTCCAAAATAATTTTACAAATCATACCGTTTAATAAGCTAAAAGATAACTTCTAAGTAAACAATTTGGAAAACGCATAACATATTTAAAAACATAATTTCAGGAATTTCCAACATATACAATATTCGGAAAAATATCCGAATACTTTTATTCAGCCCTGTATAGGATATATAGAATTGTATATATACTACATAGGATGCTAAATTTTAGTTCAGTTAGGAAACGTGTAGCACATTTTAAAATTCTCCGTCTGGAGTTTGTCAATAAACAGAAATGTGTTCGCGAACTTTTGTGCTGCCCTGTATAGGATCTACAGAATTTATATAAACCACGTAATAGACAAAAAGCAAGTTAACATTAAAATCGCGTTCAGTAACTTAAAACGCACTTCCAGGAATTATTGTTAACAGACAGTAGATAATTCTTTTGCGTGTCCCTGTAAATGAACGATGACTGCTATACACACAATATTCCGTAGTAAGTCTCTTGTAATGCACCTTAGTGATCTATATAAATTTCAATGCGTTTAAAATAGTGAAACATTATTTAAATAAACCGCAGACGATTTTTCTCCATAGACGTAATGTAACGGAATTATTTTTACTGTCCCTGTAAAGTAACTATAAGTGCTATGCACACCCTGTTCCATATTAAGCTTCTTCTAATGCACCTTAGTGATATATATAAATTTCAATGCGTTTAAAATAGTGAAACATTATTTAAATAAACAGCAAATGATTTTTCCCCATAGACCGCAATGTAACGGAATTCTTTTGAGTGTCCCTGTAAAAAAACTATAAGTGCTACACACTTCCGTTGAAATAGGGAACATGCTATAGATAACTATAATAACATATAAAAATTGCAGAGCAATCCGAGCATATTTACGGGAGTTAGAGCACGGACAGACGGCAGACGGCAGACGGCCAGACGGCCAGACGGCCAGACGGCAGACGGCCAGACGGCCAGACAAACCGAAGTCATAAGCACTTTTCAACTAGGTTGGAAAGTGCTAAAAAGGCATAACACATTTTTAAATCACATTTCAGCAATTATCGTCCATAGTCGGAAAGGTACTCGAATTCATTTGAATAGCCCTGTATATGATCTATATATTTGTATACTATGTATTGCATAATGTGATAAATTTTAGTTCAGTTAGAAAATGCACAGCACAGTTGAAAATTTCCCTTCAGCAGTTTCCTCCAATGTACGAAAATGTACTCGGCATCTTTTGTACATCCCTGTATTGTATATTATCTACAGATTTTTATCCATACCACATATTAAGCTAAAATTTATTTCAGGTAAAAAACGCATCTCACACAACTAAAAACGCACTTCCAGAAATTGTCATCCATAGATAGCAATGTTTCCAGCTCTTTGCATAACCCTGAATATAAATTTATTTATATTCTACAAACATGTCTTAGTATACTATAAGCTAGAAAATGCATAACTGAAACAAAAACTGCGCTTAAGCTATTCACGCCCATATACAGTAATACTTGCGAATTATTTTGTATAGCCCTGTATATGATCCCCAGAATTTATACACCCCACGTAATATCAAAAATTTAGTTAAATTTAAAAACGCAAATTTTTCAGCAATACAACCTATAGATAGTACTATAACCGAAATCTTTTGTGTGAACCTCTAATAAATGAATGGTAAATGGCACGTGATATTCTACAGTAAAATCTTGCAGTGCACCACGTTAATATATGTAAATTTCCGCATGCGCGGCAGTGTATTACTGCTTATTTTACTGTTTATTACTGTTAATTTTACGGTATAATACTGGCAGCTGAGAGGCCAATATTATACTGCAAAATCAACTTTTTTTTTTTTTCAGTGTATAATTGATTTTTTTTTATGTAATTCTATAGCAAAAGTTGTCACTGAATCGACCATTTTGAGTCAGGAGAAAGTAGGTTCATTGCATTAAATCATATTGCAAAATTTATGTTTGTTAGTTGCGCATAATGTCCTATAATCACATCAAATTTATTTCAAAATTTTTATCGTTAAAAAATTATTTTGCAAATAATAAAAAATATAATATGCTGAGTATTTATTATGCTCAAAACGTTCAATTTATGCTAAAATTAAAGCCCGATAAAAAATAAAACATAAATAAATACTTTAAAAAACAAAAACAAAAGTCTATAATATGTACACTTATTTTATAAATTAAGTAACTGAAAAAGCATTTGCGGCAAAAATAAATTTTTCTATTTATTATATATGTATATATTTTAATTAGGAATAATACTGTCGATTAATAAATTAAAATTATTAATTATATAACTGCACTTTCAAAAATACTTACTCTAATAAAGAAATCCGAATACATCATAAATATGGAAATAAGAAGATGTTAATCAATTTCTTACCTGCAAAAAGAAAAATAATGATATTAAAAATAATTCAATTATGCGTTCCAAAATACATGTTCAAACTCAAGTTAAAACACATTTTTAATTTTTGAATGAAAAATAATTATATTTCCTTTTATTATTTTCAATTTGAAGAAAGAAAAATTAAAAATATAGCTAATTTTCATCCTTCTTAAAATTGCTCTTGAAAGAAATAGCTGATGAAATATTTTTCTTTAAAGTGACGAAAAATGAGAAGTTAAAAAATTAAAGCTGTTGTTTTTAATAGAAGTATTTCTTTTTTTTAACTTCTCTAAATTTGATTCTATTTTAGTGATCTATTTTTCGAAATCTTGATTAGACGATTATATTTAACTTAAAGAAGAGTGCAATTTTTATATTTATTATAAATAAAAAGTGTATTACATGTATTTATATTATATTTATTATTTATTATATATTTATTATCAATTTTCACTACATTATGAAAATATAATCTACTTCTTAAAATATGAACTTCTAATAAATAATTAATATATAAACTTCTAATTAATCTTTTAAAAAGTAAAATATCGTGAATATACACCCTTATTTAGAGAATATCATAGAGAATGTGCATGTTTGTCAACAAACTGGTTCCTCACTAGACCACGCCTCTTCGGTAGGCAATACATTTCCGCTCAATGCGATATTTCCTACGGTTTCCTATGAGAAAGCGAAATTTTTGCATTCAATTTATGGATCATATTTATTCAAAAACAAATTTTCTTTTTTCAGATTATGCACAGAACTTAGATTCTGTTGCTAATCAAGATTATTTAACAAAGCTTAGATTTGTCAAACCGAATAATAGTGTTATTATTTTAGATGATCCGTATATTAGTGTGGATGCAGATTGGAAAGCAGATATGGCTTTTTGGCCATCGGTTGCTTCATCAGATATTGAAACTTATTTAAAAAAGTTTCCAGGGAAGAATTCAAGTGCTCAAGAAGCGTTTCAACTTGTTGTAGCTGGTAGGAAAAAGATTTTAGTTTTTTTTTTTTTTTTTTTTTTTTTTTTAAATTATGTCGTAAAGTTAACGTTTTATTTACTTTTTTTCTACTTGTAGTTCAAGTTGTTCTTGTTCGTATGGTAACTTTTTATTGCTTGAGCTAATCGGAAAATGTTTACAAATCTCATTATATTCAGATTAAATGATCGATTAAAATGATACCTATGAGTGTTCTCAAATCAAAACTGCTTATTTTCTGAAACACTTTTATATAATTTTAACATGTTGTATTATGACAAGGAAATCTATGAAACTGAAGCATAAGTTTAATCAGAATTCGGTTTTATTAGCTGAAATAACTTTTATACTAAATAAACATTCCTTAGGTTTAAAAAAAATATTTTTACTATTCTAATAATATGTATAAAAACAGGACAAAACAAAAAATTGACTTATATGAAACATTTAATGAAGTACTAAGGGTGATATTTTTTTAAGAAACATTTTACTGTTTCTTTTTTTTTGTAAAAGCGAATTATATAATTTAATCTAAAAAAAAAAAAAAAAAAAAAAATAGATGCCATGTTTTTGAAAAAACCTTACCATTTAAAAAGCATTTAATCAGGTGTCGATGCAGTTTTTTTTTCTTGGAGGGGGAGGGGGGGGGGCATTTTGTGAAAAATAAAATTTATTTTTCTGAAATTTGTTATATTTTTGTGAAAAATAACATTTTGTAACAAAATATGATATCCAGTTACTCAAAATCGAACCAAACATTTATTAATAACGAACTGACTAGCGCCCGTGATAATAAATTTAAAAAAACAAAAAAACAAAAAAAAACTCAAGTTTTCAATATCGAGTCGAATGAACCAAACCTTGTTAAAATCGAGCTCTTAGAACCAATAAAAAAATGAATCCCCAGGCGGTGGAATATGCACCCCTGTAAATTTAGAGAATTTCCTTTAACATTAACGCGATATTTAATTTACAGATGCATTCCCCCCCCCCCCCCCCCACACACACTTTCTAAACTTAACCCCTTATCTTTAACAGTAACGCGATTTCTAATTTACGACTGTGGTGAGTAAACGTAAGTTGATGCCGAAAAAGAAGATTAATATTTAAAAAAAATATCCTTGACAGCTTGGCCTACAGGCACAGGTAAATTTCGAAGATGCAATTGCAGAAGAAATGATCTTTTTGCCATGATGCGGCAGTTGGGACCGCTCAATTCGAAATCTACCTGTGTCTGTAGGCGGAGCACACAATTTTTTTTTCTGTAAGGATTGGTTTTATAAAAAAAAAAACTTGTCAATATAAAAGTTGTAGATAATATTAAGAGGATTTGTAATAAAATAGCGGATTTGATAACTTGTGAATTGACAAAGTTATGATTTTTTTTCTTCTTAAACTCCTATACCCCCCACCCCCCAACCACTTGAGGCCATTTTTAATGATATCAAAAATCTGTCATATATAAATTTTCGGCCTTTTCCTAGAAATAATAATAACTTTAAACGGATTCGATACGTATCATAATTAAGAAGTTATGGGTAACGTAAGGGGTCCAGGGGCCCGGATCTTGTCCGAGAAATTTTTGGTCATTCATGTAGTAGCTGGAAATCCTAAGAAGTTATTAGAAAAAAAAAGCTAGCGAATTGGACGATTTTTAAGGGAGCTATAGTAGGGGGCCCAAAAGGGGCCGCTGATAGTTTTGAGCAGGGCCCTAAGATGAACGGTCCTACCTGGAATGTAGAAATGGGGAAATAACTAAATGGAGAAAACGCCCCCAAAAACGAAGATCGAATTAAAAGGAGACAAGGTATTAACAATTTAGGGAACAATAACTTCGATAGGCCCGGATCTTCTCCTTTTTTTTTTTTTTTTTTTTTTTTTGTCGTTTATGTAGTAGCTAGAAGTTCTAAGTTGTTAGAAAAAAAAAAGTTAGTGAATCAGATGATTTTTAGGAGAAATATAGTAGGGGGCCCAAAGAGGAGCCAGCTGATAGTTTTCATCAGGGCCCTAAGATGAATGCTCCTAATTGGAATGGGGGAAAGAAATGGGGGAAAGAAATGGGGGGAAAGTTAAATGGAGAAATGGCCCCAAAAACGAAAATCGGATTAAAAGGGGACAAGGTATTAACAATTTAGGGAGCAAAAACTTCAAGGGGCCCAGGGGACCCGGATCTTCATCGATTTTTTTTTGTTTTTGTTTTTATTGTTCATGTAGTAGCTGGAAGTTCTAAGTTGTTAGAAAAAAAGAGTTAGTGAATCGGACGATTTTTAGGGGAACTATAGTAGGGGGCCCAAAAAGGGGCCAGCCGATAGTTTTGAGCAGGGCCCTAAGATGAAGGGTCCTAATTAGAAAGTAGCAATGGGGAAATAACTAAATGAAGAAAAGGCACCAAAAACTAAGAAAATCGGATTAAAAGCGGACAAGTAATTATCAGTTTAGGAAACAAAAACTTCAACGGGCCCTGTACCAGGCCCTAGGGGGCCAGGGTCATAACTAGAACGTAGAAATGGGGGTGAAAGCTAAACGGAAAAAAGGCCCCAAAAACGATGAGGATCGGATAAAAATTGGGTAAATTATTAACAATTTAGGGCAAAAATCTTAAAGGGGCCCCAGGGGGCCGGGGTCTCAAAAAATAAAAAATCCGAGCCTCAGGTGCATCAGGACCTACCTTGGGCTATCCGCTGCAATTAAGAAAGGCAAAAATAATGAATAATTAATTAAAAAAATATGAATAATAAGCATATAACACAGCTAACTATACAGTAGGCATGCGTATGTTTTGCCTACCGTTCGTTCTTTACGGCTTCGTGACGTCACATGCACATTCTCTATTAATTAAAAATTTTAACTTCTTATTTTCCATATACATTTTGGTCCACTTCATGAAAAATTGTTTTGGATAATTTTTATGTACTTATAGCAAAGATTCTACTTCTGCACAGTCAGTGCGATGGTATCCGAACACACCATATTTTTAAATTTTTTAAATTTTAGAGAAACTGACGAGCTGTAAAGTAAGATTTTAACACTTTAATTAAGGTATATTTTGTAGAAATAGTACTGTCGATTAAACAGCAAAGAAACACACAAACACACACATACATATGTATATATATATATTACAAAATTCAAAATTCCGTTATTATTAAAATTGTCCTATAAAAATCTCCCCTTCTGAATTCATTCTACAACCCTAGTTTACTAATTTTGTTCCTATATTAAAGAATATTCCATTTATTTCCGTATTTAAATCTCTTTTTATTTTAAATTGCTTAAATTCCTATTTTGTTCCCCTTCAAATAATGTGTAAAATCACTTCCCATATTTATTTTTCTTCCAAAAACCTTTTTATTTCCGAAATCTTGAAGCCGAATTCATTCTATTAAAAGGATTTATCATTTTTATACCATTTCTTTTTTCCTCTTTTTAGGTGCGTTCGTAATTATATAAATACGTAGCACCTATAGTCGTCGTTTGGTCCGTCCGTCTGTCCGTCCGTCTGTCTGTCTGTCTGTCCGTCTGTCTGTCCGTCCGTCTGTCTGTCTGTCCGCATATAACAACGCAAAAACTACCCAACCAAATGGTTTGCAATTTAAAATATATTATCTTTGCAGAATTTTGTCGAGACATTTCAAATTTTATTAAAATCGAATCAAAACTTTAGGAGATATTAATAAAAATATTTATTAAGAAATTTGATTTTTTTTTTTTTAAAATCGGTGCTTTTTTGTTATAGGAGCTTCCGATGGATGTTAAATCGTCAAGCGACCGAGATTCTTATTTTATTACAGAAATTAATCTGCAGACGATATAATTCATTTCACAGAATTAAAAATCATCAAGATCTGAATAGTTATATAACTAGCTGATACATATATATCTGAATATTTATATAACTAGTTAAGATATTTGTATGAACAGTGTCATAAAATATATACTTAACTAGCTGTTTAACCCGTTCTACGCACGGGATATCATGAATTTAATTCTAAAACGTGCGTACGAACGCACCTCGTTTGTAACGTTTGACGTACAATTTCCAACTTGTTTATATTCCACAGCTCCATAAGCGTAATTGATGGGTAATTTGAATTAATAAAATTTGGCATAGGCTTATTTACTCAAACAGAAATCGATTACGTTTATACTTATATTTGTGGAATTTTGCCTTTGATAAAGTATTCCACGATATAAGTTTCAGTTTGTTTCTAGTCATTTTTTTCACGCAAATAGGATTTTTTTTTCTTCACATAGCTTTATTTTTTCTATTTATTTCATTTTGAGAATGTCACATTTTTGGACATATTTCTTTGTGTTGTATTATAATTATCGGTTCGTATATTGTGTATTATTATTTATGTGATTCGATGGTTATTATTCACAAAAGTTTTATTATATATATATATATATATATATATATATATATATATAGAGAGAGAGAGAGAGAGAGAGAGATTTATATACTGTATTTGGAATTCAAAGGTATTATATATATATATATATATATATGAGAAGCTAAAATTTTGAGCTTTGTCAAAAATTCCAAAAATACGAAGGCATTCCATCCCATGTCCATAGAAGAGGAGGGACGGGTTTATAAATGGGATTGGAATTTAAGATCGGACTATGACGAGGATCCTAAAGTCTAAAAATTGTAGTACAGAAAATTGTAGCACAAATCGTAGTACAAATACCTTTAATGCAGGATATACTTGTATACTGAATCCAAATCTGAAAAATTATAAGAAAAAAAATTCCAAACCTAACAAAAAAGACGGAAAATTTTGTCTGTGTTTATGAATTCGGTTTGTCTGGCTGTCTGTTTGTCCGGCCGTCTGCCCTCACTCTAACCCACGTAAATATACTCGGATTGCTATGTAATTGATATATGTTACTGAGGTTTACGGTGGAATGTTCAGTATTGAAAATGTATTGCATAGCATTTACAGTTCGTTTACAGATGCACTCAAAAGAATTTCGTTACATTATGGTCTATGAGGATAAATCTTTTGTAATACATTTTAATGATATTATACTGCTTCAAAGATATTGAAATCGATATAGATCTGAGGTGCATTATAAGATGGTTACTGTAGAATAAGGTGTACATAGCATTTATCGTTCGTTTACAGCGACACACAAAACAATTTGGTTACAGTACTGTCTAGTCCATGAGCGGTAGTTGCTGGAAGTGCGTTTTTAGTTGTATATGCATTTTAAAATTAAACTAGTATTCTGCATGTTACTTGGTGTGTATAAATTCTATAGATCATATGGAGGGCTTCACAAAAGAATTCGAATGCATTTTCGCTTTTTGACGAAAATTGCTGACGAAAATGCACTTTTAACACTTTCCACCTTAGTTCAAAAGTATTTATGAATTTGGTTTCTCTGGCCGTCTGTCTGTTTGTACGAGCTATATCTCTGATAAGTATACTTGGATTGCCATGTAATTAACATGTGTTATTGCCGAAACGTCAGTGAAGGCTCACTGTGGAGATGCGAAAAGTTTTTGGTTTCTGTCTGTCTGTCTGTTCCGCGATAACTGCCGTAAAAACCGTCCTATTAAGTTGATTTTTGGTGGGTATGTTGGTGATGTACCCGGAATGAGCTGTATTGTTTTTAGTTACATTTAGTCCATTCATCCGAAAAATATAGAACATTTATTTTTAGGTCATAATGCTTTCCTATGGGAGTGCAGACGATTTTCAAATTTCATTTTTAACTGAAATGAAAATCGCATATTTGAACAATGGATTTCAACGCAAAGTTATTATTTTTAACTGAAATGAAAATCGCATATTTGAATAATGGATTTCAACGTAAAATTACGGATACTAAATTTTCGATATGGAGGTCTTAAATATATGCAATAGCTTTGAAAATTTTTTGATACATCTATTAGAATTTAGAAATTAATTGTTTAAATTATTGGAAAATTTTTTACAACTGGTCGGGAAATATAAAGCACTTTATTTTACAAATTTTAAAATGCATTTATATTTCTTTCTTTATTTTACTAGTTGCGTAGCAACCCTATTTCAAAGAAAAATAAATGCATTTTTTTATCTAAAAAATTACAAGAATAAAAAGTTTATAAGAATTTCAGAATATCATTGCGCAATCGTGTTTAATATAACGCTTCTAATTTATGAAACCTCCGAAGTATTTTATGTGCCTATAAATATGTATGTAACATTAAAAAATTAAATTGCGAGTTGTAAGATGATTAATAATATGAAAAGTGACATTAAAAAACAACGACTTTCACAGCTGACGTTGAGGCTCCTGATCTGCAGATTTACTAGTTTAGGTTTAATATTTTCGGCATTGAAATGAAGTGTGAAGCATTTATAATTCGTTCACAGGGATGCTCAAAAGAATTCCGTTACATTATAGTATATGGGGAAAAATCGTTTGCAATTTATTTTAATTGTGTTACTCTACTTCAAACACATTTAAATTAATATACATCACTGAGGTGCACTTAAAAGAAGCTTACTTTAAAATACGATGTGCATAACATTTTATCGTTCATTTACAGGGACACACAAAATAATTCGGTTACAGTACTGTCTATGAGCGTTAATTCCCGGAAGTGCGTTTGCAGTTGTCGTATGCGTTTTTAAATTCGATTACTTTGTTGCATATTACTTGGTGCGTACAAATTCTATAGATCATATGCAGGGCTGCATAAAATAATTCGAATGCATGTCCGTTTATTAACGGAAATTTTTGAAAGGGAAATTTTAACTGTTTTTTCTAAATTTTAGCATACTATGCAGTATATAGACAAATCTTTAGATCATATACAGGACTTCCCCAAAAAATTGAATACTTTTCGGATTATAGATGGAATTGTTGAAATTGGGTTTTCAGATGTATTATGCGTTTTTCGAACTATTTACTTACAAGGAAGGTCTCCATAAGCGCATTTTCAGAAATTTTAGAAACTATTACAGAATATTCTTCTCATGAGAATATACGCGTTTAAAAAAAAAAAATTTCTGCGGAACCTCAATATAACGTCCATAAAAAAAATTCTGAAAATTTCGTGATTTTGGCGATTTATCGCTGGTTGGCGGCAAAATGAAATAAAAATAAATATACTGTTATGATACCTTTTATAAGGAAAAACTTTTTTTAGTCTTTATACTCAACTTGTTTAAGCAAATTTAACTTAAATACACTTTTATAACTAAGGTTTTCCATATACAATTATATGTATTACATAAAAAAAAATTTCATGTTTTTGGTGATTTATCGCTGGTTGGCGACATAATGAAAATATAATTACGCTTTTATGATAAATATTCTTTTAGGAAAAAAATTTTCTACTCTTTATACTGAACTAATTTATAGCGTTTAACTTAAACGAATACACTTTTATAACTTTAGTTTTGCGATATACATATATGTATCTATTAAGAAAATTAACAATAGTATTCTACGGTTTAGAACAAAATTTAAATTGATTAAAAATGTTAAAAACTAAAAATTAATATCCGATTCTGAGCAATGCTTCAATTTGACATCGATATTGTTAGTGTCGGAGACAATAAGAGAAAAGTATTGTTGCCATAGAAACAACGATTTTTTCAATATCGAAATGTATCATGAGAGCGTTCTTAATCGGGCAGTTACTGTTAAAATACACTTAAAACTTATCCAGCCGGCGAAACCGTGTAAAAATAAATAACTTCAGCAAAACGCAACTTGTATATATATTATATAAGCTTATAGAAATAATAGTAAACTATTTAATCTTTTAAATTTAAATATTTAATCTTTTAAATTTAAATTCATAAAGTACTATGCATTTAAACACTCACCTAAAAAAACAATTTCCAAATGCATTAAAATCGTTTGTATTTGGCGAGGAAAAAATGTTCCTCGCAAAATCGTGTTTTTTTTTTTTTTTTTTTTTTTTTTTTTGCGCCAAATACTCGAAAGTTTTTTATTTTTTTGTAGATTTTCTTACTGGGATTCCGCAGCTAAATTTGATTGATCTTTCATTACGTACATGAGTAGTTCCATTACCATTTTTTTAGGTGCGTTCGTAATTATATAAATATGTAGCACCTATTGTCGTTGTCTGGTGCGTCCGTCTGTCCGTCCGTCCGTCTGTCTGTCCGTCCGTCCGTCCGTCCGTATATAACAACGCAAAAACTACCCAACCGAATGGTTTGAAATTTAAGATATATTATCTTTGCAAAATTTTGTCGAGACATTTCACATTTTATGAAAATAGAATCAAAACTTTAGAAGATATTAATAAAAATATTTATTAAGAAATTTGAATTTTTTTTAAAGAAAATCGGTGCTTTCTTGTTATAGGGGCTTCCGGGGTTTAATCGTCAAGCGACCGAGATACTTATTTTATTGCAGAAATTAATCTACAGACGATATGTTTCACAGAATTAAAAGTCATCAATATCTGAATATTTATATAACTAGCTATAGTACGGACGTACCTCGTTTGTCACGTTTGACGTACAATTACCAACTTGTTTCAATATATTCTGAGTATGTGCTTTAAGGAGATCTACCTTGTTAGATATCATCTTCCACCTTATTAAAGGGTGAAGTTTTGCTACATTATTCTGAAAGTGTTGGAAATTGTTTCATAATCTATGACTAACGCATAATTTTCTTTCTTGTTTTTTATAGACTCACAAAAGTAATTATCTAACATGCTTATGGTTTTTCATATTACTGTTTTGAGACGGAACAAGATAAAATATATAAATAAAAAATAATTTTATTGTGAAACAGGATTATAACAAAGAAGCAGGCTCGTAGCAGAAAAACCATTCGGCTATTAACCGCGAGATAAATTTACATATTTTTTCAATTAAACTTTTGACTCTAAAAGTAAAAAAAATTCCCTTTACACTGTCAAGTAAAAAAGAAACAAATAAATGAAAATAGATGGTGAAATTATGAAAAATACTTCATCCAAATACCCGAGGAAAGTTTCAGTGAATTATAAAAGAAAATTACAGATGTCTTTGCTAAAAAAATATTTTGAAGTCAATGATTTTGCAAGTTTTCTTAATCGTTATCATATGTGAATATTATGTATGTTTAAATTAATAATGAAAGCAATAAGTAAATATCATTTATCGGCTCATATTTATAAGAGCAACAGAAGAATTATTTTATGGTGAACAAAAGTATTATTAAAATTATAAATATGAGATTCTATATTATTGTACTGTATTCTTTTAAGAACAGAATAAAAAACACTTTTATCAGAAATGATATTATTAACTGCAGATAAACAATATATGGATATTCTTTTTTTTCCCTATATAATGGATGAGTAGAGAACACAACTAATAGTTTCGATAAATATCGGCTCTCTTCGTCAGGTGATTAGTAGCAGAGAAAAGTTAACTCGACAATGGGAAAATAATCTACCAGAACCTGAACTTCTAGTCAGAACCTGTTTTCCAGTTGTTGAGTTAACCTCTCTCTGCTACTAATCACCTGATGAAGAGAGCCGATAATTAACTGCTTGCGAAACTATAGTTGTGTTCTCTATTCTTTTGGAGAAAAAAGAAAAATACTGTTTTATACACAGGCATGATTTTTCTTTCTTGTTTTTCATAGACTCACAAAAGTAATTCTCTAACATGCTTAAGGTTTTTCGTATTAATATTTTGAGACGGAACAAGAAAAAAAAATATAAAAATAAAAAATAATTTTATTGTGAAACAGGATTATAACAAAGAAGCAGGCTCGTAGCAGAAAAACCATTCGGCTATTAACTACCAAAGAAATCTGCATATTTTTTCAATTAAACTTTTGACTCTAAAAGTAAAAAAATTCCCTTTACACTGTCAAGTAAAAAAGAAACAAATAAATGAAAATAGATGGTGAAATTATGAAAAATACTTCATCCAAATACCCGAGGAAAGTTTCAGTGAATTATAAAAGAAAATTACAGATGTCTAGGCTAAAAAAAAATATTTTGAAGAATATTCAATGATTTTGAATTTTTTTTAATCATTATCATATATGATTATTATCTAGTATGCTTAATTGTCATAATGAAAGAAAAAAGAAAACATCATTTATCGACTTATATTTAAAAGAAGGATTATTTTATATGAACAAAAATACTATTAAAATTACTATACTATATAACTATTATAAAATTACTATTACTATAAAAATAATATTAAAATTAATATTAAAACATAAATATGAGATTTTATATTATTATTCTACTTTCTTATAATGAACAGAATGAAAAACACTTTTATCAGAAATGATATTATTAATTGCAGATAAACAATATATAGATATTATATTTCTTTTCTCTATATAACTTTGTGAGTAGAGAACACAACTATAGTTTCGATAAATATCGGCTCTCTTTGTCAGATGATTAGTAGCAAGGAAAATTTAACCGGACAATGAGAAAATATATTCTACCAGAACCTGAATTTCTAGTCAGAACCTGTTTTCGCAGTTGTTGGATTTTAAATCTGCCAATTTAACAGAGTTAAATAGAAACCATGAACCGGCAAACAAAGAAAACTGTAGCAAACCACTAGAGAGCATTACAGCGATGCCAACAATGCTGTCGTCAAGTGGATCACAGCCATGCTGTGATCAGGCGAATTTCGCCTCGTGTCCAGGTATTAACTCGTCCACCCGAGCTCCAAAAAACCTATCTCTGCTACTAATCACCGGACGAAGACAGACGATAATTAATTGCTTTTGAAACTATAGTTATGATCGATAAAATACACATTCAAAACATGCTTAAAAGGTGCCGAAAAAAGGTGTTTAAACATATTTATTTACTCCCGAGATCTTTCGAACGCAAACGCGTTTATCACCAAGGGGAACTGCTGACTGAACTGATCATACAATTGTCGCTTTCACTGTGCCATTACGTACACTGTAAAAAATCACTGCAGTAAAATTACTGCAGCAGAGATTCCAGACAATGTCCGTAAGAAAACGGGTTTTGTCCCTAGATAAACGAGCTTTGTTCGTACATAAACGGTTTTTGCCCGTAAAAACATGAAATTTACGAAAATTGACCGTTTACTTTGAAAAAGAGGCCTTTTCCGTAAAATTACGGCAGCAATTCACGGAGAATGACAGTTAATTTAGAATTTTTTTTACAGTGTAACGGAGTTTGAATAAGGGCTAGTCTATTAATCTGTAGGGGTGTATGAAGAGAAATCCGTGAGTTCCTGCGCTGGAGTTCTAGATAATTTCAAAATATTAAACCAGATCTTAGGAATATTATAAGATAAACCCATCTTATAATGTTCCTAAAGATCAAAATATTAAACCAGATCTTAGGAACATTATAAGATAAACTTATCTGATAACGTTCCTAAGATCTGATTTAATATTTTGAAATTATCTAGAACTCCAGTGCAGGAACTCACGGATTTTTCTTCATACACCCCTACAGGTTAATAGACTAGCCCTTGTTCAAACTGCGTTACGTAATGACACACTGAAAGTGACAATTGTATGATCAGTTCAGTCAGCAGTTCTCCTTGATGATGAACGCGTTTGCGTTCGAAAGATCTCGGGAGTAAATAAATATGTTTAAACACCTTTTTTCGGCACCTTTTAAGCATGTTTTTAATGTGTATTTTATCGCTTTTAACTACAAGATGAATCTTTCATTCCACTTTAAATTCGTTTTTCGAATTTTTCTGTTACTATAGTTATGTTCTCTGTTTTTTATTTCGAGAAAAAAAAAAAAAGATATTGTTTCTTTTGCTATTTATAAACTCACAAAAGTATTTATCTAACATATTTACAATTTTTTGTATTTAATATTTTGAGACGGAACAAGAAAAAAATAAATAAAAAAGAAGTTCATTGTGAAACAGGATTATGACAAAGAAGCAGGGTCGTCGAAAGCATTCGACCCTTAACCACGAGAAAAATCTCCATATTTTTTCAATTAAACTTTTGACTCTAAAAGTAAGAAATTCCCTTTACACTGTGATAAAACGAAAAAATAAATGAAAATAGATAGTGAAATTATGAAAAATACTTCATTCAAATATCCGAGGAAAGTTTCAATGAACTATAAAAGAAAATTACAGATGTCTGGGTTAAAAAATAAATAAATTTTGAAGTCAACGATTTTGAAAGATTTCTTAATCGTTATCATATGTTATTATTTATCTCTGTTTACATATATATATATATATAATGAATAAGTATAGAAAACACAACTACAGTTTCAATAAATATCGGCTCTCTTTGTCAGATGATTAGTAGCAGAGAAAAGTTAACTGGGAAAATATATTCTACCAGAACCTGAAATTTCTAGTCAAAAGCTGTTTTCCAAAATTTCCTTTACACTGTCACTGTCAAGTAAAAAAGAAGAAAAAACAAGTACGAAAAATCATGCGTCAAGGAATTTCCAACATATACAATATTCGGGAAAATATCCGAATACTTTTATTCATCCCTGTATATGATCTATAGATTTGTATATATACTACATAGGATGCTAAATTTTAGTTTAGTTAGGAAACGCGTAGCACAGTTTAAAATTCTCCTTCTGGAGTTTCTGTCAATAAATGGAAATGTGTTCGCGAACTGTCGTGCTGCCCTGTATATGATCTACAGAATTTATACACACCAAGTAATAGACAAAAATTGAGTTGAATTTAAAATCGCTTTCAGCAACATAAACCGCGCTTCCAGGAATTATTGTTAACAGACAGTAGATAATTTTTTTGTGTGTCCCTGTAAATGACCGATGACTGCTATACACACATTATTCTCTAGTAAGCTTCTGGTAATGCACCTTAGTGATATATATAAATTTCAATGCGTTTAAAATAGTGAAACATTATTTAATTAAACCGCAAACGATTTTTCTCCATAGACGTAATGTAATGGAATTATTTTGACTCTCCCTGTAAAGTAACTATAAGTGCTATGCATACCCATTTTAAGCTTCTTGTAATGTACCGTAGTGATATATATAAATTGCAATGTGTTTGAAATTGTGTAGCATCATTAAAATAAACCGCAAATGATTTTTCCCCATAGACCGTAATGTAACGGAATTCTTTTGAGTGTCCCTGTGAAAAAACTATAAGTGCTAAACACTTCCGTTGAAATAGGGAACATGCTATAGATAACGACAATAACATATAAAAATTGCAGGGCAATCCGAGCATATTTACGGGGGTTAGAGCACGGCCAGACGGCCAGACGGCAGATGGCCATACGGCCAGACAAACCGAAGTCATAAACACTTTTCAACTAGGTTGGAAAGTGTTAAAAATGAAAACAGACGGCCAAATTATGAAAAATACACTGCAAACTCCCAGCACACATTGGGAACACATTTGGAGCACTTTGATTAAAAAAAAAGTGTTCTAGTTACTTTAATGTATACTGAATATATTCCCTTAATGTGCTTCGAATGTGTTCCGCTAAAAGGAATGTGTTCTGAAAGTGTACCGAAAGTGTTTAGCTCAGGATATCTGTGAAATCTTTAAGATAAATGATAAAAAATCATCTCAACTTACACAAAATAAAGAGAAAGTTCTATCTTCATGTATTCTTTGATTTTTTGAAAATGTATAGGGTAAATGCCCAAATATGGTATAGTCGCCTAATATGGCACTACCTTATATCTTGTAGAGGAAAAGTCGCACTCTAGTGACAAAGTTCTCAAACAATAGTTTTTCAAGTTTACTCAACAGGGTTCAGTGCGATCGCATTCATTCTATCGATTTTAGTATTGATACTCCACCAGTTGTGTTTCCAAGTGTTGAATATTTTTAAGCTAACATTTTCAAGAGTAACTTTTTCGAAGAAGGTAAGTGATTTTGAAATGTTTGAACATATCTGTAATTTTAATGATTGAGCTGGACCGTTACACCATCAAAACATTATTGTATAAAAATATTGTGTATAGTAAACCACACGTTTTTACTGAATGGTGTATAAAAATTTTATCCACAAATTATGCTTTAAAATTACATCAAATTGTTATTTAACATCATATTTTGAAGATGGTCATAGAAGTTGACCAAAACCTCAATTTGATGTAATTTTAAAGCATAATTTGTGGATAAAAATTTTCTGATGATTGCATGGGAGAAAAGATGCACCTAGTGTATTAGGTGGTCTCACGAGGATTGTAGGGAGAGGAAAACTGACTTATTTCAGTGCACCCCATGTTTTGAACTTTCTTTTATGTAATATATTTTCGTATTTCTTTTTTTTTACTTTTATGTCAATTATTTGTTTTTTTCTGTTTACTTTTATTTCTTCATGACTACTCATTTGAATATTTTTGATTACCTATCTTAGGCTAGTTATCTTAAGTTAGGAAATGTTTTATGCGATTCTTTGCACTAGCTTTATTTTATATTTGAGAAAATACCTTTTTGTGATTAAATATTCTAGTCTAATAAATTTATTTTACGTGAAAGATGTGTCGTTTTATTTTAATACCCTGAAATCTTGATTTTCTTTGACATTTTTGGTGTGGGCGCCAAATGTGGCACTGGGTGCCATATTAGGGACCCAGTGTATACCGTATTAAGAACCCGTTTCGCTGAAACCTGCAAATGACACACCAGACAAATTTTTTTTCTCAAGCTGTATTAAATTTTGAACAAACTTGACCCCATAATCTTATAGGGAGGAAATGGATCTACAACTGGTAATTTTTTGGTCAAAGCAGAGCATTTGAAAATAATCAAAAAATTACATCAACAAAAAGTGGTTCATATTTGGGCACTTTACCCTATATCCCATTACCTAACATACTTAAGATTTTTCCTATTTAGAACGAAAAATTATGCGTCAAGCATATATTATGAAACACTTTCCAACACTTCCAGAATACTTTAACAAAACTTCACCCTTTAATAAGGGGAAAGATGATGTCTAAGTAAATAATAGGGAAAACTCTAACACATTTGAAAACATAATTTCAGCAATTGTCATCAATAGTCAGAAAAGTATCCGAATTCTTTTGTGCAGCCATGTATATGCTCTATAGAATTTATACACAACAAATAATAGACAAAAAAAATTAATTTAAAAAGGCATGCCACAGCTAAAAACGCTATTACAGCAAACATTTAGCGTTATTAGACAGTACTGTAATTGAATTCTTTGTATGTCCCTGTAAATGAGTACTATGCACACCGCATTATGTAAGTAAACCTCTTGTAGTACACCTCAGTGATATATATAAATTTCAATATGTTTGAAATAGTGTAACCTCATTAAAATACACCATGAACGACTTTCCAACATATACAGTAATGTAAGGGCATTCTTTTAAGTATCCCTGTAAATGAACTATAAATGCTACACATTTCGTTTTCAATACCGAACATGCCATTGTAAACGTCATTAATCAATTACATGGGTATATGGGTATATTTACGCGAGTTAGAGCACTGACAGACATAGATAGCAGACAGACAGACAAACCGAATTCATAAACACTTTTAACCTATTTTGGAAATGTTCACAAAAGTTCTTTGCAAATCAGGTTTTATGTATACTATTAGAACACAGAATCAAGATCGTAGCTGAGAAAGAATTTGGTCATTAATCAAGATAGAAATATGCATATTTTTAAGATTAATTTACAATAATCTTCTTTAAACTGACAAATAATGAAAAAAAAAGAGAAAAAAAAAAAAAAAAAAAGCAAGGAAATGCTTCAATCTAAGATATCTGCAAAATTAAAGGTATTACAAAAGAAAAAAAAAATATATTTTTTTAATATAAAGAATAAAAATCAATTTTATTTTCCATTTTTCAGCGTTCTATTCATCATCGTCACATGTCAACCATTTTTAATTTCCAAATAAAAGAAGGGAAAATGTGTTTTATTAACATTTATTTATAGGTGAACAACTTTATTATATTAATTTTTATGGACAGAAAATAATCAATAACATGATAATAAAGAAGTATAATTAATAAAACGAGAATAAAACACAATTGAGATTCATAGTGATTTAATTAAATTTACAGAATAAAAATGTCATTTAATTTTTATTTTTAAGATGATATATGGATTTTCTTTTCAGAGATTTTAATTTCTTTCTACAGTGCTTTATTTTATTTTTTTATTTTACTATTCCTTTTTTAAAAAAAAAATTAAAACACATATGCAATTTTTTTGTAAAGTAAAACAAGAACAAAAATCATGCGTCAAGCATAGATTATGAAACACTTTCTAACACAGCCAGAATACTGTAACGAAACGTCACCGTTAATTAAGGTGAAAGAAGATATGTTAGTAAACAGTTTAGAAAATATATGCCACATTGAAAAATACAGTTTTCGAAATTACCTTCCGGTGTCAATAAAGTAGTCGAATTATTTTGTGCAGCCCTATATATGATCAATAGATGTGGATATATAGCAGGATAAAATTTAGTTCTACTAGAATATTCACATTTAGCAATTTTCTCCGATCGATGGAAATGCACTCGAAATCCTTTGTACACTGTACAGCCCTGTATATTATCTGAAGACCTTTATACACAACAAATATTAAGCTAAAAGCAAACTTAAAACTCACTCACAGCAATTACCAACCGTAAACGACAATGCATCTTTTTCTTTGCGTAGCCCTGTATATGAATTTTTTTATATTCCACAAACTTATATTAGTATATTTAAATATATTATAGTTCAGCAAGAAAATGCGTAACACAATAAAAAACTATGCGTAAGCAATTCACTCCCGTAGTCTGTAATACTCACGGATTCCGTTGTGTAGCCCTGTATCTGAACTTCTGAACAACCTAGTTTATAAACACACACGTACTATGAAAAAATTTAGTTAAACTTAAAAATACAAAACAAAGTTGAAAACGCACTTATCACACATAGACTGTAATTATCGCACATGTACTGTAACCGATAGCTTTTGTGTGTCCTGTAAATAAACGCAATGCACACCACACTTTCAAGAGAGCAATTTATAGTGAACCTCAGTAATGCAGATAATTTTCATTGTGTTTGAAATGGTAAAATATCACTAAATTACAATGCAAACGATTTTTTCCCATAGAACAATGTGTAACAGAATCTTTTTGTTTGACTCTGTAAATGAATAATAAATGCTTTGCACCCCATATTCTACAAAAAACATGTTGTAATGCGCTTCATAATTATATATCAATTTCATCATGTTTTAAATGACGTAGAATCATCAAAATGCACTTGAAACAATTATTTTCCATTGACTGTAATGTAACGGAATACTTTTGACTGTTCCCGTAAAAAAACTATAAGTACTACACACTTCAGTTGAAATAGAGAACATGCAGTAACAATAGAAACAGTTGAAATAGGGAAACGATAATAACATACAAAAATTTCAGGGCTATCCGAGTATATTTAAGCGAGCTAGAGCACGGACAAACGAACAGACGGCAGACAAACCGAAGTCATAAACACTTTTCAACTAGGTTGGAAAGTAAAGTGTTAAAAATATATAAAGCTAAAAATTAAATTAAAAAATGCACTCCTTAAGCTTTTGTTGAATCTGTTTAAGAACTTTCTCAAATCCAAACTCGTTACTGTTTGGCACATTCCGAAAATAATTTTCATTTGTAAGTGCATAAAATTTGCTGGTATTCTTACATTCGATTCCAGGAAACTAAAGAAAGTTTTTCATTTTCCTATGGAGATGAGATAGTTTTCAGAAAATATCGTCAAATTTGGTATTTTATACAGACTAGGGGATCCAAGCCGGGTATCCCGAGTTACAGAATATGGGTGAAAAACAAATTTTTTTTAGGGACTCTAATACATTTTTCACACTTGATATATATTTTTTAGATTGCCCACTAACAACACCTAAAACGTATTTCTGTATGAAAAATGTATTCAAATAAAGCTTTGAATTTTATTAAAAGCGATACTTTCGCATTCGCTTCGTGTCAGGAGTTAATAATCGAAGATATCGCCAAAGATTTCTAAGTGTTTTAAGAAGGTATTTTAGTTATTATAGTTATTATTTCTATGATTGCCCACTAACAACACCAAAACGTATTTCTGTATGAAAAATATCAATTATGTATTCAAATAAAGTTTTGAATTTTATTAAAAGCGATACTATCGTAATTCGCCTCGGGTCAGAAGTTAACAACCGAAGATGCCAAAGATTTCTAAGATTGCCCACTAACAACACCAAAACCCAAAACGTATTTCTCTATGAAAAATATTAATTATGTATTCAAACAAAGTTTTGAATTTTATTAAAAATGATACTTTCGTATTCGCTTCGTGTCAGGAGTTAATAACCGAAGATATCGCCAAAGATTTCTAAGATTGCCCACTAACAACACCAAAACGTATTTTTGTATGAAAAATATCAATTATGTATTCAAACAAAGTTTTGAATTTTATTAAAAACGATATTCGTATTCGCTTCGTGTCAGGAGTTAATAACCGAAGATATCGCCAAAGATTTCTAAGATTGCCCACTAACAACACCAAAACGTATTTTTGTATGAAAAATATCAATTATGTATTCAAATAAAGTTTTGAATTTTATTAAAAACGATACTTTCGTATTCGCTTAGTGTCAGGAGTTAATAACCGAAGATATCACCAAAGATTTCTAAGATTGCCCACTAACAACACCAAAACGTATTTCTGTATTGAAAATATCAATTATGTATTCAAATAAAGTTTTAAATTTTATTAAAAATGATACTTTCGTATTCGCTTCGTGTCAGGAGTTAATAACCGAAGATATCGCCAAAGATTTCTAAGATTGCCCACTAACAACACCAAAACGTATTTTTGTATGAAAAATATCAATTATGTATTCAAACAAAGTTTTGAATTTTATTAAAAACGATACTTTCGTATTCGCTTAGTGTCAGGAGTTAATAACCGAAGATATCACCAAAGATTTCTAAGATTGCCCACTAACAACACCAAAACGTATATTTTTGTATGGAAAATATCAATTATGTATTCAAATAAAGTTTTGAATTTTATTAAAAACGATACTTTCGTATTCGCTTCGTGTCAGGTGTTAATAACAGAAGATATCGCCAAAGATTTCTAAGATTGCCCACTAACAACACCAAAACGTATATTTCATAATGGAAAATATCAATTATGTATTCAAATAAAGTTTTGAATTTTATTTAAAATGATACTTTCGTATTCGCTTAGTGTCAGGAGTTAATAACCGAAGATATCGCCAAAGATTTCTAAGATTGCCCACTAACAACACCAAAACGTATTTTTGTATGAAAAATATCAATTATGTATTCAAATAAAGTTTTGAATTTTATTAAAAGCGATACTATCGTAATTCGCCTCGGGTCAGAAGTTAACAACCGAAGATGCCAAAGATTTCTAAGATTGCCCACTAACAACACCAAAACCCAAAACGTATTTCTCTATGAAAAATATCAATTATGTATTCAAACAAAGTTTTGAATTTTATTTAAAATGATACTTTCGTATTCGCTTAGTGTCAGGAGTTAATAACCGAAGATATCGCCAAAGATTTCTAAGATTGCCCACTAACAACACCAAAACGCATATTTCTGTATGGAAAATATCAATTATGTATTAAAATAAAGTTTTGAATTTTATTAAAAATGATACTTTCGTATTCGCTTAGTGTCAGGAGTTAATAACCGAAGATATCACCAAAGATTTCTAAGATTGCCCACTAACAACACCAAAACGTATATTTTTGTATGGAAAATATCAATTATGTATTCAAATAAAGTTTTGAATTTTATTAAAAACAATACTTTCGTATTCGCTTCGTGTCAGGAGTTAATAACCGAAGATATCACCAAAGATTTCTAAGATTGCCCACTAACAACACCAAAACGTATTTCTGTATTGAAAATATCAATTATGTATTCAAATAAAGTTTTAAATTTTATTAAAAACGATACTTTCGTATTCGTTTCGTGTCAGGAGTTAATAACCGAAGATATCACCAAAGATTTTTAAGATTGCCCACTAACAACACCAAAACGTATATTTTTGTATGGAAAATATCAATTATGTATTCAAATAAAGTTTTGAATTTTATTAAAAACGATACTTTCGTATTCGCTTCGTGTCAGGAGTTAATAACAGAAGATATCGCCAAAGATTTCTAAGATTGCCCACTAACAACACCAAAACGTATATTTTTGTATGGAAAATATCAATTATGTATTCAAATAAAGTTTTGAATTTTATTAAAAACGATACTTTCGTATTCGCTTCGTGTCAGGAGTTAATAACAGAAGATATCGCCAAAGATTTCTAAGATTGCCCACTAACAACACCAAAACGTATATTTTTGTATGGAAAATATCAATTATGTATTCAAATAAAGTTTTGAATTTTATTAAAAACGATACTTTCGTATTCGCTTAGTGTCAGGAGTTAATAACCGAAGATATCACCAAAGATTTCTAAGATTGCCCACTAACAACACCAAAACGTATATTTTTGTATGGAAAATATCAATTATGTATTCAAATAAAGTTTTGAATTTTATTAAAAACGATACTTTCGTATTCGCTTCGTGTCAGGAGTTAATAACAGAAGATATCGCCAAAGATTTCTAAGATTGCCCACTAACAACACCAAAACGTATATTTCATAATGGAAAATATCAATTATGTATTCAAATAAAGTTTTGAATTTTATTTAAAATGATACTTTCGTATTCGCTAAGTGTCAGGAGTTAATAACCGAAGATATCGCCAAAGATTTCTAAGATTGCCCACTAACAACACCAAAACGTATTTTTGTATGAAAAATATCAATTATGTATTCAAATAAAGTTTTGAATTTTATTAAAAGCGATACTATCGTAATTCGCCTCGGGTCAGAAGTTAACAACCGAAGATGCCAAAGATTTCTAAGATTGCCCACTAACAACACCAAAACCCAAAACGTATTTCTCTATGAAAAATATCAATTATGTATTCAAACAAAGTTTTGAATTTTATTAAAAATGATACTTTCGTATTCGCTTAGTGTCAGGAGTTAATAACCGAAGATATCACCAAAGATTTCTAAGATTGCCCACTAACAACACCAAAACGTATTTCTGTATTGAAAATATCAATTATGTATTCAAATAAAGTTTTAAATTTTATTAAAAACGATACTTTCGTATTCGCTTCGTGTCAGGAGTTAATAACCGAAGATATCGCCAAAGATTTCTAAGATTGCCCACTAACAACACCAAAACGTATTTTTGTATGAAAAATATCAATTATGTATTCAAACAAAGTTTTGAATTTTATTAAAAACGATACTTTCGTATTCGCTTAGTGTCAGGAGTTAATAACCGAAGATATCACCAAAGATTTCTAAGATTGCCCACTAACAACACCAAAACGTATATTTTTGTATGGAAAATATCAATTATGTATTCAAATAAAGTTTTGAATTTTATTAAAACCGATACTTTCGTATTCGCTTCGTGTCAGGAGTTAATAACAGAAGATATCGCCAAAGATTTCTAAGATTGCCCACTAACAACACCAAAACGTATATTTCATAATGGAAAATATCAATTATGTATTCAAATAAAGTTTTGAATTTTATTTAAAATGATACTTTCGTATTCGCTTAGTGTCAGGAGTTAATAACCGAAGATATCGCCAAAGATTTCTAAGATTGCCCACTAACAACACCAAAACGTATTTTTGTATGAAAAATATCAATTATGTATTCAAATAAAGTTTTGAATTTTATTAAAGCGATACTTTCGTATTTGCATAGTGATAGGAGTTAATAACCGAAGATATCGCCAAAGATTTCTCTACTTACAACCTTTTTGATTCTCTTAACTTCAGTGGTTTAAGCGCGTAGTTCAATTACATGTCTATTAAATTTGTGTTTTATTTATTTATTAATGGAGTTTAAATTTCATTATGAAATAATAGCCGGAAACAAATGTTGAACAATTTTACATTGTTTTAAGTGCAAACGGGCTGCACGCTATGTAGCTTTTTTTTTTTTTTTTTAAATCATGCTTGAAAATTATTTTAAAAACCATAAACAGTAAATTGAGATACAGTTTTCAGGCAAATTGCATTTGAAAAACATTTTTCTTCCTATTCGACGTTGTAAAAATCGAAATAGTACGATGTTTAGAAGTTAAAAAAATTGCAATAAAAGCTAAATTTATGCGACTTGTCACCGTCAATATGACGTGAGCGTTATTCACAGACATGTTTTTACTTCATAAAATTGATTATCAGAGACACGTTGTTGCTGAAAAGCTGTCATGAAGCAATCGATTATATTTCAAGCTATACAATATTTAAAAAAAAAAAAAAAAAAAGAAAAGGAAAGGAAAGAAAAGAAATAATTAAAAAGAAAAAGATAAATATTGTGTGACTCTAATACACTCAAATAGTAATACAATACGCTAAACCGCGACAAGGGGCGAATGTATTAAGAGTTAGGACAGCGTCCACTGAATACTAGACCTGCGCGCTGACATAAAAATGGCGACTGTCGTAAGCGGACTTTTTTAAGTGTCTGTACGGTTTCCAAAATTTGAACACCAATAATTTTTAAAAGTTTTCTTTGTCTTATTTGTTTGAGATCAAATATGTCAAAGAAAGCTTTTAGAAATTGCTGGTGAGTAAATTCAGGGCACTGTACAAAACCTTAAAAAAAAATCCGCCTACAATAGCCGCCATTTTTGTGTCAGCGCTCAGTATTCATGAAGCGGTGGTTAGGAATCCATTGACGTAGAGGGAGAAAAATAAAATAAAATAATGATTTTTAGATTTTAAATGTTTCTATTTCGATATTAAGAAGCAAAAAACGGAAATAAGTAAATAATACTTTAAACGTGTACAGTATTACTCCTTAACTTCTTAATAGTCCAATATAGAAACAACTAAAACTTAAAAATTATTATTTCATGGCTGCGTGGCCTTATTTAATCGATAATTATCCTGTAATTCTATAAAATAGGTCAGTTAAAATGCGTTTATTTGGCGTGGGCCCCCAAAATCGAAAATTCACAGCTTTGATTTATGCTTGGTAGAAAGCACAATTTAGTGAATTTATATTTAAATATTTTTTTATCTGTTTCTTTTTTTGGATATGGCAACAGGAAATAAAAAAGAGGATTATTTAAACTTTCTATTCATGATTTCTAGATTGTTTTCTTAACGTATAATCATAATTTAATTAATATCAAACTGTTAAATAATAAAAGAGTATTTTTTAAAATCATTATACTGTTTATTTTTTATTTATATTTTCTACTTTTTAGTGTTTAAATTATTTCGTCGTTGCAGTTTCACAGCCAGCTGGCATATTTTGGCGAGAATAGTTTGGCACATCATTAACTCCTTTTTTTTTTTTTTTTTTTTTTTTTTTTGTAACTCGTAAACAGTTGTAACCATAAATATTAGTTGGCGATATTTCAACTGCGGCTGGCTAACGGAAAAATGTCTTAAAATTAATTTGTTAATTTATAATTAAGTTCTGAAAACATTAAAATATTCTATTACTATCAGAAACACAACCGTGTACACAATTTTTAAAAATCTAACATATGGAAAAGTTCGTGAAAAATCGATCAGAAAATTCTATCTTTACATACAAAATCCAAGCTGAGTTAAATAAAATAGTGTAAAAATAAACATAACTAAAATTGAAAAGAGCGAAAATACCCGGATAATTTACATTATATGTTATCTTCTTTGGAATCCATAGTTGCTATCGTTCAACGTATTTAAGATTTTTTTTTTTTTCATTTCTATTTGAAGTCGAAGTACAAAGACAGTTCACTGTCAAGCAGGTTTTTAATGTAGGATCATAAAAAAGAAGTAAGATTCGTAGCAGAAGTTTCTGATCGTTAACGATCATCACGATCTCATCATCATGAGGAAAATTTGCATATTTTTTTCATTTTAGTTTTCAATTTTAAGGTCATGTAATTTATATTCTATTGGATAGAGAAAAAGAAAATAAAAATACTGAATAGATAATATATACTTCAAGCAAAGACTTGCAAAAAGAAATGCAAGGAATTTAAAAAAAAATTGGTGATAAGAAAATTCTTGTAAAAAATATTTTTTTTTTTTAGATTTAACAATAACAATTCAATTTTTTATTAATCATTACCATTTGTCATATAAATAAACAATTTTCATAATAAAAGAAGCGTAAATACATCTTTATGAACATTTACTTATCATTTGTCATCGATAAATAAACAAATTTCATAATAAAAGAAGAGTAAATGCCCTTTTATGATCATTTATTTGTCATTTGTCATTGATAAATAAATATTTTTGATATTAAAAGAAGCGTAAATGCATTTTTATGACTATTTACTTATAATTTGTCATTGATAAATAAATAATTTTCACAATAAAAGCAGCGTAAATGCATTTTTATGAACATATTTATTTATCATTGCGTCATTGATAAATAAATTATTTTCTTAATTGAAGTAGCAAAAATGAACTTTTTATCATTTGTCATTGATAAACAAATACTTTTCAAAATAAAAGAAGCGTAAATACATTTTTATGAACATTATACTTATCATTTGTCATCGATAAATAAATAATTTTTACAATAAAAGAAACGTAAATGCATATTTATGAACATTTACTTATAATTTTAGATTGATAAATAGATATTTTCTTAATAATATTAATAATAAAAGCAAAAATGCATTTTTATGAACATTTTTCGTGATTAAAAAGTTCTGTTTAATCTAACAGATTGAGCACAACATTTACTTTAATTTTACAAATAAAGGCCGGCCATATGAATTATTAAACTTAAAAAAAAAAAGGGTGAAACAGCCATTTAATTTCATTTTTCAGATTAAAAAATAGATGTTTTCCTGATATTAATTAATTATCAAAGTGATTCGTTTTGGTCGGAATTCGTCTTATAATTTGTAATTCTACAGTTTATTTTTTTATTTATATGTTTATTTTATTATTTTTTTTTACTCAAGGAACATTTTCTTTTTTAATGAAATACTATTATAAAGTAAAATCTAAGTTAGAAAATTTAGTTCTCAACATTAGGCTGTAAAAATGCTGAACACAAAATAAACAGCGAGTATGTCGTCAATATAGTGAGTATAGAACTAAAAGTTAGAAAAGGGTGTTCCGAAATTCGACCGACAAATTAAGAGGGATGATAGAAGATCGCAAGAGAATGACAACTTACTATAGAACATGGGGTCGCAAAACACTTTTAGTGGGAGAAAATCGCAAAAAGAGTTATGAAGGGTGTGACATCGAATGGAACAAAAAGGGCCAATAATAATAAGTAGAAAAAACAGTTATATGACTTCAAGCATGATTACAATGCATTGAAGTTCAACGTCAGAAAGAAGACGACGACACGTTTTTATAGAAACTGTTCGAAGTTGCGGCCACGAAGGTCATTGCACAGCCGACACCGACGCACAACGGATTGACGGACGCGTTGTTAAAACATATTCCTATAAAAATATCTCGTTGTCGTCTTTCGGACGGTGAACTGTAATGCATTGTATTCATGCTTTACGTCAAATAAATGTTTTTTTTTTCTATTTATTATTGGCCCTTTGTGTCCCACCCTTCATAAATATTTTTGCGATTTTTCCCACCAAACGTGGTTTGCGACCCCATGTTCTACGGTAAGTTTTCATCCTCATGATGCCTTCTATCACCCCTCTTAATTTGTCGGTCGAATTTTGTACCGCCCTGTATATAAAATGCCCTTGAAATCAAGATACGACAAACAAATTCTTCCATTAAAATCTGAACAGGCAAGTAATTAATTTATATGTAGAATACCTTTAAATTAAAAAATAGCTAAAAAATTCGAACAAGAAAATGACCAAAACTGCAGTTTAGAGATGGCATGAAGTAATACATTACATAATAATTACAGAAAAAAACTAGTTGTTGGGGGCCACCGTAATACTTACCCATCATAGATATGCATAATATAAAATATGAAAATAAAACATGTGTAAACTATTTATAAAATGCATTGCAATTCGAATAAATTCGTGACTTGATGACATCATAAACTTTAAAGGCTCTGTTACTGAATTGCGTAAAAGAAACATCCTTATAACTCCAAAATTGATAATCCGATTAACTAACGGTTTACTGTGTCGGATTAAGTGTCTCATCTTCAATTAAAATATATCTTTGAATAAAAATTTGAATGAAATACAGGGTCATGAAAAATCGAAGAGTGTGGAAAATAGGATTACAAATATTTCGGCAACTCATTATCCGATCGACTTCATTCTTTATGCAAAATTTATGTTTTTTTATTGTCTTTTATATTCACTCCTTACAATAAACAATTTCAAAAATTTTATATACCTTTTATCAGAACGAACATTTAGAGAGTCCGGATAATCGAGGTTACTGAAATTCAATAAGCTTCTTCCCATTATTACATACTAAGTATATACCAAATTTCAAGTCTCTATCTCAATTTGATCGGGAGATAGAGTGTTTACAGACACACACACAGACACACAGACAGACGAACGGCAATTTTTTTTTCCTATGTTTTTCGAAATCTCCAGTGTCTGAAACGTGTAAATCCGTCAAAGAAATTTTTCGTTTTTCAAAACGATTACAAGACTTAACCTATACTACGTATGATGGGTAAGTAAAAAGCATTAATTAAATAAAATTTACTATGAAATTTAATATAATATGATTAAAAAACATATTAAATGATAAATGATGCCAGATAAATTAAAATAAACATAATTTGATCATATACTGGAATAAAAAATGGAATTTCGATAAGAAATGATGATGAAATGGGAAATACTAATGTGACGCATATATGTCTAATCATCAGCCGGCAGAACACCACACATGTCGCAGAAAAAATGCATTATTTCCAATAATAGCCTGACAAATTTGTCAAGAAAAGTGCATTACTTCTGGTATAATGCATTGAAAGAAGAAAAATAATTAGGGAACTGAAGCAAAATTAATCAAAAACGAATTTTACTCACATACTAATCAACCTGTTTAGAAGCTCCACGACACTCGCACTCCGAACAACATGCCGAGACAAGCATTTGAACAATGGAACATCAAGATGCTTAGTAACATCAGTTACAGTTAAGATGTGATAAATTTAAGACATTAATTAAATAAAACTTATAGAGACGCACCGGAGTTGGCGCCATTTTCATTTGTGGCGAGAAAACTACGTTTTCGAAGACCTGTTAGGCCTAGCGTTTAGTATTATTTTATTATATTAGAATTTTATTATAAAACACTCACAATTTTATTATAAAACACACACATTTCATTTTAATTAACACACACATTTTTGTGTAAACACACACATTATTTTCATTTTTATTTAACACACACATTTAATTTTATAAAACACACATATTTTATTATAAAACACCAGGTTGCCACACGAAGCAAATATCGATGGATTACCACTCCAGGCAAAAAATCGCCACTTTGGCGCAAAAAGAATCCCCGGTGCGTTTTCTGTACCATAAGGATTTACACCTAAGCTTAAAAAAAAAAAAAAAAACTTCAATATTTAAACTAAAGGAAGAAACTTTGTTTTGTTTGTCATCTTTTTCCTGTTTCTCAACTTCTTTACACCTATTATTTAACATACTTAACTTTTTTGCATTTATATTTCGAGTGAAAAAATAAAAACAGTTCATTGTCAAGAAGGTTTTTTTAAATGAAAGTTCACGATAAAGAACCAAACTCGAAGAAGAGAAAGCATGTGAGCATTAACCCCGAAGGAAATTTGCATATTTTTTCAATTTAGCCTTCGAGACTTAACGCAAAGTCTTTTTTACACTGATGAATACGAAAAGTAAAGAAAAAAAATTAAAAGACATATAGCGAAATGATTCACACAGGAAAAAAAATTTTCCCACTGTAAGGTGAAAAAAAAAATATACAGAAGCTGAAAAATATGCCAAGGTATTTATTATATTTACATATGATAGTTCAACTAAAGATTTGTTGAAATTTTTAATGTAGTAATATCTCTCTATATTAAAAAAAGGTAGCCGCCGTTGTCAATGAATTTTTTGTGCCTTGGGACATTTCTGGGAAATATTCAGAAAACTATTGCATATAAAAATATAAAAATTGGTAATTTTATAAAGAAATATTCGATAAATACACTGAAGCGCACAGTTTTTAAATCAAAGAATTATTTTAAGATATATTTAATATTAAAATCGGTCAAAATAGTTCTCTTAAAAAAGTTTTATAGGAACAAAAACTATGAATAGGAATTTAACCATATTTTGCAGGGACATTCTTGACATGCTTGCGGCAAAGTACATAAAGTACCAGTACTGTAAAAAAAATACAAATGTTTCTAAATCTACGAAAATATAATATAACCAAGAGCGAAAATATACAATAACCTATTCCGAGTTACCCATGATTACGAAAACCGTTCTTTATCTGTAGAAAATTCCGAAACCAAAATATTTTCGAGGTTTAAAGAAGCATTGATAAAAAACAAAGTTTCCTTTGCTGCCACTGATTTTCAGAAACCTTTCCGAGTAGATTTTATAGCGTATTAATAACTTTTTCCAAACCGGAATATCGGTTTTTATAGGATGCTATAAATTCTCAACGAAACATTTTCAGCTGCGCAATTGAATTTATGCATACAAGAGTAAGAAAATAATATTAATTTTAATGTTAATGTTGTTAATTTATTATGTTTAGTTGTAAAACATGTTTGTTGAACATGTAAATGTTTACTTGAGAATGGATAGCATCAGAAAAACTAATATTCCGGGTTGAGAAAACTGAGGAATACACTAAAAACACTACTCGGAAACTTTTCCGAAAATCAGTGACTGTAAAAGAAACTTAGTTTTTATAAATGCTTCTTTAGATCTCGAAAATATATTGGTTTCCGATATTCTTAACGATAAAGACCGTTTCATTAGCAGATAATGTATGTTTCATTTATCAGTATCAAGTATCGTCAATATCCAACTTTAGATTTCCTTTATGTATAACAAAAGTAAAAATTCAGTTTTCTCAATACCTTTGAATTTCAAAATACATTAAACAAGTTCTTGCATCAAATCTATTGCAGTAGGTCGATTAGAAAAAACAAGTTGGAAATTGTACTTCAAACGTGACAAATTAGGTGCGTTCGTACTATAGCTAGTTATATAAATATTCATATCTTGATGATTTTTAATTCTGTGAAATGAATTATATCGTCTGCAGATTCATTTCTGTCATAAAATAAGTATCTCGGTCGCTTGACGATTAAACATCGGAAGCTCCTATAACAGGAAAGCACCGATTAAAAAAAAAAAAAAATCAAATTTCTTAATAAATATTTTTATTAATATCTCCTAAGCTTTTGATTCGATTTTTAAAAAAAATGAAATGTCTCGACAAAATTCTGCAAAGATAATAAAATTTAAATTCCAAACCATTCGGTTGGGTAGTTTTTGCGTTGTTATATGCGGACGGACGGACAGACAGACGGACGGACCAAGCGACGACAATAGGTGCTACGTATTTATATAATTACGAACGCACCTAAAAAATCTTAAAATTCGTTTTCAATAACAAACCTAAGAGGAAAAAAAAAACTATTTTGTTTTTAGAAAGAAATGCTTTGTAGTTTCACAAACCTTAAAGTAAAAAAAGTCATAATGATTATTCTTAAAATGTTATAATATAGAATTCTTTCTTGATTTTAATTACGCACATGAGTATTTAATTTTTCCTGATATATACTTTGCCCGTTTTTTTTTCTGCCCGCACCTATGCCATGAACATTTATACATAACATTTGTACATGATATGAGAATGCAAAGTTAAAATTCATTGAATTTTAATACAAAGTAAAATTTATCGCTGAAATATTTTTCCAATGAATGGTAAAAAACACAAATAAAAACACTTTATTCCTTAACATAAAAAACGACAAGGAAAAAACACTAACATGAGGAAAAGAAAGAAAAAAGCTTTTTATGTTTCATTTTCTCTGGGATTCATACAATCTATTATACAGCATATTTAAGATTCTTTCACATTTATCCCTTGATTGGGAGGGTGGGAAGGAGTTCATTGTTAAACAGGTTTTAAATGGAGGATTCAGTGTTGTAGTAGAGAAAGCCTTTCATCATTAACTGCGAAGGAAATTTGCATATTTTTCCAATTCAACCTTTACGATTCTTCAAAGTAAAGTATTCTCTATGCTGACGATAGAATGAAAAGAAAGAAAAAAGCTTTAGTTAAAACGCAGTGAACTAAAAAAGAATTTTAAAAATGTCTAGATAAAAGCTTTTTTTTTTTTTTTTTTTTTTTTTTTTTTTTGTAAAAACAGTGTTTCTTAATCATTAATCATTTTTAACTGTCTTCGATATTTCAGTTCATATTTTAAAACTTGTCGTTGGGGGCCACCGTAATACTTACCCATCATGGATATGCATAATATAAAATATGAAAATAAAACATGTGTAAACTACTTATAAAATGCATTGCAATTCGAATAAATTCGTGGCTTGATGACGTCATAAACTTTAAATGTTCTATTACTGAATTGCGTAAAAGAAACATCCTTATAACTCCAAAAATGTTAATCATATTGACTAACGGTTTATTGCGTCGGATTAAGCATCTCATTAAAATATATCTTTGAATTGCAATTTGGATGAAATACAGGGTCATGAAAAATCGAAGAGTGCTGAAAATAGGATTACAAACATCTCGGCAACTCATTATCCGATCAATTTCATTCTTTAAGCAAAATTTATGTTTTTTTATTGTCTTTTATATTCACTCCTTAAAATAAACAATTTAGAAAATTTTTATGTACCTTTTATCAGAACGAATATTTCGAGAGTCCGAAAATAAATAGTTCCGGATAATCGAGGTTACTGAAATTCAATAATCTTCTTTCCATTGTTACATACTAAGTACATATCAAATTTCAAGTCTCTATCTCAATTTGTTCGGGAGATAGAGCGTTTACAGACACACACACACAGACAGACGGACGGCATTTTTTTTTTTTCTAAAAATGTGTTTTTCGGAATCTCCAGTGTCTGAAACGTGTAAATCCGTCAAAAAAAATTTTTTTTTCGATTTTCAAAACGATTACAAGACTTACCCTATACTACGTAACAAACACATAAACCGACGACAGCATTTTTATTGTTCATACTTTTATATGTGAACTGCAGCACAATTATATTATATGGACAATAATGTTTGTAAAACGATGATTAATGGATTCCGTTTTAACTAAAAAACAAGATGTTAAAAATCATGCTTCAAGCATAGATTATGTAACACTTTCCAACACTTCCAAAATACTTTTACAAATCTTTATAGTTTAATAAGGTGAAAGATGATGTCTAAGTAAGCAATTTGGGAAACGCATAACACATTTAAAACCCAATTTCAAGAATTACCAACAATAATCGAAAAAATATCCGAATTCTTTTGTGCAGCCCTGTATACGATCTATAAATCTGTATATATACTACATATAATTGCTAAAACTTACTTCAGTTAGGAAATGCATAGCAAAGATAAACAAATTTACATATTATACGCCGAGATATACGGTATTTAGTTTAAGCTAATTTGTTCTTCAATTGTTTTTCACAATTATATCCCATTCCCGTGTTTTAATAGCTGTTACATTAAGCTGTCCAATTGACTATACACACAACTTTAGACTGTATTTCTTAACATCATGTGTAACATAATATTTATTTGTTTTCATCTAATCAACTGTTTTATTAGTTTAATAAGTGTATTTGGCCGGAGGGAGAGGGGGTGGAGAATTAGTAACTACAACAAGAACCGAACAGAAACTACTGCAAATTACAGAGAAACAGGGGACATTTGTATAAATGTTTAATAAAAAATAAAATTTACGCATCATTAGTACTCGAACAATAATATAATATATCTTAATAAAAATAATTTTATTTTGATTTAATATTTATGTTTATGAATAACAGCAACATTATCTAACATTATGAATTTTATATTAATGATTAATGAATTTTATATGAATATTTTATTATTCTGAATATTATGGATATTTATATAAATATTTTATATGAATATTATATGAATATTAATGAATTTTATATGAATATTAATGAATTTTATATGAATATTAACATTATGAATAACAGAAACATTATCACATTCTGTACTGATACGACAATAAATTGATGATTCGAGAGTTTGATTTTAACTAAGTATATCAAAGACGAAATCTTTATATCAATCAAAATCCAACTAAAGCGTCGGCACTATGACCAAGATCGTTAATTCGCCAAAGGTCCTTGGAAACCATTACATTATATTCATTAGTCACAGACCAGTCGTTCACATTTGTTTTTGGATATTTACTTGGACACTTTTTTGAAACTTACTTATAAAAAACATCAACAAATTTTAAAGGATCTACTTAATTTTTTTTCATATAAACTTCCTTTCCTCTATAATAAAACCTACAGGTTGTAATGAAAATAAATTTAAATCGCCCCCCCTTTTTTTTTAAATTAATTTTCCGAGAAAGTGTTAAAAACAATCTCACATAAGTAATTGGACACTTGAAATTTGTACTAAATTTTTTTGACAGACGGTACTTTTTGTAATTTATTTTTATCATAAATGGAAATATATGTCAAATGTTATCGTCTGCACTTTGAAATTACTACTACTTCATATAAATTTGTTTACATTTCTATATTTGAAGTGAACATGCCCGGACGCTACAAAGTTGCAACAAATTCTCAAATGCCTGTACATCTACTTTCACAGCAATGACACTTTTGATGTAGAGAAACTCTTTCTAAAATCGCGTAACAATTTCTTCATCAAAATATTTGATAACACGATTACCCCGCTAATTCGACACATTTTAGTAGAAACTCGCTTACCTTGACTGCAGCTATAATTATTGTGTCACAATTAACCTTTAGAAAATTTTTCTTAATTACTTACAGTACCAACTAATTAAAATTCATTATTTGTTTGCATATTAAAAATTAGTTTCCTATTTCGCAAAAAATCACTTTTGTTCTCAAACATTCTTGATTATTTTTCGTAAGGTTTTCATAAAATTTTTATATTGTTATTATAACTCACTGATCTATAGAAATAAATGTATACCAGTAGGGCCCGTGCGAAGATTTCGCACCGCAATCTAATATTTTTTATCGATATCTAATATTTATTAGATGCAGGTTTAAACTTATAAAGAAAGAGTAAGGATAAAAATATCTGCTAACAACATTTAGTTTTTAGTCAAGCCAGAATATCATCTAATTTATTCTATCAAAGTTAGAGTAAAATCTGATCCAAGATTGCAAAAGGCATGCGCGAGAAAAAAAAATTACCAATCCGTATATTAACTGCATTAGAGGATGACGTCATCCGCTTCGGAGAAAACATGGGACATATAAGTCTAAACATTTCAATTTCAATTTCGCTTTTTAATCATAAATATAAAATAAACCCATGCGGTGTTTTTTATAATCATTGCTGAGCATCATATAATGTGGTATTTTATTTCTGTGGCAACAGTAATTTGAGGAAAACCTTTCATTTCTTTTACGAAAACAATACCGATTTAATTTTTAATTATCTGCAAATTTCAATTAAAAAACATGTTTTAGGTAAATGCAAGTGTACGATGTCAGAAGCCGGTTCAAAAACCTTTCATATGGTATCTCATTCGTCTGTCTGCATTTCGTATTTTCTTAGAAAAAGGGATGTTGACAGGAGAAATAATATATACGATTAGTTAATTAAATGGGATCGTTCAACTGTTTAATAATTCCAATATTTAATGCATATTTAATAAAACATGACTACGTACAGTGGATGATCATATTATTAAATGAAATGGCTGAATGATCACTTTCTGACATTTTTGTTCGTATATAATGCTATTATTGATTAAAAAAAAAAAAAAAAAAAATCAATTTAATCTTAACAACTCGACACCCAAGGAGATAACAAAAATATGGCGACCTAAGCAGATGTCGAGTTGCGAAATTCTACATCATTTCATACATTTATTTTATATATTGTTTAGTTGCTGCGATTTTAAAATAATAAAATATGTATTATACAGTAAGTGATCATATTATTAGAGTCACCTTGAATAATTGAAAAATATCTAGAAATATCTAGATAAATACTTGATGAATTCTTCTGGAACTTCATTGATGTAATGAACATGTTTGATCTTACATTTTTCAGTGAAGCTTTAGTCAAGAGAGCAATTACAGGATCAACAAAAAAATTAATAATAACATTTGCGATCACTTTGTAAATGTAAATGCGGGAAATGATCTGTGGATGTAGCACATGGCTATGTGAATCATCTATAACATTTTTGTTCATTTGTTTTAGAATAACACATGAGAATATAATTCTATTACTAGTAAATAATTATAATAATCAAAATTATAATAATATGAGAATATAATAAATACAACACATTCATGAGAATATAAAAGTTTCGTTAAAAAAAAAAAAAAAAAAAAAAAAAAAAAAAAAAAAAAATCGCATGTTTTTGGCTTTTGTTTTCAATTAAATTTAACTCTATTCGACGACTATAGGTGATACGTATTTGTATAATTACGAACGCACCTAAAAACAGGTTTCAGCAATTACCGTCCATAGCCAGAAAAGTACTTCAATCCTTCTGTGTGTAGCCCTTTATTTAATCTATAGATTTATACATGTTCTAATTAGTATATTAAAATTTAGTTTAGTAAGAAAATACATAATAGAGGGAAAACTTATCGACAATTTCTACCAATATAGGCGGAAACATTACTTGAATTCTTTTGTACAGCCCTGCATATATTACTGACCGATTTTTGCAGACGCTATATATTAATCTAAAATTTAATTCGGGCAAAAGAAAAAAAAAACGCTTAAAATTACCGAAATCACATTTTTAAAAATTATTATCCATAAGCGTCATTTATCCAGTTCTTTGCGTGACCTAGTATATGATTTTATTTATATTCTACAAACATCTACGTACACTAAATATAGTTCCAACTTGAAAATACATAACTCAATTAAAAAACATCGTAAACAATCCACGTTCATACTCAGTAATACTTACGAATTCTTTTGTGATCCCTGTATATGAACTATAGCATTGATACATACCACATAGTATGAAAAACTTTAGTTAAACTTTAAAACGCACTTCCAACAATTATCGCTAATAGGCAGTACTTCGGATAAAGTACTGTATCCGAAATATTTTGTGTGTCTCTGTAAATGAACGATATATGCTATGCACATCATATTCTACAGCAAGTATTTTGTAATAAACCTCAGTAATGTATATCAATTTCATTATATTTTGAAATAGTGTAACATGATTAAAATACGCTGCAAACAGTTTTTCTCCGTAGACCATTATGTAAAGGAATCCTTTTATGTGGCCCTGTTAATAAATAATGACTGCTTTGCATCCCATATTCCACAGAATGCATCTTTTAGTGCACTTCATAAATTCATACCAATTTCATTATATTTAAAATGGAATAAAATCATTAAAATTCACTTGAAACGATATTTTCCCATTGACCGTAATGTGATGGAATACTTTTGACTGTCCCTGTAAATGAACTATAATGGCTACACGCTTCATTTTAATAGCGCGGTCGAGCTATAGTGAATGTCAATAACATATTAAAATTACGTAGCAATCTGAGTATATTTACGATAGTTAGAGTACGGACGGTCAGACAAACCAAAGTCACAAACACTTTTCAACTATGTTGGAAAGTGTTAATAAAAAAATAGATTATGTTTTGACACAATTGGAAGAAAATTTTGGATTAAGAAACTATCAATTGCAGCTGCTTTCAGTTTTTCTTTGGAAATTAGTTATTAACACTTATTATTTACCCATCATACGTAGTATGTCTTGTAATCGTTTTGAAAATCGAAAAAAAAAATTTGACGGATTTACACGTTTCAGACACTGGATATTCCGAAAAACATATTTTTAGAAAACAATTTTTGCCGTCCGTCTATGTGTCTGTGTGTCTGCATGTCTCTGTGTTTGTGTGTCTTTAAACGCTCTATCTCCCGAACGAATTGAGATAGAGACTTGAAATTTAGTATGTAATAATGGGAAGAAGCTTATTGAATTTCAGTAACCTCGATTATCGGGAACTATTTTTTACGGACTCTCGAAATATTCGTTCTGATAAAAGATATATACAAATTTTCGAAATTGTTTATTTTTAGGAGTGAATAGAAAAACAATACAAAAACATAAATTTTGCATAAAAAATTAAGTTGATCGGATAATGAGTTGCCGAGATATTTGGAATCCTATTTTCCACACTCTTGGATTTTTCATGACCCTGTATTTCATTCAAATTTCAATTCCAAGATATATTATCATTGGAAATGAGACGCTTAATCTGAAGCAAAAAACAGTTAATTAATATGATTATAATTTTTGGAGTTATAAGGAAGTTTTTTACGCAATTCAGTAATAAAACATTTAAAGTTTATGACGTCATCAAGCCACTCATTTTATTCGAATTGCAATGCATTTTATAGATAGTTTACACGTGTTTTATTTTGATATTTTATATTATGCATATCCATGATGGTTAAGTATTATGGTGGCCCCCAACGGCTAGTTTTAATTAGCATCAACAACATTACTGAATATGAACGAGTATATCATGAAAATGGCATGATAATCGGTGCTCATAGTTTTTATAGCGCGTACAATGTATACATCACCAATTATTCACATTATGCTTTCACTTTTATAATATTTAAAGAGATAAGATTTTTTAATACTCCTTAAAAAACAAATCGAGATTTAAAAGATCAAACTTATTTTGCAAAAAAAGATTGATAACCTAATCTTAAAACTAGATTTCTTAATAAACAATGATAAATATCATGCATGTAATCACCGCTTGACAGAACATTGAAAAAGACAGTTAAGTACCCATCTGGTAAGCAAGTGTTGAATGTAACGTGAATAAAAGAAACATTTTTTTAGCTTATCGTACATGTCAATCAATCATATCTATATCACTGTAAATGAATTTTACTTTTCTTTTTATTACTTACCCATCATACGTAGTATAGGGTAAATCCTGTAATCGATTTGAAAATCGAAAAAAAATTTTTTTGAACGGATTTACACGTTTTAGACACTGGAGATTTCAAAAAATATATTTTTAGAACAAATTTTTTATCGTCCGTCTGTCTGTGTGTCTGCAAACGCACTATCTCCCGAACAAATTGAGATAGAAACTTGAAATTTGGTATGTACTTAGTATATAATAATGGGAAGAAGCTTATTGAATTTCAGTAGCCTCGATTATCCGCAACTATTGTTTTCGGACTCTCGAGATATTCATTCTGATAAAAGGTATATAAAAATTTTCGAAATCGTTTATTTTAAGGAGTGAATATAAAAGACAATAAAAAAACATAAATTTTGCATAAAGAATGAAGTCGATCGAATAATGAGTTGCCGAGATATTTGTAATCCTATTTTCCACACTCTTCGATTTTTCGTGACCCTGTATTTCATCCAAATTTCAACTGAAAGATATATTTTAATTGGAAATGATACGCTTAATCCGACGCAGTAAACCGTTAGTTAATATGATTATCAATTTTGGAGTTATAAGGATGTTTCCTTTACGCAATTCAATAATAGAGCATTTAAAAAGTTTATGAAGTCATCAAGCCACGAATTTATTCGAATTGCAATGCATTTTATAAGCAGTTTCCACATGTTTTATTTTCATATTTTATATTATGCATATCCATGATGGGTAAGTATTACGATGGCTCCCAACGTCTAGTTTAACATATTCTTTAACTTTGGCTTATAAAAAATATATATATTGGCTTATAAAAATATTATCAATAAACAGTTTCTTTTTGTGGCAATAGGAAAGAAAAATTGATTAAAAAAAAAAAATTATGGAACGCGGTTGAAAAAAGTAGTAAAGAGTTGTCTGAGTAAATTTTAAAGCAGCCGGTTATTTTACTCTTGTTGTAAAGCGTATGCATATCAAGTCTCATGTAAATCAGTCAAAAATTTTAGATTTGTATAAGGAATATACATCCAAACATTTATTTATATATACAGTAGATGCCACTTAATATGATCATGGTTATTGCTATCAATAGCTTAATGTAGCTTGGATTGACCATCTATTACTCAATTCTACATTAAAGTCAATCTCTACATCTCTAGAGCAATTAATTTGTAAGTTAAATTAAATGAATTTGATGCAGAAAATGCAAACGTAGTTTTAATTACAACAAAGTAACTAAAATCTGCATATTTCTTCAATTGAAGATTCTAAAATGACATTTAGCCAAGAAAATTTAAGTACATTGGGAATTCGACGAAGTGTATGTACTAGTGAGGGTGGAATAATTATGATAATGAAGCAAAGAAATGAAAATGTCATTAAAGGCATATGATTGTTAAATAAAAATCTAATATATAAAAATGAGAATTTGTCTGTTTGTCTGTATTTCTATACAAATCCACAGTTTGGAGCTCAGAATTGGGAAATGTTACGTACAGATATATTATAACACGACCGAGGCAACTAAAGTAATCTGGAATCGAAATAAATTATAGTTAATTTTTAATTTAAAAAAACAACAATCAAACAGCCATTTTCTATCAAATTTAAACATTTTTCGTTATAGCAGTTGCCAACAATTAAAAATCTACAATAAAATTCTTTCCACAACAATTAATTTTCTACTGAAAGATTTCCACGTGAAAAATGAAAATGAAATAAAAAGTTTCAACAGTTAAAAAGAAGATGAATATGACGCCATATTGGAAGTTTGGTCATATTGTACATTTTTAAACATTTCTCAATAATACAAGGAGTATGTGTATGAGTAAGTTCAGAAAGCAAGTTAATATGACGTCAAAAGAGAATTGAAAAGAAAATCAATATGGCGTCATATTGTAAGTTTAACGGACTTTTTCAAATATTTGACAATCAAACAAAGAGAGTAACTAATATGAGTATAAGTACAGAAAGTAAGTGGATATGACGTCAGCAGGTGAATATAACTTCAAATGAGCTTGAGGAACGTATTGAATCATGATAAAAAATTAAAAGTAAAACGATTGTGGAAATATTGGACTATTTTAACATTTTGAGGTTCTCTGAATTCTTTGTTGCTAGTTTTAAATGTATTCCACATGTATATGTGTATGTATGTGTGTATATTAGAATTTCCACAAATTTTTAGATCAAAATCAGGTCATCGTATGGGATGAATGCACCATGTCACACAACATTATTTTTCAGGCCCCCAATCCCCAATCAGACAATCCAGTTTTTAAGAAACAATGATTTACAAATGGATGGAGTCACTTTTGTATTGTCTAGAGATTTCCGACAAACATTGCCGGTCATTCTAGAAGAAACATGGCGGATGAAATTAACGCATGCCTTAAATCGTTACATCTTTGGAGACATGTTCACAGTTTGTGACTAACTAAAAATATGAGAGTTCATCTGAATGGAAACATCTTGGATCATCAGTTTTCTCACCACTTGTTAAATATGGGAATGGATTAATACCGTTTCATTCAGTAACTAGTCTGTTCAAAATCCTAGAAGCATTTTGTAACACAGTTGCGTTTGTTGAAGAACTCAAGGCGAAAGTATTTTCAAATATTCGACATTTTACAGACCATAAATGGCTTTGCGAACGTGCGATTCTTACACTAATCAAGTTGGAAATTGTACATCAAACGTGAAAAAGGAGATGCGTCCGTACTATAGCTACAGTGTCTCACAAAAGTGATGGGACACTTGTGCTTTATAAAAAGAAACTGCAATAAAATAAATAAACAAACATGTGCAAAAATTTTTTGGGTGTGTTTCATATTTAAAGTTAGTAACAATTATTACATAACATACATTTTGTCAAAATATTAAAATATTAATTTAGTAAAAATACAATTGTTCAGAACGGAGCAAAAAATGGCTCACATAAGTGATGGGACACTTACTTTTCCATCAAATATTTATCCAAAAATTTTACTTTTTAAAAGGTTTTAATATTTTGTTGGATTTCCTTTTACTTTTAAAACATGATTTAATCTTTTTGGGATGGATTCGACTAATTTTTTTGTGATTTCTGGAGTGATTTTACCCCATTCTTATTGAAGCACCGATTTTAGTTGTTGTTTTGAAGAAATGGTGTGTTTGCGAATTCTTGATTCCAATTCTTGCCAAATATTCTCTATGGGATTTAAGTCTGGAGATTGTGGTGGTGTTTTTATTATTTCAGGACAGTTATATAGCAGCCAGAGTCTAACGTTCAGAGCAGTGTGCTTGGGGTCATTGTCCTGGTAGAATTTAAAATCGTTATGAAGGTTCAATTTTCGTGCTGAAGATTTCAAATTTTGCTTTAAAATATCAATATACTTGTACTGATCCATTATACTGTCAATAAAAACAAGATTACCAACTCCAGCGGACGACATAGACCCCCATACCATAACTCCTCCTCCACCATGTTTTACTGTTGGTACCAAGTTCTGTTTGCGAAATTCTTCCCTGGGTTTTCTCCACACCAAGATTCTACCGTCAGAACCAAATATATTAAATTTACTCTCATCAGCAAATATAACTTTATTCCAGTAATCAGAATTCTTATTTATGTTGGATTTTGCGAAAGCTAGTCTGAGTTTTCTATTCTTTTCACTTACGAAGAATTTTTTCCTGGCTACTCTACCGTGATATCCAGCAGATCGAATTACCCTTCTAATAGTCTCAGGATTAACAATTATTCCATATAATGCTTGTAAATCAGCAGCAACTTTTGAAGCACTAATTCTTGGATTTTTTTTAATATTTCGAACGATAATTCGCTTTATTCCATTGGATAGCTTTGATGGTCGGCCAGGTCTTCTTTTATCCTGAATCATATGATTCTTTTTATATCGTTTAATGATATTGAAAACTGTTGAACGACTCAAGTTAACTGTTTCAGCAGTTTTTCTAATAGATTTTCCACGTTCAATATGCAAATTAATAACTAATTTTCGAATTTCAGGCGAAGTTTCTTTTCGTTTAGCATTCATGGCTACACAGAGCTAAAAAACACAAAAATTCCAAAACAAACTGGAGAGAAATACTGCAGACGATTTTATAAATTATTCCCAATTGCTTTTAAGTAAAAATAAAACCCCAAAAAATATTTTTATTGCTTATTTCAGACGATTTTTGTTGCATATATAATGGTGTCCCATCACTTATGTGAGCTATTTTTTGCTCCGTTCTAAACATTTGTATTTTTATTAAATTAATATTTTAATATTTTGACAAAATGTATGTTATGTAATAATCTTTACTAAATTTAAGTATGAAACACACCCACAAAAAAAATGTGTACATGTTTTTTTAATTTATTTGATTAGTTTCCTTTTGTAAAGCACAAGTGTCCCATCACTTATGTGAGACACTGTAGTTATATAAATATTCAGATCTTGATGATTTTTAATTCTGTGAAATAAATTATATCGTCTGCAGATTCATTTCTGTAAAAAAATAAGTATCTCGGTCGCTGGACGATTAAACCTCGGAAGCTCCTATAACAAGAAAGCAGCGATTTCTTTTAAAAAATTCAAATTTCTTAATAAATATTTTTATTAATATTTTCTAAAGTTTTGATTCGATTTTCATAAAATTTGCAATGTCTCGACAAAATTCTGCAAAGGTAGTATATCTTGAATTTCAAACCATTCGGTTGGTTAGTTTTTGCTTTGTTATATGCGGACGGACGGACAGATGGACGGACAGACAGACGGACGGACGGACAGACAGACGGATGGACCAGCCGACGACAATAGGTGCTACGTTAGGTTATTTTAGGTTATTATAGGTTATTTTTTTTCAGCTTAATAAGGTAAATAAGATATCTAAGTAAACATTTTAAAAAACACGTAACACATTTGAAAACGAGATTTCAGCAATTATCATCCACAGCCGAAAAAGTACTCCAATTCTTTTGTGAAGGCCTGTATATGATCTATAAGACTTGCATATAATCTACATAGTTACACTGTTAAAAATTTGCAGCGAACTGTTCAGTCATTTGACCATTTTTATAGAAAACGGTTACATAACTGTAATCGCTTATTCTGACCATAATATGGGCAATAATATGGTCAGAACAGTTACGATTACTGTTACGTAATCGTTTTCTATAAAAACGGTCAAATGACTGGACAGTTCGCTGAAAATTTTTAATAGTGTATGCTAAAATTTAGTTTAGTACGAAAACACAGTTAAAAATTCACTTTCATCAATTTCCACCAATAGACGGAAACATATTTGAATTATTTTGTGCAGCCCTGTATATTATACCTACAGATTTGTATACATTTTTTCACCCTTTTTTTATTTTAATCTGACAGTGGCTTCAGACCAATTTAAAATTAATCCGTCCCAATTACTGTAAACATAATTAAACGCAATTTTTCAGCTGCGACACAAGTTTTGATTTTAATTTCTTAGCATCAGTTCCCTTCGTAGTCAATTACTAAAACAATAAATCGTTGATTTCTTTATTTGAAACTGAATTATTTATTTAATTAAAACTGTAATAAAATAATAAAACAAGAAATAAAAATCATGCATAGATTATGATACACTTTCCAACGCATTCAGAATACTGTAACAAAACTTCACCGTTTAATAAGAGGAAAAATTATCTTTAAGTAACAAATTTTGAAAACATATAACACATTTGAAAACACAATTTCAGCAATTACCATCTATAGTAAAAAAATATCCGATTTCTTTTGTTTAGCCCTGTATATGATCTACAGATCTGCATATTTACATACTATGTAAAAAAATAGCTCAATTAAGAAACGCATAACGCAATTGAAAATTTCCGTTCAGTAATTTCTGTCAATGAGCAGAAATGCACTCGAATTCTTTTGTACAACTCTGTATATATGATCTATAGAATTTATACACACCAAGCAATATATAAAAAAATAAGTTCAATAAAAAACACAAATGCACTTCCAGCAATAAATTGCTCATAGACAGTGCTGTAACCGAATTATTTTGTGTGTCTCTGTAAACGAACGATAAATGCTATGGCTTACCACACCCTATCCTTCACTAATAGCTACACACCCTATCCTTTACCAAGCATTTTGTCGTGTGTATATCAATTCCATTATGTTTGAAATAGTTCACCAGCATTAAAATATACTGCAAACGATTTTTCCCCATAGACCACAATGTAAGTTATTTTTTTAGTGTCCCTGTAAACGAATTGTAATTCCCATCCATATAAGTTAATTATTTCAGTTTTTTGGGGTAGTCTATATATGATCTATATAGACTTTTTACACTCATGTGCAACATATTAAAATTCAGCTATGCTTGAAATCACAGAACATAATACGTGCAAATTGCAATTATCGCTCATAAGCGATAATATCTGATTTTTTTTTTCTTGTGGGCCACTGTAAAAGAAAATTAAATGTTACATGCCCATTTTTTGCGTGAAAGATATTATCGAGCACCTCAATAACGTATATCAATTTTATAAAGCGCACTTTAAACCATTACTGTTGTATAACGTTTATATTTAAAAGACTTGTTAGGCACAATATTAATTTATTAATCGATTACCACGGAATTTTTACATAAAGCGACATACAATTAATTTCAGTTCATTTCTAAAGTTTGTGTCAGGATGTCCCGGCTTGTCCGGGGCAAAAATTCACTTTCGCGGCAACAGCTTGCCGTAAGAATTTTCTCTCTCGCAGTGTGAGAGCAGTCAAATTCAAACTAGCAATTATTAAAAATAAAATAACATGTACGTAATCCAAAGCATTTGAGATGACTCCTTATTTTTATTATGAGTAATATCGTTAATTTCAAATGAATTCTCAACTCTTATTTAGAATTTATTTACGAATTTCAGTCACACGAAAATCGGAGAGAATAAAAATATCAACAGTCTAGATTGCACCTGCTGCCATCTGTTGTTATCTTGATGAAGTAAAAAATAATTTATTTTCCAAAATCTATAATACAATGATTGATGATATATATAAACTATCTTCTTATCACGTAGTATTTTTTTAAAATGAATTTAAGCCGTGCTATACAATATTATAGGTGCAATGAGTTTTAAACTAATTGTGTTTCCAAGATCATTTTTTCATTGTATTTAAATGATTTGTGCCCACTGGTAGTACCAACTAAATGCATTTTTAATCGTGTTTTCAACGAAGTTTCCATTTACTCTTTTCTTAGCCAGCTGCTCTCAGCAGTTACAAAATCGAATCTCCTTCTAAAGGATAGTACAATACTTTACCGAGTATACAATACTTTACCGATTAATAAGGTGAAAGATTATGTCTAAGTAAACAAGGGATGACAAGAGATGACCGCCCCGGGAACACAGCTTTCACTTTAGAGTATAAGTGCAATGCCGGGGCGAAGACTTGAAAACCCGATTTCAGCAATTACTATCAATTGTTGAAAAAATATCTGAATTCTTTTGTGCAGCCCTGTATATGATCTATAAATTTGTATATATAGAACATGGTATGCTAAAATTTAGTTCAGTTAGGAAACGCACAGCGCAATTAAAAATTCCTATTCAGCAATTTCCGTCAATAAACCGAAATGTATTCAATATCTTTTGTGCTGCAATGTATATGATTAATAACATTTATACACACCAAGTAAAATAAGAAAAAATAGTTACATTTTAAAAAGCGTACCACAACTTAAAAACACTTCCAGCAATTATTGTTCATAGACAGTAAGGTAGCTGAATTTTTTTCGTGTGTCGCTGTAAATGAACGATAAATGCTGTGCTCACCATCTATATATATATATATATATATATATCCCTTACGTGGCGCGGAAATTAGGCTGAATTTCTAGCTTAGCGTTTGGCAACAAACGTAGTTTCCAGAGCAGACCAATGAACGGTCTAGATTTGGTAAGATCAGCTCTGCCTTCAACTCCAATGTGGCGGTCAGTGTGAGAGCAGTCAAATTCAAACTAGCAATTATTAAAAATAAAATAACATGTACGTAATCCAAAACATTTGAGATCATTCCTTACTTTTATTATGAGTAATATCGTTAATTTCAAATGAATTCTCAACTCTTATTTAGAATTTATTTACGAATTTTAGTCACACGAAAATCGGAGAGAATAAAAATATCAACTGTCTAGATTGCACCTGCTGCCATCTATTGCTATCTTGATGAAGTAAAAAATAATTTATTTTCCAAAATCTATAATACAATGATTGATGATATATATAAACTATCTTCCTATCACGTAGTGTTTTTTTTAAATGAATTTAAGCCGTGCTATACAATATTATAGGTGCAATGAGTTTTAAACTAATTGTGTTTCCAAGATCATTTTTTCATAGTATTTAAATGATTTATGTCCGCTTGTAGCACCAATCAATTGCCTTTTTAATCGCGTTTTCAACGAAATTTCCATTTACTCTTTTTACATTAAAAATATTGTCAATTTCTTATGTTAAAATGATTTATGATAGCATTCATTCTGGCTAGAATTGCTGAAAAACGTGACGAGTGAGCGAAGCGAGCTGGGATCGCGTTGCGTTCCCATTGTGAATTGCGTCGCAATTCACGGGGCACGGGGTTTGGGGAGCGTTAGCGAACAGGGAGTAAAACCCCCTAGTATTCTGTATTAAGCCTCTTGTTGTGCACCTTAGTGACATATATATGAATTTCAATATGTTTGAAATAGTGTAACATCATTAAAATACACCGCAAACGATTTTTCCCCGCAATTATTTTGTAATGTATTTTCCACGTAATTATTTTGAGTGTGCCTGTAAATGAACTATAAAGTCTACAAACTTCATTTGCAATACCAAACATGCCCTAGCAAACCCCAACAACATATAGCAATTGCGAGACAATCCGAGTACGTTTACGCGAATTAGATCATGGACATACAGACAGACAGACAAGCCGAATTCATAAACACTTTTCAACTATGTTAGAAAGTGTTAAAAACATACAAAACGCTTACTTTGTAAAAAGTCGGTTAAAAAGCATACAATAAGAGTAATCTAAACAGACTAAATAAAAATATTGAATGAAGTATTTCAAATCGGTAATTAATAACAATAAAAGAAATGCTGCAAAGTAATTTGAAGCATATTACATTTGCTTTATAATAGCATATTTATATCTTCATGTCATGAAATTAAAAGCAATGAAAAAACTTTCTAAAAAAGGAAAGGAAAAAACTGTTTTAAAAATTTAATTCCTTTGAGGCATAAGTTAATTTAAAAACTCGTTTGAATCAAAATCTTTCTAAGGGGGTGGGGGGAGGTTATCACGACATAAGAAAAACAAGAACATTTCTTAAAAGGCGGATAAAAAAAATAACAATAAGCAAAATATCAAAATCGAAGCAAGCGTTCAAATTTTATTCGTGGATTTACATTAAAAAAAAAAAAAAAAAAAAAAAAAAAAAAAAAAAAACTTCACTGTATAACTTCTTTTGTTAAAAATTGGTTAAAATGAAAAATTAACTAAATAAAATTTATGAATAAATAAAGTCTCAGAAGGTTAATTTATTTTAAAAAAAGAAAAACTGTAGCAAAAAAAAATTTTTGTAGCATATTACATTTCCCTTACGATAACATATTTGTATTTTCCTGTCATTAACTTAAAAGCAATAAAAAAAAAAAGAAAGCTATTTTTGAAATTAAATTCCTTTGAGGCATAAATTAATTTAAGAACTCATTAGAATCAAACCTTTCTAAGAAAAAAAAAAATGTTTTTTGAAAAAGAAAATAATAAAGCGAAATTATTGCGACTAAACAAAACAAGCACATTTCTTAAAGGGCAAGATAAGAAGAAAAAAAAAAGGAAAGAAAAGGTAAATTACATTCGTTAGACGAACTGACTTCAAAATTACGTATAAAAGAAGAATGAAAGCAAAATATACGTTACGCACAAGTCATTGTACGTTTTCCGATTCCATGCATGGATTGTTTTATTTTTTAAAACACCTGGATATTCTAAAATACACAGACGATCGACGTTTCGATGACAACAAATGACGAAAAAAAAAAAATTATCGTAATTTCCGGTGTATAAGCTGTGGCTCAAATAAATCTGTTTCGGACCGGAAATTTTATTTAATGAAATGTAAATTGTTGCATCACGGCACATATTTGAATTTATTTCTTTAAAATTACTTTTGGTTTGAAACAGACTTATTTTACCCCCACCGGAAATTACGGTATGCGATAAAACATTAATATCTATATTATAAAGGACAAATGTGTCCGTCCGTAACGCTGACGTCATTTTGAGGTTGGCAACATCGGACGATTAAATTTCGGTTTTGCAATTTTCGCTACTACAATTTTTCAAACGTCTAAGCATTGCACATTTTAAATTTTTGCACCGTCATATGGGGGAGGGGGGGGGGGATGTACTTTCAAACGCAATTTGCTTAAAAACTGTATCGCAATTTACTCGTTTATTGTGGTTTTTAAAATAATAATTTTCAAGAATGGTTTTTTTTTTTTTTAATCTATCTCCATCGCGTGCAGGCTCTATTACCGAAGAATAATAACCCATTTGTACTTAAAACAATATAGTAAATAGTTCAGCATTTGTCTCCGGATAATTTTCCACAACAAAATTAAAACTTCATCAATAAATAAATAAATAAATAATATAAATTAAATTAAATTGAATTAAAAACAAATTTAATATGTATGTAGTCGAACAATCTAAATTTTTACACCACCGATAAGGGAAAAAATGTACTTTCAAATATAATTTGTTTGGAAACCGTAATCTCAGTTTACTGTTTATACTTTTTAAAATAATTTTTAAAACATAACTTTTTAAAAATCTATCTCTGTCGCGTGAAGCTTGATTACGGAAGATCAATCCGTTTTCACTTAAATCAATATAAATAGTTCAGCATTTACTTCCGACTAATATTCCAGAACGAAATTAAAGCTTCATCAATAAATAAATAATATAATATAATATAATATGATATAATATAATGCAATATAATATAATATAATATAAATAAAACACAAATTTAACAGACATGCAATCGAACAAACCGCTGAAATTATCAGAATGAAAAAGGATGCAGTAAGTAGCGAAAGCTTTGGCGATTTCTTTGGCTCACTAAAATATTGCTTATAATAAATTCCAAAACCTTATTTGAATACATAATAGATATTTTTGATATAAAATTACCTTTTGGAGGTGTTAATGGATAATCTAAAAAATATATAAAATGTAAAAAAATCTATTAGAGTTAGAAAAAAAAAATGGTTTTCACCTATGTTCTTTAACCCGGGTTCGATCCCCTACTTATAATAAATATTACTATAATAATTGGTAAAAATTGTATTTTCATACTTCTTATAGAGGTAAAAATTAATGAAAATAACATAGCATAATGTACTTCAAACGCATTTTTTTTTTTTAAACAAATTTTCAGCGTCTATGCATCTTTAAAATGTTCCACGCACGGACCGTCTAACCCTATATGGGGTCCTAGGGCAAAAATCCACTTGGGGCGCACTATAACATATTTTCAGACGCAATTTGTATCCATCTTTTAAAAAAAAAGTACCCGATTCTTGGCTTTAGTGCCGGGCCCCCTTTTGGAGTTGGAGGCACTGGATAATTGCTCTGTTTGCCTTTGCCATAATAGATCCTGGTTCTATCCTTTTAATTTTAGTTAAAAATTTCAAATATCGCTACGGAATTATTTTGATACAATCTACAAGAAATCTGTGCATCTGTTTTGTAATGCTGGTTTATTAAGTTCCTTAATTTACCAATAAATTCTATTAACACATGAACTTTTAATAAAAATTCAGTTTTGTGCTATTTGTTTGTCTTTTTAGCACTTTCTAAAATATAAAAATAGCAAATAAAGCCTTTGTGCAAGAATATTAAAAGGCAGAAAACCAACGTTAAAAATGCACAAATAATACAAAAAAGGAACAAACAGCTGTTTCGAATCCACAAGCTAGATTCTTCTTCAGTACGACAAAGAGCAAACCACGGCGTGCTAGTAAAAGCCCAGCCTTACTTTTTCTAGCACGCTGTTATAAGAAGTATGAAACTACACTTTCTGCCAAGTATTAGCAATATTTTAATATGTATTTTTTAAACTTTAACAATAAAATTTAACACGAAAACTAAAGTTCCTATTTTAGCACATGTCAAAAGTTTACTGCCCCCTTAAGATCATTGTTATTAATGTCTTTCAATTTTTTTTTTCAAATAAATGCAATAATATTACTCCAAAGATTACAATTGTTGAATTAATTAGAAACATTCATTATCTTTCGATTTTCATGCATTTAATAACATGATAGAGAAATTAAGAGATAAAATAAATATAGCGTTGGTCTTTTATTATTTATACGTTTTAATTAAATTTTGTACTGCATTCCAATTTAAATCAAAATTAACGATCCTATCCTGATATTAAACTAAAAAAGAAAATAAACTAAATACAAAAATTAAATAAATTAGATACCTCCTGTTATTGCAAAATATGCTAGAACTTACTTTATTTACGGTATAATTGCATTTTTAATTTTGATGTCATTAAGTTAAAAGCAATGACAAAAACTTATTAAAAAATGACATTAACGTTATTTAAGAATTAAATTTTTACGGAACAAGATTTAATTTAGGAGCCTTTACAGTTGTACCGGTCCCAGAAGAGGAAACGTCTCTTGAAAGGAAATTTAGAGAAATTATCGTAAGTATAAAAAAAAAAATGATGGCATTTCTTTTGGGAGATATGTTAAAATAAGTGATTTAAAACAACATTCGTTTTACAAAATCGCTTCCACTAAATAATATAAGAAAAAAGAAAGAAGAGAAAAGTCATAAGGCTTTAAAAGGGGCCTTAGCGACATTATATCTCATGAAAATTTTAAGATATAACAAAAAACGATTATTAACTAGCGCGTAATTAAAAGTATTTTAAAAACACTATGTAATAGTGTATAATAGGTGTTCAGAATGATTTAAAATAAATTGATGCAACAGTAAAATTATTTATTTATCGACGCTACCGTAATATAACTTATTTATTGATATTACACTAATTAATTTTATATAAATACTAGCTAACGCGCCCGGCGTTGTCCGAGCCTGTGGCCACGATCTCCGATGGCTTCGACACCGTATATACCGGGTATGCTCGTACGCTCCGGAAAATCTTTTATTTCCCCCTTCCACCACCAGGGGGGCATTCTGTTCTACACAAACCTCTTATGGAAAGAACCTCTGAGACAGGCCCGGTACTGAGATGTTTGAGACGGTACTGTATAGTAGGCATGCTATAAAATTGAGCTGGTTTCGGGAAGATAGGAATATTATAAGCCGAGTTATTGAAATAAGGCACAGTTAGATAAAATAACCTCGAATGAGGTGTCGGAAAGGGAGGGGGGGGGGGGTTCAAGTGTCCTTCAGAAAATGACTAATTAGGATGAGCACGATGCATCTTTAAAAATTCGTTCTTTTAGTTAAGCTAGGAACTTAATTAGAAATTTGGCTTAAACTATTATTCGGAAATAGTGGTAACCGCTACTCATAAATTTACATTAATATTATAGAGGGTGACTATTAAGTTAATTATAATGTTTGGAATCACTTGCGTTGAAATCGGAAAGATAGTTGCTGAGATATGGAAACGGGGCATAGATAGAGAAAAAGCTTTGAAGGAGGGGCCGGTGGGGAGGGGATGTTCAAGTGCCCTTCAGCAAATGACTAATTAGGACAACCACTATGCACAGTAAAATAAGCAGTAATACGCTACCGCACATATGCGCGGCAGCGTATTACTGCTTATTTTACTGTTTATTACTGTTAATTTTAGGGTATAATACTAGCAGCTGGGATTCCAGTATTATGCTGTAAAATCAACAGTTTTTTTTGCAGTGTTAGCACTTATAGTTCCTTTACAGGGACACTCAAAAGAATTCCGCATTACGGTCTATGGGGAAAAATCATTTGCGGTGTATTTTTATGACGTTACACTGTTTCAAGCATATTCAAAATTATATATATCACAGAGGTGCACTACAAGATGCTTACTGTAGAATATTGTGGCCATAGCACCCATCGTTCATTTACAGGGGCAGGCAAAATACTTCTGTAATAATACTGTCTATGAACAATAAATTGCTGGAAGTTAGTTTTCATCTGTGGTAGTGTTTTTAAGTTCTAATTTTTTTCATATTACTTTGTTGTATTTAAATGCTATATATCATATACGTATGCCGCACAAAATATATCGAATACATCTCGGTTTATTGACGGAAATTGCTGAATAGGAATTTTTAACTGTGCTATGTGTTTCTTAACTGAACCAAATTTTAGCATACTATGTAGTATACCGGGTGTTTATAATATAAGTGTCTCTATTTGGAGCTGTCTGTAGCTTGAAGGAATAACCCGAATGAAACTAAAATCGGAACACTTACTATTCGAGAAGGGGGAAGAAGAATGGATCAATAAAATAATAATTGCAATAATCGCTAACAGATGGTGCTACGGGGCCTGTTGGTGCAAACGCCGTTGTGTACCGCGGAGGTGTCGTAAACTTCAATGATTTAAAAGATCGCATATCAAAACATGTGGGAAACTTCATTCCTGATGTGTTACATTCTGCAGTTGAGCACTTCGTGCATCGTCTGGATTGTGTCCTCCAGCACAATGGCCATGCGAAAGCGCAACCACTGCATTCACTGAAACAATTTCCAATAAATTAGGTATTTCATCCGGTTTTACGCCTCAATTCTTTGATCTTGTATTTCACATTAAATTTCACACTTAAATGCGCCATCTGTCGGTGATTATTGCAATTATTTTGTTATTGTTCCATTCTTCTTCCCCTTTCTCGAAAAGTAAGTGTACCAATTTTGGTTTCATTCGGGTGATTCCTTCAAGCTATAGACAGCTCCAAATAGAGATACCACCCGGTATATACAAATTATAACCACCCGGTATATACAAATCTATATATCCTCACAAAATAATTCGAACATTTTTCCGACTTTTGACGGTAATTTCTGAAATTGGGTTTTCAAATTTGTTATGCATTTTCCAAATTGTTTACTTTAGACTTAGGTTTAGTGAGACAGATGTAACTCCCCTCTGTCTTTAAACTTTGTTATATTTCTTAGTTTGTCAATTAGCTTTAATATAGTTAAGTTTTCGGTTCGCTTCGTTGTCTTTCTAGTTCCCTGCGTGGACTGGTGTTGAAGTTTAGTGTTGTGTTGTTATTTTGATTTGATTTAATTACAACAACCCGTTGTTTCGGGTTTGTTCTTTATGGGCTGTGACATTGCTGGGTGGTGAAGGGGAAACTACAGCCGGAGGCTTTACGCCGCAAACCCTCACAGGTTGGTGCTCCGGCTGGGTAATCTTGTTTACTTTAGACATCAACTTTCACCTTATTAATCTGTATAAATTTTTTAAAGTATTCTCTTAGCGTTGATAAGTGTTTCATAATCTATGCTTGACTATGATTTTTCGTCTTTGTTTAAAAGAATTAAAGTTTAAACATTATGCATCAATACTGGGGAAAAAGTTATCTTAAGTGTTTATATTTGTTGTGTAATTAATTATACAGCTTTAGAAATTTTGTCAGGCAATTAAAATTTTCAGTTAGCTACTAATATGAGAATGTATACGAAAATCATATATATTATTTCGGTTGTCAACATCCCTTTTTCTAAGTAAATACAAAACGCAGAACGATGAATTGGATACCATATGAAAGGATTTTGAACAGGCTTCTGGCATAGTACACTCACAATTCTTTAAAACATGTTTTTTTTATTAAAAATTTCTGTTAATTAAAAAATAAATCGGTATTGTTTCCATAAATGAAATGAAAAGTTTTCCTCAAATTAGTGCTGCCGCAAAAAAAAAAAAAAAAAAAAAAAAAAAAGATACCGCATTATGTGATGCTTAACAATGATTACGTTATTTACGCAATGCATAATGCGTAGAATACGTAATAAGTACAACAAGCATAAAATTTGATGCCAGCGCACGGGTTTATTTTGTATTTATGATTCTCTACTCTTATACTTAGTTTTAAACTAAAGTTTAAGACAGGATTAAGGTCATAAACGAGTTCCTTTGCCCAGGTTTTATTGTGCCTAGACATTTATGTAAAACTCTTTAAAACGAATTTTAATCGAAAAATAATGGTAATGTATAAAAAAAGGAAAATTGAAATGTTTACAAATAAAAACGCCATCGATCGATCGAAGTAAAATTGCAGTTAATTAAAATTTAAGTCAGCATTGTTTTCATAAAAGAAATGAAAGGTCTTTTTAGCACTTTCCAACCTAGTTGAAAAGTGCTTATGACTTCGGTTTGTCTGGCCGTCTGCCGTCTGGCCGTCTGCCCGTGCTCTAACTCCGGTAAATATGCTCGGATTGCTCTGCAATTTTTATATGTTATTGTCGTTATCTATAGCATGTTCCCTATTTCAACGGAAGTGTGTAGCAGTTATAGTTTTATTACAGGGACACTCAAAAAAATTCCGTTACATTGCGGTCTATGGGGAAAAATCATTTGCGGTTTATTTAAATAATGTTTCAGTATTTAAACGCATTGAAATTTATATATATCACTAAGGTGCATTAGAAGAAGCTTAATATGGAATAGGGTGTGCATAGCACTTATAGTTACTTTACAGGGACAGTCAAAAGAATTCCGTTACATGACGTCTATGGAGAAAAATCGTCTGCGGTTTATTTAAATAATGTTTCACTATTTTAAACGCATTGAAATTTATATATATATATCTAAGGTGCATTACAAGAGGCTTACTACAGAATAGTGTGTGTATAGCAGTCATCGTTCATTTACAGGGACACACAAAAGAATTCTCTACTGTCTGTTAACACTAATTCCTGGAAGTGCGTTTTAAGTTACTAAACGCGATTTTAATTTTAACTCGCTTTTTGTCTATTACGTGGTGTGTATAAATTCTGTAGATCCTATACAGGGCAGCACAAAAGTTCGCGAACATATTTCCGTTTATTGACAGAAACTCCAGAAAGATAATTTTAAACTGTGCTATGCGTTTCCTAACTAAACTAAAATTTAGCATCCTAGCATATACAAATCTATAGATCATATACAGGGCTGAATAAAAGTATTCGGATATTTTTCCGAATATTGTATCTGTTGGAAATTCCTGAAATTATGTTTTTAAGTATGTTACGCGTTTTCCAAATTGTTTACTTAGGTGTTATCTTTTAGCTTATTAAACGGTATGTTTTGTAAAATTATTTTGGAAGCGTTGGAAAGTGCTAGATAATCTATGCTTGACGCATGATTTTTCGTTCTTGTTTTTTTTTTTTTTTTTTTTAGTTTTCCCAAAGCGTGTGACGTCATCCTCTAATACAGTTAAAATGCAATTGTTAATTTTTTTTCCTCGCACGTGCCTTTTGCTAACTTTGATTAGTTTTTTTTATAATGCAATAAATGAGATGATATTCTGGCTTCACTAATGTTGTTTGCAGATATTTTTATCGTTAATTTTTCTCTAAAAGTTTTAACCTGCATTTCAGAAATATTAGATATTGCTAAGAAAATATTAGACTTTAGTGCGAAATCCTCGCACGGGTTCACTTGTTTAAATACGAGCAGGGAAGACCAAGCTACGCTCGGTCAAAATTAAATTTGAGTTCAAATATCATGACCCATGACCAAAATGACCCACTAAATGAATTTTCTCGAACATGTGACTTAACCCAACAGTCTTCGTGCCCGAAAACCATAGGATGCAAAATTTAGTGTAAATAGTCTGAGCCGTTTTTAAGATAAAAATAGCTTGACCCATAATGACCCATGACCAAAATAACCCACTAATCGAATTTTCAAGAGCATGTAACCTCGCCCAATAGCCTTCTCGTATTCTAAAACTGTAGGATACTAAATTTAGTTCAAATCGTCGGATCCATTTTTAAGATAAAAATAGCTGGACCCATAACCAAAATGACCCACTAAACGAAATTTCTCGAACATGTGACCTAGCCCAACAGTCTTCTCGTGCTCGAAAACCATTAGATGCAAAATTTAGTGTAAATTGAGCCGCTTTTTAGATCTTGATCCACAATGACCCAGAAATGACCCACTAATCGAATTTTCTCGAACATGTGACCTAGCCCAATGATTTTCGCGTGCCCGAAACTCGTAGGATACAAATTTTAATCAAAATCGTTAGAGCCGTTTTTTAGATAAAATTAATTTGACCCACTTTGACCCAAAAATGACCCACTAATCGAAAGTTCTCGAACATGTGACCCAGCCCAATAGTCTTCTCGTACCCGAAAATAGTCGGATACAAAATTTCGTCAAAATCGTTTGAACTGTTTTTTAGATACAATTATCTTGACTATGACCCAAAATGACCCAAAATGACCCACTAATTGAATTTTCTCGAACATGTGACCTAGCCCAACAGTCTTCTCGTGCCCGAAAACCATTGGATGCAAAATTTAGTGTAAATCGAGCTGCTTTTTAGATCTTGACCCACAATGACCCAGAAATAACCCACTAATCGAATTTTCTCGGACATGTGATCTAGCCCAATGATTTTATCGTGCTCGAAACTCGTAGGACACAAAATTTAATCAAAATCGTTAGAGCCGTTTTTTAGATAAAATTAATTTGACCCGCGTTGACCCAAAAATGACCCACTAATCGAAAGTTCTTGAACATGTGACCCAGCCCAATAGTCTTCTCGTGCTCGAAAATGGTCGGATACAAAATTTCGTCAAAATCGTTTGAACCGTTTTTTAGATACAATTAGCTAGACCATGACCCAAAATGACCCACTAATCGAATTTTCTCGAACATGTGACCTAGCCCAATGGTTTTCTGGTGCCCCAAAACGGTAGGATACGAAATTTCGTCAAAATCGTTTGAGCCGTTTTTAAGATAAAATTTGCATAACCACACACACACACACACACAAGATTTGCTCGTATTAGAATATATGATATACTTTGTAATATGTATAGATAGAATTTTCTCTAGATTAAACATTTTTCGTTTGTTTGTCCATCATCTGAATGATTACGAAAGGCAGATTTAGACGCATTTTAAAAATACAAGACCCATACAATTGGGAATATAATAAAAATTGTCATTTACCAAATATCTTTATGTTTTGGCAGCAATTGCTATTATGGGCTTTTACAATGTACAATGCGTTATTATTTCATTTACTTGAAACTAAATTATTTTTAATTGAAATTCTAATATTGCACTGTTAAAAAAAGGGTCAATCTACTAAAAAAAAGTTTTAGTTTTTCTCATTGATCCTTGCAATTACTAAATTTTTTTTTGTATGCTTACTCAGTTACAAAGAAAATCTGTAGGAATTACTAGGAAACAGCTACAAACGATTCCGGTTTATAATACCGCTTACTAAAAAATTCTGTGGAATACAAATCTACTAAAAAATTTTAGTAACCTCGGATTTTTTTTTTTTTTTTACAGTACATTTTAAAAATGTTTACTGATTTAAAGTTACTCTTTTACTTTAATAATAGCTATTTATACTGAATAAATTATTTCTAGTATTGTTAGAAATAAATCACTACTACAACTAGAATAAAAAAATAAAAATCCTATATCCAGGAATGAAAATCTTCCATGGATCCGCGATTTACCTCATTTCAGTATTCTATTTTTATCCTTTTTTTCCGTATTTTCGCACATTTTTTGTAATTGCACTTCTTTTATTTTTTTTCTTTGCAACAGATGTGTCAATGCTCCCGGTTTTGGTGATAGTATCCCGATTTCTGGCCTGACTCCCGTTTAAGCTTATTTTTCCCGAGTTTTCTTTTTTTTTCTTATTACAGAAATTCAACATTTGTCAACAATCTGCCGGAAATACTGAGATTGGCTTTTTGTGTTCAATCTTTCTTCATTTACCACACGAATGTCGGCATTGGTGTTGTATATTCTTTTGATTAAAGCACTTGATAAAATAAAATCTAAACAAAGTAATGTAAAATAATTGCAAATTTTTATGCATTTTCAGAACATTTTTTAGAACACTTATTTTGTTACCTTTTTTAGTACACTTTGAAGCGCACTTTTTAGATTATTTCTGAGAACACTTCTTTTGTTCACCACATTTTCTAGCGTACTTTTTGAAAGCGATGATTTCACAACTGTGCCCAAATATGCTTCAAATCCGTTCTCAAATGTGTTCCCAAGTTTAGATTTAAGAAATATCCTGAGCAGAACACTTTCGGTACACTTTCAGAACACTTTATTTATAGCGAAGCATATTCGGAACACATTCAGTACACATTAAGGTAACTGAAACACTATTTTTTTTAATCAAAGTGTTCCAAATGTTTTCGCAATGTGTGCTGGGAATTTGCAGTCACACACACACACACACACACACATGTATATATATATAACATATTTTTATAATATTTCTAAAATTTCTCTCATTTAATTTATTATATTTTGTCTTAAAGTACTTTTTCTTCCGATCCTCCTTTTCAAAATTAGAATAGTTTTTAAGCACCGTACCGTTTTTGTTTACTCTTCCGTCTCAAATTCCATTGAAATCGAAAACGTTCTATTTTTATCAAGCTCATTTTATTTTCATTCGATGTACGCTTCGGATATCTACTCCCACCAAAACTTTAACCTAATTACACTAGATTAATTTTAACACAATTATTCAAAATTGGTACAGAAATCATACGAGTTGTAATTTTCCGACTGGACGAAAAATCCTGGTCCGGACTTTTTTCGTTCAGTTGGAAAATTACAACTCGTATGATTTCTTTACCAATTTTGCATAATTGTGTTAAAATTAATCTAGTGTAATCACATATCCCGCGTTTACTAGAATTCCATTACCTGCGATCTATTCTGTTGAGCTGATTCAAATATCAGACCAGATGTTATGATCAATAAAGTTAACTGGATGAATTATGCCCTCCAGATTCGACCGGGCTCAGTTGGTAGAGCATGACAGCTTCAGCCACTAGATCCCAGGTTCGATTCACTTAACCTAATTACTCAAGATTTAGGCCTCCGCGATCGCTGCACCTATCTAAATATGAATTCTATCTGAAATGCATATTTTGTGATCTTCCGCGCTGGCTTTAAATACTCTTGTTCGGCTTCAGAGAGCAGATATTTTGTGTTTTTGTATGTTTCAACAAACTTTACAACATCAGCGAAGAGTTTTGACCCGCTAAGTTACATGGAAATTAACTAATTATTCTCACAGAAGTTAATGTGAAATCTAAATGTTTCCTGAAGCTACGCAAGGAAGTATTCTACTAAATTTTAATTGTTTTGCCGAGCTTTGAAAGAGTTTCGTGGAACATTGTGCTATACGTATAGAGACGTACTCCTATCATATGAGAAGTGACTGCAAAATAAAAAAACTTTGTTTAAATTTCTGTGTGACTGACTTATTTCTTATTTGTAACACTTCCTAGAATCTCAAACCTGCTCAAGACATCTTGGAATATTTCGTCATGAAAGCATCACATTCTGGTCGCGTAGGTCGTAGTTTTTACCTGCTCACTGTAAAAAATTGCTGCAGTAAAATTAGTGTAGCAGAGATTCCAGGCACCCATAAAAAACGAGCTTTGCCCATAGATAAACGGGGCTTTATTAGATAAATGGATTTTTTCCACAAAAGCATAAAATTTACGGAATTTGGCCGTTTAGCCTGAAAAAGTGGCATTTCCTATACAAATTACTGCAGCTATTTACGGTGAAATACTCGTGATTTTACATTTATTTTTAAAGGGATGTTCTCATGATGTTTATATCGTTTTCAACACTCCATTCAATATAGTAGAAGATACGAGAGTATTTCTTCTACAAACTGGGGCAAAGTAATGAAGTTTTAGCAGATTCATAATATCATTATATATATATATATATGTGTGTGTGTGTGTGTGTGTGTGTGTGTGTGTGACAGTGACTACCTATATAAGCTTCAAAGTTTCATTACACCAGCCCTTTAATTCGTTAACTTCGCGATAGAAAAATACGGGAACATCAACACTCATAAAGTTAACTCTATGAGTGCGGAGCTCATCTTTTTCAATCATGAAGGTAACGAAAGCGTTGAGCCTGTCTTTTTGAGAATTGAGCTTGTTAAAATTTACTTTAAATTGATACCATTTCACTAAAAATACATATTTTTAAAAACAGATACGAATTGGATTAGCTTTTGGGCTAAAAAAGCTTTCTGTTTTTGCTGTTGTGTCATTGTTCTAGATCAAGTCTACGATGAGTTATCGTACCCACCTATTGACACTCTCTTTTCAAAACTCTCCCGTCTATCAGCAGTCAAGCTAGAGGTCTTCATGGGCCGAAATCTACAGACCTTTTCCCGGGCCGGCCTGTACAGAAAAAATTTTGGCTCAGCCCGGTATAAAAGTTAAAAGTTCGTCCCGATCCGTACAAAAAGTTTACTGGAGCAGCCGGATATAAAAACTAAAATTTCGGCCCGATCCCGGCCCTGTATAGAAGCTAAAAGTTCGGCCCGAACCCGGCCCTGTATAGAAGCTAAAAGTTCGGCCCGGCCCTGTATAAAAGCTAACATTTCGTCCCGATCCGTACAAAAAGCTTATTGGCGCGGCCTGGTATAAAAACTAAAATCTCGACCCGAACCCGGCCCTGTATAAAAGCTAAAAGTTCGGCCCGAGCCCAGCCCAACTGAATGATTACAAAACATGCCCATATTTCTGAAGCAACATTATACTACAATTAAAATTATTCAAAAAGCACACTTACTTACACATAGATTTTATATTCATACTAGTATATAACCCCGTCAAAAATGACGGATTGTTGATCTGCGTTTCATTTTCATAAGATTTCATACAAACAAACAGCATGGAGATTTATTATTGAAAGGCTTGTATTGTAGAAAAATACATTTTAAAAAGGACAAATGATTTCTACAAATAAAAATAATAAGGATATATATATATATATATATATATATATATATTTTTTTTTTTTTTTACTTAGTATTAAATTTCTGAAATAGTTCGACGATTGGACAAAATCAAATATTAACAAATAATCCATGTGCGAAAGTTTTTGTAAGAAAGTGTTATCAATGAGTTTTTAAACAGCTTGACTAACCATATAACTCATTGTTTGATTACATAAGCAAAATTAAATGGAAATTACGCTGTACTATGCATTTCTTATATTTTAATTACGTTTGATAAGAAAGAATCATTTTACAGTATATGACCCATTATCCGAAAATCCAAAATCCGGAAAAACCCGAAGTCCGGAAAGAAAAATTCGAAAATTTGTAAATTTTTACTAAAATTTTAGATTTTCTGAAATTTTTCGAAAATTTTACCGATTCCTAATTTTTTTTTCAGTCCATTGTGTTTCAATGTTTAATCACTAAAATATTGTTACTTCAGTGGCGGGGGAACACGGTCCCCCCCCCCCCCTTCTCTTCCCGAAATTAAAAACAAATCATTTTTCTCTCAAATTTTAGTTTAAAATTAATTTATATTACGATTCGTTAGAAACAAAAAATAGTTATGTATTTATTTCATCAGGGGTGATTCTGTTCAAGTTTTCCTAAAAATTTAAGGCATTCGATTTCGAAAATTTAAGTCTTCAGTCCAAAATTTCGAACATAAATATCTCGAATTTTGAACGATAGTCGCCGAAAAAAAATCAATTATGTCTATCGTTCGTAGAAAAAATAGAAACTTTCATCAAAGGATTGTGGAAACAACGTGAATTTCGTCAAAGTACCGAAAATAAAAACGCAAATTTCGTTGCAGAATTGAAAAAAAAAAAAAAAAAAAAAAAAAAAAAACGCTAATTCTGTTAACAAATTGCAGAAAAACGCGATTTCCGTCAAAGGCTTACGAAGAAGATGCAAATTTCTTCCAAGGACTCCGAAAAAAGTGTAAAATTTCATCAAGGGATCACAAAAAAAAAAAAAAAAAAAAAAAAAAAAAATCGGTTAAAGGATCGCAAAAAAAACCCCCTGCGAATTTCGTCAAATAATCGCGAAAAAACATGAATTTCTTCAAAGGGTCTAGAAAAAAAAACACAAATTTCTTCAAAGCACTGCGAAAAAAATGTCTAATTTCGTTAAGCGATCGCGAAAAAAGTGAAATTTCGTCAAAGGATTGAAAAAACAACCGCTAATTTCGTCAATCTCAGAAAAAACTCGAATTTTGTCAAAGGATCGTGAATCAAAGACAAATTTCGTCAAAGAATAGCAAAAAATGCAAATTTCCTCAAAGGATCGCAAAAAGAAAACGCAAATTTCTTCAAAGGACTACGAAAAAATGAAATTTTGTCACAGAACAGCAGAAAAAATGCAAATTTTGTCAAAGAATCACGAAAAAAAAACATGAATTTTGTCAAATAATCGTGAATTTCGGGAGGACCCGAAATACGGAACGATGGACGTCAATTTCAAAATCTGCCAGTAGATGGCGACACTATACTGAATCAACCTCAAATCTCTCCCAAGGAAATAAATCACCGCATTCTGAAAAAAAAAAGTGCTTACAGAATTTTTTTTAACAGAAATGTTAATATACATTTTTTTTTATGAAATAGTGTTTTAAGGTTTTAAACAAAATTAAAAGATTTAAAAGCTTGAATATGCTTTTACAAATATTTAAACGACGAAAGTAGATAAGACTTCTTTTTCAGTAAGCCTAACATGGCGTTTAACTACGGTCGAATCGCAGAGTGGTACAACCCGGTACCGTTACAGACACTTTCTCGCCTTTGGATTTTATTATACAGTGTCTCACATAAGTGATGGGACACTTGTGCTTTACAAAAGGAAACTAATCAAATAAATTAAAAAAACATGTACACATTTTTTTGTGGGTGTGTTTCATACTTAAATTTAGTAAAGATTATTACATAACATACATTTTGTCAAAATATTAAAATATTAATTTAATAAAAATACAAATGTTTAGAACGGAGCAAAAAATAGCTCACATAAGTGATGGGACACCATTATATATGCAACAAAAATCGTCTGAAATAAGCAATAAAAATATTTTTTGGGGTTTTATTTTTACTTAAAAGCAATTGGGAATAATTTATAAAATCGTCTGCAGTATTTCTCTCCAGTTTGTTTTGGAATTTTTGTGTTTTTTAGCTCTGTGTAGCCATGAATGCTAAACGAAAAGAAACTTCGCCTGAAATTCGAAAATTAGTTATTAATTTGCATATTGAACGTGGAAAATCTATTAGAAAAACTGCTGAAACAGTTAACTTGAGTCGTTCAACAGTTTTCAATATCATTAAACGATATAAAAAGAATCATATGATTCAGGATAAAAGAAGACCTGGCCGACCATCAAAGCTATCCAATGGAATAAAGCGAATTATCGTTCGAAATATTAAAAAAAAATCCAAGAATTAGTGCTTCAAAAGTTGCTGCTGATTTACAAGCATTATATGGAATAATTGTTAATCCTGAGACTATTAGAAGGGTAATTCGATCTGCTGGATATCACGGTAGAGTAGCCAGGAAAAAATTCTTCGTAAGTGAAAAGAATAGAAAACTCAGACTAGCTTTCGCAAAATCCAACATAAATAAGAATTCTGATTACTGGAATAAAGTTATATTTGCTGATGAGAGTAAATTTAATATATTTGGTTCTGACGGTAGAATCTTGGTGTGGAGAAAACCCAGGGAAGAATTTCGCAAACAGAACTTGGTACCAACAGTAAAACATGGTGGAGGAGGAGTTATGGTATGGGGGTGTATGTCGTCCGCTGGAGTTGGTAATCTTGTTTTTATTGACAGTATAATGGATCAGTACAAGTATATTGATATTTTAAAGCAAAATTTGAAATCTTCAGCACGAAAATTGAACCTTCATAACGATTTTAAATTCTACCAGGACAATGACCCCAAGCACACTGCTCTGAACGTTAGACTCTGGCTGCTATATAACTGTCCTGAAATAATAAAAACACCACCACAATCTCCAGACTTAAATCGCATAGAGAATATATGGCAAGAATTGGAATCAAGAATTCGCAAACACACCATTTCTTCAAAACAACAACTAAAATCGGTGCTTCAAGAAGAATGGGGTAAAATCACTCCAGAAATCACAAAAAAATTAGTCGAATCCATCCCAAAAAGATTAAATCATGTTTTAAAAGTAAAAGGAAATCCAACAAAATATTAAAACCTTTTAAAAAGTAAAATTTTTGGATAAATATTTGATGGAAAAGTAAGTGTCCCATCACTTATGTGAGCCATTTTTTGCTCCGTTCTGAACAATTGTATTTTTACTAAATTAATATTTTAATATTTTGACAAAATGTATGTTATGTAATAATTGTTACTAACTTTAAATATGAAACACACCCAAAAAATTTTTGCACATGTTTGTTTATTTATTTTATTGCAGTTTCTTTTCATAAAGCACAAGTGTCCCATCACTTTTGTGAGACACTGTAAGTAAGATTATGTTCAAAATGCATGGAATGCAAAATATCAACAATATTAATGTTGACTTAAACAATTACGTACATAAACAGTGGTTAAAAATTTTATTTAGTCAATTACATTCAAATGAAGATTTAGTGAAAAAAATAAACTTAGTTTAGAAAAAAAAGAAAAAGATTATAAATGAACATCATAATTTTAAAGCTCTACAAAAAAAAGGTAGATTTTAAAAAATGTATCTCTAATTTATTAAACCAAATTAAATTTCTAAAAATTTCGCTAGACAAATATACACAATCACTATAGTTTTTACAAAAACAAATAAATAAAATGCCAGCCCAACATGGACTCAGAAGAAAGAATTTATAACATGGGTCCAGGCCTGGCCCGAAATCCAAGCCCGGTCAGGGCCAAATTTATTTCAATGGACTCAAGTCGTGTCAGATCTAGACTTCATTATTCCTGGGCCGGGTCGGGCTGGGTTTTATTTGTGATATTCTATATTTCTATAACAAAACTTTTGAATAACTGTACTCTGCTGTAGTTAAATTTAATTTGGTTTAATAAATTACACAAAGTTTTATTTACTTTATCTTTGTAGAGTGTTGCTTTCCTTTATCTTTTTAAGATTATGATATTTTTAAATCTGGTAACTGTTGTTTTCTTTTCCCTATATCCTTTTTAATCTTGTTGTATTTTGAACTTTATGATTATATTTCACAGTTTTTTTCTCTCTTTTATGGGTAAGGTTTCTGTCCTTTTTAATATTGTTTCTATTTTTTGAACTTTATTATTTTTTCACAAATTATTTCTCTATTTTGGTGTGGTAGTCCCAAAATCATATTCTTTAGCAATGTTATGGCTAATATGATGATGAAACCACATGTTTGGTTGTGGTATTTAGGCATTTGGAGATTCCTCTTGGAGATACCACCTTTGGAGGCACCGGAAGATTCTGTCTAAATTCCACAAATTTCATTTTTTCAATTTTTAATTTAATTTCTTCTTCTTTTAACTATGTATATGGAATCTATATTCAGAGTGTTGGGGAACACTATTGTTGTCAATTAATTATTACATACTAATTCATAATTTCATAGTTTTTGTTGGTGTTTCGGTAATGTTTCATTAATGGTTATACACACACACCCACACACACACACACATATATATATATATATATATATATATATATATGTGTGTGTGTGTGTGTGTGTGTGTGTGTGTGTGGGTGTGTGTGTGTGTATATAGTTTTAAACTAACGTTTAAGACAGGATTAAGGTCATAAACGAGTTTCTTTGCTCAGGTTTTATTGTGGCTACGCTGTTAAAAATTTGCAGCAAACTGTCCAGTCATTTGAAAAGTTTTTATAGAAAATGTTTACATAATCGTTATTTAACTCTTTTCTGACCATAATATGGTCAGAATAGAGTTAAATTACGGTTATCTAACCGTGTTCTATAAAACGGTCAAATGACTGGATAGTTTGCTGCAAATTTTTAACAGTGTAGACATTTATGTACAGCTCTTTAAAAGGAAATTTAATCGAAAAATAATAGTAATGTAAAAATATATGTATTTTCAGCAAACATTGTTGGGCCGGGCCTCATTTTACTAATTTCTCACGGACCGGGCCAATGATTTTCATACGGGTTGGGTCGGGACCAAGCCTAAAAATTTCGACCCGTGCAGACCTCTAGAAAGAACGGAGTCCAGCCCCAGCTCAGCTCGGAAAAAAGAACTCTTGCCCGACCCGAGTCTGCAGAAAAAAAGTGAGGCCTGGTCCGGCCCGAGTCCCGTGAATGAAAAGTTGGTCGGGCTGGGCTCGGGCTTCGGGCCAGGCCCGCGCCCGTGCAGACTTCTAAGTGAAGCCACCATTTTTTAATTATCAACTAAAAGAAAAATACAAATTTTTACTTTAATATATGTATAATGAAATAGTATAAATGAAATTTTATAACCATTGTGCAGGGAAAAAACAGAAAAAAAAAGTAAAGAAAAGAAAAAGTCATTGCTGCCCATTAAAAGTTGCTATTTTATAACTGAAATATATATTTATTTATTGGCATCATTTGCCTCAGCTCTGTTACTTAGGAAACGTAACATTGTATCTTTATTTGAAATTAAATAAGCTCTTTAATTCTCTAATGTAAAAATCTATTGATTTACATTACTGTTTTGTAAACGATTCCATCTATTCATTATTTTTACTGAAAAAAAAGGATGTTTATTTTCAATGAATTGTTTTGTTGAAAATTAATCGCTGTTATTACTCCCTTTTGTTTGTTATTCAAGTTACTGCTGCAATATTAAATTGCGTAAAAAAGAGTGGAATTAATTATTAGCTTTATATTTCTAATTTTAACCATTTCGTACGAAGTATTATGCATCGGGGGAAATTAAAACAGTTTATCTTGTTTATAACTTATCAATTTTAATTAAATTTTGTATTATTTTCCGATTTGAATGAATATTTAAGAAAAAAATTAACATTAAACTAAAAGAGAAATAAATCAAACAAACAAAATTTATAAATGAGACATCCCTAAGCGGCAATTGAAATATAAAGTTAGAAAGAAAATTAAAACATATTTTATTTACCGTACTATTTGGTCTATAATGTAACTTTAACACATAATATAACGTAACATATTTTATTTACCGTACTAGTTGGTCTCCACATCCCTCGAGTTATGGTAAAGCAAGTGCGGGTCGGGAAAACCTGTCTTAAGGCGCAGGACCTGGCTCCCTTTTGGGTGTTCAGCTCCGAAGATGTTGGGGGACTCCGGCCCGTCCCCAAGTGTTTCGCGGTGGTTTTCTAATGAGATCCACAGCGTATCGCAACGACCTATGTCGTCCGCACATGGGTGTAATTGTAGTGATGCGCAGGTGGCGCTGCTCCGACTTTCCGAAGCGCATAAGGAGAGACAAATCCGGTCGTGTGCGTTATAAGTCCCTCAGGACTCGGTGGTTGAGACGCTGCGCTGGTGGACTGTTCGGTGGATGAGACGCTGACGGGCGCCCCTAATGGCGACTGGCGGCGCAGCTCAGTTTTGCCCTACTAGTCGGCTTTGCACGGGCTCGAGATAATAACTTTTAATGTACCTAAAATCAGTGTTGAATTCAATTCCGACATTTTTCTCCGGGAGGGATTTCTGCAGCTCCGTGTTAAGGGAGTCGCTTTGAAGTTCCAGAAGGGGAGATGATTGAATTGAACTGCTATGCCATTAATAAGAATAAAATCTTCCAGAAGGGAGGGGATGGGGTAATTTCAATTGTGAGAGGGGGATGTCTTCCCCAGACCACCTCCTGAATTCAATGCTGCCTAAAATAACCTTCCCGATTCTTGGGGTTACTTTAAATATATCTCGATATCACTACGCTAGTCTGTGTTTAATCGATATGTAACTTTATAAAAATGAACAATTAAGAATGTCTTCACAAAAAAAAAGAAGAAGAAAAAGAAGAAGAAGAAGAAGAAAGAAAGAAAAATAACCTGAAAAGTTCGACTCCTTAAAGTCGCATAACTTAATCAGTTATCTCGCATATACGAAAGATTCGGAACTTCGTTTAATCACCAGAAATATATCTTTTCTGAAAGTATTTAAAAAGATACAAATTCAAATGATTAATATTATATATTTTATTTTTTTAATCTTTTCCTAAATGTTCGCTCTATTTACAAGGGTATATAATATAAGATTGGATGGATAATAAATTCATCATAGATGGATAATAAAACATATCAGATGATAAGAAAATAAATTTGTCATTTTCGGTGAAAACAAACAAAGTCACGAAAGGTTCAAATATCGTTGTACGAATTTTAAATAAACTTTTTGAAAAGAGGACAAAATTTACTGTATCGGGCTAAAAGATTGAATTTGGATTGCTTTTATGAATGGCTCAAAGTAAAAATCGCCGGCATACATGGAAAATCGGGGAAATTACTCAATTTTTTTCGCTCTGTAACGAATTCAAGAAATTATTTTATTCAAACAGTAAATATTCGTATTTTTGTAAATGAAAGGTATCGTTGAATGCAGAAAAGAATTTGTTATAAGTAAAATATTACTGTTTTCAAGTAACTATTTTCAAGTAAAATATTACTATTTTGTTATAAGTAAAATATTACTATTTTCAACTTTGTTGGATATCTATACTTTGGTGCATCCCTGTAAACGAATTATAAATGCTATTTATTCTATATTCTTGAGACTGCATGTCGTAGTCCATCTCAATGATATTATATCAATCTGATTAAGTTTGAAATATCGTACCATCAATAAAATGCACTGCAAACGATTTTTTCCAATAGACCGTAATGTAATGAAATACTTTTGTGTGTCCCTCTAAACCGAATTATAAGTGCTACAAACATAATTTTCATTACTAAACATACCGTATGGTGAACCTCAATAACATATATCACTTACATTATAATCCATTTTCAATACCGAACATTCTATATAGTAAACGTCAATACACAGAAAAAATTCTGCCACGGGCATCTAGAAACTAAATTGTGCCTCTAGAAAAAAATAGTTCCATGTCATCCTTATAAATTCTAGACGTTCCCTTCGCTAGAGAGTTCTACTCTCCCCTACTCAAATTCAAGACCGTTTTCCTCTATTATCTTGGTCAAACTTATTTAAAAGTCTCTGAAAATAAAATGTGAACACAAGAGGTTGGTTTTAGTAACTATAATTCTAGTTTATGAATTTTTTCCAGATATCAAGTGTTAATTTCTCGCAATTCAAACAATTCATAATATATAATATATCGTTTTATCACATAGAAAACTATAAACTTAGAAATTCTCGATCATTTCGTCTATTCAATTTATTTGTTTACTTTATTCGCATCACTCGGAAATCTATATTTCTAGTTTATGGATTTAGAAAATGACTACTTATTCGTTCTAGTTCTAGATCAGGGATGTCAAACTCGTTAACCGCCGCGGGCCAAATTAAGCATTATATACAAAGCCGTGGACCACATTAAAAAAAGTAGATAATATTATTACCATTGCACAGAATAAAATTCGTATGGACAAAACATAGCCATTTGGAAAAAAAAAAAAAAAAAAAAAAAACTATTTACGCAAAGTTCTAAAGTCATTATTATACATGTTTTATTTTATCTTACTTTTCGAAAGAATACTCAAAATTACTTTTCATCAACGAAATCTATAAAATTTAATTGAATTTTCTAAATTATATTTATTTCAAAAATTGATTGTACACGCTGGTCTCTGTCTGTCTGTCTGTATGTGACAAAAATTTTGTGGGCGCTCTATCTCAAGAACTAATGCTCGGAATTTAATAAAACTTTATATTCTTATATATAATAAAATTTGATATAAATTGGTGCTGAGTAGTTTTTGGTAAAAATCGCCCAGCAGGTGGTGCTGCTATGCAGGATATTTCGCGATTTCCGCAATAGCTCTATCTCAAGAACTAATGCTCGGAATTGTGATCTAGAAGAGGCATAGCTGTCAACATTCCGTGTTTTCTCAAATGAAAAATAAAAATAAACGTATTTTGAATCAGGGAATTTATTTAATAATATGTGTGATGTTTATGCGCTACTTACTTGATTTTATTTATTAAATACACTTTATGGTTCAAATTATATTTGTTTCAATTGATGCTTAGTCTTAATATTCCTAATTTCATATTATACTTTTAAAAATTGGTTGATTGACTAATAATTACAAAATTTGGAAACCCCATCCATATATTTGAAATTTAATGTGGAATCACACTGAAATTTGATTAACTGCGGTAATAAATTATGAAGAACAATTTCAACATCAATCATTATAGGGATGAAGTAAATAGATTAAACTGATTTTCATAATTCTTGAAATTCAAAAGTGTGCTTTCGAATTCGTTTTTTAAATATCTTTAGTATATTCTAAATATTTCCACTCCGATGAATTTTGTAACAATGCCTGACAACATTTAAAATGAAATACGTTTTCTTTTTGAAAATTATTTTATCAAAGTAATAAATTGTATTTGAAAACGCTAATACTATTAAATAACAAGATATGGAACTTGCCTTGAAGTTTAAATTTACTCGGGTGCTTTGTAATTTAAAATGAAAACTCCAAGTACTTTGTCTGTTGCTGGTCTTTTAATAAACCACATTCTTAATTTGTCGATTTAAAATGAAAATTGTACCTTTGTTTAACAATTCGTAATTAGCAGTTAAATCTTAATGTTGGAAGACCGTGAAATATCTGTATAAAAAGGTAGATCTGTTTATCTTCACTACATATATTTCCAAGATATTTTCTAGATTGACGATGATTAAGCATGTGTGTACAAATAGAAGTTTAAAACCACAATAAGTTCTAAAGCAAATATCTGGCTTTTACAAATCTATCCGCTATATACAATTCTTTCTAGCAGTGGTACTTATGCTTATAGTATTTTCAAATTTCTTTAACTGTTCTAGACATTACTTCTTCAATTTCGTAATGAGTGATTTCGACTCATGGGACATTTACTGTAATAAAGACAAGCATTAGTTTTTAAAGCAAATGTATTTTCTTCAATAGGCTTAGTGAAAGCACTTTGATTCTCTATTAAGAAGTATCGATTTCAATTCTGACAGTTTATCTTTCCGATGTGTAACCAAATTTTTGTGAGTATTCTTTATACTTTGTGCTGTAGCACCTCTTAATGTTACATTCTTTCCAAACTCCAACAGTGGCTACATATCAAACATAAAATTTCAGTTTTTCTTTAAATATAATTGTATTGTAAATCACATTTGAAAAAGTCTGCGGTGTTCATCTTCAGTTTATCCTGTTTATTAATAGAGGTAAAGAGCATATTTTTTTTTTCAACATAAATCCTGGGCTGTATGAGAGTATGCCAATAAAATGTGTGTATATCAATAAAATACAAATGAAAGGAAAGAAAGATCACGCAGGATCCTAGAAATATCACACACAATTACTAACCTAAGTAATGAAACTATTTAAAGAGCTTAGATCCAAAATCCTTATGTTCGACAAAAGTCCAAGTGAAGAACCTGGATAATATTTTCGGGGTTTTTGTATCAAGCACAAAAGTGATAATTTGTGTCACTTTCAAAGCAACTCATTAAAAGCTATTTAATTTGACACTTTGATTTTTTTTAATTTCAACTGTTCCTAATTAGCGCCGAATTTTATTAATTTTATTAAATATAATTCTTAATATTTAAAAAAATATAGCATATTAGTTTGGAAAGTGTTGTAAAATAAAAGAGAGAAAAGTAAGTATTAGTTTCGACATAAAACAAATAAAATTATAAGTAAAATAATTTTAAAAAAATTACTAATCTTTAAATTTTCAGACTCAAGATCCCACTCTTTGCAATGTTCCGGTGGTTATCTGGTTTTTTTTTTTTGCTAATTTGTAAAATTGAGTTATATCTGCCTATACACATCACCGTTACCAGATGAGCGAGAATTTTTTTTAATGCAGAATTCTACGACATTCTGAAAAGATACATTTCCCTTATTTAATGAAACAATAAATAAGATAAATATTACTCTTAAAATATACTAGTAGCATTCTGAATAAAATAAAAAACCCGCGAAACTCATAATACTGATATACATACTTTTCTTATGTTTGTCATCTCTAAGACCACACGGTTGGTGTAAGCGTATTCGTGCAAAGTGAATTTTCAGCATTGCGTTTTCTAAAAACTAAATTAAATGTAGATAAAATGTCAAAAGCTTCGCGGGCCACAGATAAGTTATCGGCGGGCCACGTGTTTGGCATGCCTGTTCTAGATGAAGGCGGTATAAGTTTTCTTTCAGTGTAATGTACAACAATTTCATGATAATCCGAGTATATTTCAGAGAATTAGAGTAGGAAAAGACAAATGGCAGACAGACGGACATACCAAATTCACAAACACTTTTCAACTATGTTAGAAAATGTTAAAAAGGCGATTGGTTATAATTACTCTTCTCCTAAGAGCATGTATTTTATTCATTCTTTGTAAGATTAAGAAAATGGAGATTAATTTTACTGTTCTGTTGAAAATTAATCATTTAATATTACTTCACTCGTATGTTCAAATTACTGCGGCAATATTAAATTGCGTAAAAAAAAAATATAAATCATCGAATTAATTAGCAGCATCATCTTTCCAAATTCACCATTTGATGCGAAGTATTATAGATCAGACAAAATTAAAATAAAAAACAAACGCAGTTTTTTGTTGTTTATTGTTTAATTAAATTTTGTATCGCATTTCGATTGGAAAAAAAATATATTTCAGAAAGCTTATTATAAGATTAATTTCAAGCGGAAATTAAACAAAAATGTAATAACATTGATTAGTTATTTTTTTAAGTTACTAAGTTCCTATATATTATTGATTTTTTTCTCTTTTTTCAGTAACGGCTGTAAGTGGACTTACAAAGATTTAAAATTAATCCGTTTAAATTGCTGCAAACATAATTAAACCCCATTTTTCAGCTGCGACACAAGTCGATATGTTCATTATTTTTTTTCCTTCAGAATCAATTGCCTTTATGGGCTATTAAACAAAACAATAATTCATTAATTACATTATTTGAATCTAAATTATTTTTTTAATTAAAATTCTAATCTGATATGCGCAAACGTTTCCGAGTAGTTTTTATACTTTATTAATTAAGCAGTTTTCTCAAACCGGAGTATCGGTTTTTTAGGATGCGACCCATTCTCAATTAAACATTTTCAGATGCGTAACTAAATAATATACCGGGTGTCCACTGACTGATTTTAAAATTCAATAACTTACTAACGGTGACAGATAGTTTAAAAAATCTGGCAGGAGAGTAATGATGATGTCAGGAGTTTTTTTTTAATGTGAGTACTGATTTTAGTTCGAATTACCAGCAATAGATGGCGCTGCGCGCAATAGACATCCAATATATACAAAAGCAGAAATCACCCACCATGTATGTGAAAGAAGGAGGTTCAATACATGGAGTGGGTCTCATTCACCCATAAAATCTTATTCAGAATCGGGCCCTTAAGAACAAGATTGTATTAGCGAATGAGACCTACTCCATGTATTGAACCTCCTTCCTTCGCTTCAATGCTGGATGGTTTTAGTTTTGGACTGTACTGCACTCCTATCGCTCGCAGCGCCATCTATTGCTGGTAATTCGAACTAAAATCAGAAATCGTAGTAAAAAAACTCCTGACATCATACATTATTCTCCTGCAAGAATTTTTTAAATATCTGTTACCGTTTGGAAGTGATTGAACTTTAAAATCAGTCAATCGATTTTAGGACACCCAGTATATCCAAGAGTAACGAAACAATATTAATTTTAATGTTACTGTTAATACCTGTTAATTTATCCCGTTTGTCTATAAAACATGCTTGTTGAACATGAAACTGTTTACTTGAGAATTGGTAGCATCCTGAAAACCGATACTCCGTTTTGAGAAAACTTATTAATATACTTTTAAAAAGTACTCGGAAACGTTTACGAAAATCAGTGGTGTCAAAATAAACTTTTATAAATGCTTTTTTTAAATCTCTAAACTATATTGGTTTCTGAGGTTTCTAAAGATAAAAAACACTTTTCACAATCATAGATAACTCGGAAGACTCTACTGTATATTTTAGTTTGTGCTTATCTTATATTTTCTTCGGAAAATAGAATTTTATTTTGTGAAACACTTTATCAACACTGTAAAAAAAATTAAAAAGACAAATGTTTCTTAATCTACGAAAATATAATATAACTACGAACGAAAACTAGTCGTTGGGGGCCACCATAATACTTGCCCATCATGGATATGCATAATATACAATATGAAAACAAAACATGTGTAAACCATTCATAAAATGCTTTGCAATTCGAATAAAATCCTGGCTTGATGACGTCATAAACTTTAAATGCTCTATTACTGAACTGCGTAAGAGAAACATCCTTGTAACTCTAAAAATGATAATCATATTAACTAACAGTTTACTGCGTCGGATTACGTGTCTCATTTCCAATTCAAATATATCTTTGAATTGAAATTTGAATGAAATACGGGGTCATGAAAAATCGAAGAGTGTGGAAATTGTGATTCCAAATATCTCGGCAACTCATTATCCGATCGAATTCATTCTTTATGCAAAATTTATGTTTTTTTATTGTCTTTTATATTCACTCCTTAAATAAAAAACAATTTCGAAAATTTGAATATACCTTTTATAAGAACGAATATTTTGAGAGTCCGAAAAATATAGTTCCGGATAATCGAGGTTACTGAAATTCAATAAGCTTCTTCTCATTATTACATACTAAGTACATATCAAAGTTCAAGTCTCTATCTAAAACCATTTCCGATTTACCCATGATTCCACAAAGCGTTTTTTTTATCTTTAGAAATTTCAAAAACTAATATAGTATATTCGAGATTTAAAGAAGAATTTATATATTTTTAAAAAAAGTTTCTTCTGCTGCCACTGATTTTCGGAAACGTTTCTGTATTGTTTTTATAGTGTATTAATCAGTTTTCTCAGTCCGGAATATAGATTTTTTGGATGTTATCAATTCCCAATTAAACGTTTTCAGCTGCGTACTTGAAATTATACAGGGTGATTCCAAATTTATGGTATACAAACTTTAAGGGTGGGTACAGGACACTGTAACAAACAATTTTTTGTATAGAAAAGCAGGATCGGAAATCCATTTATATAGTTAAAAATACAGGGCGTCTCACTCCAATCCGAAGTTGCGCTTTTGTTCATAACTTTAAATGTAGTGAAGGTACTTTAACGAAATCCTTACAATACGCTTACAATGCATACAAAG